>CM060412.1:128887288-129596434 GCA_030545235.1 Helianthus tuberosus | reverse complement strand
AAAGCAGTCTTGATACAATAGTGTGTTAAGACAATGGTACACCAATTCATTTCATATTCCGGTGTACCTCATAACAGTTCTTTCAACATCGATTGAATGCCTTGCGACATTCATTGCTTCTTCACCTTCGATCGAAAACATTGTCTCATTGACGTTCCATCTTCAATTGAAAATTCTTTGATGTTTGTTTGGAACAAACATTCATATTTACTTTACTACGCTTTCAATTGACTTCAAACACGGTGGATTTGTTTGATCACCGCTATTATTGACTTATTTGAAACACTACGACACCTTGTGGTGTCAGTACAAACTTGTAGCTTGGGCTAATCATGATTGGACGTTTCATGCGAAACACAGGTGATACTTGTTCGACCACCCCTATTATTGAATTGTTCCATTCAATACGACACCTTGTGGCGTCGGTATAACTTGCAGCTTGTGCTGATCATGGTCGAGCGTTTCATGCAAACTATTACATTTGAAATTGTCGATTCTAAGTTCATCTAGTGGATGTTATTGCTTCTAGAACTCATTCACATGTTATAAACGTTAATATGGAATTCGATTGGTCGAAGTTCCTGTTCATTGTTGGATCCTTGTTAACTTAGTCGCACTGATGACTGTCTCATTACGTCTCGTTTCCTTTTGACATCAATTACTGAGACACAAATTCTTTTAAACTGTTGGGATTCCTATTGTGAAGGAATGCCCTTGAATTCACATGATTCGAATAAGTCTTGTTCGACTACGCGGTCATTCACTTTGTTATTATTCGGACTTACCTGCGAATAACACAATTCTGAGGGGATGACATAGTCTAAATTTCGAGGACGAAATTCCTGTAACAGGGGGAGAATGTGACAACCCGTAATTTACGGCTCCTAATTACGTAATTTACAAGTAATTAACGCAACAAATAATGGTGTTTACAGCACGAATTAACTTAATTAGGCCTTTGGAGTGCCTCGGAACGTTTATCCGACTTTACAGTACGCGTGTGAAGATTCGCGTGGAACCTGCGGAACATCAAACGACAACGAACTGATACCGTGCAAAATACTGACAACGCCGTCAAATATTAAATTTTTACGATATGTTTTAGCTTCGTAATTAAAATTTTAGTGACTACAGTCGGAACCGGATCGAAAAACGGATTAAGGATGGCAACGATATAATTTTTCACGATTATTACCGTTATCAACGCGCGAACGCGACTACAACGACTACCGACCGTATTTTTGTATAACGGGGTTCGGTTTTTGTCAACAGGTCTCGTAGGAATTACGGGCCGCTTAAACACGAGGATTGAGCTTGAGGGCCCTGGGCCCAAGCCCAAAAGCCACAAGCCTAAACCTGCACATAATACAAGATCTTGGCGAATCTTAACAAATCTTTGTAAGATCTCTAAAAATCTTAGTAAATATGTACAAAATCTTATTAAGATCCTACAAATCTAAACAAGATTCTCGATATCTCTACAATCTCTTCATGGGATCTTGATTCAAAGAATAAAGTATCTAACCTAAGTGCAATTTGATTACTCAAAGGAAAATAAAAACTCTTCACTCTATAAATAAAGACTATCACCTAAACCCTTTCACACTCACAACAATACTCATACAAAAAGAACCCTGCCTCTCTCTCTCGAATATAATTGCAGACAACAACTATCTTAAGCCAAACACCCTATCACACTTTCTGAGCTCCCTCTCCCACTTCCGTTTGTAGCAGCACATCCTCACCAACCTCTTGCTTCACCCCACACCCTCCTCTTCGGCAGATGAAACGACAACCACCACCATCGGTGGTGGTGAGTGACGGCCGGCGATGGCTTACGACGGCGATGAGCTCAGAGAAACGGAGAGAGAACAGGATCGAGAAGTAAGAGAGAGAGAGGAGCCAGAGAGAGAGAGAGGCGGCGAGGAGGGAGAAAGGACCGATGGTGGTGGTGAACGGCGGTAGGTGTCTCGGACCGCCGGTCGGTCCACTTTTTCCGGTGGTCGGTACCTTTACCCAGCGGTCCTTGTCTCGGCCCGACGTGTATCCCGGGTGAAGGTGGTTATATGACACGATTCAATTCCATTCATGTTCGGGTGCTCGGTTCAGGCAGGTCTCGGTCCAGTTCTGTTCGGGTTTCGGTTCGGGTTCCGGGTCAGCGGGTTCGAGTTTTGGTTCAGCTCATCCGGCTCAGTCAACAGGAAGGTTCGGGTCAGTTTTGTATACGATTCAGTCAACTCAGCGAGTCAACTCAGCGAGTCAACTCAGTTGACTCGGTTAACTCAGCAAGTTGACTCGGTCAACTCAACCGAGTCAACTCGGTCAACAGCAGCGAGTCAGCTCAGATGGTTCGGTTCGGGTCAAGCGGTTCGTTCAGACGGCTCGGTTTCGGTTTCAGTTGACTCGGTCAAACCGAGTCAACTCAGTCAAACTCAGTCAACTCAGCGAGTTGACTCGGTCAGCTCGACTTTCGACTCGAAGAAGTGGTAAAGATTTTAACGGCGTTACTATTTCGTGTTTTATACTTTTAACGTATCACGTGATAACGAGCTCTCGAAACCGACTAATTATAAATTACATTCGTTATATATTAGACAAGTTTGCACATAGTTGAATCTTGATTAAATTATGTTGAATTTTTGAAAATAAAGCGACAACTTGTGTTGTCGGGGCGTCCAAAAATAGAGGAAACTCTGCCCGTTTTTCGAGAAAAACCCTTAAACACGACACGTATTATATTTCAAAAACGACGCTTAAAGGAATTCGAGTTTATGATACTTCAAACCTTGATAATTCCAAACACTTTTACAAATAAATATAATGTTATATTTATTTCGAACGTCGTCAACTCGTATACTTTTACAAAATAAATATAGTTATATATTTATTCTAGATGTCGTACAACGCGAAATCTTTTACAAAAATAAATATGGTTTATATTTATTTTCAAACATAACAACTCGACGATTTCTTTATAAAATAAATATAACTCTTCATATTTATTTTATACGCCTAGACGGCATATACGTGTATTTTCGGCAAATATACACAAGACGTGATATATATAATACAAGTTATTATATACGAAACGCAATATACGATACGAGTTTGTTATATGATATTTTCATAGAAATATTCTTTTATACACATATGACTACTCGAGACGGCTAACACACCTACAACGATATATTTTTATATAAATATTTATTCATTTTTAAGTCTCCCGGAAACTAAGTCTTTTTCAAGACTTATTAAATTGCTACTGACATTAAACGAGACTTAACAAGTTTAACTTAATCATTTTTTTTATTAAGTTAACAATTTACCGTTGAATCGTCCGATTAACGATTCGGTAGAGCTCGATGGCACGTAGTTTAAATACTGCGTTTATTTAGAAACTTATTAGGTATTCCGTGTTAGGAATATTGTAGAATGCACTAGCGAGTCTCACTTTGGAAACGACATCAAGGAAGTCGTAATTAGCTAGCTTTGCACAGGAATATTCAGGCGAGTTCATAACCCCTACTTTTTACTGCTTTACATTTTTGTAAATGTTTTCGGGGTGGAAAGACATGCACATTTTGCAAAAACATACAAAGTTTTGAACTAACGCAAAACTCGTATTTCTAAATCATATTACGAAGGGATTTCGAGGAACACAAATGATTTACGAAAGGTTTATACTAAACATACCGGTTTTTACAAAAACAAATGCTTACTTTCGAAATGTAAATGATGTTCGGCCAGGGTGACCGGGGATTTGGTTAGGGTAACCAGGAAATCTGGTCAGGGTGACTAGGAGCCTGGTCAGGGTGACTAGGGATTTATTTTATACACGGTATGTTAACGTAAGGAAGTTTTAGATCATGTGAATGGGTAGTTAGAACACCGAGGGACTCGAGCGGTAGATCTATCTGGGTGTAGCGAGCCCAGCTCTAGGCCAAACGGACCTCTCGGAGGCTAACCACAACGGACCTGGAGTGACTTGGTTGCCCAACGCAAAAATCGGCTAGGTTGTGTCTTACTTACTTGCATTTCACAACATACTAATGGCCTTGCAAACCATTGGTGATCACAAGTCCTCTTACACTGCTACATACCAGGAATTTTATTCGTACGAAACATACTTGTTCATACAAATTAAATACCATGTTTTCTACAAAATTTAAGGCATAAGATTATGCGGGTCAAAGTCAGGGTGGGCATTGATGATTTCACGAACATTACAAAAACATGGTTTTATGAACATAACGTGTTACAAACACAACGTTTCCATATAACTTCGCAAGAAAATGGTTTTTTAAATTCATTTTCTCAATACTACTTCAAAAACCGGTTATTCCGAAGATTTATTTCAAATCTTTCACAACTCAAAGGATTTATCTCAAACCTTTCACAACTCAAAAGATTTATCTTAAATCTTTTACGAACAAACTATG
Organism: Helianthus tuberosus; assembly: GCA_030545235.1. Classification (NCBI taxonomy): domain Eukaryota; kingdom Viridiplantae; phylum Streptophyta; class Magnoliopsida; order Asterales; family Asteraceae; genus Helianthus; species Helianthus tuberosus. Next base: position 129,591,995 of record CM060412.1, on the reverse strand, counting down.
AACTCGCTCAACATTATGTTGATTTTTCTCGCATGTTCTTTCTCAGGTTGCATTTCTAATACAAGGCACGGTTGGAATAGGAGAACCATTGGAGATTCGAGTACTTAGCAGGCGTTCAGTTTCTAGAAGTCTATGCTTATTTGCTTCCGCTGTGCAATGAAGATACCAGTCCAGTCACGCCAGCTCTGATAATTTCGGGGGTGTGACAATTTGGGGCCCGTTTTCACGTATGGGGTGTATTTTGGGACATATTGGGATATTTTAAAATATATTAGGGTGTCGGAAATAATTCGAGGGTGTCGGTTTTCTTTAAGGTTGTTATAAACGGATGGTACCGCACCCTTCTGTCCATTGTATGTTAATGGACGATATTACAGACAAGGCTTTCTTATTGTGGATGGTATTTACCCATCATGGTCTGTTTTTGTGAAAGCTCATTCGTTTCCTGTCGAGGCTAAAGAAAAAGCGTTCAAAAAGTTGCAAGAATCGGCAAGAAAAGATGTTGAGAGGGCTTTTGGTGTTTTAAAGGGTCGATGGGGCATTCTAAGCCGATCGGTTCGTGCGATGGATAAGAAATCAATACATAGCATAGTATATGCATGTATCATATTGCACAATATGTTAATCAAACAACATGGACGCGCAATATCTCCAGATTGGGTGCCAGATCCTCCTACACGAGTTCACGTTCCCGAAAATATCCAACAACAGTTGCGTGATGAAGAAACTCACTTTCGGTTGAGATACGATTTAATCGAACTAGTAGGTTCTTTAGGTTTGGAATTTCCTAATTCGGACGAGGAGTAGAGTTTCTTTACGTGTGTTTTTTTTAAATGAAATTTATAATTTATAATTTTAGTGTTTTATTGTTAATTTATAATTTAAAAAAAAAGTTGTGAGTGATGGAATTCCATCACAAGTAATGACCATTTCCACTAAAAAATGTTTTGAATGATAGAATAATGGTTGATGATATGACGAAACTTAATTGTATATTTTATACAAGTGAGATGACCACCCCTACCCCACCCCCATAATACCCCACCCCGATAAGGGTCACATCTCATTTCCTAAAACATGAGGACACCTATTGCAACTTTATATATAAAAAAAATCTGTACTTGCATCCATCTTCCCCCACCTTCAATCCACCGAACACAAGCTCCATCAATGGCGGAACAGAGACAATCCCTATTAACACACTCAAACTCAAACTCAAACTACTGGATCATCAACACACTCGAATCAACAAGCTTTTCATGGATCTTCATCGGCCAATCAAACAACCCATACAAATCAACTCTATCATATCTAATCTTCTTCATCTTCACCATCGCTGTTCCAATTCTCTCACACATCGTCTTCAACTGCGACGCATGCGATGACGATCATCGACGACCCTTCGATCTCATCGTGCAGCTGTCGTTGTCTGTTTGTTGTACTCTCTCGTTTCTTAACTTGTCCACGTTTGCTCGAAAGTATGGGCTCCGAAGGCTCTTGTTTCTTGATAAGTTACCAGATGTTAGTGTCAAAGTTCGTGATGGATATTCTGATCAACTTCATGTAAGTTTCTTCTGTTTGTTTGTTTGGTTTTGAGTAGGGATTAGCAAATGGTACCCGGTACCGGTACCGAATTTACCGAACCAGGTATATTTTCGGTACCGATTCGATACCGACTTTTGACATTTTCGGTACCGATTCGATACCGGTCCCGTACGGTACCGATATTTACCGGTTTTTACCCTCAAATACCAGTACCGAACTGGGTATATTCGGTACCGGTACCCACTTTTGGGGTTTTTCGGTACTGGTACTATCGGGTACCGGTTCTAGTTTTGAGTGATTTTTGGTGTGAATTTTGTGAGATGGTTATGCGATTAGGTTTTATAAGGGTTTTAATAGTTGAATGGTTTTAATTATTTTGCTAACAATAATTAATAACTTTGACCTTCAATCGCAATTTTCATATATGGTTTTAACCAGGGATGAGATTTTGTAACGAATATCGGCAACAGTATGGTGTCTGGGTTTGAATTTAGCTCAGTTTTGGTATTAGTATGGTACCATATCATACTTGCACCGACCAAACATGTATGTATGGTATTCGGTTTGGTTTTAGCTAAATTTTAATATCTGTACTATGCAGCAGTACTGGTTTGGTACTGATCTCATCCCTTGTTTTGTGGAAATCGGATTGAACCTCCTAACCCAGAATTACTTACAATCGTGGAACATAAATACGATCAAATTAACCCATTTATATAAATGAGTCAAACTGGATGCGAATGATTTGTAATCAAGTTGTTAGTGGGTTCAATGGGTTGTAAAACACTTTGTAATAAATTGGTTAAACGAGTCATAAACGGCTTGATGAGTTGACCTTACAAAAATAATTTTTCTTGGTTTTATTTTAAAAGGGTTGACAGGTCACTTAAGTAAATAGGTTATAAACATATAGTATGACTTGTTTATTAAAAAGGTTAAACATCGTAATATTATTTCTTTTTTGTTTTGAGTTTGGGTTTCTTCGAATTCATATTTTCATTTTCAACTACTACAAAACACAAAGTCGGCACCGACAGGGCAATAGCTCTGGCCCTTCATTGGGCAAAATGGGCGGCCACTTCAATAGTGTCAGGCAGCTGCCTGGCACTCCCCTATTGGCCCAACAAATTTACGATTTTATCCCACTTTAAAATTACGCTTTTGCCATCAGTTAAAAATTATGTTTTTTTCCCTCGCTTAAAAATAAATTTACGTTTTTACTCCCAGCTAAATATTTCAATTTTGCCCCTGGTTAAAAATTACGATTTTACCCCGTTTCAATTTACAGTTTTGTCATTGGTTTTTTCCCTTAAAAATACGATTTTCCCACCAGTTGAAAATTATGCTTTTACCCCCACTTAAAAATAAATTTACGCTTTTGCTCCCAGCTAAAAATTCCAATTTTGCCCTCAGTTCAAAATTACGATTTTGCGCCGTATAAATTTATAATTTTGCCATTAGTTTTTTTTTTCTCAAAGCCAGGTTATGATTTTGCCCTCAACTTAAATTTTCATTTTCCCCATCGTTTTTGTTTGTTTTCCTGGTGACATTACAAGTTTGCCCCCAGTGTAAAATTACAGTCGTGCCGGCAGCTTCCTAGCACTCCCCCGTTGGTCCATTTAGTTTACGATTTATCCCCGAATTAAAATTATGATTTGACCCTCAGTTAAAAATTACGTTTTCCCCATCGTTTTAGTTTTTTACCAAAACTATAAAGGTTTTTTGTTTTAATTGGTTTACTCGATTAATTTTTTTTTCGTGTGAAGGAGCCGCCTAACACTGGCTCATTAGTCCTGAAAAATTACAGTTTTGCCCCAAGCCCAAAATTACGGTCTTATAATCGTTTTTTTTTTTTTTTTTTTTTTTTCTAGCAAAATTATAGTAGTCTTTTTTTAATTGGTTGAGAATTATTCGGTCATCGCCCCGCAACGCGGGCGGGGCATCTACTAGTTAAAAACATTAAATGTTACTTAATCGGTAAAAATACAGGTGAAATGTGAAAACGGTAGGTTGGGTCAGCTGGAATTTGAGCCGTGGAATTGACTATTGAGACATCTGTTTCTTCTTCTTTTTTCTAATTTCTATTTTATTCTTCCAATTTTTCTAATTTTTTCTATTTTTTTTTCTTCCAATTATCATGTAGTCATGTGCGTAGGTGGTGTGGTGTGACAGCAGACGAAACAAATTAGGACACCAGCATGTAATAAAATATAAAATGTTGAACATTTCTTTTTTCAGATCAACTTTTAAAAATATACCGGAGAGACTTATAAAGTCATTTAATTAAAAAAATAAGGAGGGGTATATTGATTTTTTTTTGTTATATCAGTCTTTTTAAAAATATATATTAGAATAAAACTGTAAAAAAAACTCTTTGTTAAATTATTTTTTAGTTATTTTTTAATACACATGTTTTTTTCCATATATATATTTTTTTAAAGTAGCATTTTAAAAAATCAAATTTAAATAATGGTTGATTTGTTTGTTGATTTATTATTGAAAAAGGGGTAAATAAAAAATAGAGTAAAATGCAATTTGCGTCCCTGTGGTATGTCCCAAACATCAACTTGAGTCCCTAAAAATAATTTTTTGCATTCTGAGTCCCTGTGGTATTCATTTCATAACACTATGAGTCCTTCTGAGTCCCTGTTAACAATTTTTGCATGAATACCACAGGGACTCACACAGGGACTCAGAAGGACTCATAGTGTTATGAAATGAATACCACAGGGACTCAGAATGCAAAAAATTATTTTTAGGGACTCAAGTTGATGTTTGGGACATACCACAGGGACGCAAATTGCATTTTACTCTAAAAAATATGGGGTAAATCTAGTAGAAATCTAATGTGAAGACTTTGAATGGCTCAAAATACATCCGGACCCGCTTCCTTTTTCATTTTATAAAACTGTAGTTAGCAGTTCAACCTAAAATTTTCATCAAAACCGACCATGTAGTGTCATAATCATTTATATTTATATTTATCGGGCGCGGTCAAACTAACATATTGACCACATGACTGTTTATACATGCAGAGATCACTGAACCTACTATGTTCATTCATCATTCCATGTTTTCTTGCTGATTGTGTTTACAAGATATGGTGGTTCAGTTCTGTTGGAAACCAAATCCCATACATTTACAACATTTACATAAGCCACACCTTAGCTTGTGTGTTGCTTTTGTCATCTTGGTTGTACAGAACATCACTCTTCTTTCTTGTGTGTGTTCTGTTCAAGCTTACATGCGCGCTACAAATACTAAGGTTACAGGATTTTTCTAAAGTGTTTGAGAAACAATCCGATGTGGGTTCGATCTTGAAGGAACACCTGGCGATTAAAAGAACTCTTCGTGTTATTAGTCATAGGTTTCGTGCGTTCATTTTGGCGACTTTGGTTTCTGTTACCGCCAGTCAGTTTTCTTCTTTGCTTGTTACAACTAAGTCCGGTTCGCTTGTCAATATTTCCACTGCTGGAGAACTTGCGGTAATGTTAATGTTTTGTACCTACTTAAATATATGCGTTTAGTTAGAGCTGGCAAAGCGTGTCGTGTTTATTCAACCTGGACACGACACTTTAACTAAACATGTCATTTGTTTAGACACTAACATGAACATGTTTATAAAGTGGGTTGCATGACACGAGCGCTGGTAATAGATCACCTATATAAGACACGATTAGACATGTTTACTGAAAAGTACACTATATGATTTTTTACCTTTTAAAAAAAAATAAAATTAGAAGGCTAGGATCCATTATTTTTTTCTTCTTGGTACATAAAACATACAACTGTGGTATAGACATGAGATATATTTAATTATTTTTAATATCATAAATATATATCGTTTTGATAAACCGGTCTTAAAGGTGTCGTGTTGAGTTGCTAATCCATTTAAAGCGATTATTTAAACGTGTTATTCGTGTCATAAACGGTTTAGGCGGGTTGTACCCGATTGGACAAGTCTTTATTTGTGTCATCAACGGGTCAAATGGGTAAAGTTCAAAAGTTTGATCAAAATGGAAACAACTTAAACGGGTCGAACAGGTCAAACATGCTGAAAGTCAATCTAGGTTTATTCAAAAGGCTTAATCCTCTTAAATAATTTTAGTTTTTAAACTTAAATTTAATTATCATCATAATAAGTTTGGGATTTGATGGTGTTGCAGCTGTGCTCGGTGACCCTTGTGAGTGGTTTATTTATTTGCTTACGCAGCGCTGCAAAGATTACACACAAAGTTCAATCTGTGACAAGTTTAGGAACCAAATGGCATACGTGTGCGACTATTGACTCGTTTGATAATGCGGGTCCCACTGAAGAGACCCCGGTGGCTAACATAACCAACCGGATTGATTACCATTTCAATGCGCATATGGATTCAGACACGGATGTAGAAGAGGAAGACGAATTGGACAATACGAAAATGGTTCCGGTATATAGGGAGACAATATCATACCAGAAGAGACAAGCTTTAGGTGAGTTTTATTGGGTGTTTAGAGTCTAGGGGTGTAAATGAGCCAAGCTAAGCTCGAGCTTGGCTCGTTTCGAGCTCTATATTGAAAGCTCGAGTTTGGCTTGTGAGAAAATCTTCAAGTTTGGATAGGTTCGGCTCGTTCATTATTTATTAAACTTTTAATTTATATAATATACATATTTAATTATTTGTCTATCTGTATTAATAATTTTATATGTATCACATAATATATATGATTTAGTTATTTTATCATAACATTTAACATATTTATTTTTAGAGTAAAATGTCATTTTCGTCCCTGAGGTTTGGCTACTTTGCGAATTTTGTCCAAAGGTTTGTTTTTCCGCGTCTGGATCCAAAAGGTTTGAAATGTTGCCGTTTTCATCCAACTCGTTAACTCCATCCATTTTTAACGTTAAATCAGGGGTAATTTCGTATTTTTTGTGATGATTAAAGGGTTTGGGTGGGGAGAAAGTCAATAGAGGTGGATCTTTATTTCTTATAGTGTTTTTTATTTTAATAAAAATGTCTAACAAGATGAAAATGCCTCTCATTTAACGGAGAAAAATTGATGGAGTTAACGAGTTGGATGCAAATGGCAAGATTTCAAACCTTTTGGATCCAAATGCGGAAAAACAAACATTTGGATGAAAGTCGCAAAAGTGGCCGAACCTCGGGGACAAAAATTACATTTTACTCTTGTTTTATTTTTATTATGCAATAAATTATTACATTAATATAAAATATAGGCTTGTTCAGGCTTGTGAACCTAACCTAAGCCCGGGCTTGCTTATTAAACGAGCTTAGCTTTAGGCTCGAGTTCGTTTATGCCTGTTCGAGCTTTTAGCGAGCCGATTTTGATTAGCTCATCTGCTCAACTCATTTACACCCCAGGTGTAATCAAGCTGAGTCAAGTCTACATAGTCCCAAGCTCGAGCTTGACTTAATTATAAAACTCGAAGCTTGATCGCGCGTTTATCTTTAAGCCTGAGTTCGATTAACTAAACTATACTTTCGGGCCCGGCTCTATCATTTAAGTATATTACTAAAAACCCCGCTCAAATGGGTGGAACAGGTCAAAAGCCATTTGAACAGTTAATAAATACAAATGCATAAAAATAAATCTCCTAAATCGCTATACTAGAAAAAAAAAAGATGGACTTTTTATAAACCATCTAGTTTAAATAACTATAACTTAAACAATGTTCAATAACTTTTAGTTGTTGATAAATGATGATAATAACATTTATAAGTGGAAACAGCCCAACCTGATCCGTTACCCTGCGTGACTGATATGGTGTTTTTTGGTTTCTTGCAGCGACTTATTTTGAAAACAGCAGATCCGGGATCACTGTGTTTGGAATCATGTTGGACAGAGTATCGCTGCGCATGATCTTTGCGGTTGAAATGTCACTCACGCTTTGGTTGCTTAAGAAAACAATCAATTTCTCTTGAACGCTCTTTCTGCAGTTCTACTTAATACCAAGTTAGTTTGCTCTTCAAGATTTTGCTCGAGAAATGTCGATTGTTTACTATCGCGTGGCATCCTGTGATTGGTCGCTGAATAATCAAGATTTTGATATATTGTCTGCTTGGCCTTCTGCTTACGGTACACCCATTGGCATGCTGCAATCTGTCAAATAACCATAGCTTTGTTACCACATGGTCTATTCGCGATAGCGCCACATGGCATTCTAATATTGGAGTGATCCGAGGTGTCATTTAGGAATACTACTGTGAGGCATTTGTATCTTATTAGTTGTTGTGTGCATATATTCTAATAGATTAAATATTTATTTATTTATATTTAATCTAGTAGCCATCATTATCATTTATATAATATAGATCAAAATATATATTAATAACCTATTAATAATTAGTTGGTAATTGTTGATGGACCATATTACCCTTATTAACTAATTGGGTTTCCTCTTGGGTGTATATATAAGGAGATTATTAGAGAGGTAAAAGGTTAGACACATAACCTAACAACATAACATCACAATTTTCGTCCCTCTCTCTCCCTAACCGAAATCAACCCTACTTTCGGTTCATCACCATCATCACTTTACACCCTAAGGAGGAACCAGATCAAGATGACAATCATGTCAAACTCTGTTGCTGCGTCTCAATTTGGATTCTCTGCTAGGCTGTGCTGATGCAATCAAATGTATGTTATTCCTGTTTTCATTATGTTTAAACAGAACTGATCAACATGTGGTATCAGAGCATATGTTGATTAGTCAGTTCTGTTTTCGTATCCATTAATTCTGGGATAGAAATCTGGAAAACAGAAAGTTTTAAAGCCTTAAAAAGTTCATCAAAATCAAAACTGTTTTCGAGTTTCATGAGCCGAAATCCCTGTTTTCGGAAAAATCTGTTTGATAAATTGACTCGAAATCATAAAGGGTTAAACTTATTGTCACGAAATCCATTACAAAACCATTAAAATTCAGGTTTCGGGTTTCCAGAATTATGTTTTAATTTTTTAGGGTTCATCTTATGTTCTTATGTTCTTATGAGAAATTCGAAATTTTCCTTTATGATTTGGAATGTGATTTGAATTGTTAGATGTTTTCCTAATTTTGATCTAATTTTGTCCATTAAGTTTTTTCGAAATCTGTTAAATGATAAACAGATTATGATTTCGAAATTTAGTGATAAAAATAGATCAATGTTAATAATTGGAAACTATATCACAATTCTTAATTTTCGAATTTTTTTAGTTGTTATCACAATAAACAGCCTTAAAGAGTGGATTCGAAATTATCATCATAATCGTACAAGTCCCTTTAGTCGCATAAGATCAGATCAGATATGATCTGATCGCACAAGACAATCACACAAGGGAAATCGTACAACAACTTATTAATCGCACAAGACTTGGGCCTTATTAATCGCACAAGTTTTGGGCCTCATTGATCGCACAAGACTTGGGCTTTATTTACATCGCACAAGTTTTGGGCCTTACCGATCGCACAAGGCATTACCGATCGCACAAGGCATTACTGATCGCACAAGACTCGAAATCTCATTATCTTTTTAAGCTGTTTAATGTGACCTAAAAATACTTGGTTTGCTATTAAATACTTGGTTTTGTTTATACTTAATTAATTAATAAGGATCAAATAATGTTTTACAAAACCAAACTAGCTTAACTTGAATGAGCTTCTGATGTATCCTTTCTGGCCAAAGCTGATTTAATACATCTATTTATTGTTCAAGTATTATAAAAGGCTATGTTGAGTATGCATTACAAACGTGAAATGTCTTAATTCTGGCCAAAGCTGATTTAATTCATTTATGTTTAGCATGCTTGACAAGTGCATAACTAAAGTGATTGTCTCATTTCTGGCCAAAGCTGATTTGTCACGATTACTTTGCACACATACTTAAATGATTACACTTCTGGCCAAAGCTGATTTGTCTTCATTCAAGTAGAATTTTACTAAGTCTATTATTTTGATGTTAGTAATAGACATATCACAATTTCTTCACATAATGATCCTTATATTAATGATCCTTAATTAATTTTATGATCATTTCGTCTGTCTTATTCTTAGTACCCATAATTTTACTCACTATAATTTACTTCTACACATATCTCATCCACTCTAATTCCTAAACCTAAAATGTTTGCTTTATTTAAAGTTTCTATTAGAATTAGCTCTTAAACTAAATCCTTGATTATTTCTTAAGACACAATAATCCTATTGCTCTCTTCTGATAAAGATTATAAAGAAGAAAATTAGAGCATGATGATTAGGACAAATTGAACATGATGTCTCTTATGATAATCAAGAACTTTCTAACATAATGCTATCACTAAAGTTATTTCAGATTAAGTCTTTCCTAAGGCTAATCTCTTATATATGGAATAATCACTAGAACTCCTAAGATGCATGCCTTCTTCTTTTATAATTCTAATCTATAAAGTTAAGTGGTATATGTGAATACATAATAATGTACAATACCATGACCCATTAAGTTAAGGGCTTACGCATGGAAATAAGTACATTTTTCCAGTACATTACATATTAAGATTTTCACTTGTACATTTTGATGCCTTATAAATCAACTATAACACTCAAAATACCAAAGTATAATGAGTGTGTTGATAAGCAACATATGTACAAAGAAATAAATGTTTAAAGCTGGAAAATAAGTTGTTATTCACTTTACAACCGCTAAAACCTTAAAAGAGGATTGTTCTAAGGTCCATAGACAAATTACAAGTGTTAATTCCACCTCTAAGGTTCTTCAAGGGAAAATCTCAATGCATAATTATGTCATTAGACTAGGCATAAGCAACGAGACTATCCATTGCTCTAAAGAACAGTTGGATAAGTTAATTAGGTAGTCACTTACTAAAGATATTTCAGTCTGCTAATTTTAATATTCCAATTAACACATGATTAGTTGACTCTAGTTCCATAGGTTTCCTTACCAGCACTCGATAAATAACTAACATGAGAGTTAGTGACAAAGTTAAATGTTAAGGCTATAAAAAACCATAATAAGCAGTCTTCTAACAACGCTTTACGATACCGTACATATATTCTGAGTATTAATCAGAATATAGTATCATAATTAAGCAATGTTATGAAGGTTGTGAGGTCTGCATAGTCAACATAAAGTCACACTTACCTTAAACTCTCATTTTATTTGTTCTAAATATCTGGATTGAAACATTATTAAGATAAAACTAGATGATATCTTACACTTTCACAACTTTTGTCATCATGCAAATGAAAAATTTGACAAAAGGAAAATGAGACTTACAAATTTCATCCATTATAACCAAAATACATGAGAAATCATGACACGGTTAATGAGGATGATTTCTTATCTAATCTCATTCTAAGTGATTTTAAATCATGACGTTATAGCCCTAAATATTACTTGGCTCAAGGAATAAGTATGGGTCCATCATAAGTCATTCATTGACATTCGTGGAACTTATTCCAAATGGAATATTCAGACATAATTCATTTATCATTTAAAGACTATCTACTTGTATCTAAATTTTGTCGTATATGGCCCATGGTCTTAAAGAAATCTATTCATATATGTTCTTAACATGATTTCTATTAAATATGTCCCTAAGTTTTTATGACATCTGGACATTAAGGAAATCAAGTAAAGTCTAACATATATATATGATAGGTTCCCACGTCACATACCTAATTGAAACTTCTCTTGTAGCTTTTCTAGAGATATTAAAAGATCAGTGGGAGCATTAAGTGTCTTAATGATAACTTGCAATAGTTGCAAGAGGTGGGGGAGTGAAAACTTTATATTACTTCAATTTACACCTCTTGAACAAGACACTGCTCCATCTTGACACTGTTCTATCACAACTTGTCTCCTTAAAATCTAATGCTATTTTTACAAAGGTTTCATTGTTGCTTAATTGTAGGCACACTTAGATTTCTTATCTAAACTAATATAATCCTCAACAAGAGAAACTACAATGACTAACGTCATTAATATGTTCATCAATATGTTTTCTCTATTTAGAATTTGTTTGGTCGTTAAATATTGACCCTAAGCATGCTGAGTTCCTAAAGTTTTATAAGGTCAGTGGGAGCAGTCAAAGTCCTTATCATGACTTGCAAGGAATACAAGAGGCGGGGGGAAGAGTGTCATTAAATTTCACTCCAAATTTAACTCCGATTACACCTCTTGTACACCATACTGCACCAACTCTTACAAACTTAGGATCTTGAAAATGATAGCAACTTAACCAAGAGCTAATCCATAGAACTGAAACTTCTAACAAACCCAATAATCAACTCAGGAGGTCATCTAGGTTTAAAAGCCTACTAACTTTGATGATTACATAACCTCCCTAATTAAAGTTGAAATGGATTTTGGAAAAGTTTACTGATCCTATCTCTTCTAATTAAGCCATTAGTGTCAATCAATCTTCTGAATGGAATAAAACAGTTTTCTAGTAAAACTGATTTTATATGTTCGTATAACGTTTGGGATTTGATTGAATTACCTAAGAGTGTTCATAACTAAACCAAATCCTAATATAAGCGTTAAGACACGAAGAAGGTTGATTGATTGTCAAAGGTTGTACTCAGGAAGAGATAAATTATTAAAGAATCTTTGTTACATATCTAACAAAAGATTTCTTTTAGGATCATCACTGTTCTAGTAGCTTATAATAAGTTTTGAGCTACATTAGATGAACATTAAAACAACTTTCCCTAACAACTGGCTGACATAGTTACATGTTCATAAAACAACCTGAAAGTTCTAAACTTAAAGTTAAAGAACAGTTTGTCTATAAGCCAATAAAATCCATGTATGGTTTAATGCAAACATCATAATGCGATGAAATCTTAACGTAATTATTTTCATCAACAATCAAGTGGAGTAATGTACCTACCTCAAGATGAGTGGGAACAACTAAGATAAACTTGTCTATATAGATGATATTCTTTTGACAAGTATATGTTACATAAGTCAAAACATTGTTAACACAAACTTTGATATAATAGATCTCAGAGATATCTCTTACATAATAGATATCATAACATGTTGAGATAGACCAAATGGGACATTACTTCTGTTCCATAAATTTAACATTAAATTGGTCCTTACATATGTAACAAACAAAACTGCTCTCCTTTAGAGGATAATAGGATAAATGAGATTATTTCTTACACTTCATTAATTAGAAGCCTTATGTAAGTTTAAGTCTATACTCGTTTAGATATTACTCACATTGCAACACACTAGATATGTCTAGATTAATGTGAAGCATCCAATAGAGTATTACAATATCTTTAAAAGAAATGAGAGACTATATTTCAAAGAAGAAGTGAGAATTAAAACCGGTTTATTACTCTAACTTTGTAATAATCAAAGATGACAAAATGTAATTTCGGGTATATCTTTATGTCAGCAGACAAAACCTATTTCATGGAGGAGTCATAATAAACTGATAACAACATAAGTTATAACGACATAATATATTGTTGATCACAAAGCAATAGTCACTAAATGTTGTTGGAAATTTATCAGTGGACTCATAAGTTTATTAACTCCATATAATTAATATATTGAAGACTTATTGTGATAAAGTCAGCTACCATGTCTCCTTGAACAGTAACAGTTCGAGAGGTGCTGCATTAAATTTCGATACGCAATTAATTATTCGTTTATGAACGAATTGAGGAAACTAAATATTTGTATCGAATGCATTCGTGATATGCTTAAGGATCCTATAACTAAAGGTTAATTACCCATAAGTCTTATTAAGAGTGCTCATAAAAGAGACGGGTATTAATTGATGACCATGTACAACTGCATATCGTACTATGAATGACTAACTATTAATCAATTTTCCTCATCAGTTTGATTTTGTATGTCTCTTACATATGTTCTGCCGGTGTAATGACATATAGACAACTATAAATACAAATCAAACGTTAAAGGGCTTACTTATTTTGATCATAACTGTTAGGTTTTAAATTAAGGCTATAGTATGACTAATGGGGGTCCTGAGTCGCATAATGATTCAACGGCTGTATTTCTCTGCTATAGTACTTGTTTAAGGCTAAAATGAGTATTAACTTCTGATCAGACTAATCTAATACTCATGATAAATGATTATTCGGCTAAGTGGGAGAATGTAAGATTAAATATTTATTTATTTATATTTAATCTAGTAGCCATCATTATCATTTATATAATATAGATCAAAATATATATTAATAACCTATTAATAATTAGTTGGTAATTGTTGATGGACCATATTACCCTTATTAACTAATTGGGTTTCCTCTTGGGTGTATATATAAAAAGATTATTAGAGAGGTAAAAGGTTAGACACATAACCTAACAACATAACATCACAATTTTCGTCCCTCTCTCTCCCTAACCGAAATCAACCCTACTTTCGGTTCATCACCATCATCACTTTACACCCTAAGGAGGAACCAGATCAAGATGACAATCATGTCAAACTCTGTTGCTGCGTCTCAATCTGGATTCTTTGCTAGCCTGTGCTGATGCAATCAAAGGTATGTTATTCCTGTTTTCATTATGTTTAAACAGAACTGATCAACATGGTACTCAACTTCAACAACTTGTTATCTGTCGTTATTATAGATTCAAGATAACAAACAAAAACTCGGCCCCACACATACTTTTCAACAATCACCATTTCCAATGTGATCCTTCAACTCAACAAATCAGTTTGATTTCATTACAACTTATAAGGCTGGAGGGTGTGGGATGGAGCCCCTAGGGGCTTTATCAAGACACGTAAGCGCCACGTAGGATCTACGTAAGCCATGGGGCTTTATAACGCCCCCCTTTAATTTGCACGATGTGGGATGGAGCCCCCTATTAAACAAAATTAATTTTTTTTTTTTTGATTGGATGAAAAGTTGAGGGCCCCACCTGATAACCCCCCTTCTCCCTCGTTACCACCATGGAGCCCCCTCTATAGCGCCCCCTCTTAACTTTGAGGGTGTGGTGGTATAGCGCCCCGGGGCGCTATAGAGGCTGACATGGCCTGGGTGGCGCCCCCACACCCTCCGGCCTAACTTTACAAACCCTAATGTCTAAACTACCTAATTAAGAGATCTAAACTTTGCACCAATATCCATGTAAATGAACTGAGCTTTATATCATCCAACACCTTGTCTACTGATGAATGTTTCATTGTGTGCCCGCTATAGAAACCAAAATCTTGTTAAAAAGATTGAATATATTGCCATATTTTGAGATTAATGGTCCCTCGAAAGTTCACAATGCTTTCAAGCAAGCTGTCCAAATGAAATTGTGTTTTGACCAATCAAGCGATTTGCAACCACATGACCGAAGTAAAGAGGCAAGAGAGAAGGACGTGTTCTGCCATCTCAACCTTAGAGCATTCACATCCATTCCACCAAATCTTGTGAGTGAAGTTTTTATAATATAAAGAGTGTATACTGTTCTACCATAAATGATGCTAATTGTCCAACATGAACGTTTTTAACATGGTAACATGAGAAAACCCTATTTGAGTCCCTGTGGTTCGTGCAGTTTAACCATTTGAATCCAAAAACCAAAACTGTCTTGATTTGAGTCCCTGTGGTCTCTAATTTTAACCATTTGAGTCCCTGTGGTATCTAATTTTAACCATTTGAATAAAAAAACCAAATGTTTCTGATTTGGATGTTATTTACTTTTGGATTCAAATGGTTAAAATTAGAAACCATAGAGACTCAAATCAAGACAATTTTGGTTTTTGAATTCAAATGGTAAAACTGCACAAACCACAAGGACTCAAATAGGACTTACTCTTTTTTTTTTTTCCGAACGACAAATGTTACATAATCCCTACTAAATTACACTAAATTTATCCCATACTGGCAATTGAGCCTTAGTCTCTCCTCGCACAAAGCCTCTACCCCATCAAAATGATGATGGCAAATACATGATATTGCAACAACTTAACCGAACCATTATAGGCTCAAAGTCCATGGTAATTAAACACGAGTCCATGGTAATTAAACACTTCAACCACAACTTGTTATCCGTCGTTATCATAAATTCAAGATAACAAACAAAAACTGGGCACCCCACATACCTTTCAACAATCACCATTCCCAATAAATCAACAAACCAGTTTCATCACACCTTCCAAACCCTAATTTCAACTGTGCAACAACACTTGATCATCATCAACAATGGACAAATCGAAGATCTGAAGACGATTCCAAGGCAAAGTTGCGATCGTTACAGCTTCAACTCAAGGTATAGGTTTCAGTATCGCTCACCGGTTAGGTTTAGAAGGTGCTTCAGTCGTTATCTCCTCTCGTCGTCAGGTTTTTCTCCGTTAATCTTCGATTTGTTTACTTTTTTTTTTGTAATAATCGAGTGTGATAAGCACTAGTTGATGCTCAATTGTTTGTTTTTGGTTAGAAAACACAAGTTAGGCTTACGTGTTGTACTGGAATTTCTGTTTTTGAAGGTGAATTGTACGTAAATTTGTGATGATTCTTTGTTTTGATTGTTTATGTGAGTAGTTTGTTTACTTTTTTTTTTTTTTTTTTTTGTAATAATCGAGTATGAAAGCAGTAATTTAAGCTCAATTGTTTGTTTCTCGTTAGAAAACACAAGCTAGGGTTACATGTTGTGCTGTAGTTTCTGGTTTTGAAGGTGAATCGAGCGTAATGAAGCTTAATTGTTTGTTTCTGATCCGAAAACAGAGATTTAAGTTGAGTATGGTACTGAGATTTGTGTTTGTGAACTTGAATTGGACGTGATTGTGATGTGTTTCTTTGTTTGCTTATTTACATGAGTTGAAATGAAGTTTAATTGCTTGTTTTTTGATCAGAAAACATAAATTTAGGTTACGTGTTCTACTGGAATTGATGTTCTGAACGTGAATTGAGCGTGATTATGATCTGTTTCTCATGTGTTCTATTGTAGTTTTGTGTTTGTTAACGTGAATCCGACGTGATTATGATCTGATTCATTGTTTTGCTTGTTTATATGATATGAAATGAAGCTCAATTGTTTGTTTCTAATCAAAAACAGAAATTTAGGTTATGTGTTCTACTGGAATTTCTGTTTTTGAAAAGAGACTTGTTTACTTTTTTGTAATAATTGAGTATGAAAGCACTAATTGAAGCTCAACTGTTTGTTTCTGGTTAGAAAACACAAGTTAGGGTTACGTACTGTACTGTAATTTCTGTTTTTGAAGGTGAATCGAGCGTCTTGAAGCTTAATTGTTTGTTTCTGATCTGAAATTAGAGATTTAGGTTCAGTGTTGTACTGAGATTTGTGTTTGTGAATGTGATTATGATGTGTTTCGTTGTTTGATTGTTTATGCGAGTTGAAATGAAGCTTAATTTAGGTTGCGTGTTCTACTGGAATTGATGTTTGTGAACGTGAATCGAGCCTGATTATGATCTGTTTCTTATGTGTTATACTGAAGTTAAGTGTTTGTGCATGTGAATTGAGTGTAATTGTTATCTGATTCTTTGTTTGATTGTTTAAATGAAGCTCAATTGTTTGTTTCTGATCAGAAAACAAAAAATTAGGTTACGTGTTCTACTGAAATTTCTGTATTTGAACGTGAATCGAGTCGGTGATTATGTTGTGTTTCTTTGTTTGCTTGTTTATACGATTTGAATTGAAGTTCAGTTGTTTGTTTCTAATCAGAAAAAAAGAATTTGAGGTTATGTGTTCTGCTAAAAATTTTGTTTGTGAATGTGAATTGAACGTAATTCGTAATTATGATCTGATTTTTTGTTTGCTTGTTTACATGAATTAAAATGGAGCTCAGTTGTTTGTTTCTGATCAGAAAACACAAATTTAAGGTTACATATCCTACTAAAATTTCTGTTTGTGAACGTGAATCGAATGTAATTCTGATTTGATTCTTTGTTTACTTGTTTATATGAATTGGAACAAAGCTCAAGTTTTTGTTACTGATCTATAAACACAAATTCATATAAACAAGTAAACAAAGAATCAACCTTTAAAGGTTATGTGTTCTGCTAGAATTTCTGTTTGTGAACGTAAATTAACATAATTATGATTTGTTTCTTTGTTTGGTTGTTTATACGAATTGAAAAATCGAATTGATGTTGAAGATGAAACTGTTTTGCTGTAGAAAAACGTTGATGAAGCAGTGAAGAAGCTCAAGGCAGAAGGAATTGAAGTGTTTGGTTTGGTATGTCATGTTTCTAATGCACAACAGAGAAAGAATCTCATTGATCAGACTGTTCAGGTGACAATGAACTTTCACCTCTTTGTATTCAATTGAGTTCATGTGTTTCTTGATATGTACCAATAACGTGTTGGTTTTTGCTAACATTGATCACGAAGCTTTTTTCTTTGGTTATGGTTGCAGAAATACGGGAAAATAGATGTAGTAGTGTCAAATGCTGCTGCTAATCCCTCAGTTGATGCCATTCTCCAAACGCAAGAATCCGCACTTGACAAGCTTTGGGAGATCAATGTTAAAACCTCTATACTCCTGCTTCAGGTAACCCTTGTTTTTAATATTGTTTATATATGAATTTGGGTATAGAAGTATAAATGTATAATTATCATGAAGCATGTAGACAACTAGACTTGAAGATGTTAACATTTACTTGAAATTGAGAATCAATAACACGAGTTCTTAATCATTTATATAGGAAAAGCAATAAGTTTGACCGCAGCTCTTAAATTCTTTGATATTCTAAAGTGTGTATATATAAATTGTGCAAGGGTTAATGTTGAACATACCGTTGGTTCTTTTTAGCCGTTGAATCTGCTTAAGGATTACTTTTTTACGCGGTGACATTTTTGTAATTAACTCGAAAATACATCAACTCAAAATTTTATTTACTAGTTAATACATATTTAATACATGTTCATCGACGAGATCCAACATGTTTCCATGTTAATTACGAAACTGCCACCATCTAAAGAAGTCATTATCAAGCAGATCCAGGGGCGGATCTAGGCCACTTTTGTGGGTTTCCAGGAACCCATTCGGTTTGGAAAAAATGAAGAAAATCAGTGAGAACCTCTTATGATTTGGAAAAAAAAATAGTGAGAATTCGTGAGAATCTACCAAAAGGAACCCAGTGAAAAAAGTTCTTAGATCCGCCACTGAGCAGATCTGATGGCTGACAGGTGGTTCGCATTTGAATATATAAATCTTAGAAGTCAATTTTAAAAAAAATAAAGAAATATAAGTGAGTAATCTTTCTTGTTATATGAATCTATAAACAGGATGCATCCCAGCACTTGACGAAAGGTTCATCGATCGTTTTCATATCCTCCATCAGTGCTTTCCAACCGCCAGCTGGCTTGGCCATGTATGGTGTCACAAAGACTGCTCTTCTCGGTCTTACCAAGGTACCAATGCGCGTTCTTTAGCATCTGCCTTTAATGTATCGAGTAAAAGAATAAAACATATAATTTAATTCTTTCATATTTTGGTACTCGTTTAGGCTCTTGCAACCGAGTTGGCTCCACATACTCGTGTGAACTGTGTTGCACCCGGGTTTGTACCTACACACTTTGCTTCATACATTACCACCAACGAGACCATTGTAAGTGTGCCCTTGTTCCTTTAAATATACTATTCAATTTGCCGAAGTAAAAATAGTAACCTATAATTTTGCACCGAGTACAACTTTTTTTTTTTCATCGTTGACCTTTTAACAAAATGTCTAAAATACCCTTCAGAGGAAGTCTCTAGAAGAACAGACATCGCTTAAAAGGCTTGGGACGACAGAAGACATGGCTGCAGCCACAGCTTTCTTAGCTTCTGATGATGCTTCTTATATAACCGGCGAGACAATTGTGGTTGCTGGCGGAGCCCCTTCAAGGTTATAAATGTCATTTGTTCTTCTAGGTTGTGGTTGCAAATCGGTTCACTGTACGGTCACCTTTGACTTCAAAGTCCGAGACTTAATTTCTCGGGTTGCGCATACATGTTCACCCTAGGGTTTTGGGTTTAGGGTTTTTCGAGGAAGTAACATGCACTTAATATACTCTAAATCTCAATTATATTCTACTTAAACGACATTGAATAAAGTAGTATCGTGTGTATCCACATTTTTTACTTGTAAATTTTTTATACCATAGATCCATAACTATTTTTTAAATGGTAAATGTTAGGGTGTAGGGAGTGGTTAGACACTTGAAGGTGGTAAACTTCAAAATCAACAAATTAGAGTGTGTCATGTCAAAGTGGTAAACTATACTCAAAAGTGTTAGCAATGGTTAGACATTTGATGAATTGGTAAACTATTTAAAAAAAGGAAAAATGTGTGATTGGTTGAGATGACATGGACCCCATCTCACACGCCCCCTCTCTCTCTCTCCTCCCCTCCCTCTCCCCGCATCGGTGTTCCCTCACCGATTTCTTCTCCATTTTCGGTAACACTCAAGCGGCAAAATGGTTGGCATTGGTTGCCGATCGGTGCTGAGTGGGTTTGCCGCCCCCACTCCGGACACCCTTACATTACTCGTACTTCTAAATTACACAAATAAATACCAAGGGTGGAGGGTATAGGAAGCGGGGAGTGAGTGATTGAGTGGGAGTCACCTATCGGTGACCACCCCCACATGTTTGAGTCACCGAAATTTTGACAATTTTCGGTGTATATTCACCGATTTGGGAAGAGGAGGGAAGGAGGAGGGAGAGATGTTTAATGGTGGGTCCCAACCCCTTTCAACCAATCACAATTTTTTTATTTTTTAACCTACTCAAACACCCTAGGGTGATTGACCATACCCCCTGATTGAGTGCAAAATGAGGAGTGGAATGAGGAGTTGACATGACATAATATTATTGGGTAGGATTTCACTCAAACACCCTAGGGTGATTGACCATACCCTCCACCCTAAATTACACCCTATGCAAGGATTTGAATGTTAGTTTTTTATTCAAGAGGCAAGAGCCTCTACCACCTAGCTATAGCTTAAATGACATCCATAACCATTTAAGGTTTAAAAAACTTGGTTTTGCCATTCAAAAAGTCAAAGACGTAGCAGCGCAACTTGTTGCCTATGTACATTTTATTTTAATGTATTTCCATTTGGAGAGTTAATTAACTCTTTGAACCTTTAAGTTATGGATCTGAGCCAAGGACTTTCGGTTTAATACACATATAAACAACCCAGTTCATTCGAGGCTCTCCATACAAAAACAATTCTATTAATTATTAATTAACACACGTGTAATTCGTAAGTTGACTCACAATTATAACTTTCATAGTTTTATAAGTGTGTGGGCTATTCACAACACCGAACCATCGATGAGTACTAACACAACATGGAAAAGATTTTTTTTTTGAAAAGTAAATATCATTAGAAACCACCAACCCATAAAAGCTACATAAATACAAAGTTACACCACTCGATTCAAGACACGGACCAAGCTTTTAATCTACTTCTAGCCCAAACAAACCCTACCGATTTAGTTTCGCTAATAATATCTTCCACCCGAACTTGATTATTGGAGAATTTGAAACCATTCCTAGCACGCCAAATGCTCTAGCACCCGATTATGACAATCCCATGAAAAAGCTCTTTAGCCACACCATTCAGCCCGACATGATCATGAAGCTCTAGCATCTTTCTAACAGTGTAAGCCGCAAAAGGCGCCACTCTACACCATCTCGAAATGTGATGCCAAACCCTGCTCGCCACCAAACAAGAAGTGAAGAGATGGTTACTCGACTCGTCTCTCGACCCACAAATAAGACAGGAAACGTCATCTATCTCGATATTTCTGTCTCTGAGCGCCGTTCCGGTTGGAATTTTCTCCATTTCAGCTCTCCAAGCGAAGACGTTGCATTTCATAGGAACCCATTTGCATCACTTCATCACAAAATTTCCGCTATGGTCCACACTTTTACTAACAATTCTTCTCACTGCCCCAACCGAGTAATCTTCCGCGCCCGCTCCAATCCACTTCCACTTGTCTTCTCGACCTTCCAATTTAACAGATCCCAAATCTCTCATGAGTCAGTTTAATTCCGATATCTCTAGAAGGCTTACAGTAGTATTTAAAAGCGACATGATTTTGTATAATATTAAAAGTTGAAAAGAATTTAAATTTTAGTATCTAAATTTTAACTAGTATTAAGTACCCGGCTCTGCGGCGGGGCATAAAACCATGCTAAGAAGCATCAATGCCACATCACCGTCAACATTCACCAACACTGAAATTACGCCGTATTAATGCGAAGAAAATTAGACCTAAGCGTAAAACATAGAAAATAATAATTAAGTCGATCTAGGACCCGCACGTTACAACGAACGTAGAACCACACAAGCACGTTGCGTCGTGTTAACTCGCAAAATTTAGAACGAAACGTAAACACGTTGAACCATACACGCACGTTGCACTGTATTAACTCTGAAAATTTAGAAAAAAAAACGTAAAACTAAAAATTTGCGAAAGATGAAAAGTATAGGTGATCAAAATTGAAGGTAAAAAGTTGTGAGTTTAAATTACGAACGATGAAAAGTTTTGGGTTAAAAGTTAAAAAATCAAATAGTTTTGGGTTGAAAGTAATTTATCAAATACTTGTGGAATAAAAGTAAAAAAATCAATTTTTTTTAAAAACCCCCTAAGCACCAAGTACAACACTAATATGCATAAAATTGTTGATAATTTGTAGTGTTTAAATTTAAACAAGCAGCACATATTGATATTTTAGGATAAATAATTTTGTAAGTTACGACTAAATATATTCATATCTGTGCATGTGTATAATTTTAATATTCTAGGATAAATGATTTTGAAAGTTACGTTTCAAAAATTTAAATGCGTTTGTTATCCGAGTTATCCTACCAATTCCAGTACGTGCTTAAAGCTTGGTTGGTATTCATTTTTTATACAAAAAAACGTGCTTTTTATATATGTTGTTCACAATACATATGATATTATATGTATTAAAATATAAATAAAATTGTGAAATTTCTTCGCGTGTTGCGGCTAGAATTCGGTCAATATTGGTTCGGTTTGTTACGATGGCGGTACACTACTGGCATTCGGTATGGAAGCTGAAAGATAAAACTAAAAAATATAGTCGTAGTATGCCCAAAAGAACATTGACACATGTTTCACATTGATCAAAAACAATAAAAAACGAATATCAATACCGATGTTGTTCGAACGGAATTGAAGTGGAACTCATATTGTTGTGAAGATATCCGTTAGCACCAACACTCGTTATAGCTTACAATATAACAAAGATACTTCATTCCATTGCGTATACACCTCTACTTTCAACAAAATATGTCAAAATTATAAAAATTATATTTACATGTATGGTATAAAAATATCATTCATCATTATAACTTAATTTAAAATTTTGAACAAATTGGTTTAGAACAAAAAACCACTAAACCAACATGTACAACTTATATATGTACAAACTTATTGCAAAATAATAGTATATAAATATATACAGTAGAGAGTTCAAATAAGAAATTTTTATATAAGAAATAAAAATAATAAGTTATAAACCAATAAAAATGCTTCATGTAACAAGTGTAACTAATATTAGACCACACGATGTAGAGGGGCTTGAAGATGGAGCATTATGTGACATGTGGACAACGCGTTAGAACGGGGCATGGTCTTAAAACGGACGGTGTGACCGGGGTGTGGAAACGTGGCCTTTTTTGACACGTGTCACTCAACTTTTTTTGACACGCATACCAATCTCAGAATTTCTTGAAAGATCTCCTAAGTCAAAGCATTTATGCATTAAGATGTACTCAAGATTTATTTCTTCATATATATCTTTGACGAATGCACTTGATCACTTCTTTTTGCCTTATATAATATTGGGGTTTTGTTTATTTTCATATATTTAAAAGCTGACATAATTCTTTTGGCTTTACCAAATATTGAAAGATCCCCCACCTTGTGTCCGAACGACCCTTATAGTCCGCTCATGCCTTGTGTCTTCTTATCTTCATTAAACTCGAGCCTAATCAAGACTCCACAAACCCAAAAATTTCCCACTTGGAGGCCTGATAATAGACAAAATGCCTTCCGTTGTGAACTTGTACCTCTTATAATATTCGTCATCTTCCTGGTTGCAGTGGCATTCTCATCAATTAACTTAAACCATTTGATGGTGATGTTAATGAAGATATATGATGATGATGATGATAACCCAATTTTCAAAACAATCTATATGCTCTGGTTTTCTCTTTTCTCCTCTATGTAATTGCTTCTTTAGTTCAATCTCACATTCTGTTGCATAATTATTTAATTCATTCAAAGTTTCACACTTTGAGGGAGATATAAAATCCAGATGATCTGCTGTTAACATGTTGTGCTATATTCGAATCTTCATGCTCTCTGTCTTTACAAGTTCATGATTGAAACGTGCCTTATCAAAGAAAATACCCGTAATCTTGTCAATTGATTCGTTCGTCTGGCTTAGATGCAGAACCTCCTCAATGATTTGATCAATTATCGCAAAACTTATTCAGTAACATAGTCTTAAATTCTTCTCATGTCATCTTTAATATTTCTTCCTTGCCTTTCTCTTGTCTCTGAACTTCTCACCAGTCTTTTGCCCTATCTTTCATTTGACATGCATCAAAGATTACTTCGTCAACACTACTTTCATATCTGCAATCCACCTTTGACTAATAAGTGGACTGACTTTTCCCACGAATTCCTTTGGCTTATAAATGATGAATTCTTTGAATATACAAATGAACTTCTTGGGTTCCACTTTACTTCTAATTTATATATCTCCAGTTTCCTTAGTTGTCTTCTCTAGCATAATTTTTCTCATTGTCTTCTCGAAGGCGCCCTTGATCATATTTTCGATATGTTCCATAAAAGGGAATATCAATTTGAAGAGCCTTCGCCAACTTTTCAGATATTTTTTTTTGTGTTTGCTGAGCAAGAAGCCCAATTGGATTTGCTTGTGAAGAGGAATTCTTCGATTTAGCATCATTATCATTTTGATGACCATCACCATCTTTTTGATGACCATTATCGTCGTTGTGATGATTAAGACCATGGTATCATTTTTGCCTAAGGCCTTGATGACAACTATTGATACTTGACACAAAAGATTAGGACACGCTTCCGGTGAAAACTTCTCTCAAATTTATTTTCTTAGTGGTATTTCTTTCAATAAAATTTGTGACTCTTACTCAAGAGTAAAACATACCAAACAACCTTTTTCCTATTGGTGGCATTAAAACCAATAGTTGTTTTGAATTTGTCACACCCGCTCGTAGCGGAAGCACATGTGTGATTTAAATAGTAATCATTGCATTCAATTGAGTAAACATCCAAATGAATAAAATTAAAGAGATGTTCATCCATACGATT
This sequence comes from Helianthus tuberosus, assembly GCA_030545235.1. Taxonomy (NCBI): domain Eukaryota; kingdom Viridiplantae; phylum Streptophyta; class Magnoliopsida; order Asterales; family Asteraceae; genus Helianthus; species Helianthus tuberosus. Next base: position 129,567,140 of record CM060412.1, on the reverse strand, counting down.
AACTTAAAACAAGTTTACAACCATACATGTTGTTCTAAAAGAAAGACAACCCAAAAGTTAGATTGTTTGAAAATAAAACAAGTTTACAAAACAAAGTTTTTAAAACAACCAAGGCTTTGCGTTCCATGTTTCGTCGAGACATGTTAACCAAACCCTTTCAAAAGTGGATGATATCTATGCTTGACTTCTTGATACCATGACTTGTTTTCCAAATGCAGCCCACTAGTTATCTGAAATACATGTTCAGTTTGAAAACGTCAACAAAAGTTGGTGAATTCATGTGTTTATTTTGAATTAAATGAATCTTTAAAACATTTGAGGTATTTTAAAGATTCATTTGATTCAAAATATACACATGAATTTACCAACTTTTGTTGACGTTTTCAAACTGAACATGTATTTCAGATAACTTGTGGGCTGCATTTGTAACACCCCAAAAATGCTTAAAAGCTTATTGTAATGTTTAAATGCTTCAAATGATTAATTAAGTTTTATATATAAAAAGGTTGTTTATAAACTTTGAAAGATATACAAAAAATGACAACAAAAGCAACTTGGAGGGGTTGAACATGTAAATTATGATATTACTCATAATTAAAATGAAAACCCAGCTTTGGTGGGTGTGGGGTGCAACGCAGAGAAGACCAGGAGAGGGTAGAACCCTACTTCACCAACTTAGCAAGAATTCAACAAATTGGATGTGTTTTTGGATGAAAATGGAATGCATGTGATCAATTCCTCATTCATCTAAGGGTTTCCAACATGGGGTAAGTCGAATTATGTGATTTGATGCTAGTTAATGATAAGGGTTTTGATTAATCCATGAACTAGTATGAAATTGAACTTATATATGAATTAGAATCATCATTTAAAAGATGATAATTGCTTGAATTTGATGGTATTGAAGGTTCGAAAGAAAACCCACTTAAACTAGTAGTATGATGATTTTATAGCCATATAAATGAGCAATATTGATGGATAAATGTATATGTACTAGGATATTGATGGATTATTATGTTGTAGGATGAAAGAGTTATGTGAATTTAGTTGATTAAATGAGTTGTGAAGATTACTAGTGAAATTGTGCATTTAATACTTGTACATAGTGCTTACAATGTTATACGCACACCAAGTGTTCGATTAAATGCTTGAATAGTTGATTTTTGTAATTTTGAATGAATTAGGAAGTCTTGCATTGTATGTGGAAAATATGGAATTGATCTTTTGTGTATGGAATGCGAATTATATGGGAATGCAATAGTTATGTAAGTGAATGGCGTAATTTAAAATGAGAGTGGATTATGTATAGGATTGAAGTTAAAAGGTAAAAGTTGTATGCAAGAAACTTATGCGTTATGAACTAGCTAGTTGATGTGTCATGTACGGTAGTAATAAAGTATGATGATACATATCCCTTATATGCGCTAATAAACTAACGAAAGACAAATATTGCATGATTTGAAAGCCGAATGGATGAATGTATGTAAACTAACCGTGTTATAATTATGACGACATGTACGGATAGAAGTCATGTCAATAGGGGCACAAATATGGAAGCGCCACAGGTCGAAGGTAAACACGGAAGCTATGTGTAAATTCGGACGCACGAGGTAAGTAATTTCCAGGACTCCCTCTTTATTAGTAAAGTGATTAATTGTATGATAAATGTTAGTAGTTGTGTCGAAACGTAAATTAGATGATGATATCAAGTATAGTACCAACTAAGTGATTATCCGGAATCACTCCTTAATGTAGTAAAGTACGGTTATGTATTAGTTATTTAGGTATAGTATTGGATTTTAGAAAGGTATGGGTATGTAGAAGTAAAGAATTTCGTTAAGTCAATCAAACGGATCAAAATGAGAGTTTAATCATTTCGGTATGATTTGCATAAGTGACAATGAAGGTATTATAATTGCGTAAAGGATAGAAGTTCCTACAAGTGTGTTAACCGAGAAACGGGGATGTGGGTTAATGGTCAAAATACTTAGCCTCGCCCTTAAAATAAAAGAGTTGCTTGACAAAAATACGAACGGGTCGAATAAATGTGCATAAGTATTGTAATGCTAATGAAACACGTAAAATTAAGGATCCGGGGTAAAGACGTTTAGCCAATAATGTAAGGATAAGTCTTACGGACAATTAGAAATAAGTTTTGAGCAAATTGAGTGAGGAATGCCTGAGATATGCAAGTTTTAGTAATAAAAATATGAATGGGTCGAATAGTTGAAACGAGTATGTAAAGCCGAAGGCTTTAAGTTAAGATTGTTCTTAGTTCGGATGTTACATTACAAGCTCATATGTTAGAAAATCGATTTACCATCGCGTAGGAAAAAGAATCATGTTAAACGCATTTGTAGATCAAAAGTTATGCAATTTGTAAATACTCTTGGAAATCATAGTTGGGAATATACAGCAACAGAGTGGAGGTTTCTTTCGAATTGGGGTTGTCGCGCTACGCGACAACATGTTAGCTTCTCTGTTGCGCTGCGTGTTAGTGCATGCATCTGTCGACTTCGTCTTGTATCGAGTCTTATTCTAGGAAATATTAGATCAGGGCACGTTGTACGAGAAAATAGGAGATTTTAGAGTTATTTGATGTAATTCCGCTTGAGTAGGCAATTGAGGAGATTTCGCTTGAAGCTTGATTCCGCTTGAGCATGTTCAAGCGGAATCAGAACACTATATATAGGTCATAGGAGGTTCGAGCGAAGTAAGTTTTGAAGAGTTCTGAAATTCATACCGAGGTGCTGCCGGTTTGAATTCTGCATGTAATAGCTGTTATATTAATCAAAACAGTGTTTAAAGTGAATTGCAAGCTGTGTCTAAGTCTGTTTCTTAGTTTCCGCATTTGAAATAGATCAAAACTTCTCTGAACGACTCGTTCGGGTCAACACACGATCCTACAACTGGTATCAGAGCTCAGGAGGAGGAGTTCTGCAGATTACAACCTGTTTTCATTGTGTTTTCTTACTTCTACACCTTCTTTCTTCAATAGAACAAGATTTAACGGTCAAAATCGGCTAAATTTCTCATATATTGTGTAAAATTGCATTTTAACAAAGCCTTGAAAGAATCAGTTTAAAATTCGGATTAAAAATGGCAGAAATGGACCTTAGAAGTGATTCCGCTTGAACGAACATAGTTCTTGTTTCCGCTCGAGAGTGTTATTTCGCTTGAGATTTCCAAGCGAAATTAGTGATTTTGCTCAAACTAGTGTTTCCGCTTGAAAGCTGATTGTGATTTCGCTTCAAATAGGGTTGCTGGTTATTCCGCTTGAAAACAATTGGGTTATTCCGCTCCAAACCGTATTTCGCTTGAAACTGAAGTGTGGTAATTTCACTTGAAGACATTTTGGTTATTTCGCTTGAAATTGTGTTCTGGTTATTCCGCTTGAATTTGTCTGTTTTTGAAAAACGTGCTTCTGAATCATGAGTGAAGAATTTTACAACGCGTTCGCAACATCCCCGACTACTCCGGCTTCCATTGCTCAGAACATGAATTTGGAAAACGAAACTGGAACGTTACAAAAACCCACGAAGCTAATGAGCATTGAAGAATATTACGGATGGAAAGATAGGTTCGAAAACTGGGTTCAAGCTAACCATCTGAGATCATGGGAATGTATTCTGAAGAAGTATGTTCTGCCACGTACTGATCTGCAAGTTGTAAAAACAATTTCTGAATTTAGTGACCAAGAACGTGACATGTACAAAGCTGAAAATATGATGATTAGTCTACTTCAGCAAGCCATCAAAGAAGACATTTTCGTACTACTTCAACATGACAAGACTTCAAAATCAATTTGGGATGCTCTTCGAATCAAGTTTGAGGGAAGTGAAAACATGATTAAGAGTAAAAAGGCACTGCTTAAGAAAGAATTTGATCTATTCACAAGTTTGCCCGGGGAAGATACAAAGAAGCTAATTGAAAGATATTGCCACTTAGTGCGATCCATGTCGATGCTAAGTATAACCAAAGATCGTGAAGAATGGGTCGACAAGTTAGCTGACGCTTTACCGCAAAAGGAATGGGGTACTTATTTGATGATCTTAAAGAACACTGGGGTATATGATGGGTTGACAATTTCTCAGTTCATTGAGAAGATTGAGGGTCAAGATCTTGAACAGCAAAAGATTGCGAGGATGAATAATCCGAGTGGTCAACAAGATGTAAAAATGTACTACAAAGGCAGTGTTCAAGAAGTTGAAAGAAGCCCAAAGATACAAACTACGTTTAGTGCTGGAGATTCATCTGAAAAAGTTGATCAAAGTTCAAACAAAAGCAGTGGATTCTCTTCATATCCGAGTGTTAATCCAAAAGATACAACATCAAGTTTTAAGCATCAAAGTTCTAAAAGTGGAAAGGGTTATGTGATACAATGCAACATTGCTTTGAATCTTCCTGAGGGTCAAAGTTTCTCTGAAGAATTTGCAAAAGATCACATGGCATTACTTGGTTCCGTGCTACTATCCTATGAAGGCTTGGTTGCAGGGAGGATCGGGAATCCTATGCTGACAAAGGAGGATTACGATCAGATAGACGCTGAAGAGATGGAGCTCATGGACATCAAATGGTGTCTAGCTAGTGTCCTAAGAAGAGCAGAAAAGTTCAAATTGATCACTGGAAGAAATGATTTTCTTGATGCACATGTTTCTACTTTAGGTTTTAATAAATCTAAAGTTACTTGTTTTCGGTGCAGGGAGAAAGGTCATTTTAAGAGGGAATGCAAGAATAGAGAAGCAAGTGAAGCAAAGAATCCGTTCGGAAAAGATGATTACTACCGGAAAGTCATATATCAACAAGTTGGTCAACAACAACAACAAGAACCACAAGTAGCTCATGGTAGAAAAGTGATAGAGGATTCAAAGAGAGCATGTTTGGTGAATCAAGAAGATTTTAACTGGAACAAATACATTTCATCCGACAGCAAAGCATGTTTAATCAATCAAGATGATGAAAGGTTACCTGAAGGTTTTAGCTGGGATATGTTTGTGGATGAAAAAGGAGAGTTTAAAGCTTTCATTGCTAAGATCGTGAAAGAACCAGATATGTTTACAGAATGGATGAAATCAATTGGTGTTAGTGTGAAGAATGAAGAAGAAAAGTCTGTTTCATCTGATGAAAACTCACAAAGTTCAGATGATAGTCCAGAAAGGGAAATTGTTTTTGATCAAACACCATCTGATTCTGGTTCTTCAGATGATAGTTCTGACAAGTCAATAGAGTTTGATCAATCACCAACTGATTACAGTAATGATGATGAAGAAGAAAGAAATATTAATGTTGCAAAATCTCATCTCTCTCCTGAAAGCTTTCATTTTTATTTTGCAGATCGCTTGGAGAAACTGAAGGAGAAACAAGCTGCAAAAGAACAAAAGAAAATGAAGATTGAAACTATTGCTAAAAAAGATGAGATTATTCAAAGTGAAGAAGTTACAGTTGTTGCTGAGAAGATTGCTGAGACTGAGAAGGTGACTGAAACAGAAAAGGTGGTTGAAGTTGAGAAGATAATCGAAGTTGAAAAGATTGTGGAGGTCATCAAGCCTTGCTCAAAGTGTCTTGAAGCTTGCAAAGAATGTGCAGTAAAAGACGAGAAGCTGGCAGAGTTTGAGAAGATGAAGGAACAGTTATTGTTCAATCTCAACTATGTGAAAGAATCTTATGATGTATTAAACAGAACAGTAACTGGTCTTCAAAAGACAAATTCTGAAAGGGAACAAGCATTAACCATGATGAATGCTGAGATGATGACAAAGCAGAAACCTATAAATTTCTACATCGAAGAAAGTGCAAAGTGGAAGCAAGAGTTGGAAACCGAAAAAATAGAAAATGAGAGGATCAGACGATTATTACAGAGTTACTCTAGTTCTGATTATCTTATTGATCGAATTTATCCAACTGTTGCAGGTTTCGAAGTTTTTCAAGATGACAAGCCAAAGAAGAAGGATACTGGTAAGAAACCGAGTGTTAGCTATAACAAGTGTCTGCCTCCAATCTGGGAAGAGTATTCTCCCAGAAAACCAAATGAGGAGCAAGTCGAAAAAGCAGTTAACATAAAGCTAAAAATCGATACAACTGATGTTTTACCAGAAAACATTGACGTCGCTTTCACATTGTCTGACACTGATCATGAGTCTGAGTTAATTAAAAAGGTGGTCGATCAGGTGTTGGATACAGATGAGGAGTCTGAGTCAAAGTCTGAGTCTGGAGGTTCAAGTTCGTCAGTCAACAGTCCAAAATCGTCGGTTAAACGGACTTACAGTAAAGAGTTTTTATTAGCAAAATCAAATTTGGATGATGAAACATTTGAAGTTGCATACACTTTGAATGATTCTGACAAATTATACTCTGACAAAGAATTTCCAATAAGAAGTGTTAGATTTGACATGATCAAAAAGGTTTTCAAAATGACAGAAATTAATATTTCTGAAATAAAAGATTTAAATCTTACTAAAAAACCTAAAAAATACACTTCAAGAGTTCAACAGCGATTAAACAAGAAAAAAGGTTACAGTTCTGGTTCTGGTTTTCAAAAGAAACCAAATCATAATGGTAATTTCAAAAAGAAAGGTTTAGGTTTTATTCCACCTGAAAATTATAAAAATGAGAAAAATTCTAAAACAAAAACAGAATTTGTTTCAGGAGGAAGTGTAGAGGAAGAACAGAAGAAATCATTCTGGAGACAATCAAATCAGGAGTTTCTTGCTGAGAGAAAAGGAACTGGAGTTTTTTATCCAAAAGAAACTCGAACTTGTTTTAAATGCAATGAAGCTGGTTACATTGCATGGAATTGTTCGAAGAATATAAAGACAAAACAGGGAGTTTCTGAAAAACTTAAAGGAAAAGTTGTTGAGAATGATGAACAACCAACTGAGAAATTAAAATTTTTGAAAATTAAACTTATGAAGTTGGTGAGTGTTCAAAGAAATTTTTTTACAAAAAGAGAGCAAAAGACAACCAAATGTGGATTGTTAAGAAGGTTGATAAGAAAGTCGGCGATGAACCAGATTCCACAAAATCAGAGGAGCCACAAGTTGAGGAAAAAGAAGAAAAATCAGTGTCTTCAATGGATGATGTTAAAATTCCATCATTGAAGAATGAAAATGTTAAACAAAAGGTTGGTAAGGTGGAGATCTCGAATCAATTTTATTCTGAAAAGAATGAATTTGATGTTGAGAAAGCTTTTAATGGAAATGTGAAGAAATTTTTTGGGAAGATGATTGATGGGAAAGTAAAAGGGGTTAAAGTTTTTTATGCTACAAAGAAAGCAACTTATAACCCTACTGAACAAGAGTTAAAAACACCCAAGGTTGGTAAGACTTGGGTGGAAATTCTCTTTCCTTGAAAATCTGGACTTGCCGGAGCTTCTAGTTTGGTAAGTGTGAAGCAGGAATCGGCATCTTTGTTGGTAAAATGTTTTGTGTAGATGTTTTATTCCTACAATGGTTGCAAGTGATAAATCAGGGACATTAAGTTGTACTTGATTTTCTACAAGAGATTAAAATTGAACAAGATGATGAACCCTACTTTACAATTGGTTAAAAACAAATTTATTTTTCCGGAAAAACCATTCTGATTAAAACAAACTTAAGTGTTTTGAAATCTTTATGGGAAAATAGTTTGTTAAAAGGAGGAGTTCTGATTGTTTATGACATGTGGATGGCGAATTGAGGCGATTCGATATTGGTTGTCAATTTTCTTGTACAGTTTGTTTTCAAATTTTCTTTAAATGTGTTTGCATTTTAGGGGGAGTAGAAATTTCAGAAAATCCAAAAACATTAGAAAAATTTGAAAATGTCAAAAACATTGAAAAACAAAAATGAGTTTTGTTGAGACAAGAGGAAATGATAGTAAATCAGTGGACTATCACAGCATGCTAAAGAAATGAAATGTCAAATGTGATAAACGGTTTCACTAAGGATGTGACGATAGGCTCAGCTAGACTAGTAGATTTGCGATAACGATACAAACTTAAATGAAAAAGCCTAGTTCTAGTGGAAAACATGGTTGAAAGCATAGTACTTAGTTTTGTCCTTCGTGATTGTGTGCCTACTCAGTAATCGCTGAATGCTAAAAGAGCATAAAAACCAGTTAAGTTTGTGAGCTTTCACAACTTTGTTGAAAAGTCATTGTGATTGTGCATTTTATTTTGCAAAGATTTAAACTTGTTTTATTTCTTTATTTTGTTTAAGCATTGGACATCCTCTGCGTATACGTGAGTATCGAACTGGATGTTAGTGCCTAAACATTCTGCTTTATTTTTCTTGGTGTTTCGTTTAAGCTTTGGATCACCTCTGCGCATACGGGAGTATCGACCTGGTGGTTAAAGCCTAAACAACTTCAACTTGTTTTATTTTCTTATTTTGTTTAAACATTAGACTTTCTCTGCATATCGAAAGATCGACCTGATTATTAATGTTTAAACATTCTGCTTTATTTTTGCACATATCACAGTTGATGAAAGTTTAAAAGCATTACTTGAGTCAGTGTATTGCATGATGAGGGGATATGCTAAGATCGTGGGGTCCATAAGAATTTAGTGCAAAATTAATATACCTTAATGTATCGGTAAGCATTTCGAAAGTTTTTAGATTGAGTTTAAGAGGACAACTATATCGTTAATCTATGTGAATCGTTTAGAACTTAAAATGATTAAAGCTTAACGGTGCTAGTGATTTGTCTCATGAACTGATATGATCCTCTTACACAAACTCACAAAAATATTGTTTGTAAATATTTCTTTACTGCTTTTTATATAAAAAATCCAAAAAGATTTTAGTGTGTTTTAGCATAAATTTTTAAAGTAACAAAAAAAAAAAAGATTTTCGACAACAGATGTTGGAGAGCTGATTTTCAAAATTCCTAGTGCTAAACATGATGATCATTTTGTGAGGGGGAGTCGGTGTTTTTAATCAAATATGTTTTTAAACAAATTTACAAGTGATTCATCAAGATTATCATTGATAAAATATTCTAGATGTTTTGAAGAGAAGAGTTTGTGCTAGTACATACATTTTGATATTAAATTGTCATGAAATTTATGTTACGTGGAAGAGTCTATGTAGGTTTAAGAAAGAGCTGAGTTTATCAATAATGAGGAGCTTGAGTTGGATGTGAGCCAGGTCATGATCTAGAAATCAAAGCTAAGTGATAAAGAGCCAAAGTTTCCGATACATGAGGTCTATGTGGATAAAGTGTGAGCCAGATAATGATCCTGAAGCAGATGATGCTGATGAACTTAAGGAATTCCAGCACATTGTTAGGGTGAGTCTGTTGATGCTGATAGAAAGAGAAAAGCCCAAAGATTGATCAAGACTGAAGATGAGAAGACTCGACACTTACAACTCGTCAACATCTGAGGGGGAGTCTGTTAGTGCATGCATCTGTCGACTTCATCTTGTATCGAGTCTTATACTAAGAAAGATTAGATCAGGGCACGTTGTACGAGAAAATAGGAGGTTTTAGAGTTATTTGATGTAATTCCGCTTGAAAGTGGCATGTGCACTTTCAAGCGAAATCATATAGTTGTTATTCCGCTTGAGTAGGCAATTGAGGAGATTTCGCTTGAAGCTTGATTCCGCTTGAGCATGTTCAAGCGGAATCAGAACACTATATATAGGTCATAGGAGGTTCGAGCGAAGTAAGTTTTGAAGAGTTCTGAAATTCATACCGAGGTGCTGCCGGTTTGAATTCTGCATGTAATAGCTGTTATATTAATCAAAACAGTGTTTAAAGTGAATTGCAAGCTGTGTCTAAGTCTGTTTCTTAGTTTCCGCATCTGAAACAGATCAAAACTTCTCTGAACGACTCGTTCGGGTCAACACACGATCCTACACTGCGCGACCCCGGTCGCGGCCCGCGAAGGATTAAGGGGCTGGCCTTCGCGCCCCGCCAGGGACCTTTCAGCTGGCATTTTGTTCGATTTTGTTTGTTATGGACATGGAACTTGTTTGGACTTTTATTTAAACGATCAAACGATCAAAATAAACCTTTTTGTTGGTGTTGGATTTTAGGAAATGTAACACCCCGAAATTTATAAAATTTAAAATCAGGATAATAAAGGGTTAAATAAACAAGAACAAACTAACTAGGAATTTATAACCCAGTTAGTTAAGAAGTCTTGAAGTGACTATTATTAAGGTTGAAATACCTAAACTATAAGTTAAACAAAAGTTGAGGGACCAAATTAATAAAAACTGAAACTTTAATGTTCAAATAAGAAATAACTCACCAAACACACACATGTGTGTGTGCTGGGATCGATCAGAAGAAGAGGGCAACCAGGGGGTTCCTTCAAACCCTAAAATTCTCACAAAAGCTCAAAATTGGAAGCCTAAATCAAGTCTGAATCGATTTCTGATTTTATATTAGTGATCACTACGACAAAGGGATCATAAGGTATGCAAAATTGTGGTATTTTGTTGCATCTTGAATTCTAGGTTAAATGTGAAAAACGAAAATTTAGCTTGATTACTTGATGCATGGATGAAATTAGAAGTAACATGATGTTTAGGGATAAAACCCTAGATGAATTCTTGTTGAAATTTAGTATGATAATTCTAGAGATTTTAATCACCATTGTAGGTGATTATTGAGTTTGTAGAGACTAGATAAACACTAGGATTGTGAATACTATTCTAGTGAAAACTGAATTCATGTGTTAAATTCGGTATTATTGATGTTGAAATTTAGTGCAAATCGCCTAATCGAAGTAAATGTAGATGAAAATAACATGTCAAGAACCTGGTAATGTTTATGTAAGAATTTGACCCGCTAGGTGTTTGTTGAAATGCCTAAGTGAGGAATAAAATGTTTAGAATCGGACAAAAACGCAGATTTGAATATCTTCATGAATTGTCCGTTATGGATTATAAAAGAGTTCTAAATTGATGGTGAATGGAACTCTTTAGGTAAAGCATCCGGATCGTCAAGTGGACAAGCCGGAGGTGATACACGCTTGAAGGGTACACTTTGAAGGTACGTGACTTATAGTTTCGGTACATTATGTTTAATTGTTAGTCTTACCTTGTTATATTGAAATTTGGTACACAAGGAAAACCCGTTAAGTCACTGGAGTGACAAAGTGCCTTAGACAAGTAAAACGGGTCAAAACATGTGCTAGAAATAAAGTTTGGATGTGCTTAGTGATGGTGACACCCATTCGGCATTGAGTTACAAACATAGAAATTAATAACCATCTCTTGTGATTGGTTATATATATACATATACGTATATATATAGAGGGATTATAGTTCGGAACACTCGCTTGTCAAATGATTCCGAAAGTCATGGTTAAATTCTTGGAAATAAGCATGATGGTTATTGCATAAGCAACCCTCGGGAGGGGAGCACAAGCTCATATTCGGTAAATGCAGAAACGAGTACATTGGCCTAAAGTTTATGATGATAACAATACATGTTGTGGAACTTGTAGACAAATGGGTCAAATAAACAAGAGACGAATTATAGGACACTGTTTTTGAAATGATATTTTTATGCAAATCGTGTTAATAAACGTGTCAGTAATTAAATTACGGTCGCGTAGGAAAAAGAATCGGCTAAAACGGACGCCCGAGTCAAAAGTTACGTTGATTTAAAGTTGTAATTGTTGAAAATTTGGTGCTGGGCTGATATACAGCTCCAGCTAACAACATTCTGCCGAAAACACACCGTGGCGCTATGCCACGGACAAACGTGAAACCCGTCGCGCGACGCGACGGTGGTGGCGTCACGCGACGGCCGCCCCTGATCTTCGTCGCGCGGCGCGACCGTCCCAGATCATGTGATTTGTTTGTTTTTGATGTATTTGAACCTGGAACTTGTATATACTTGATTTTTAAAGTGTCAAAACTAATTATTTTCATGGTTTTGACCGTAGGTGATGACGGACGAAATCCGGATGGTGATCAAGCAAATACCAAGAACCGAACACACTAAACAAAGCTTCCGCACTTGATCTTTTTGGTTTTAGTAATATGTAGAAACTAGAACTATGTTTTCAAACGTTATCTAGTAGACACTTGAAGTTATGTTTTGCATGTTTAATGGGTAGGTTTTTAACTTGTATATTATGATCGTATATGGTCTTAAAATCATGAAAGTTTTTGTAAACTCAATATTTTAGTACTTAATGCTTGTCTTGTATCTTTAATCTCGTTATATTAAGCTGGGTCTTACAAGTTGGTAATCAGAGCCAAGGTTGTCAATAAAGTGTGCTCGGTTCAAGCTTGATCAAGCATCCGGTAAGAGTTAATTGTTTAAGTAGATTTAGAGAATATAGAAATGAAACATGAACAAATATGCATGAAAAGAGTGTGTAAGTTCACTCAAACACAGGAAATGCATGAAACAAGAACTGTTGAATCAAGTTATGAACTTGATTAAACCAAAACAAGTAAATCATACGTTATAAATGAAATGTTTAACGGTCAATGTAAACATTTCAGTATTAAAGATGGCGGATGAAAGTAACAATGATGCGGTGTCGAGAGTCACCGAGCAAACAAGAGAAGTGATTGCCAAGGAGGTTGGAAAGGCAATCGAAAATAGTTTGTCTGGTTTTATCGATAAGATCCAGAACACGGTACTATCAGTGGTTGAGGAAAGAATCAAGAAATTGGAAGATAATGCCAATCTAGCAAAGGTAAAGTCCGGAGGACGAAAGCCTTGTACATACAAGGAGTTCATGGCGTGCAAACCGCCAGTCTATAATGGGGAAGTAGACCCAATAGTATGGCAGAGATGGCTAAGTGATATCGAGGGGGTATTTGAGAGGACCCATTATGACGAAGATGACTACGTGGCCTATGGTACTGGTCAATTAAGGGGTCAAGTGAAAGACTGGTGGGATAACAAAAAGAAAGAAATTGGAAACGAAATGGCTAAGGCCATGACATGGGATGAATTTAAGACACCGTTTCTTAAACACCACAGTCCCAAGGCGGTCATAAATCGAATCAAGGAAGAGTTTATGCAACTTAGGCACAAGGGTGAGTCCATAGACAAGATCACGGGAATGTTTATGGATAAAATGAAGTTTTGTGATGAACTGATAACAAACGTAGAACAGAAGATATATTATTATTACAATATGTTGAGCGCCGAGTATAGGGAGTTTATGACTCCTTCAAAATACGAGACCCTTACCGAGATCATAAATGTTGCTCGGGGACGGGAGATCGAATTGAGAAAGCAGGTTGAACGGGGTGAACGGAGGGCTCATAATGTCAATCCGAGCCCTACCAAGAAAGCGCGAATGAACGAAACGGGGAAGAAACCAGATGTAAAAGGCGGGTCGCCAAATTGTAAATTATGTGGAAAGGGTCATAGGGGTGAATGTCGCTTCAAGGATAAATCTTGCCCCATATGTCGGAAAACGGGGCATATGGCTTCGTCATGCCCGGAAAAAGTGACGGTTAGCTACAATTGTTATCGACCGGGTCACAAGAAATCGGAATGCTCGGAACTAGTGGGAAAGAAAGATGGGCAAGACATGAAAGGTGAAGCCCCGAAGGCAAAGGCTAGATCTTTCCACTTGACTGCCGTAGAAGCAAAGGTTGAACCCGAAGTGGTTTCAGGTATATTTGCTGTAAACTCGATTCCTGCGTGTATATTATTTGATACGGGTGCGAATAAATCCTTTATCTCATATGGGTTTATTCGACATCCTTCATTTGTTCTAACAAAATTACCTATGCCTTTAGAAGTAGAGATAGCTAATAACAAGAGTTTTATCGTTTGTGATGTATGTGAAAATTGTAAATTGAGCATTGACGACGAAGAATACACAATAGACTTGATCCCAATGTCGATGGGAGAATTTCAAGTGATCGTGGGTATGGATTGGTTGTCCCGATACCACGCAAAGGTGGCATGTTTCCAAAAACAAATAAAACTGACATCTCCTAGCGGAAAGCACGTTATGATATACGGTGAAAAAGGGGGTAACCCGGTGGTATGCACAATGCTAGAAGCTCACAAACTTATGAAACATGGATGCAAGGCATATATGGTATACGCAAATGAATCGGAGAAAGAATTCCTTAAGATCGGAGACGTGCCTGTGGTATGCGATTATGAAGATGTGTTCCCGGAAGATTTACCAAGAATACCGCCAGAACGGGGGGTAGAGTTCGGAATCGAATTGATTCCGGGCACAAAAGCTGTGGCCAAGGCGCCGTATCGGCTCGCGCCGTCGGAGCTACAAGAATTGATGTCTCAAATCCAAGAACTGCTCGACAAAGGGTTTATCCGACCGAGTGTATCCCCATGGGGCGCGCCAGTACTATTCGTGAAAAAGAAAGATGGCAGTATGCGTATGTGTATCGACTACGGGAGTTAAACAAACTCACGGTGAAAAATCGATACCCACTTCCAAGAATTGATGACTTGTTCGACCAGCTACAAGGAGCGAGTTAGTTCTCAAAGATTGATCTCAGATCGGGTTATTACCAGTTGAAAGTAAAGGAGGAAGACGTACTGAAGACGGCCTTTCGTACACGATACGGGCATTATGAGTTCCTCGTAATGCCCTTTGGGTTGACTAACGCACCCGCGGCTTTCATGGATCTCATGAAACGGGTTTGCAAACCTATGCTAGATAAGTCGGTAATCGTATTTATCGATGACATTTTAGTGTATTTGAAGAATGAAGCTGAGCATGGTTACCATCTGCAAGAAGTGTTAGAGACACTCAGACGAGGAAAGCTGTATGCAAAATTCTCGAAGTGCGCCTTCTGGTTACGAGAAGTGCAATTTCTTGAGCATATCATTAGTGCCGACGGGGTACTAGTGGATCCGTCGAAAGTAGAAGCCGTGTCAAAATGGAACACTCCAAAGAATCCCTCAGAAATCCGAAGCTTTTTAGGGCTCGCGGGATATTATCGGAGATTCATACAAGATTTCTCCAAAATTTCTTTACCATTGACCAAATTGACTCACAAGGAGGAAAAGTTTGTATGGGGCATCGAACAAGAGGAAGCCTTCCAAACGCTCAAAGAAAAGTTAACTCACGCTCCGGTGTTAACGTTACCGGAAGGAGTTGATGACATGGTGGTTTACTCGGATGCGTCGCATTCGGGGCTCGGATGTGTTTTAATGCAACGAGGCAAGGTCATAGCCTACGCCTCGAGGCAACTGAAGATCCATGAAAAGAAATACCCAACTCATGATTTGGAGCTGGCAGCAGTAGTATTCGCCTTAAAAATATGGAGACATTATTTGTATGGGGTAAAATGTACAATCTTTACTGACCATAAAAGTTTGAAATATTTCTTCGATCAGAAGGAATTAAACATGAGGCAAAGGCGGTGGTTGGAAACAGTCAAGGATTACGATTGTGAAATACATTACCACCCCGGGAAAGCCAATGTAGTAGCAGACGCGTTAAGTCGAAAGACAGATTATGCCCCGATACAAGTACAATCAATGCAGCTTATTGTGACCTCGGGCCTACTAGAACGAATCCGAGAAGCACAAGTTGAAGCAGTGAAGGTAGATAACTGGAAAAAGGAAAGAATTGTCGGCCAATTTAAAGATCTTGAAGAAGGCAATCACGGTTTGAAAACACGTTTCAACAGAATCTGGGTTCCTAACACATGTGGAGTTAAAAAGCTTCTACTAGACGAAGCTCACAAATCCCGTTATTCCATCCATCCGGGAGCGACCAAGACGTATAATGACTTGAAACAAAACTATTGGTGGTCCGGAATGAAAAGAGATGTAGTGAAACACGTGGAGAAGTGCCTGACATGTCTACAAGTCAATGCGGAACATCAAAAACCATACGGTAAGCTCCAACCGTTGAAAATTCCGGTTTGGAAATGGGAACATATTACAATGGACTTGTTAACCAAACTACCGAAGATGAACCACAGATTTGATGCAATATGGGTAGTTGTTGATAGATTGACAAAGAGTGCTCACTTTATTCCAATACGTGAGACTTATACGTTAGAAAAGATGTCGAAGGTTTACACTAATGAGATAGTGGCGCACCACGGAGTACCGGTATCCATCGTGTTCGATAGGGATACCCGGTTTACTTCAAATTTTTGGTGTTGGGATTGAACCCTACCAGAGGAACAGATAATTAAAGCCAAAACTGGATCAGAGCAGTGGATCCAGAATAAGCAGATGTTATATATACAAGTCTCTCCCCTTGAAAGTGGTTTCAACATCTGCTGACCTCCTATCTACTGATCGTACAAACTTCTGACCTACAAACTGCTGATCAAGTAAAAGCCTGATGGAAGACTAAAGCTCTGCTGCTCAATCTACTGCCTTGAGTCAAGCTCTACTGATCTGGACAAGTACTGCTGGGTTCACATCAGTGGAAGGATGCAGCAGTTGTTTAGATGTCTTTATGTAATGAAATGTAATAGCAGTAGTTAGCATAGCAGAGGTTGTATAGATCAGAGGTTAGAGTTTGTTAGGAGGTTAGATGTCACTTTCATGGTGACGTCAGCTTAGATGCTTCAATGGTTTGCTTGTGCCTATAAATAGAACAGTGCTTTGTACTGTTCTATTAGCTCTTTGCAAAATCTTCTTCCTGCATGAACAAACACTGTGAGCTCAGGCTGAGGGGGAGTTTGTATTCAGACATTGCATTGTAATCGTTATTGAAATAAATTCAATCTTTTGGTTCTTTGTGGAAAATGTTTGATTAAAGCAATTCTCTCGTTTGATTGTGTGCAAAGTTTGTTTCCATCTTAATTCCGCTACACAACTCATCCATCTTCATCTTAATTCAAACGAAAACACAATCAAAACCAAACTCAGATCCTAACAATTGGTATCAGAGCTTGGACAGTCAAATTTGATTTAACAATCATTTTGACGTAAATAGTTCAGCTCATAAAAGTTGATACTGATAGTTTGTTCGTTTGTGTTGAAAAACAGAGCAAGGTTTAATCACCATCAAAGTTGATTAATCAGTGTCTGTAAAACAACCAGGTTGACGTCACAATCACAAGATGATCAGAATAACATTGGCTCGCTTTTCAAACCACCTATGCTTAAACGTAATGAACACAACATCTGGGAGAGAAGGATGGGTCACATCCTTGCTCAACAGAACACTGGATGTTGGAGGTCTGCTGTTTTTGGTCCCCATGTTCCTATGGTGCCAAGTGCTGAGGATGCAAAGAAGTTCGTTCCTAAACCAACTAAAAACTATATTGAAACTGATTTTCAAAAGTTTGAACTCGATGCTAAAACATTTTGCATCATAGCATCTGCATTACCCAATGAGATCTATGCTGGACTGTTACATTGTAACAGTGCCAAAGAACTATGGGATGCACTGAAGGAACAGTTTGGGGGAACTGAAGAAGTCATTGAAAACAATAGGGAAATTCTGAATCAGATGTATGAAACATTTTGTCACATCAAGGGTGAATCATTGACTCAGCAATTTGAGCGATTCAGTTGTCTCATTAGTGAACTAAGGCTTGTTAAAGTAACATTTCCAAATTCAACTCAAAATAGCAGGTTCCTTAGGTCACTACCAGAAAAATGGGATACCATAGCTTTTGTCACTAGAAACTCTGCTGAGTTCAAGGATCTGACCCTGACCCAACTTCATGGTAGACTCCTCACCTATGAAAGGGAGTTGAACCAGAAAAAGAAGTTGTAAGAGTCTGGCAAAGTTGTTGATGATTATTCATTCGGTAGCACATCTCTTTTTGGTCAGGAAGAATTTGGTAGCAGTGGTAAGGATCAGGGTTATGATCACTTCATTGATATAACTGCTGGTGGAAATTTTAACAACCCTGATCCTCACTCTGCAAATTATGCTTTTACTGCAAATTGTTAAAACCAGATGTCTGATAACTTGTACTTTGAACTCAATGATTTGCAACACTTTGATCCCACTGACTTAGAAGAGATGGACATTTTGCATCAATTGGCTTTGCTTAGTGTAAGAACAAGCAAATTCTACAAAAGATCAAGGAGAAAATTCCCAGGGTTACATGGAAATTTAAGGGTGGGGTTGGATAAATAAAAAATTAAGTGCTACAAGTGCAATAGGCTAGGGAATTTTGCTAGGGAATGCAGAAGTCAAAACACTGGTCCAATAATTACTCATCCCAGCTCAAACCCTAGACCACAAAATCAAAGCACTGTGCACTATACCCAATATACCCCTGCAACCCATGTTAACACTGCTCACTATGCTGCTACCCCTGTGCATGTGCATTATGTCTAAACCACTGTTCCACAAATTCGGTATGTTCAAACCCCTGTCCCTCAGGCACAAGTGCAACCTGTTGCACCTCAAACAGCTGCTCCAGCAGTGGTACAACCAGATCAGCAAAGCTTCTTCACTCAAGGCTTTGTTGACTGGAGTAGCATGCCTGATGAGCTTGGTGATGAAAATTTTGCACTCTATGCTTTTAATGAACCTTCTAATGATGAATTTTGTTTGATAGCATTAGAGTCAATACCAGAGGGGATAGAAACTTAAGGTGAACAGCTAAGTGCTGAAACAGTGGATGAGGTGACTGAAGCAGTGGTTACTGCTGTTGCTGGTGAACTGCTGCTGGGAGAAAATTCAGAAACCCTGATTGAACCACTGATAGACCCCTGGTCCAAAGAAGACAAGGAAGAAGAGGAAGAAAAGAGAGCAGGTGAGAAAGAAGTAAGAGCTGATGATGAAGAAAATCATCAATGTGATTGTGCCATGATGGCTGCTGCCAAGGTATCACCTCAAGTTCTTGAAAAACTGTGTTCAGACAAGTGCATTATTGCATTTGCTAACATCAAAGAGGTAAATGAAAACCTTAGGGATAAAATCTTAACTGATGAAGTCAAATTTGAAAAGTCATTAAAAGTGCTTAGAAACAAATTGGCTGAAAAGGATAAAGAGATCAGCAGTCTTAAAGAAGAGCAAAGCATAACCAAAACTCAACTCCAAACTATGGTAGAAAAATACCAAGTTTGCAAAAAGGAGTTAGAGTCCACCCAAATCACATGTGAAAAATGGGTGGAATCCTGCAAAGGATATGAGGTGATGCTTGAAAAACAGATTAAAAGCAATGTGAAATTTGGTGTTGGTTATAGAAAATATGATGATGAAAGCACTACTTTTGAAAAATATGTTCAAACCACTGATGTAACCACTGAGTTCATCCCCACAAACAAGAATGGCCAAGAAGTGAAAATCACTGATAAACTTGGTAATAAAATCACACTTGACAGACCAGTGGGATCCTCTACTTTTGAGGAGATTGAGAAATACCAGTTTAAACCCACATGGTCTGATGAGTGTGACATTCTTGAAAATTTCAAGCCGATGGACTTTACAACCACTGATGGTGTCAAAGCTCCAAAAGCAAAAGTCATTCCTCTTAAGGACATCTCAACAGAGGTTAAAAACTCTGTTGCAAAGGAGTCTGAAAAGAGAAAGAAGAGAGAAAAGATCAATAACTTGTTTTGTGAATTTTGTGAAAAGAGAAATCATCTAATAAAAGACTGTTTTCATCTAAAAGCATATGATCTAAACAAAAAAAGTGTCATTGTTCCTACTGAAAGCTGCACCATCTGTGGTAAAATAAACCACAAAACTCAACCATGTGTGTATCTCAAAAACTTTGATGTGAAAAAGAATGAATACACTGCTAAAACATCCTTGAGTCCATCAACATCATCTGTCAAATTCACCAAGAACCAACCACTATTTGTGCCAGTTCAAACAACTGTCACAAAACAGCTGAACCAAACATCTGTCAAAAGAGATGTTCAGGTTACTGATGCACCCCCTGCCAATCAATTCAGAAGAGGTAAGGGATAACCATCTTACTAAAGGATTCCACACGTTTATGAGAGCTACAAAAGGCCCTCTAAACCTAAAGTGAACAGGCATCTTTTTGGGTACCAACAGGTGATTGGGCAAAACCCACAACAGTGGTTAGAAAGAAACAGTCCTAAAACTGTCCAAACCCCTGACCTAACTACTGTCCATCAATCTGCATCTATCCCAGACACTGTTGAGACCCCATCCAAAGCCTTATTGGCTTTGGAAACCCTAATGAACTAATCCTTTTACTTCATGTGCAGGGAGCTTCTGCATGCTTAGATAGCCTTTGGTATGTAGATAGTGGAGGCTCCAGGCACATGACATGATGTAAAGCCCTACTCAAAGATTTCAAAATTCATGGAGGGGGTGATATATCCTTTGGGAATAATAGTAAAGGGAAAGTTCTGGGGTCTGGTACAGTGCAGTCTGGAAATGTAAAATTTGAAAATGTCAATCTGATAGACAATCTGAAATTCAACCTCCTGAGTGTTTCACAAATGAGTGATAAGGGGTATGGGTCAGTCTTCACAAAGGAGTGTTGTAGGATTGTTGGACCAGAAATGGTTGAAAAGATTGAAGCAATAATAAAAACTAGAAAAACAAAACTTGTTGCTCAAAGAAGTGGCAATGTTTATGTTGTTGATATATCTAAAGAGTGTCCCAGAGCTGATGCCTGTCTGTTCTCAGCTGCCTCTAACAAAGAGACAGAACTTTGGCACAGGAGAGTGGGGCACACAAATCTCAAGACAATCACTGAAATTTCAAAAAATGGCCTTGTAAGAGGCTTGCCACAAAAATTGTTTTCATGTCATGAGCATTGTGTTTCCTGTTTAAAAGGAAAACAGCATAAAAGCTCTTTTAAGTCCATTGAAGAGTCCAAAACAACCCAGTGTTTGCAAATGCTGCACATGGATCTGTTTGGCCCAATTCAAGTCATGAGTCTCAAGAAAAAGAGATATTGTTTGGTTATTATTGATGACTTCTCTAGGTTTACATGGACTTTCTTTTTACACTCAAAAGATGAGACTGCAGGCATTTTGCAAGACTTTGTGACACAGGTTGAAAAGCAATTTGACCTTACAGTAAAAGTCTTCAGGAGTGACAATGGCACAGAATTCAAAAATAAGGAGTTGGATGCCTTCTGTGTGAAAAAAAGGATTGTAAGGCAGTACAGCATCCCTAGAACACTAGAGCAAAATGGGGTAGTTGAAAGAAAGAACAGAACTTTTATTAAGGCTGCCAGAACCATGCTTGCTGATTCAGGTTTGCCATTAACTTTTTTGGCAGAGGCAGTAAACACTGCTTGCTATGTCCAAAACAGAGTTTTAATAAACCCCAGGCACAAAAAGACTGCCTATGAAATTCTGTATAAAATCAAACCACTGATCTCATACTTCAAGGTATTTGGCTGCCCATGTTTTATTTTGAACTTAAAAGATTCCATCTCAAAATTTGCAGCCAAAGTAGATTGTGGTTATCATCTGGGATACTCAACCACTGCCAAGGCTTACAAAGTGTTTAATACACGGACCAAAGCAGTGGAGGAGACCTTAAATGTAAAGTTCAATGAACTTTCATCAATGAAAATCCCAGCAAATCCTGCAGATTTGTTTGATCTTGATAAATTCACTTTTGAAAATACTGCTGTCAAGACTAACAGTGCAGGTCCATCAGAGGATTCATCACCAGACTATGGGTATGAAATCATCATCCCTCAAAAGTCTGCCACAATGGGAAAAGCATCAGTTGTTCAAAACAACTGTCAAAGCTCAACCACTGCTACCTCAACAGTTGTTGACCAAAGTAGCCCATCAACCACTGCTTCCACATCATCAAACACTGCTGACAAAAGTCCCCAAACAGTGGATAAAAGCCAGTATGTGTCCTCACCATTACCTCCTATTCCACCACCTTTTGAAGCCACTGCTGGGTCATCAAAGTCACCAGCAGTGGTTAGCTCAGATGATACACATTTGCAGCCTTCACCAACAAATGCCATCATACCATACCAAGGAGATCTAATCTTCTTGAGATCTCATCCACCTAATCAAATCATTGGCAACATCAATGAAGGGGTGCTCACAAGAAGCCAAACCCAAAACATTTGTCTTTTTGCTGGTTTTCTATCACTCCATCAGCCAGTCAAGTACCAAGAGGCACTGAAAGACAACAGCTGGGTAGAAGCCATGCAAGAAAAGCTCCAACAGTTTAAAAGACAACAAGTATGGGAGCATGTACCACTTCCAAAAGATGTAAGTCCCATCGGCACAAAGTGGGTCTTCAAAAACAAAACTGATGAAAGGGGTATTGTTGTCAAGAATAAAGCCAGGCTTGTGGTTCAAGGTTACAGACATGAAGAGGGGATTGATTATGATGAAACATTTTCCCCTATAGCAAGATTGGAAGCTATAAGACTGTTCCTGGCCTTTGCTGTCAACCACAACATGAAGGTGTTCCAAATGGATATCAAAAGTGCTTTCCTCTATGGTACAATTCAAGAAGAGGTGTATGTCTGTCAACCTCCAGGTTTTGAGGATCCATTTTATCCAGATCATGTCTACAGGCTAAACAAAGTCTTGTATGGCCTGAAACAAGCACCTTGAGCCTGGTATGAAACTCTTTCCACCTTTCTACTCTCAAATAGTTTCAAAAGAGGTACCATTGATAAAACACTGTTTCTAAAATGGAGAGGAAAGGATTTAATGATTGTCCAAATTTATGTGGATGACTTTATTTTTGGAAGCACATGTAATAAAATGTGTGAAGAGTTTAGGGAACTCATGACAGCTGAGTTTGAAATGAGTGCAATGGGTGAGCTGCAATGCTTTCTTGGTCTCCAAGTTCAGCAAATGCAAAATGGAACTTTCATTCATCAAAGCAAATATGCTAAAGAACTTGTCATGTCTGCAATGCTTTCTTGATATGAATGATGGTAAACCATGCAGCACACCCATGGCAACAAATAAGCTTGTCATGTCTGATGAAAAGGATGAGCTGATTGACCAAACACTTTATAGAAGCATGATTGGGTCTTTACTGTACCTAACTGCATCTAGACCAGACATCATGTTTGCAACATGTGTCTGTGCAAGAAGTCAATCAGCTCCCAGAAAATCAAACCTCATTGCTGTAAAAAGGATCTTCAGATACATAAAAGGTGCTCCCACACTTGGTATCTGGTATCCAGCTAATGGGAATATCAAGCTTTCAGGCTTTTCAGACAGTGACTTTGCTGGATGTAACACAACAAGGAAGTCCACTTCAGGAGGGTGCCAGTTTCTAGGTGATTGCTTAGTCTCTTGGCAAAGCAAAAAGCAAGCAGTAGTTTCAACATCCACTGCTGAAGCTGAATACATTGCTGCTGCAAGCTGTACAGCCCAACTCCCGTGGCTTCAAAATCAGTTGCTGGATTTTGGTATCACTGCCTTAAAGACACCACTCATGTTGGATAGCCAGGCAGCAGAAAATATCATCAAAAATCCAGTTTCCCATTCAACCACCAAACACATCGACATCAGACATCACTTTGTGAGGGATTGCTATGAAAAAGGTTTGATTTCTCTGCATCATGTTCCAACTAAAGACCAACTGGCAGATGTGCTCACAAAAGCATTAGATACAGCCACCTTTGAAAGTTTGGTCTCTAGGATTGGCATGCTAAACATGGAATAACAAGCAAAATCTTGTTTTTCTATGAATAAAAGCATTAAAATGTTTTCAGAAAATCAAAAATCCATCCTTAAAAATAGCTAAAAATGAAGTTTTCATTAAAATCCTTAAAAGTCTGCCATAACCACTGATTGTTCAAAAGTCTGCTCTATTTCAAAGTCTGTCCACTGCTGAAAGCCATCCCCTGTTTTCTCATTTCCTTGATAAACACTGTTGTTCAAAAGCAGTGTCTTATCCACTGATATGCTATCCACTGATAGTGAAAATCATCCACTGCTTCCATTTGTTACCGTTGTAACCACTGCCTTCATCAGTAACTTTCATAAAAGTATTGTCCTTCTGTCACACCCCTACTTTCCACGTGTCACCGGTGGGCCCGGTGGGGAGTATCGTGACGTGGTTAGCAACATAATAGTCAAACAACACAATATATAAACATGCACAGCGGAAGCAAATGAAAAGTATAAATTCAACTTTAATAATATTGTAATATCGTGTATCACAACAGTTGAAGGTTTGTCCACAAAAGGATCAAAAATAAATAATAGTTCAACAGACTGTAGGCATCTTAAGCTTGCGAGACTTCTATTGATGCTAAGGAGAAATCCCAGCCAATTACGCTTAGTACCTGCATTTAATCTTTTTGGGAAAATACGTCAGTTTACACTGGTAAATACAATCAACTGACTCATTTTGGAAAATGATTGAAAATTGATTTGGATGCACGTGGCATAAACATTTTATAACTTGGGAGAATTATTTAAATATATAATCTTGTGAACGAATTACATGTTCCTTATGCGTTCATTAGCCCGGACGTACCGGGTTAAACATCAATAGACACACCACATCAACTTTTTATGCACTGACGAGTGTACGCCTACACTCCGAGCTTAGGTCGTGGCCATTTCGTAAAATGATGCCAAGGATATCCGGGACATGGTCATTAACCCCCCAAAGGCTTTTAAGTAAACAAAACTGTTTAAACGGGCTGATTAAATTATTCAATTAACCACCAAACGATGGAAGATTTAATGCCCGACCAAGCGGTATTTTAAATACCGTAACCCAAGCCCGTATAGGGAAAATAAGTTAAAAGTATTTACCTGAGCAATGTAATAATCACAATAAGCAAAATGCACGTAGCTTTTACTGGTCTCCTATTCTGGAACAAAGGTTTATAATAACCTATTAGAATCCTAACGGGTCTTTAATTAAGCTTAGGCTTAGACCGGTTAGTTTCAAAGATACGGTTCGTACGCACGATTAAGCGAAGACCGGATAGAATGTGATTTAGACCCAACAAGTTCAGAGACTTTCTTAATATGGGTATTTCATACACATTCTGGATTTTGAGATAAAACCGTTAAGGTTTGACCCGTTTAGGCTAGTTTATGTAAACTAGTTACATAAACCGAACCGAACGCGTAATAAGCGTAACGGGCATTCATATGAGCCATTTACAGGTTTCCTAAGTTAATATGCTTCAAATATGTTGTGACATCAGTAAGATGTCTTTTATTATGCCCGAAACGAATTTAAACACAAACTATGCCCCGTAGGGGTAGTTTGGTCATTGAAAAGGTTATAAAAGAGTTTAAGTGTTAGCCTGAGTTACAGGTCTGATATAATCAGCAAAAATACTTAATTTACTAAGTTATAACAGTAGGGTAAAGTATATATGTGAAATTTATCAATTATAACCAAACTATGCATCGTAGGGGCATTTTGGTAATTTCACATAAGCCGTAAAGCTCAAAACTGAAGTCTGAGTTAAAAAACTTTTGCTTACTGTCAAAATATTATAATTTGCCTCAAATATCAGTAGGTATCAACCCTTGTATGTTTAAAATAGTTTTAGTGCATACTATGCGTTAAAAACGCTTAATAAGGCGATTAGAAGCCATTTCCGGGTTCGATACATAAAGCTGATATTTTTACTATTCTAGAAGGCTTAAAATAATTTATTTATCGTATGTGATCAATAGCAAAAGGTTTGGAGTCAATTAGATGTGTAAAACTCATTTTATAGCCCGTAAGGGCAAAACCGACAATTACCGGATTAAGCCTACGACTATAAGTTATGCTCAGCCTAAAATTAATTAAAAATCTTCAAAAATCCCAAAATAATATATTTCATTAGTGGGTAAAGAGTTTGATATCAAAAAGTATGTTTAAATAGGCTATACGCTAATTATGTCGTTTAATTAACATAAAGCTTTCATTTTACGCTAACGAGCATAACTCTTAATCTACACCTCAAACTGATGTCAAATTTTGCATACAAGTTTATATATCAGTTATTAAAGTTTTTACTCTTTTACATTTCCAAAAATCACGTTTTAAGGTGAAAAGGGCATAATGGTCAACATATGAGCAATTAACGGAATCATGCGTATTAATTGGTTAACTAATGAACCATGGTGTACGTATAATCACAGAGGGTCATACTAGCATGTAACCTGGTCCAAATAAGGCTCTAAGGTATTTCTAAAACATACCAAAACGGGTCAGAACTGAAGTCAAAGCAAAAGTCAAAGCTTTGCGACTTTCGGTTCCGAACCGGGTCTAAACAGGAAATTGTCGGGTTGAACATGTTTAGACATGTTCTTACACTAATTACCAAGTTATATTAATGATCAAACAGGTTGTATGTGTTCTACATTGCTAATCATGCATAAATTAGAAACTAAGTATCCTGTTGACTTTTTATTAACAAGTTTGACCCGACATTTGACCTAGTTAGAGTGGGAATCAGGGGGAACCCTTTTAAGGGTTTATTACCCACATAATTACCAACTTATAACTACTTTTGATTCGACTAATCACTGGACCATTAGTGATTAATCTTAAAGTCAACCGTTAATTATGACGGTTTGACTTTTAAGCTAAACTAAGCAAAAACTTAACTAAGGAAGGGCAAGCAAACTTACAAGAGTCCTATGCACGAAATGTGAAGCTTAGAGAGAAGTCCTTAGCTCCAGAAATGCTCCAATGTGCAGATGAAGGTGTGAAGAACTTGGTTGCAACTCATGGCCCTTTTATAGTGATTTAATCACCACAAAATGTTGACACACAAGTCTACCACTGACCACAATTCATCCACAAGTGTCCCTAAGTGTCTAGGACTGTTTAGGGGTCGCCCACAATGTGAAAATATCTGTTTTTGGTCGATTAAGCGCGAATACAGGCTGCTGTCTACACTTTCTGCATCTGATGGTCTGACGCGGCCCGCGTAAAGTCAGGTTAACCTTTACGCGGCCCGCCTTAGCCTTGAAATCAGATTATGCATTTTCTAGTTTTTGCATCTTGTCCCTTGGCTCTTCGAAAGGGCAACCAAGCTTAATACTTGCAATTTGAGCCCTCCTTATTTACCTATAAGGGCCTTAAGACTTGTACCCATTTTGCCAAGTCCCTGGACATTTCTGGTTAACCCGAAAAGTCATAACTTTCAACGATAACACTTTAACCCTTCGCACACGAATTTGATCATAACTTTCTCATACGATAGCGAAACTTTATGAAATTTATATCGTGCATTCTAGTGAGCCTAATTAATAGTTACAAAGCTTCGGGTTTGTCAAAAGGTCACTCAGAGGTATAACTTAAACATGTTGACACATTTAACCCCTATAGTTTGTAATCTCTCACTTTTAGCTTCGCATGATCCATGATTTATTCGTTTGATGTTATAAACATCATGTAGGGTTAATGTACAATATATTTATTCACTGTTGACATTTAGAACTCGTATATTCACATACTTTTCATGATTGTCAACTTTAGTCCTTTCAGAACATTCTTTCACACGTTCAAACATGTGACACGTGTCAACTTATTATAGGACGTGAATTTTCGAGGTGTTACATCCTCACCCCCTTAAAAGAAATCTCGACCCCGAGATTTACTGAAATAAATAAGGGTACTTTTCTTTCATCGTGGACTCAACCTCCCACGTGTATTCGGGACCTCTACGGGCATCCCATTTTACCTTTACAATAGGCACATGCTTCCTTCGAAGCTTCTTAACCTGTCGATCTTCAATCGACAATGGTTTTTCCACAAATTTCAAGCTCTCATCTATATGCACATCTGTATGTGGTATGACCAATGATTCATCAGCGAAACACTTCTTCAGATTGCAGATGTGGAATACATTATGTATACTACTGAGCTCTTCTGGTAAGTTTAACTTATAGGCAACTGACCCGACACGTTCGATAACCTCGAAAGGTCCTATGTATCTCGGGCTTAGCTTGCCTTTCTTACCAAATCGCATCACTCCCTTCCAGGGTGATACTTTAAGTAGGACTTTGTCACCTACTTCGACGTTCATAGATTTACGCTTTGGATCTGCGTAACTCTTCTGCCTATCACGGGCAGCTTTGAGACGGTCACGAATCTGGACAATCTTGTCCGTCGTTTCAAAGAATATCTCTGGTCCTATTAATTGGACATCTCCAACTTCCGCCCAACAAACAGGCGTTCTACACTTTCTACCGTATAATGCCTCATAAGGCGCAGCCTTAATGCTGGTATGGTAGCTATTGTTGTAGGAGAATTCGATTAATGGTAGGTGGTTATCCCAACTACCACCCAAATCAATCACACATGCACGTAGCATGTTTTCCAACGTTTGAATAGTACGCTCACTCTGGCCGTCCGTCTGAGGATGGTAAGCCGTACTAAAATTCAAACGTATGCCCAAAGATTGTTGGAAGCTTTTCCAAAAATGTGACGTGTATCTTGTATCTCGGTCAGAGATAATAGACACAGGTATGCCATGTAAAGCTACAATCTTATCGACATACAATTGGGCTAACATGTCGGAGCTATAAGTCTCCTTGATGGGTAAGAAATGTGCTGACTTAGTCAGTCTATCAACAATCACCCATATAGTATCATTGCCTTTCCTTGTCTTCGGCAATTTGGTGATGAAATCCATCGTCACCATTTCCCACTTCCATGTGGGAAGTTCAGGTTGTTGTAGCAAGCCGGACGGCTTTTGATGTTCTGCTTTGACTTGCGTACAAGTCAAGCATTTAGCTACATAGGCAGCTACAGACTTTTTCAAGCCTATCCACCAATAATTTGCCCTTAGATCCTGGTACATCTTATCAGCTCCAGGATGAACGGAGTATTTAGAACTATAGGCTTCCTGGAGGATAACATCTCGAAGTCCTCCATAAATCGGAACCCATATTCGTCCATTCAATCTCAGAATTCCGTCCTTGCTAAGAGATAACTGCTCCTCAGTTACTCCTAGCTTTTCGTTAGGATAGTTAGCTTCCAACACAGCTTCTCTCTGTGCAGCCCACAACCTTTCATTCAAACTGTTCTTAATCTCAATGCTCTTGGCATTGATTCGGATAGGTTTCACCCTTTCCTTTCGACTCAAGGCATCAGCGACTACATTCGCCTTGCCGGGATGATACCTGATTTCACAATCATAATCATTTAGAGTCTCCATCCAACGGCGCTGCCTCATGTTTAAATCTTTCTGATTGAACAGATGCTGGAGGCTCTTGTGATCAGAATAGATCACGCACTTAATACCATATAAATAATGCCTCCAGAGCTTCAGTGCAAATACAACGGCACCCAACTCCAAGTCGTGGGTGGTGTAATTCTTCTCATGCACCTTCAATTGACGTGATGCATAGGCAATAACCTTGCCTTTTTGCATAAGCACACACCCCATGCCGGTGTGTGAAGCATCGCAGTAAACTACGAATTCTTCAGTACCTTCAGGTAAGGTCAGTACAGGAGCGTTGCTCAACTTTTGCTTCAGAATATCAAAAGATTCTTGCTGCTTGGGTCCCCAGTCGAACTTAACCTTCTTCCTAGTTAAGGAAGTTAGGGGTGCAGCAATCCTTGAAAAATTTTCAATGAATCGCCTGTAGTATCCAGCCAAACCTAGGAAGCTACGAATCTCCGTAGGTGTCTTTGGCTCTTGCCAGTTCATGACTGCTTCAACCTTAGCGGGATCCACTTGGATACCACGCTCACTAACTACATGTCCAAGGAATTGGACTTCTCGAAGCCAAAACTCACACTTGGAAAATTTGGCGTAGAGTTTCTCGTGATGTAGAAGCTTAAGAATACAGCGAAGGTGTTTCTCATGGTCAGCTTGGTTCTTAGAGTAAATGAGAATGTCATCGATGAAAACGATGACGAATTTATCTAAGTACGGCTTGCAAACGCGATTCATGAGATCCATGAACGTGGCCGGTGCATTAGTGAGCCCAAAAGGCATCACTAGGAACTCGTAATGACCATAACGAGTCCTAAATGCAGTTTTGTGTACGTCTTCATCTCTAACCTTCAATTGATGGTAGCCTGACCTCAAGTCGATCTTCGAGAAATAACTTGCCCCTTGTAATTGATCGAACAAATCATCGATCCTGGGCAAAGGATATCTATTCTTTATCGTGACCTTATTAAGTTCACGGTAGTCGATGCACAGACGCATCGATCCATCCTTCTTCTTGACAAACAGGACTGGCGCTCCCCAAGGAGACGAACTAGGTTTAATGAAACCCTTGGCTAGCAATTCATCTAGCTGTGTCCTCAATTCCTTCATCTCTGTGGGCGCCAACCTATAAGGTGCTCTAGCAACTGGTGCTGCTCCGGGGATGATGTCAATTCTGAATTCCACTTGCGTATCTGGTGGTAAACCAGGTAGCTCTTCAGGAAAAACTTCAGGATATTCAGAAATGACTGGAATGTCTTCTATCTTAGGTTTCGGCTCATCAATGGTAACTTGTGCCATGTAGATGACACAACCCTTCTTCAAGCACTTCGAGGCCTTGAGCATAGTCACTTGCTCAGGCAATCCATACCGGGTATCTCCCTGGATGGTGATTGATTCGCCAGATGGAGTCTTGATCATCACTTGTTTTCTATTGCAGACAATCTGGGCCTGGTTATGAGATAACCAGTCCATGCCTAAAACGATGTCAAAACCCGCTAACTTCAAAGGAAGTAGGGATAGAGGAAAAGAGTGGTTCTTAATGGATATGAAACATCCATCTAATATGGTTGAGGCGGTTTCTATGGTGCCATCAGCTAACTCCACCTCATACTTTACGCTTAAGGTCTTAACAGGTAAATTCAGCAATTTACAAAACTTATTATCTACGAAAGACTTATCAGCGCCCGAATCAAAAAGCACTCTTGCATAGATATCATTTACGAGAAATGTACCTGTTATCACATTGTCATCTTGGACTGCTTCCTTTGCGTCCATTCTGAAGACTCTCGCATTGGTCTTCTTGGCCTCTTCAGGCTTCTTGGCGTATTTTGGGCAGTTGGTTTTAATGTGCCCCTTCTCATTGCAACTGTAGCATGTTGCATCTTTTAGCTTTTTGCAGTCCAAGGTCTTGTGGTCCTTGGACTTGCATATACCACAAGCATAGGCTTTTGACTGAGTCTGCGAGTTCGACTCGAGTCTGCACTTTCCATAGTGCTGTTTCTTGCAAATCTTGCACTTGGGCTTCTCACCAGACTGATGCCCATCTTTCCTTGACTCAGACCCCTTTTTGTTGTCACCGTTTCCACGGTGCTTCTTGTTCGACCTCCGTGAGTTATCATCTTCATGTTTTCTCTTCTCAGCATCTTTGTTCCTCAGCGATCTTTGTCTGACCGCATCCAGAGTGAGGGACAGAGATATGTCAGCTACAGATCTAAAAGTAGCTGGCCGAGAGGCCTTCACGCTTGCCTTTATCTCGGGGGCTAAACCACCGATAAAACGAGCTATTCTTTTTGGTTCCGGGGTCACCAGATAAGGAACCAACCGGGACATTGTGTTGAAGCTCGTGAGGTAAGCTTGACAGTCAAGGTTTGTCATCACCAATGATAGAAAATCAGACTCTATCTTCTCCACCTCATGCTGAGGGCAGTAATTTTCCCTGATAAGGGCAACAAATTGATCCCATGACATGTTGTACAATGGGATTTTCCCGGTGGCTTGAATCAATGATCTCCACCAGGCTAAGGCTTCCCCCTTGAATGATTGCGACACAAACTTGACTATATCCTTCTCAGCGCATCCGCTGATATCCACTAATGTGTCCATCTCGTCTAACCACGTCATGCAGTCAATGGCTCCCTTTTCCCCAGTGAAATCTCTAGGCTTGGATGAAACAAAGTATTTATAGGAGCAACCCTTAGTACGGGGTTCTTGTTTTAGTACATTCTGTTGAGATGGAGCACTGTGGTGGTTTGAGGAGAGTCTATCATCATCTTTCTTGGGAGGTGGCTTCGAATGTGGTTTAGATATGGTCCTACTCCGAGTCCCACTATACTCTTCGTACTGCCGCTCTAAAGCCTTTGTAACAACGTCGTCAACTAACGCTTTCAATTCAGCACCCGTTAAAGTAATTCGGGCGTTATCATTGTTCTCCACTGGATGACTATTTATCTCGTCCGAGTTAGCCATTTTAATTGAACTGTTACAGAAAACAAGGACAATAATTTATTTGGGAGTTTATTATGGAATTGCCCCTTAGGGTAATTCATTAACCATGATAAACAGAGACCATATTTGGTTAATTTATTAATCAAATTTATTTAGGATTTTAATATAACTTATCCTAATTATAAAACAATAACAGTTTTATTAATAGCACAAAAGGCCTAGTCACATGGATAATTTAATTTATAAGCCATGATTTCAGAGAATCAAGGCATGAAGGTTTGAATCATAGTTCATTACCTTTTTCTGACAGGGAGTCATAGCTACCACTGTCTTTTGGCTCATATGGAAATGAGCAGGGCCCGTAGGCACCATATTACCACGTATGGTCAAAATATAATCATCTTAATTGATGATTTAACCCATGATTCAGAGATCATTTAGTTGGGTTTGGAATCTTTGAAAGATCCTTATATAATAATAACGTGTGTGATTTTAAATGAATCACATCTGCCAGGAGTGTTAACATGTTTTCAGATGTTAACTGGGATTTGAATCTTTTTAACAGGTCTTACCATCATGGCCAGGTCTTCATAATGACACTCAGGCTAGGTTTCACTCTTAAGATTCTTAGCTAATATTTAAATAGGCAGATATATTTTTAAAAGGAATGATCTTAATTTACTTATTTCATATATAAATTATGCATATAATAGCAAAAATGAAATTTATAAACTTACATTCCATTAATTATAAATAGGTTACACGTCGCCCTAAACGGGACTTTTTAAATAAACAAGTTACCCACGCAGGGGTCAAGCAACAAACATACCCACGCAGGGGTCAAATTAGAATATTAGTCCACGCAGGGACTTAAACATACAATATACCCTCGTAGGGGTTAACAGAAAGATAGACCCACGCAGGGGTCAAAACAAACAAACATACCCACGCAGGGGCTAATACAGCAAGACAGGCCCACGCAGGGGCTCGACTGATACAGGGAAAATACAACAATAGTGGAAGGATTCAATGGTCCTTCTTGCTCTTCCCTTTTATTAGGCTTGTCAATCCTTGGAAGAAAGTCTGTCGCTCTCTGCGTTCCCTGTGAAAGTCTCGCTCGACCTGATCCAGTCTCTGTAGAATTTCCTCCCGTTCTGGGGCAGAAAACCGTGGCGGCTGCGATTGCGTCCGTATTATGGGTCTGGCAGGTATCTGGTACCCATGAGTTGGGTACCCCACTCCCCATGGATCTCCATACGGTCCTTCCGGGTGGTGGGTGTTATAGTTAGCCGCTACCATGTATGGGTCGGCTTCAGCGTAGTTGTAG
Organism: Helianthus tuberosus; assembly: GCA_030545235.1. Taxonomy (NCBI): domain Eukaryota; kingdom Viridiplantae; phylum Streptophyta; class Magnoliopsida; order Asterales; family Asteraceae; genus Helianthus; species Helianthus tuberosus. The sequence goes on along the minus strand of CM060412.1, from coordinate 129,533,924 downwards.
TTGGTGTGCACCGGCTGCTCAAACGGGTTATACGCCATGGAACCCGTGTATGCTGGAATTGGGTTATTAAAACCCATAGGTGGTGGTTGCGGTGCAACTGGGTGCGAAGGTCCACCCATCTGTGGGTCTTCCTGAAGTGGCGGGTAATGGCTGCCACTTGATTGGCGTGGAGAACTAAAATGAAAGTCTCCCGCTCGCGTAGACATACGCGCTCCGGTTCTCCTACGCCTTGGTGGTTGCGGAGGTGCCGGCTGAATTGGTGGTGGTGGAGGTGGTGGCGTGACTGCCACAAACCGTGAATCCACAGAGGGATCCTGCTGCTGCTGCTGATGAGGCGACGAATGATGCGATGGTGTGAAGTACCACTCGTGCTGAGTAAACCTCGCCTGAAAGCTGTCTGGACCACCGTAGGGTGATCCGTGGAAAGAAGATCCATCCGAAATCTCGATGGGTTGGTTCGGTGTACCGCTTGCTGGCTCGACGGGATCCGTGTCCTCGTCCATGTCCATAGCGTTGTCCCCCGAGAAGTGATCCTCCGGTCCCAATGGGTTAAAACCCACTGGTTCTGCTATGTAGATTGCCGGGTTAAACCGGCCCCGAAAAACTGGTGTAGGGTCACCAAAAGAATTATGCGATAAGGATCGCTGTAATGGTATGTAGGAAGGTTGCGGGTTGTTGTGCTCATACTCCAGCTGTGGCCCATAAGGGTTATGAACGGGAGGTGTTGAACTGTGTGAGACCGACCGTCTAGCCGGCTCGAAAAGGTTCCTCCGGTTCTGTCGAGGATCGTCACTCTCGGTGGTCGAAGGAGCTCGCATATGCGAAGGTCCTGCCTCGTTGTCATTGGGGGCGGTGATTGGCCCCTTTCCTCTTCCTCTTCGACGAAAGAATCTTGGCGGCATTTTTAATCCTGTCAATACAAAATAAGATAACGATAAGAATATATATAAAAAAAAGGACAAAACAAAACAAAGTGGAATTTGTCCTATGTTATATGTCTAGACTCGAAAGTTTAGAATTGTGCAATTGTGTCATTGAGATTAAACACAAAAGGATAGTGTTTAATTCACTCAATGTTGGCTCTGATACCAACCTGTCACACCCCTACTTTCCACGTGTCACCGGTGGGCCCGGTGGGGAGTATCGTGACGTGGTTGGCAACATAATAGTCAAACAACACAATATATAAACATGCACAGTGGAAGCAAATGAAAAGTATAAATTCAACTTTAATAATATTGTAATATCGTGTATCACAACAGTTGAAGGTTTGTCCACAAAAGGATCAAAAATAAATAATAGTTCAACAGACTGTAGGCATCTTAAGCTTGCGAGACTTCTATTGATGCTAAGGAGAAATCCCAGCCAATTACGCTTAGTACCTGCATTTAATCTTTTTGGGAAAATACGTCAGTTTACATTGGTAAATACAATCAACTGACTCATTTTGGAAAATGATTGAAAATTGATTTGGATGCACGTGGCATAAACATTTTATAACTTGGGAGAATTATTTAAATATATAATCTTGTGAACGAATTACATGTTCCTTATGCGTTCAGTAGCCCGGACGTACCGGGTTAAAGATCAATAGACACACCACATCAACTTTTTATGCACTGACGAGTGTACGCCTACACTCCGTGCTTAGGTCGTGGCCATTTCGTAAAATGATGCCAAGGATATCCGGGACATGGTCATTAACCCCCCAAAGGCTTTTAAGTAAACAAAACTGTTTAAACGGGCCGATTAAATTATTCAATTAACCACCAAACGATGGAAGATTTAATGCCCGACCAAGCGGTATTTTAAATACCGTAACCCAAGCCCGTATAGGGAAAATAAGTTAAAAGTATTTACCTGAGCAATGTAATAATCACAATAAGCAAAATGCACGTAGCTTTTACTGGTCTCCTATTCTGGAACAAAGGTTTATAATAACCTATTAGAATCCTAACGGGTCTTTAATTAAGCTTAGGCTTAGACCGGTTAGTTTCAAAGATACGGTTCGTACGCACGATTAAGCGAAGACCGGATAGAATGTGTTTTAGACCCGACAAGTTCAGAGACTTTCTTAATATGGGTATTTCATACACATTCTGGATTTTGAGATAAAACCGTTAAGGTTTGACCCGTTTAGGCTAGTTTATGTAAACTAGTTACATAAACCGAACCGAACGCGTAATAAGCGTAACGGGCATTCATATGAGCCATTTATAGGTTTCCTAAGTTAATATGCTTCAAATATGTTGTGACATCAGTAAGATGTCTTGTATTATGCCCGAAACGAATTTAAACACAAACTATGCCTCGTAGGGGTAGTTTGGTCATTGAAAAGGTTATAAAAGAGTTTAAGCGTTAGCCTGAGTTACAGGTCTGATATAATCAGCAAAAATACTTAATTTACTAATTTATAATAGTAGGGTAAAGTATATATGTGAAATTTATCAATTATAACCAAACTATGCACCGTATGGGCATTTTGGTAATTTCACATAAGCCGTAAAGCTCAAAACTGAAGTCTGAGTTAAACAACTTTTGCTTACTGTCAAAATATTATAATTTGCCTCAAATATCAGTAGGTATCAACCCTTGTATGTTTAAAATAGTTTTAGTGCATACTATGCGTTAAAAACGCTTAATAAGGCGATTAGAAGCCATTTCCGGGTTCGATACATAAAGCTGATATTTTTACTATTTCAGAAGGCTTAAAATAATTTATTTATCGTATGTGATCAGTAGCAAAAGGTTTGGAGTCAATTAGATGTGTAAAACTCATTTTATAGCCCGTAAGGGCAAAACCGACAATTACCGGATTAAGCCTACGACTATAAGTTATGCTCAGCCTAAAATTAATTAAAAATCTTCAAAAATCCCAAAATAATATATTTCATTAGTGGGTAAAGAGTTTGATATCAAAAAGTATGTTTAAATAGGCTATACGCTAATTATGTCGTTTAATTAACATAAAGCTTTCATTTTACGCTAACGAGCATAACTCTTAATCTACACCTCAAACTGATGTCAAATTTTGCATACAAGTTTATATATCAGTAATTAAAGTTTCTACTCTTTTACATTTCCAAAAATCACGTTTTAAGGTGAAAAGGTCATAATGGTCAACATATGAGCAATTAACGGAATCATGCGTATTAATTGGTTAACTAATGAACCATGGTGTACGTATAATCACAGAGGGTCATACTAGCATGTAACCTGGTCCAAATAAGGCTCTAAGGTATTTCTAAAACATACCAAAACGGGTCAGAACTGAAGTCAAAGCAAAAGTCAAAGCTTTGCGACTTTCGGTTCCGAACCGGGTCTAAACAGGAAATTGTCGGGTTGAACATGTTTAGACATGTTCTTACACTAATTACCAAGTTATATTAATGATCAAACAGGTTGTATGTGTTCTACATTGCTAATCATGCATAAATTAGAAACTAAGTATCCTGTTGACTTTTTATTAACAAGTTTGACCCGACATTTGACCTAGTTAGAGTGGGAATCAGGGGGAACCCTTTTAAGGGTTTATTACCCACATAATTACCAACTTATAACTACTTTTGATTTGACTAATCACTGGACCATTAGTGGTTAATCTTAAAGTCAACCGTTAATTACGACGGTTTGACTTTTAAGCTAAACTAAGCAAAAACTTAACTAAGGAAGGGCAAGCAAACTTACAAGAGTCCTATGCACGAAATGTGAAGCTTAGAGAGAAGTCCTTAGCTCCAGAAATGCTCCAATGTGCAGATGAAGGTGAGAAGAACTTGGTTGCAACTCATGGCCCTTTTATAGTGATTTAATCACCACAAAATGTTGACACACAAGTCTACCACTGACCACAATTCATCCACAAGTGTCCCTAAGTGTCTAGGACTGTTTAGGGGTCGCCCACAATGTGAAAATATCTGTTTTTGGTCGATTAAGCACGAATACAGGCTGCTGTCTACACTTTCTGCATCTGATGGTCTGACGCAGGCCGCGTAAAGTCAGGTTAACCTTTACGCGGCCCGCCTTAGCCTTGAAATCAGATTATGCATTTTCTAGTTTTTGCATCTTGTCCCTTGGCTCTTCGAAAGGGCAACCAAGCTTAATACTTGCAATTTGAGCCCTCCTTATTTACCTATAAGGGCCTTAAGACTTGTACCCATTTTTCCAAGTCCCTGGACATTTCTGGTTAACCCGAAAAGTCATAACTTTCAACGTTAACGCTTTAACCCCTCGCACACGAATTTGATCATAACTTTCTCATACGATAGCGAAACTTTATGAAATTTATATCATGCATTCTAGTGAGCCTAATTAACAGTTACAAAGCTTCGGGTTTGTCAAAAGGTCACTCAGAGGTATAACTTAAACATGTTGACACATTTAACCCCTGTAGTTTGTAATCTCTTACTTTTAGCTTCGCATGATCCATGATTTATTCGTTTGATGTTATAAACATCATGTAGGGTTAATGTACAATATATTTATTCACTGTTGACATTTAGAACTCGTATATTCACATACTTTTCATGATTGTCAACTTTAGTCCTTTCAGAACATTCTTTCACACGTTCAAACATGTGACACGTGTCAACTTATTATAGGACGTGAATTTTCGAGGTGTTACACCTTCAATTCATCAGGGGTTGGCATGTGGGCCGTACATAGTGGACAGTCCTTTTGTAACCGCTGCCACGTCAGCATTCGCTTTTTCTCCATAAGAGCATTCACATTCTATCCATCAAATCCTGAGAGATGAGTTTTTAAATTATAAAAAGTGGTTTAAGTAGTTGTGAGTGGAGGAGAGTGAAAATGTTACTGTTCATCTGTATATTTGGGGGGACACTGTTCACCCTGTATAATTTTTTAATATATTTTGAAAGTGGTTGTGAGTAGAGGAGAGAGAAAATGTAATATATATTGAAAATGAGAGAGAAAAAATATTTGTTTTTAGTGGAAATATATTGATATAGGAGTTGTTTTTTAGTGGAATGTATGTATATTTTTAGTGGATTGGATGTGAATGCTCTAAAACCCCCTTTCAAAACCAAAACAGGGTTTTACTGTCGAATTGAATTCTTAAAAATTCTCTTCTAAAAGCAGTTTTTCTTCAAATTCCTTCACAACCTTCTTCGATCATCATCTCCAAAATGAAAAAATCGAAGTCATCTGCAAAACCCACTTCCAAATCATCATCAAAAGAAGCCTCTCAAAAGGCAAAACCCACTGAAATCCCACACAAAACGTCTCACAACCTTCTGGGTCTTCTCACAAAACCCGGCACCACAAATATCTTCGACTCCATCATTGATATCATGTCTGCATCAAAGTACAAAACTTTGTTAACAGCAGATGCACCAATTTACTTGGCAACCCAAAGAGAGTTTTGGAAGAATGCAACCCTTGAAAAACAAGGAGAAACTGTAATAGCTATTAACCCTTCTCTAAAGGGTAAAGCTATCAAGATTACACCACAATCCATCTCGGAGGTCTTTCAACTCGACGATCAGAAAGGTATAATTTCTTTCCCTAAAAACGAGTTAAAAATTGACTTCATTGAAAGAGGGTATGCAGATACAATGATGAAGAAGGATACCTTACAAAAAGGTTTCTTCCCTTCTGCAACAAGGTTTTTATTCCATACCCTCCTAATGTGTGTTTCAAACAAAACCACTGCTTTTAATGAAATACCATTAAAAATTCAAAACCTGGGATTTGCTATTCTTCAAGGAGAAAATTTCAATTATTCTCAGGAAATTTGTAATGATTTGGTTAAAAATGTTGAAACAAAGGCATTCTTACTGTTTCCAAGATTTCTAAGTTATTATTTTGAAAAGAAACTTGGTAAGAATGATCCTTTTGCAATAAAACAAGGTGAATATCTTCAAACGCACAGCTTAACTGCTGAAACTTTCACAAGAATGTCAACACCTTGCAAAACACAAGCAGAGGTGCCTGAGTAGAATTTAGCAGCTACCACTGCTCCTCAGGTATCTGTTGCTGAGCCCACTGCTCAATGTGATCAAAGTAGCAAAACAACTGCTTTGAAACCCACACCTTTAATCACCAAAAATCCAAACAAAAAGAAAACTCAAAAACCCCCAAAACCTATCAAAAAGGCAACTCTGGAGGATGAGATACTAGAGCAACTACCTGTGACAAAACAAAAGTCACAAGAAACCACTGCTGCTTCTTCCTCACAGTAGTTGGTACAAATATCTCAACCCATAACTGAAACTCCTCCTGCTTCTTCTAAAAAAGAACAGGTTGTACACATAGGGACACCACAATATGATGCTCTGGAATCACTTGTTTCCATCATCCACAGCCCAATGCCCGGGGCAAATTCTCTTCTTACACCAAACCTCACCTCCACAATTCCCCCACCAACTAAACTTTTGTTGGATGCAATTGATTTGAACCAGGCACAAACCAGTCCTTCTCAGTCACCTATCAATGAGAACATGCCTCAACAAATGACTGGGTCTAATGTATCAATCTTTGCTAACCCACCAACACAACCTGAGGAGGTTACACCCCTTGAGTTACAAGTAACTCTTGGTGGTAATCCAAGTGAAGCAGCCACTACAAATGTTGAACCCACTGGTTTACATTTGGACAGTGGTTACATCAATAAGACTTCCTTGGAGGCAATTCCTTCCATCGCACCTCTGACATCTACCAGTGGTTTTGTTTTGACCTCTGGCAACATCAAAAGATTGTCAAGTGTTGAAGGAAGAAGACCCCAGTACCAAGAAAAAGGGGCATCAGTGGTTAATGTTTGGAGTACACTCCCTACCTCAACCACTGATAAAACCACTGCTAGTGGGAAATCAGATGATCCCATTAAATTGGGTGATGGTTTAAAATATCTGGATTTGACGGAACGAGTAGACAAACTGGATACAACTGTTGCAGATATCAAAGACATGCTACAACAGTTGTTGAAAGTACAAAAGATGCAATCCACTGTTGTTCCACCTCAAGAACCTGCTCCACCACAAGTACCTGCTGCAAATGAGCTCTGGAATCTATTTCAACCTTTTCTCCAAAAACAAAAACAAATGGCTGATCAGCAACATGAAATACATGTACAAGAGCTGAGAAACACAATGGAGTCAAGGTTCAAGAACACACAAGCAGATATCAAGGCACTCAAGGCCCACATATTGAAAACCACTGGCACTGCTCCTCCAACTATTCTCTTTATTGATCAATTACCCCCAGATAATGCCAAAAAGGGGGAGAAAATTAAAGAATGGAAGGAAAAGGGAGTAGATGATGGTCTCTACATAGAACCAGAAATGGAGAATATGACCAAGCAGATACCTTTGCCAGATGGTAGCAAAAAGGTTGATGTTACCCAAAATGCACTTGATGAAGCTATAGCAAGTGTAAAAGGGACAGAGCGGCAAAGGATATGTCAAGGTGGAATAAGGAGAAAAGAGCTTACATGGAGCTGAATGCGCAGGGTTATTCTGGGCTAAAGGATGTTCAAAATCTTGAGCTAAAAAGAAATCCCACTAGAAAAGTGAGGGAACCCAAGTCCACACCATCCAGACTCACAAAGTATACTCCTAAACCACCATCCAAAAGCCTTCAACATCAAATCTCCACCCAAACAGTTGTTGTAACTCCTGCTGTATCAACATCTGCTGGTACTTCAGTTGTTTCAACATCTGTTATCACTTCAACACACACCACTTCAACACACACCACAACCACTGTCTTACCACCACCATCATCACCACCAAAAACAACATCACCACCATCGCCTCCTGCCAAAAAGCAGAAGACAGCAGATGTTACAACATCTGTTGTAATGACAATAGTGGTTGAAACACCAGTTGTTTCAACAGCTGTTAGTCAATCACAAATCACTGCCACTCAAATCACCACCACTGGTCCATCCAAAACATCATCTGCCTCTCCTAAAATAAAAAGGAGAAGGATTTTCATACCAGATGATGATTCACCATCACCACCACCAACATCTTCAAAATCTCTATCACTTGTTACAATACCAAAGCCGGTTCCTCTCTCATCAGCTCCAGTACAACAATCAATCCCTGTCATTACTCCTACAGGTGTCCAATTTCCTCTAGAACTTGAAGCAGTTAGAGAAGAGATCAAATCCTTCTACTATGAGGATGACCCTGCTAAAAGGAAGTTGCCATCAGTTAAAGGATATCCAGGGCCAAACAATATTGAAGAATATTTGAAAGTCAAAGCTAAACAAGCAGAGGATATCTCAAAAAGAAATGCACAAGGAAAATCTGATAGAGAAATTCAGCAGAATTACCAATCCTTGCGTACACAAGTCAGAATCTTAAAGCAATTTGCAAAAAATGTATGTCAACAAATCTCAGAAAGAGCAGATGAAACTTTGAGAAAAGACTACATTGAAAGCATCATGGCAACCAAGAAGTACAAGGGAGAAAAGCATATGTACAAGGAGTGGACCATTCCTGAGTTTGAACAAGAAGTAGCCAGGATTCAAGAAATGATAAAGAATAAGGTCAAACATACTCCTCCAGATTGGGCAAAGTTCAAAAAGAATGTACCTGATAAAAAGGTAGAGCTGAGGAGAATGAAAGAGGAATTAGCTGCTGTTGATTATGGGTCTTTGAATCAAGTATTGAGATGGAAAGAAGATAGAGTCAGGGCTACCTATAAAAGTTTGGAGAAATTAAGAAAGACAGATCCTACTGCTCCTCAAAAGCCTGACTATCCTGAAGTAGAGGTTTCAAAAAGACCATCAAAGCTGCAAATCAGGAGAGCCACTGCTCCAGCTGGTGCTGCTATCTACAAAAGAAAGCAACAAAAACAGGTGGTTACTGAAACAGTGGCAGAATTAAGGGCAGGAGATGAGTTTGTAAAAGAAGGCATTAAGCAGATGATAGCTGATACTCTTGGCCTGAATCAACCTGCAAGTACTGCTCAGACAGTCATAAATAGGCCAGCATCTCCAGGATAGTCAGGTCTAGTGGAGAAGTGAAGAAAATATCAAGGGAACAAGCACTTGGCCTAAGTCTTGAAGATATGTAGGATCTCCTTGATCTTCCACTTAGTAGGGATGAAGATGACGCAAATTCCCTAGACTTTGAGTTACAACTTAAAGGTCAGATAAGGGAACTATTGATGAGGCAATAAAGTTCCACAATAATGAAGGGTTTTGGCATTATCTGTTCCAGGGGGAGATTGTTGGGATTGAACCCAACCAGAGGAACAGATAATTAAAGCCAAAACTGGATCAGAGCAGTGGATCCAGAATAAGCAGATGTTATATATACAAGTCTCTCCCCTTGAAAGTGGTTTCAACATCTGCTGACCTCCTATCTACTGATCGTACAAACTGCTGACCTACAAACTGCTGATCAAGTAAAAGCCTGATGGAAGACTAAAGCTCTGCTGCTCAATCTACTGCCTTGAGTCAAGCTCTGCTGATCTGGACAAGTACTGCTGGGTTCACATCAGTGGAAGGATGTAGCAGTTGTTTAGATGTCTTTATGTAATGAAATGTAATCGCAGTAGTTAGCATAGCAGAGGTTGTATAGATCAAAGGTTAGAGTTTGTTAGGAGGTTAAATGTCACTTTCGTGGTGACGTCAGCTTAGATGCTTCAGTGGTTTGCTCGTTCCTATAAATAGAACAATGCTCTGTACTATTCTATTAGCTCTTTGCAAAATCTTCTTCCTGCACGAACAAACACTGTGAGCTCAGGCTGAGGGGGAGTTTGTATTCAGACATTGCCCTTTGGGTTGACTAACGCACCCACGACTTTCATGGATCTCATGAAACGGGTTTGCAAACCTATGCTAGATAAGTCGGTAATCGTATTTATCGATGACATTTTAGTGTATTCGAAGAATGAAGCTGAGCATGGTTACCATCTGCAAGAAGTGTTAGAGACACTCAGACGAGGAAAGCTGTATGCAAAATTCTCGAAGTGCACCTTCTGGTTACGAGAAGTGCAATTTCTTGGGCATATCATTAGTGCCGACGGGGTACTAGTGGATCCGTCGAAAGTAGAAGCCGTGTCAAAATGGAACACTCCAAAGAATCCCTCAGAAATCCGAAGCTTTTTAGGGCTCGCGGGATATTATCGGAGATTCATACAAGATTTCTCCAAAATTGCTTTACCATTGACCAAATTGACTCGCAAGGAGGAAAAGTTTGTATGGGGCATCGAACAAGAGGAAGCCTTCCAAACGCTCAAAGAAAAGTTAACTCATGCTCCGGTGTTAACGTTACCGGAAGGAGTTGATGACATGGTGGTTTACTCGGATGCGTCGCATTCGGGGCTCGGATGTGTTTTAATTCAACGAGGCAAGGTCATAGCCTACGCCTCGAGGCAACTGAAGATCCATGAAAAGAAATACCCGACTCATGATTTGGAGCTGGCAGCAGTAGTATTCGCCTTAAAAATATGGAGACATTATTTGTATGGGGTAAAATGTACAATCTTTACTGACCATAAAAGTTTGAAATATTTCTTCGATCAGAAGGAATTAAACATGCGGCAAAGGCGGTGGTTGGAAACGGTCAAGGATTACGATTGTGAAATACATTACCACCCCGGGAAAGCCAATGTAGTAGCAGATACGTTAAGTCGAAAGACAGATTATGCCCCGATACAAGTACAATCAATGCAGCTTATTGTGACCTAGGGCCTACTAGAACGAATCCGAGAAGCACAAGTTGAAGCAGTGAAGGTAGATAACTGGAAAAAGGAAAGAATTGTCGGCCAATTTAAAGATCTTGAAGAAGGCAATCACGGTTTGAAAACACGTTTCAACAGAATCTGGGTTCCTAACACATGTGGAGTTAAAAAGCTTCTACTAGACGAAGCTCACAAATCCCGTTATTCCATCCATCCGGGAGCGACCAAGACGTATAACGACTTGAAACAAAACTATTGGTGGCCCGGAATGAAAAGAGATGTAGTGAAACACGTGGAGAAGTGCCTGACATGTCTACAAGTCAATGCGGAACATCAAAAACCATACGGTAAGCTCCAACCGTTGAAAATTCCGGTTTGGAAATGGGAACATATTACAATGGACTTGTTAACCAAACTACCGAAGATGAACCACATATTTGATGCAATATGGGTAGTTGCTGATAGATTGACAAAGAATGCTCACTTTATTCCAATACGTGAGACTTATACGTTAGAAAAGATGTCGAAGGTTTACAGTAATGAGATAGTGACGCGCCATGGAGTACCGGTATCCATCGTGTTCGATAGGGATACCCGGTTTACTTCAAATTTTTGGTGTTGGGATTGAACCCTACCAGAGGAACAGATAATTAAAGCCAAAACTGGATCAGAGCAGTGGATCCAGAATAAGCAGATGCTATATATACAAGTCTCTCCCCTTGAAAGTGGTTTCAACATCTGCTGACCTCCTATCTACTGATCGTACAAACTTCTGACCTACAAACTGCTGATCAAGTAAAAGCCTGATGGAAGACTAAAGCTCTGCTGCTCAATCTACTGCCTTGAGTCAAGCTCTGCTGATCTGGACAAGTACTGCTGGGTTCACATCAGTGGAAGGATGCAGCAGTTGTTTAGATGTCTTTATGTAATGAAATGTAATCGCAGTAGTTAGCATAGCAGAGGTTGTATAGATCAGAGGTTAGAGTTTGTTAGGAGGTTAGATGTCACTTTCATGGTGACGTCAGCTTAGATGCTTCAATGGTTTGCTCGTGCCTATAAATAGAACAGTGCTTTGTACTGTTCTATTAGCTCTTTGCAAAATCTTCTTCTTGCATGAACAAACACCTTGAGCTCAGGCTGAGGGGGAGTTTGTATCCAGACATTGCATTGTAATCGTTATTGAAATAAATTCAATCTTTCGGTTCTTTGTGGAAAATGTTTGATTAAAGCAATTCTCTCGTTTGATTGTGTGCAAAGTTTGTTTCCATCTTAATTCCGCTGCACAACTCATCCATCTTCATCTTAATTCAAACGAAAACACAATCAAAACCAAACTCAGATCCTAACATTTGGCGAGACTTTCAAGAGAAAATGGGAACCAAATTGTTCATCAGCACTGCGTACCATCCTCAGATGGATGGACAGAGTGAAAGAACAATACAAACATTGGAGGACATGCTACGGGCATGTATTATTGACTTCGGAGGTAGTTGGGAAGTTTATATACCATTGGTCGAATTTTCATATAACAACAGCTACCATGCTAGTATCGGGATGGCACTGTATGAAATGCTTTATGGTAGGAAGTGCCGGACTCCGGTGTGTTGGGGTGAGGTGGGTCCACGTGAACTCGCTCACAAAGATATAGTTCGAGCCACTAATGAAAAGATTGAGGTGGTTCGGACACATTTGAAAGCGGCACAAGATAGACAAAAGTCGTATGCGGATAAAAGGCGAAGACCGATCGAGTTTCAGGTTGGCGACAAGGTCATGCTCAAGGTATCCCCATGGAAGGGGGTTATCCGATTTAGAAAGAGAGGAAAATTAAGTCCAAGATTTATTGGGCCGTTTACAATTGTCGAACGAGTAGGGAAGGTAGCATACCGCCTTGAACTACCGGAAGAATTAAGTGGAATTCATAGCACATTTCATGTCTCACATCTTCGGAAATGTTTAGCGGATGAAACAATCTATATCCACTACGATGACATCGAGGTGGATGATAGACTTAACTATGTGGTGAAGCCCATTGCGATTTTGGATCGTAAGGTGAAAATCTTAAGGAATAAAGAAATCAATCAAGTAAAGGTCAAATGGGAACACCGTAAGGGTTCGGATACCACATGGGAATCTGAGGAGGAGATGCAATGATTCAACCCTACGTTATTCGGTACGTAATCAGGTTTCGGGGACGAAACCCTTTTTAAGGGGGGTGGACTTGTAACACCCCAAAATTTATAAAATTTAAAATCAGAATAATAAAGTGTTAAATAAACAAGAACAAACTAACTAGGAATTTATAACCCAGTTAGTTAAGAAGTCTTGAAGTGACTATTATTAAGGTTGAAATACCTAAACTATAAGTTAAACAAAATTTGAGGGACCAAATTAATAAAAACAGAAACTTTAATGTTCAAATAAGAAATAACTCACCAAACACACACATGTGTGTGTGCTGGGATCGATCAGAAGAAGAGGGCGACCAGGGGGTTCCTTCAAACCCTAAAATTCTCACAAAAGCTCAAAATTGGAAGCCTAAATCAAGTCTGAATCGATTTCTGATTATATATTAGTGATCACCTCGACAAAGGGATCATAAGGTATGCAAAATTGTAGTATTTTGTTGCATCTTGAATTCTAGGTTAAATGTGAAAAACGAAAATTTAGCTTGATTACTTGATGCATGGATGAAATTAGAAGTAACATGATGTTTAGGGATAAAACCCTAGATGAATTCTTGTTGAAATTTAGTATGATAATTCTAGAGATTTTAATCACCATTGTAGGTGATTATTGAGTTTGTAGAGACTAGATAAACACTAGGATTGTGAACACTATTCTAGTGAAAACTGAATTCATGTGTTAAATTCGGTATTATTGATGTTGAAATTTAGTGCAAATCGCCTAATCGAAGTAAATGTAGATGAAAATAACATGTCAAGAACCTAGTAATGTTTATGTAAGAATTTGACCCGCTAGGTGTTTGTTGAAACGCCTAAGTGAGGAATAACATGTTTAGACTCGGACAAAAACGCAGATTTGAATATCATCATGAATTGTCCGTTATGTAATATAAAAGAGTTCTAAATTGATGGTGAATGGAACTCTTTAGGTAAATCATCCGGATAGTCAAGTGGACAAGCCGGAGGTGATACACGCTTGAAGGGTACACTTTGAAGGTACGCGACTTATAGTTTCGCTACATTATGTTTAATTGTTAGTCTTACCTTGTTATATTGAAATTTGGTAAACAAGGAAAACCCGTTAAGTCACGGGAGTGACAAAGTGCCTTAGACAAGTAAAACGGGTCAAAACATGTGCTAGAAATAGAGTTTGGATGTGCTTAGTGATGGTGACACCCATTCGGTATCCAAACGGGTCATAACAAGTTGAGTTACAAACATAGAAATTAATAACCATCTCTTGATATATATATATATATATATATATATATATCAGGCGTAGGCCGTGTAACGGATACGCTAATTCGTTGCAAAAGCATGAGCCTTGTAGAGGGATTATAGTTCGGAACACTCGCTTGTCAAATGATTCCGAAAGTCATGGTTAAATTCTTGGAAATAAGCATGATGGTTATTGCATAAGCAACCCTCGGGAGGGGAACACAAGCTCATATTTGGTAAATGCAGAAACGAGTACATTGGCCTAAAGTTTATGATGATAACAATACATGTTGTGGAACTTGTAGACAAATGGGTCAAATAAACAAGAGACGAATTATAGGACACTGTTTTTGAAATGATATTTTTATGCAAATCGTGTTAATAAACGTGTCCGTAATTAAATTACGGTTGCGTAGGAAAAAGAATCGGCTAAAACGGACGCCCGAGTCAAAAGTTACGTTGATTTAAAGTTGTAATTATTGAAAATTTGGTGCTGGGCTGATATATAGCTCTAGCTAACAACATTCTGCCGAAAACACACCGTGGCGCTATGCCACGGCCAAACGTGAAACCCGTCACGCGACGCGACGGTGGTGGCGTCACGCGACGGCCACCCCTGATCTTCGTCGCGCGGCGCGACCGTCCCAGATCATGTGATTTGTTTGTTTTTGATGTATTTGAACCTGGAACTTGTATATACTTGATTTTTAAAGTGTCAAAACTAATTATTTTCATGGTTTTGACCGTAGGTGATGACATACGAAATCCGGATGGTGATCAAGCAAATACCAAGAACCGAACGCACTAAACAAAGCTTCCGCACTTGATCTTTTTGGTTTTAGTAATATGTAGACACTAGAACTATGTTTTCAAATGTTATCTAGTAGACACTTGAAGTTCTGTTTTGCATGTTTAATGGGTAGGTTTTTAACTTGTATATTATGATCGTATATGGTCTTAAAATCATGAAAGTTTTTGTAAACTCGATATTTTAGTACTAAATGCTTGTCTTGTATCTTTAATCTCGTTATATTAAGCCGGGTCTTACAGGAAAATAATTACCTTTCGATAATCAGGACTGCTAGGTAATTACGAATAGAAGAGAGAATGCACGTAGGTTCGTATGTACGTGATCTATTCATTTGGAAGCTTGTATTTAGGATGTCTTAGTAAACCCTTTTGGGATGTCTTATGTAGTGTGTATGTTTGTATAGTTTGTACATTTGTTTATGTGTACATAATCATGTATGGAAGTATGTGTTTTAAATTATATGTATGATTGCGCCTGTGTACGACGCAGGATTTATTGCTTACGAACGAATGGGATGTGTGTGTATATTTGTAAAACTTAAATAAGTTTGAGTGTTAAGTTACTAAAACGGGATCTTGAGTATGAAATGAGAATGCAGGTACACTATTAAGGACCTTGTGAAGGCTTAAGGAATTGGAATGCATGATTATACATGGAAAGCTTATTCGAAAAGACTGGCATGAGAAGAAGGGATATGGAGTGGTTATTGGATTGAATATGTTTAATTTAAGATTGATGTCACCAAATTTTAATGATGTGTATGTATGTGGTGAATGCAGGTTGGGCGGACTTAATATTAACATGAAGAATAAGAGGATTGGAGATCGAGTCAAGAGCTGGGATTGTACGGAAAGAAAGGTCACGTTGCTTGAATTATGTATTTCCTTGAAGTGTTAATTTAATGCAATGTTGTAAATCCTTTCTAATAAATGTTTGATATTTTGTATTGAACCTTCATGTAAGTAATGTGTCTAAGAAAGAAAGAAATTTTAAAACTCGTTTTTCCGCTGCGTCGTTTTTAAGATATTACGTGTTCGGGCATTTCAAGTTGGTATCAGAACCATGGTTTGAGTGAAATCAAGTACGAGGAGGTAAGTACTTGAACTCAAACCCGTGTGCTCTGTGAATAGTGATCGTACAATCCGAGACTCGATCTAGACCAAAAGGTAAAACTTAATACAAGTAAGTATATGTGTAATGATACTAATAATGATGGATGTTTTAAGGTGAGCCTGCATGGACAATGAGGATGTAACGCAGTCGCGGACTAGCAAGGAGGTGAAGGCAGTGATAAGGCAAGCATTGAACCTCAGGTACACGAATTTTGAGAAAATTTGTATGTACCGATAGGTAGTATATTTTTAAGGATAAGAATGAAACCTTAGAAGAATTTAAATAAATGATTCACGAACTGAAAATGGTTTCCCCGGATATAAGATGATGATTCCCATGATGACTCGAGACTAGTATGTGGATTGCGCGCCTGGCCAGTGTGCAAGAAGCATAGGAAGCTCGAGAAAACATGAGAATCATCTCACTTATTTCCGGTCAAACTAGTAAAAATGGGGTCCAACGATTCTTAAAGGATCGGATCAAATGTAAGAAAGAAAGATGAGAAAGAAAAGTTTAAGCTTACGATGGAATGTGAATCAAACTTGAGAAAGAAGGGTGGGAACACCACTAGAAATATAATGTAGAGTGCCGCGTCGAGACGCGATACATGAAATAGAATATGGAATGAAGTGTTGGGACGCAACACTTGAAGTTGAATGTAGAAGATTGATACGAGAACGTATCATAAGAAATGAAAGGGTAAATGATGCGATGAAAGAAAGGAAAGTACGGATGAAAATGTTTGAATCCGAGAAATGGATTCAAACATGTAAGGAATGAAAGGTTGGATCCGTAAGCAAACGTGGATCAAACCAGTAAGAATAAAAGGTAATGAATTAAAGGTTGAATCCATATGTAAAGATAGATTAAACAAGTAAGAAAGAAAAGTAAGAACGAAACTCAAACAAGTACTCTTAAAAGTGGATATCAACCAAGTTATGTTTTAAATATTGCATATATATATATATATATATATATATATATACACACATCTAAAAATGTTTGTATGCAAGAATGGTTAGAAAGGATAAAAGGTCATACGGGTCAAATGGTGATCGCCCTTTGAACCCGGTATTTAATGTTTTGATTTGTTAAGTTTTATACTTATAGGTGATCATAATGTATGGGCACGTAATGTCACAATTGGAAAGAAATAACCATCGTAAGGTATGGATAACGAGTCAAAGGTTTTGATTCACGCAAGGTATGTACAAAGGTTATGTTTTCTTTTAAATAGGAGCTTATAGCTCGACTAGAGGGGAATGTCCCAGAAATGGGTAGTTGGTAGACATATGGTCAGAATGTATTTACAATTGGATTTCCGAACAGTCAAACAAAGTAAGTGATAGTTATTAAGCAAGTAATAGCAAAATAGCATGAATTATTTGATTCGCCAAATAGATAAAACCGATGAAGGTTATTGTAGTAGCAAGAAACCTAAGTTTAAAGTATTACGTAAGAAATGCAGTGTGTAAAGTAGGATACCAGTAGTAAGGATTTCGAAAGAACATAGGTGATTCAACACTGAATACAATGAAGAACCGAGTGGAAATAGTATGCTAAGGAATGGTTATGTATCGACCTGTTATGAATGAGAAAAATAAAGGAAATTAATATGTTAGAGGATGGTCATGTCTTGACCCACTATGAATAAGTCAAACGAACTACTGTTTAAAAAAAAAGAATCTAGAAATGGCTAGTATGTAAACAAGATGATTTAATTAACGCCATACTCGAAGGAATGTGAATGAAATGTGCTAACCTTCCATTTTATAGATAAGAATAGTAGAACTCTTGGTGAGTAAAACTGGTAGATTTGGAAAAGTATGTGCACGAGCGGAAGCTCATCACATGGATGGGCGAAGTTAGTTCAGTCCAGTCTTGGACTCATGAAGAAGTGGGCCAATCCGGATCGCGGATTGATGATTTATGCAAGAAAACCGAGGTTAGTAAAATGTCTAACTCATGAATCATAAGCGTGAATTGGTAGATTGAATACGAACTAAGGAAATGAAGGATATGAACTTATGTGGCTAACGCTAGAATGAAATATCATGAATGACGCATGTGTGAGAAGGAAATTTATTGAACCACCATGATTGGTAAATGTATAAAAGTCTTATGCTTAATTAGAAAGGTAGAAGCAAACCTTGAACTTGATATGATCGCGAGTATGTTCTTGCAATAGTATGCACCTTGAATGAATTCAACGAATGATCCGCTAGTGACGAAGTGTGCTAGTAGCTAGCATTATAAAATGGAAGTGACACTAATAAGAGCTCGTGATGAGACTCCGATTTTTATGTGATTATGAAAGTATATTGTTTAACTTAAGAAGGTAGGTACAATACCTGCCATTATGTTTATTTAGGAATAAGACCGTTAGCCAAAAGCCCGAATGTATGTGTGTTGTAGTATGCCTTTTGAATGAGTACAGTGAATGGTAGGAGTATAAATGTGAAAGGTTTTGGGGACGAAACCTCCTTTAAGGGGGGTAGATTTGTAACACCCAAAAAATGCATAAAAGCTTATTCTAATGTTTAAATGCTTCAAATGATTAATTAAGTTTTAAATATATAAAGGAAGTTTATAAACTTTGAAAGATATACAAAAAATGACAACAAAAGCAACTTGGAGGGGTTGAACATGCAAATTATGATATTAATCATAATTCAAATGAAAACCCAACTTTGGTGGGTGTGGGGTGCGACACAGAGAAGACCAGGAGAGGGTAGAACCCTAATTCTCCAACTTAGCAAGAATTCAACAAATTGGATGTGTTTTTGGATGAAAATGGAATGCATGTGATCAATTCCTCATTCAACTAAGGGTTTCCGACATGGAGTAAGTCAAATTATGTGATTTGATGCTAGTTAATGATAAGGGTTTTGATTAATCCATGAAATAGTATGAAATTGAACTTTTATATGAATTAGAATCATCATCTAAAAGATGATAATTGCTTGAATTTGATGGTATTGAAGGTTTGAAAGAAAACCCACTTAAACTAGTAGTATGATGATTTTATAGCCATATAAATTGACCAATTTTGATGGATAAATGTATATGTACTAGGATATTTATGGATTATTATGTTGTAGGATTAAAGAGTTATGTGAATTTAGTTGATTAAATGAGTTGTGAAGATTACTAGTGAAATTATGCATTTAATACTTGTACATAGTGCTTACAATGTTATATGCACACCAAGTGTTCGATTAAATGCTTGAATAGTTAATTTTTGTTATTTTGAATGAATTAGGAAGTCTTGCATTGTATGTGGAAAATATGGAATTGATCTTTTGTGAAAAGTGTTATGGAATGTGATTTGTATTGGAATGCAATAGTTATGTAAGTGAATGGCGTAATTTAAAATGAGAGTGGATTATGCATAGGATTGAAGTTAAAAGGTAAAAGTTGTATGCAAGAACCTTATGCGTTATGAACTAGCTAGTTGATGTGTCATGTACGGTAGTAATAAAGTATGATGATACATATCCCTTATATGCGCTAATAAACTAACGGAAGACAAATATTGCATGATTTGAAATCCGAATGGATGAATGTATGTAAGCTAACCGTGTTATAATTATGACGACATGTACGGATAGGAGTCATGTTAATAGGGACACAAATATGGAAGCGCCACGGGTCGAAGGCAAACACGGAAGCTATGTGTAAATTCGGACGCACGAGGTAAGTAATTTCCCGGATTTCCTCTTTATTAGTAAAGTGATTAATTGTATGATAAATGTTAGTAGTTGTGTCGAAACGTAAATTAGATGATGATATCAAGTATAGTACCAACTGAGTGATTATTCGTAATCACTCCTTAATGTAGTAAAGTACGGTTATGTATTACACATGTGTAGTACTACACATGTGTATGTGTACTACAAATATATATATATATTTTTTTTGAAATTTTTTTATATAGTAAAAGTGGCGAAAATTGGTATGCAAAAAAAAAAAAAAAAATTTGCTATGTTTTTTTGGCTTTTTTAATTAGTTTTCGAGTTTTCACAATAACTAGTGGTTTTCATTTGAACCTTCCCCTATATATATATATATATATATATATATATATATTGGGGAACACTAAAAAAGTGGTGAACAGTGGGGAACCGACTCAAACGAACTCCGATTGGACTCATTTCAGCGGCGTTGGAACCGGCTCGTCGAACCCTAACTAGGATCTTCTTACCCTGAACCCTAAATCATAACCCCTAAACCCTAAATATATTAGGGTTTGGCTTTTAGGGTTTAGATTTAGGATTTAGCTTTAGGGTTTAGATTTAGGGTTTAGGGTTTATCTTTAGGGTTTAGCTTTAGGTTTAGCCTTTACGGTTTAGCTTTTAGGGTTTACAGTTTAGATTTTACGATTTACCTTAGGTTTTAGCCTTATTTTTTAGCTTTAGGGTTTAGAGTTTTGGAGTTAGGATTTAGGGTTAAGAGATCTTAGTTAGGGTTCGACGAGCCGGTTCCAACGCCGCTGGAATGAGTCAAATCGGAGTTCGTTTGAGTCGGTTTCCCGCCGTTCCCCACTTTTTTAGTGTTCCCCAATGAACATTCCCATATATATATATATATATATATATTGTAAGTGTATATATATATGGGAAGATTCATTTGGGAATAAAATTTAATTGAGTAGAAAAAGAACAAAGGGTAATTTTGTAAAACATTAAATAGTTTTTTCACTTATCTCATTTATTATCATTTTTGACTAATTAATTAGTCATAAAGTCTAGTATCCTCCACACTAACATTTTTTGCATACACACATCAAAAGTTATCTTTCATATTTCGAAATTCGTCTTACCCGTTGAAATTTATCATACACATCTCGTAATTTATCTTACACTTTAAATTATTTTATTTATTTTTTTGAAAAAAATATATATTTTGAAGATAAGTTACAAAAAAAATTAATGTAGTTAGCTATTAAAGAGGAAGACTACAAATTAATGACCGGTGTAGATTTATCAATGTACCCTTATAGTAACCTTAAATAGTTATATTAAATGAAGTAAAATAAAACATTTTTATTGGTTGAAATTTCTTCTTTTTTCTTCTTACAAAAAATTTCTTCTCATTTGAACTCTCCACACTATATATATATATATATACTAGTAGGTAACCAGCGCGATTCAGCGGCGGGCACAATTTTCAACACGGTACTCATTTTATGCTAGTTTATCAACGCTCTTGTGATATATGTTTATTATTTTATTTTTCTTTTGATTTTTTAGTTAGTAGCATCGTATGGTCTTTGTATGCCATCAATCTTACACATCTCAATAAAGTAATAATTTAACATTAAAATTGTCAACTCTTTCCATAAACCATTTCTACAAACTTACACACGAATAAGAAAATATAAGTTATAAAAATAGTAAAGTAACATTAAATTTCGGGTGTCAACTATTTACATTGTGATGAGATCAATTTACTAACTATTTGATAAGCAAATTACAAGATATGTAGCATTCGTCCTGAATAGTACATTCCAAGCACATGTTAAAATCAAATATTCAAGTTTTTCTTTGAGTTAACTTTCATACCAAATACAAATTTTAATCAGAAATACCTTTTAAATCGTGGATTTTCTTTTTTTATTAAAAACTATTAATCTTAAGTTTACGCCAAATGCTTGCATTTTCTAGTAACCTTTTTTAAAAAACTATTAATCTTAAGTTTATGCCAAATGCTTGGATTTTCTGGTAACCTTGAGATCGTTTAGGACATTGCGCATCTTTTTATAGAAGCACAAACAATCCAAAGTTTAGGCTCGAATTAGACCGTAGATATAAATAGCATATGATACATTGTTGGATTGTCGATTTAATAGTTATAATATATGAATGACATACTGATCTTCTTTTCCATTTTTTTCTTGCAAAAGACTTGAAACACTAAGCATCATGAAGGCATATAATAAACGTTTCAACCGCATTCGATGGTACGATTTTGTATCTCGTTTATTAATTTATTAATGATACATACAATATGCAACCAGGAGCTAAAAAAGGAACACAAAATAAGTTGAGCTCTATCACACTACTAAAAACCCATACTTGCAGAAAAAAAAAAAAAAAAAAAGTATTACACACCAAAATACACGATAAAAGTTGTGTTCACAAGTATTCATGCTGCCATAACGACATCAAAGGAACTTCTTTCCATCTAAAATTATGTCCGTTAATACAAAAAAAAAAAAAAAAAAAAAAAAAAAATTATGAATCAACGGCGGAGGTCCAATATCCACATATAATGGTATGCTGCATCAACAGTTCGGATAGTAGCCATTTTGAATGACAGCTTATAAGGAGCATACTATTACCGTGAAAAACACTAATTTCAATTGTTAGTTTAATCCAGGACAAATGCCAAGAATAAACCCCATGGACTTTCACTTCATTCTACAGATAAATACTTTTAATGCAAGGGGAATAATAGGGATGACCATTTTGTACCGGTATCGAGTTTCCTATACCGAATTATTTTCAGTCCCGATTCCGTACCCACTTATACCTATACCTTCGGTACGGTACCGGTATTTTACCAGATTTTACCTTCAAATACCAGTACCGAGTACCATCCTTAGCATTTGCGGTACCACTACCGGTACCCATATTTGGCGTTTTTTTGGTACCAGTACCGAGCTCATCCCTAGGGAGAAACCGAAACTACCTATCAATAGTCTTAAAATATGTTTATTATAATCTAGACTTAATATAATTAACTACTATTATATTTAATTAGGGAATATTATTAGATAATTATGGCAGTTATAAACGGTTAAACCATCAACCGGTTCTCTAAAAGACGCAATGGTTGAAGGCACCATTTAAGCATGTATATATATTAATATTTGCAACTCAAACTCGTGTGTGTTGGTTATACGTAATCATACACCACCATCAATAAGATTTACTTTTCATATTCATCATTGTATTCATATCAATTCGTCCGATCATCCCAAATTACTGTTGTGTAAATATCTCAAACAAGATTGTTAACCCCTTTGATTTCCAACAAAGTCGTATCAGAGCCACGGTTAATCAAGAATCAAATTCAAGTGACAATCTGAAAATCAAGAACAACGAAATGAAGAAAGTAGGACCAAGAATCTGATCAAACAAAGAAAGAATCGATTCCGCTGCAATCACAAAAGATCCAGAAGAAGAATTCCGCTGCAAACTATATCAGAAATCGTTACTCTGTTTTATTTAAATAAATCTGGATGAAGAGTATCATAAAATACCGCTGAACACGGAACGGAATCAGAAAAGGAAGACGATCAGATTAACAATATCGACAACTTTCGGGATTAAAATCAGACAAAAGAGAAGCTAGTGAAAAGAAATCTGGGCAGATAAAAAGAAGAAATCGGAATGTATTGGGGCAAAGATCAAACATTCCTGTGAAAAGACGGATTGTTATAGGAAGAAAGTGATCATCGACTGCATAAGAATCGGAAAGTTGCAATCGTAATCAAGTAAGAATCAATCCACACAACTGTTACATTCATACAAAAAAAAAAAAAAAAATCATCATTGACCATCGGTCTTAACAAAATATTCAAAAACAAAGCTTCAATCAAGAAAGACATATTGAAGGAAATCCAGATATAAAAGAAAGGAATCGTGAATTCAATTTAATCAAGTCGGCAACATCTTTATTAAAACCGAAGGTCGGCAAAGAAGTCAAGAGGAAGTTTGTGTGGCTATTACTTGTGCAAGTGGAGACAAAATTCATAAAGGAATTATTAAAGGGATTTCTCTAGATTTTATCAAAGGGAATATTTAATTACTAATATAAATTCATTTGCATAAACCTATGTGGGTTTATACAACAACCCGTGTGGGCTTATAAAAAGGAAACCAGTGTGGATTCGATACGAACCTGTGTAGGTTTAAATCGAAAAAGCAAAAAATAACCTCAGTGGTTAAAGGAAAGCAAAAATAACCTTAGTGGTTAAAGGAAAGGGAAACCAAGGGAAGACCAAACTCTGGGAATAATGGCATCATACAACAATGGTTTGCACTTTCAATTACTGATACGAAATGGTAAGAATTACTATCATTGGAGCATAAAAATGAAGGTACTATTCCAATCACAAGATCTATGGAATATTATTCAAAATGGATATGAAGAATCTGGCTCATCCTCAAACCAAAAGGAACCAAAAGAATTAAAAGACAAGACGGCGCTATTCCTTATTTTCCAAACGGTAGACGATATAATATTTGAAAGGATATCTATGGAAAAGTCTTCAAAGGAAGCATGGGATACATTGCAGAAAATTATAAAGGAGATGATAGAGTCAAGAGTGTAAGGTTACACACCTTAAGATGTGAATTCGACAACCTACGGAAGAAGGAAATAGAACCTGTTGAAGATTATTATAATCGGGTTGTCTTGATTACAAGTCATCTAAAACTGAATGGAAAAACCATAGATGATAGAAGGATTGTGGAGAAAATCCTAAGAAGTTTAACAAGGAGGTTTGAATGTGTTGCAGCAGCAATCGAGGAATGCAAAGATATGGACACATTCTCACCAGAAAACTTAATTGGTGCCTTACAATCACATGAACTACGGATGGGACAATATGAAGAACCTTCAGCTGAAAATGCCTTCAAATTATCATCATCAACACAGATGGGTTTCAAAGAAAAGAAGGAAGTAGGATCGACACAAAGATTCAAAACTCACAAGAAACCATTGTCTCAATATAAATGTTATAAATGTCGAAGATATGGTCATCTTAGCAAGACATGTGACGTGAAGCCGGAAGATTGTTTGCCAAAGGAAGCTAACAAGAAGAAGATATGAAGTCTAGATTAGGGGGAAATGTTAAAATATGTTATATTTAATTAGGGAATATTATAAGATAATTATGGCAGTTATAAACGGTTAAACCATCAACCGGTTCTCTAAAAGACGCAATGGTTGAAGGCACCGTTTAAGCATGTATATATATTAATATTTGTAACTCAAACTCGTGTGTGTTGGTTATACGTAATCATACACCACCATCAATAAGATTTACTTTTCATATTCATCATTGTATTCATATCAATTCGTCTGATCATCCCAAATTATTGTTGTGTAAATATCTCAAACAAGATTGTTAACCCCTTTGATTTCCAACAAATAGGCAGAGATTAAAAGACTAAAAAATTATAAAGACCCTACATAAAAAAGTAAAAAAAATGTAAATCAAGATTACCCACACAGATGCAAGTTTAAAGTCACTGAATCAGTCTCTTTACACAAAAATGCAAAAAGTTTTTATTTTTTTTATGTACTTACACCACAGAAGACTATAAAAGAAACTGAGGTAGACCTAGATGTTGAATGGGCATCATCCTTCACCTGGAACCGCTTCATTGCATCGTCGTTCGTTGTCGGATCGGAATTTCACACCCCTATCCTATCTGTTAATTATACATGTACAAACACCTATTTTGTGTAAATCACCAATTTCTAAACATATTTTTTGTCGAACCATATCTTAGATAATCGCATACCTTAACCATGTTCTTCCACACACCAGTTACTGATTTCTTTATTGGGAATAGAAAAACTTACCGAAGCAGAAGGCTTATACGGGCATCTCGGTGTCTGAATCTTAGTCCTCTTCCTCATGTGCTACCGGTATACTACCATAGATAAGACGTGTTTTATGTTTGGTTTTTCTTTTATTTAACAAAATAACCAAGCATAAACAGATATCCTACCGGTTCCAAGTGTTCGGTTCTTTACAGAATGTTCAACAACCAACGAAGAGTAAAAATATTTGATTGTTGAGGTCAAAGAGCTTTTTGATAGAAAGCTGCTGTCAAAATAAAATCATTACAACTTCAAAATCCAAATACACAAACACCTGGCGGGCATCCCTTGGTACTACAATACGCCCTAAAAGATGTTGAAATTGAATAGAGTGTTACCTAGATGATGGTAGTGTTCATGCAGGATTCTTTGTCGATGACGACTAGTGGCGAGTTCATTCAACAGGTAATCGGCCCTCTCACCATCATTAACCCATGTGGTTGTGGTCTCGCAGCTAGAGTTCATCTCCGCCACCGACAGTCGCTACCATGACTTGGAACCACCTCAGCCAGCCACCTTAAAATTCTAAAAATACAAATCCGTCTTTGCTAGATCAGTCCCAGAAGTCACAAAACCACATGAAATATGAATTCAAAATGAACAAATCTGATCTTGATTGTTCCAAGAAAATACATGGAGAAGTTGATCGGTAGCCAAAACCCTAGTTTGATGGGCCTCCGTTACTGGTCTGAACCTTAGGTCGGGTTGCCAGACTTTTACAGCATGACTGCAAAGTAAATCATAACTTCATTTAGTTTAAGTTTATTAACATGATTATTCACTGTAGTCAACAGAACTACAAGTGTTATCAATTATCACCTTTCTGCATCAGTTAATTAACTAAAGTGGCATATAGCATCCACATACAACGGTTTGGTTATTGCAAAATGAACCTTTGAAACCCCAAATGCACCAAGATTGTCGCCTACCCTCGGTATCAATAGCAGCTTCTGATATGCAGAAGCCTCGCATCTTACACGTCTTTCTATCTTTTCAGACAACTCCTCAACCTAACAAAACGAAATAAAATAAGAATCATTACTAAGAAAAGAGGTGAGAAGCTTCCTAACAAGAATCTT
Organism: Helianthus tuberosus; assembly: GCA_030545235.1. NCBI lineage: Eukaryota > Viridiplantae > Streptophyta > Magnoliopsida > Asterales > Asteraceae > Helianthus > Helianthus tuberosus. The sequence continues at coordinate 129,507,243 of CM060412.1, read as the reverse complement.
AAGCGCAATAGACAAAAGCATTCAATAAATTTGCTTTTATATTCATCTGTTTATTGTTTTTTATTGTTCTTAAAGGATAATCCAATATCAACATCCATACAAGAGAGCATACATGTGAATAGAGGAGTAATCTGACTCAAGACAACTCACAAGACACTCATGACAACCAAGTACTAATATACCCCGCCCATTAAGGTCCCGAGCCTTACCAAACATGTGTTATTTTACATTTTTACTATTTGTGTGTATACATTTACATAACAAATCCATTGAGTCAAGCATAGTTGATGTATGCGTAAAAAATCAATTAATTCATCAAGCTTGAGCTTGATAATGAAAGCTCGATCAAATTCAAGTTAAGTTACAAGCTTTGAGGTCCAAGATCAAGTTATCTTTTGACTCGACTCGGATAGCAATCATCAGGAACTCCACGTCTCAAGTAAGCACACTACCTACATAGCAGATCAAATACCGATTTTGTATTAATACCTTTACAAATAGGGAGAATGGTTGTCCGTGTAGCATCTGGTGCAACAGAGAACCCAGTAAAAATGTATCAATTTACGTACAAAAACGTGATTCTGAAATTTACAAACATTGAATTTCAACAGCTAAGTACATGAAGATTTGATGCAGCGTAGTGTAGCACATTAGATTGACCAGTTATCTGCAAGAACAAAACTAAACTCGCACCAATTGCCGATGTTTTCAAGCATTTTCTTTTAAACATTTCTCATAGAGTAGTTTCACCTTCCACACTAATATAAGATAACCTGAATGAAATCATTATTAAAGTAAAATATTATTAAAAATATTATCCAAAGTGGCAAACAGAATGACCTATGAAACTCCATTATAACTTATCCACCACACCAAATGATCCAATATTTATCACTGAAATCAAGAACCCTAAAAAGGTATCAAGAATCAAAGAAAATAGGAGAAAAAAGTAAATAAAGAATACTCACGGCATAAAGATCTGTGCTGAAAACCGGTTTTGAGCATCAATCTGCAAAAGAGATAAAAAAGAAAACCAACCCCATCTGTCACACCCCAACCGATGGCGGAAACATCGGAGTGAGACGAAAACGAGATTGCAAGAGACTTCATAACACTATTTTGCGAGAAGTATTTAAAAATCAATATTTCATTTCATCACTAAATTCAAGTAAATGATTCGAAGCAAAATAAGAAAATTTCAACAAAACAAAATACAACATAAGGATTAAATTAAAATGGTTTTCTATGTCATCCTATTAGATTCCGTTCATCATTATTATCATCAAATTCCTGCAACACGTATTAAAGTATAGATCAATACAAAAAGTATTGGCGAGCATACAAGTTTACGGACTAGCGTAGGTATAAAAGTTTAAACAAATCCACATGGCATAATGGTTATCTAGAACAAACGTACAATACTAGCATGCAACTATAAATGTCAACCCAAAGATTCCCGCTAGCGTAATCTTATCGTAGCAACGATAAGACCATTTGTTTAACTTAAAATAACCTCAAGAATACGGGCAGTGCGTTACTCCTGTAGCGCTATACATGTTAAGGGAGGCTTGTACAAAGTTATTGACGAGTATAAAGTATAAGAATAGTCTAGCATACACGAATTCAAGCATAACGTATTAAGCATGTATTTTGGATTGTTTGTTTGTGTTATAAGCATAAAGTATGTGATTGTGTGAGTTTGATAATGTATACGTATTGCACCCAAAAGTGTTAAAATAAAAAGGGTCATGTACACTCACGGTTTTGCAAGTTTTCCGAGTTAAACCGCGAAGTAGATAAGTTGTTGAGATTAGAACACCGAAGTTACCCTACATGGGGGAAATGAAGGTGTATGAGTATTCGGAGTTTGCGGAAGATTCGTATTCGGAATTTAAGTATATAAAAGTATAAGTACACGAAAGTATATCTTGTCTAAATACTCGTTTTGACACTAAGTTCGTATGTGATTTCATGGGTCCTAATTTGCCCATTAGAATCAAAACCAAGGAGTTTAGAATAAAGACAAGTAACTAATGTTCATGATATATAACCATAAACCTGTTAATATCACAAATTCGGTTAAATATATATACAATATATATTACAGTGTTGCAAAAGTCGCTAGGCGGACCCTAGTCGGCCAACGGGGGAGTTGGGTGTACACGGAGTACTCATGGACTACCCAAGGAGTACTCGGACATGGTAAATATACAGAAAATTAATTATTGGTTATATATGTCAAAATAAGCATAATTCAAGGCAAAATAAGCATAATCCATGCCAAACGAGGCTGGCCGACTAGGCCGACTATTCCTGAGTAGTCCTGACTGAACGACTACTCTCTGAAAAGTCAAAAAATGAGTTTGACTGACTAGGCCGGCTATGCCCAACTAGTCCAGACTAGACCGACTACTCTCCAAAAAGTTAACAAACGAGGTTAACCGATTAGGCCGACTAGTCCCGACTACTCTCTGATGTTGTCCGAGTTTGGTCGCCGACGACTAATTGAGTGCGCCTAGGAGAATATATTATCATAAAATGGTCCATACCCAATTCAGAAAATTTAGAAGCTAGCCTGTGATTAATATATTATCATAAAATGGTCAATACCCAATTTAGAAAATTTAGAAAATTGGTGAAAAGAATTAAGTGTGACAGTGGTGGATAATTTAATTCATATGACATGTTGAAATTTTATAGCGAACAAGGAAATCTTCTTGAAACCACTTGTCCATACACCCCGCAACAAAATAGGGTGGTTGAATGAACATACCGACACATTATCACACCCCAACTGATGACGGAAACATTGGGGCATGGCACTGAGCAAAACAGATTGTTCAAGAGAAATTCCATAACAACTACATTACCAGATAGTTAATATTATGTCCCATACCATAACCTATCAAGCGAATTAAGTTATTACAGACCACGATATCTCAAAAACAAGTAACATGTTTCGACAACTCAGATTTAAATAAATTTGTTCATTTGTTTCTAGACTCTTCCTAACTCGATTCCACATAGCAAGCATCCTAGCAGGTAGCATCCTAAACACCTGTCACATACGTTAAAATAACGGTCAATACACATAGTGTAAATGTGAGCATACAAGTTTGATAATAGCATAATAGAGTTCAAAATTGTTTACGCATAACCAGCATGTACACGTATAATGTGAAGCATGTAAGTTATCGACAAAGATCCTATCAATACCAATGAATGCGAGTAGCGAGTGCGCATCACATGTTCACCACTGTGAACACGTGAAGTAATTGTCCTTAACAACCCCTGAGTGAACAGGTGCTGAGTCTAAACTATAGTACTATCGTTGCTAAGGCAGGTAGACAGCAATCAATGTGTAAACATAACAAACAGGCATTCATCGAGTCATGTATAACATGCATTAGAGGCCAGCGTATAAATAGTGTTTGCATTGTGTGATCGATGTGATTTAGAATAAGTAACGTATGTAACACCCAAAAGTGCATAAAGCAAAAAGGGATCGAGTATACTCACAGATTGTGTTTAACAATTAAACACTCTCTTGGATTGAAGGGAGCGCTTGAAAGATTAGCCTGGACAGTTAACGATAGCATAAACGATAAGCAGCGTGTAAAACGATGCAAGTGTACCAAGTATCGGATGGTAATCCGATCGGATGGCGATCCGATCGGATGGCCAGTCGATCGGATGTCAATCCGTTCGGATGGTCACCCGATCGGATGGCCATTCAATTGGATTGACACCTTGTTTGGTATGGATGTGTTTTTGTATGATGGTTTGTCCTTTGAAGTTTTTGTTGTAGCATTTTGAAAATAGAGAAGTATCCCTGCCTTTCAGGTCGGTCGATCGGACGACGGTTCGATCGGACGGCGATCCGATTGGCGAGTCTTCTCAGTTGAGAAGAAGTTCACAGCAGGACGGTGACTCGATCGGATAGCTATCCGATCGGGTGGCAATCCGTTAGTTACTGATGGTCCTTGAAAATTGAAAATGATTAAGTGTCGAAGTCCCAAACATCACACGATCGGACGGGCACTCGATCGGATGGCAATTCGATCGGTCGGTAATCCGTTCGACGTTCAGATCCTTGAAAAGTTTGAATAAAAAGTGTAAGTGCAGAACCAAGTGCAACCCGATCGGATGGCCAGTCGTTCGGATGGCAATCCGATCGGACAGCAATCCGTCCGGATGTCCTGATCGTCTAGACACTTGATTTCGTTGAAGATTTTGCAGTTTTGAACGAGACGTTATGATAACTTGCTTAAACAACAGAAACCCCATCTCGACCTAAGTGACCCGATCGAACAGGAACCACCCTAGTCTGGCCAGTTCATGGTTCGAGACGGTTGTTCATGTTCAAACCTGAAATCAATTATCTCTCGGATAGAATTCAGATCTTGAACTAACCCATCACTAAGAAAGAGTAGAAGATCAGAACGAGCTCCGATTCTATCGGGTTTGAGTGCATTGAGTGTAAAAGAGTTGAAAGCAAGTTGGAAAACCTTCTTCCAATCCTTTCAACCATGAATTTGTGTAGATCTATGTGAAAACATTGATTAATCTTGTGGAAATCCTTCACATCTAAGTTGATCTTGGTGGAATGAAGCCAAACTTTGAAGTTCATAAGAACCCCATGATGACATCACACTAGAACACCTTAAATCCGGTGATTTCACAGCTAAAAGTTGAGATTCAAAGGTGAAAATGATGAAGAAGTGTGTGTAGATCATAGAAGTACAAGATTTAGGTTGAAAACTTACAAGAATCGAGAGAAATCGAGAGAAATGAGTGCTTGAGTGTGGCTGGTCGAACAAGGAGATGTCACATCACAAATGATGTGACAGGTGGGTATTTATAGGGTTTCCCAAAAAGGAAAGTGGTGAAGTGTCAGGCCGATCGGTTGGCAATCCGATCGGGTGGCAGCCCGATCGGGTGGCAGCCCAATCGGGTGACAGCCCGATCGGGTGACAGCCCGATCGGATGACAATCCGATCGGATGGCCACTCGATCGGTTGGCCACTCGATACTGGTGTTTAGCGCGATGAGTTTTGTCATTTCGATTCGCGTGTTGAGCGTTGCGGTGCGATTCGAGTGAGCGATGCGATAGTATTTCCCATTAGTTACACAAATAACATAACTACTATATCTAACATACAATCACTATAATTAACTTGCATTTAGCGTTTTCGATTCGATTGCAATGCGATAGAATTACGATTGCGATTGCGATTAACACCTCAACATAAACATAACATGCACAAGTAACACATAAATAGCACACACACGTAAAACAATATCCAGAACACATAATCCGAGTTGCGAATGCGATAGCGATGAGCGATAAATCGATTAAACATGCGATTAATATGCGATTAAACCTCGATTATTAATAGATACCCCACATAATAAAACTAAAGCGACTAAATAAATATATTCAATTACAAGTCAAAGAAGTCAAAGCAGTAGTTGAGCAAGGTGTGACAGATCGCAATTAGCAATCTTTTCTTCCTTTGACTTCAATCTTGACTTTGACTTTGACTTTCGAAACACGGGGTGTTACACACATAATTGAAACCGCTCGGGCTATACTTTTTGAAGCCAATTTTCCTAAAACCTTTTGAGCTATCGAGAAGCATATGCGATAACCTTTTCTCGTTGCATAAGAACACAACCACGACCAAGGTTCGAGGCATCGCCGTAAACTACGAAGTTGTCGTTTCCGTCAGGCAGTGAGAGCACGGGAGCATTGCAAAGCATAGCTTTGAGAGCTTGAAAGGCTTCCTCTTGTTTAGTTACCTAAACAAAAGGTTTATCCTTATGCGTAAGAGAGGTAAGCGGCACGGCGATTTTAGAAAAACCTTCGATAAAACGACGATAATAGCCTGCCAGTCCGAGAAAAGAACGGACTTCAGACGGATTCTTGGGTGTAACCCAACTCTTAACAGCTTTGATCTTCGCAGGGTCAATGTGGATACCTTGACTATTGACAATGTGGCCCAAGAATTGGACCTCCTCCAGCCAGAATTCACACTTGGAGAATTTGGCGTAGAGACGGTTTCCCTGGAGTAACTCAAGAACCAAACGTAGATGCTGCGTGTGTTCGGCTTTTGACTTGGAATATATCAGGATATCATCGATGAATACGATTACGAAGTGATCAAGGAAGGGTTTGCACACTCGATTCATTAGATCCATGAAGACTGCGGGGGCGTTAGTCAAACCAAAAGGCATGACAACAAACTCGAAATGACCGTAGCGGGTTCAAAAAACGGTTTTGGGAATATCCTCCTCTTGAATGCGTAACTGGTGATAGCCTGAGCGTAGATCGATCTTGGAAAAACACGTAGCACCTTGTAACTGGTTAAATAAATCATCGATTCGAGGCAAGGGATAGCGATTCTTGATAGTCAGCTTATTCAACTCCCTATAATCAATGCACATCCGGAACGAACCATCCTTCTTTTTTATGAAAAGGACAGGCGCGCCCCATGGAGAGGTGCTAGGGCGAATAAAGCCTTTATCAAGAAGTTCCTGGAGCTGACTCGAGAGTTCGCGCATTTCAGAAGGAGCGAGACGATACGGCGCTTTAGCAACAGGGTTTGCTCCAGGAATGAGGTCGATACGAAAGCCAATATCACGAGCGGGCGGTAAACCGGGTAGATCAACGGGGAAAACATTGGGAAATTCATAAACAACGGGGACCTGGTCCACCTCCTTAACTTCCTTTTTATCCGCTACTACAATGTGTACCAAGAAAGCTTGGTATTCCTTGTGGAGATACTTGCTAGCCTGGACACACGACATGAGTTGGAGTTTCTTCGATGCTACTTCACCGTAAACACAAAATTGATCACCATTAGCGAGCGAGAATTGAATCATCTTATCGAAGCAAACAACTTCAGCATGGTTTTCACGAAGAAAGTCCATGCCTACTATGACGTCAAAGCTACCGAGCTGCATCGGAATAAGGTCGATAGGAAAGATGTGATTGTTGAGTTCGAGAGTACAATCACAAAGAACAAAATTGACGGCGACGGTTCTTTCGGTGGCAACTTCAACACCGAACGTCGAGGGGAGATGAGCGCACTTACGATTGAGGAGCTTTTCGAATTCAAGTGATAAAAAACAGTTATCTGCTCCAGTATCAAACAAACATGAAGCATATATACCATTCACAAGGAACGTACCATTGACCACATTGTTGTCTGCTTGAGCCTGGCGGGCGTTAATGTTGAATGCACGTCCGCGGGCTGCTGGTTGTTGCTGAGGCTGCGGCTGGGGCTGCTGCTGTTGTGGCTCTTCTTGACCACTCGGTTCGGGAACATGTTGGGGAAGTGGTTTGGATCACCACATGCATAGCAGGCTCTAGCATTGACCGCGGGTGCATGAGCCGCTTGATGGCCTTGAGGAGCAGTAAGTAGAGCTTGTTGAGCAAGAGCTTGACCTTGGGTTGGAGCTGGGTTTTGACGTGGACCTATATGGCAGTTGGCGGTTAAATGACTGTACATGTTGCAATGCACACAGTATCTGCAAGCGATTCCCACTGGGTGGTGATAGGTACAAGTAGGGCCAACCGGGTGAGGACCAGTATACGCACGCTTTGCCGGCGGTGCGTTGGTAACCGGGGCCGCTACTTGGCGGTGTTGAGGTTGCTGGGGAGCTGGAATTGATTGGAGCGGGGCAGCATTGGTCACAGCGCAGTTCTTGTTGCTGGAACTGCTGTTGTTCTTTCTCTTGCGTCTTGAGAGCTTGGATGACTGAGGAGCGGTGGCGGTTTCAGCAGTTGAAGCAGTGGTAGCTTGATGCAGATTCTTGGGAGCTTTATCCCAGACACCAGACTTGACTCGCTTGTTTTTTATCTCAGCAGCGAGCAAGTAGGTTTGTTCAATCGTTTTCGTCTTTGCAGCTTGAACGAAATCAGCCACGCAATCCGGAAGAGCACGGATATACTTCTTGATGGCGATTTCGGGCGTCTTGACTTGGCCCGGACAGATTATACTTGAAGGATCGAATCGTGACCCAAACGAGTCGTTCAGAAGAGTTCTTATCTATACGAAAGGCGGAAACAAACGTATAGACTTAGAAACAGCTTGATTCACACTTTAAACGTCTTGTATATTGATATAACACTGTGTATAATCAGTAGACAAACCGGCAACACCTCGGTATCACAATCTAATTTCGTTTCAAATGACAACACAACAAGCCTATATATAGGTCACCTAATATTGTTTGAACCATAACATGATATGTTCAAACGAAATTAGCTGTTGACTTTCATGCGAAATTACCATGTCACTACAAATGAAATTACACACTCCTTTCACACTCTCACACGAAATTAACTTTTGTCTTATGTGTGCATTCAATTTCTTGTACTGTTGCACATGATGATGTCATCATTGAATATGATGACATCATGCTTGATCAGATCCGCAACGAAACCAAGACTCGATATAAGACGAAGTTGACAAATCTATGCACCAACAGACTCCCCCTCAGATGTTGACGAGTCTTAAGTGTCGAGACTTCACAATCTTCAGTCTTTATCAGTCTTTGGGCTCTTTTTAGAATCTCGATCTGATTCTTGCCTCACTCTAACATTCTTCAACTAATCTCCTCCTCGGATGATGTAACTCTCTCTTGTATTTTTCAGGATCAGCAGCTGGCTCTAGCAACTTCCGACTTTCTTTCTCTAACAGACTCCCCCTCAACTTGTACTGGGATCGTAGTCTGGCTTTCACAGGATCAGGATCGTGACCTGACTCTCTGTCTGCTCAGGGTCAGAAACCAGACTATCCTGCACATCCTTAACCTCAAAATAAGATTTACAAATATAACAAAATTTTAATCTTTGATTACCACTTGTAAAAACATTATTCATTTTCAGAACAATTTACTTTCAAAAGACTCCTTTTCACTTAAAAACTTTTCAATCACACTCTCCCAAACCTGTTCATCATGTTCAGCACTCAGAATTTTGAAAATCAGCTCTTCAATATAAGTTGTCGAAAATCTTTTTGGATTTTTCAAAATTTTTGCTAAAACACACTGAAAATCTTTTTGGAATTTTGTTTTGAAAGAAAAACAGTAACGAAATATTTACAAGCAATATTTTTGTGAGTTTGTGTAAGAGGATTATATCAGTTTAAGAGACAAATCACCAACACCGTTAAGCTTTAAACATTTTAAGTTCTAAACGATTCACTTAGATTGTCAGTATACTGATCCACTTAAATTTTCACACAAAGTTCAACTGTTTCGAGATACGAGATTAATATCTTAAGCACTTAAACTTATTCGCGTGTCCCACCACTTGAATATACTCCCGTATCCAGATCCTAATATTCAGTCTTACAGGTGAGTATACCTAGATGATATCTGTAAGGGATTAATTGCGAAACCGTGAGAGCTCAGGTCAGAACTTCCGTTCAGCAGAGAGATGACGGCTCGACTTTAGGTGGGTCCCCTTTAGAGGATCTTTTTTACAACAACAGATGATTTGCATTTTGCAATGTTTTATCAATTTTTATGCTGAGGGCGGCGCTTTATTTCAAGCAAGCGTAAAGTATTCTCCGGGGACTACGCCATTGCTTCCGCAAAATCAGAAGTCCCGGGATAATACCCCAGATATCACTAAGCATAATGACCTAGTATCTCAGAAAAAAGGGGTCCTTCAAACAAGATTTCGGGGGTTACCCATATATCCGAGAGATGTTACCCACGAATTAAGCAAGTTTGAATTTAGGTTTATATCTCGTCACAATCTACTAAATGTGCAAAAACCTACTGGCACATCATCAGTGAGACCGTTTATCACATTTGACTTTCCATTTCTTTAGCATGCTGTGATCGTCCACTGATGTACTATCATTTCCTCTTTTATACAACAAAACTCATTTTTGAATTTTATCATGTTTTTGACATTTTCAAATTTTCAAATGTTTTTGGATTTTCTGAAAATTTCTTACTCCCCCTAAAATGCAAACACATTTAAGGAAATTTGAAAACAAACTGTACAAGTAAATGACAACTGATATCAAATCACTTCAATTCGCCATCCACTTGGTATAAACAATCAGAACTCCCCCTCACAAGAAACTATTTTCCCATTGTGATTTCAAAACACTTAAGTTTGTTTTAATCAAATGGTTTTTCCGGAAAATAAGTTTTGTTGATTTTATAACTTGTAAAATTAGGGTTCATCACATTGTTCTCCAAAAATATCATTTATAGTAAAAACAAGTACAACTTAATGTCCTTGATTTACCACTTGTAAGAGAAAACCATCTTCAACCACTAGTAGGTTCACTCACCAACCATAACATTTGTAAATCATCATATAACAATTTAAAAATATCACCTGCAGATTTACCAACCAAACCTTTTCAAGAATGATGCCGATTCCTGCTCCATGATTACCAACCTGGGAGCTCCGGCAAGTCAGGAATTTATGGTTAAAATGCTATCACCCAAGCCTGACCAGCCTTGGGTGATTTTGGTGGCAAACATCTGTCCCACCAACATTTTGATTTGTAAAATTCTTGAGCATCCTTCACTTTCCTGTCAACCATCTTTCAAAAAATATGTTTAATATTTCCATTAAACACCTTTTCAGCATCAAATTCTTTCTTATCAGCAAAGAATTGACCTGATATCTCAAATCTACCTTTTGATTTTAGATTATCTTTCGACAATGGCGGAAAATTTTCCTTGTTCAACTCAGGAACGAAATTATCAACCTTTTTCTCAACACATGACTCCTCTGATTTTATGGAATCAGATTCATTGTCAGAACTTCTTTCAGATTTTACAACCCATTTTTGTTTGTTTAAATCAACTCTTCTTTTGTAAAAACGTTTTGAACTTTCACCTTCTACGGAAGTTGAATTTTCAAACACTTTCGATTTCTCAGTTGATTGTTTCTTCTCAAAGACAAGTTTTTCTTTCAGTTTTGAGTTAGAAGTAACTTCCTGTTTTGTGTTGTTGGACTGTTGGCAATTCCAAGCAATATGTCCAACTTTTTGGCACTTAAAGCAAGTTCTTCTGTCAATTCTTTGAGCAAACTTCTTCACATTCCTCTTTACCTCAGCAAGAAACTCTTGGTTTGACTGTTTCCAGAATGGTTTCTTCTGCTCATCTTCAGAACTTCCTCCTGCAACAAATGTTGTTTTTGGTTTATAATTTTTCTCATTTTTATAATTTTCTGAAGAATTAAAACCAAGACCTTTCTTTTTGAAATTACTGTTATGGTTTGGTTTCTTTTGAGAACCATAACCAGAACCGTAACCCTTTTTATTGTTCAATCTCTGTTGGACTCTTGAAGTGTACTTTTTAGGTTTTCAGCAAGATTTAAATCTTTTATTTCAGAAATATTAATTTCTGTTAATTTGAAAACCTATTTGATCATTTCAGTTTTGACACTTCTTATTTGAAATTCCTCATCAGAATATAATTTGTCTGAATCATTCAAAGTATAAGCCACTTTGATTGGTTCGTCACTCAAATTATATTTTGATAACAGGAATTCTTTATTGTAAACCCTTTTAACTGGTGAACTCGGACTCTTTTCTGACGAACTCGGACTTTCAGACTTAGACTCTGGTTTTGACTCTTCATCCATATCTAACACCTCATCAACCACTTTCTTTACTAACTCAGACTCATGATCAGTGTCAGACGCTGTGAATGTGACATCAATATTGTCTGGTAATTCATCAATGATTTCAGACTTTAACTTGATGTTGACTGCCTTTTTTAGACGCTCCTCATTTGGATTTCTGGGAGAATAACTTTCATGGATCGGGGGCGGACATCTGTTATACTTGACACTTGGTTTCTTACCAGTATCAGTATCTTCAGTCTTTTTCTCATTGAATGCCTCAAGACCTGCAACAGTAGGATAAACACGATCTATCAAATAATCAAAAGTAGTATAACTCAACAGTAATCGTTTAATCCTTTCACTCTCAATCTTTTCAAGTTCCAACTCCTTTTTCAGTTTAGCACAGTCTTCGATATACTCATTGATGACGCTCTGCTTTGTCATTAAAGTTGCATTCATTCTCATCTGAGCAGTTTCAACTTCTAAATTTGTCTTTTTCAAACTATCAACTGTTCTGTTCAGAACATTATACGAATCCTTCACGTACTTCACATCAGACAACAAATTCTCTTTCATCTCCTCCAGTTCAAGAATCTTCTTGTCTTTCTCCTCACAATGTTTGCAAGGCTCCTCACATTTCAAACACGGTTTAACGATCTCGACTATCTTATCAACTTCAACAACTTTCGCAACTTCAACAATCTTCTCTACCTCGATGATTTTCTCAACTTCGACCAGTTTTTCAACTTCGACTACTTTTTCAACCTCAACAATCTTCTCCACCACTTTCTCCACTTCAACGATTTTCTCTACTACTTTCTCAGTTGCTGGTTCAACATTAGCTTCTCCAGCTTCTGTCTTTGCCTTTTCATCAGCTAGCCTTCTTGCTGCTTCCAGCTCTTTCTTCAATCTGGCAATCTTCTTCTGATTCAGCATCTCCATTTTATCTGCAAAAAACAAATTAAAACTAGTAGGATCTATGCCTTTTCTAGCTTAGATGAGATGTTCTTCCTCATCATCGGTATCCACATCACTTCCAAGATCTGGAAAAATCGGGATTCTTTTCTCACTAGTCTCATCTTCACCCAGAACTCTGGCAACAAGACCTGACCCTGATGGAATGTATTTATCCCAACTGAACCCTTCAGCAACAAATTCATCATCTTGATCAATGATACCAAAATAAGCTTTTTTATTTGCATCTTCGATCATTTTCCTTTTGTCATCCACAATTGGCCGAGCATGTGCAGTTTGTGGTTCCTTTTGTTGAGTAATCTGATGAAAAATTGATTTCTGATAATAATTATTCTTTTCTTGATTCCCAGTTGCTTCTTGGTTTTTGCATTCTCGTTTAAAATGACCTTTTCCTTTGCAACGAAAACAAGTAACTTTTGACTTATCAAATCCTAACGGAGAAGTAGCCATTCCTCGAAACTCATCTCTACCAGTGATTTGTTGAAACTTTTCTGCCCTCCTCCAAGCACTAGCCAAACACCATTTCACATCCATCAACTCAAGTTCCTCTGCATCAGTTTGGTCATAATCTTCCTTGGTAAGCATCGGATTTCCAATTCTGCCATCAATCAAATTTTCATAAGATTCCAACATAGCAACAAGTGATGCCATGTGTTTCTTGGCTATTTCTGGAGACAAATTCTGACCATTTTGAATGTTCAAAGTAACATTGCACTGCAAATTTGTAGAGTTCTGTTTTTGAGGACTTGATGTTGTATGATTTGGATCAAAGCTTGAATACGAGGATGAAGATCCACCACTCTGTGTCACATTACTACTCTTTGTTCCAGATGAACTGTCAGCACTAAAACCAGTTTGAATCTTTGGACTAGGGTTGGGGGTAGCTTCAAACTTGTTCCCTCTGTAATACAAGCTGACATCTTGTTGAGCATTTGGATTCTTCATTATTGTTGTTTTCTGAATATCTAACTCGTGTTCTTCAATTTTCTGAATAAACTGTGCCAGATTCATATTCTCAGACTTCCTCATGTGTTTCACAATCATCAAATAAGTTCCCCACTTTTGCTGCTGTAATGCATCAGCAAGTTTATCAACCCATTCCTCATCATCTTTCTTTATATCCAATCTTCCCATTTCCAAAACAAGATGACAATATCTATCAATTGTCTGTTTCGTTGTCTCATGATCAAAAGCTACAAACATATCAAAAGATTTCTTCAGCAATGCCTTTCTGTTTTTAATCATATATGCGCTTCCTTTGAATTTTTGAATTAATGCATTCCAAATCGATCTAGCAGTACCCTCATGCTGAAGTAAAACAAAGATGTCTTCTTTAATCGCCTGTTGAAGTATACTGATCATCATTTTTTCACTTGTATATTTCAATTTATCAATTTCAGAGAAGTCACAAAAAGCCTTTTCAAGCCCATGCTCATTTTTCGGTTTCTCGTAATCTTTTTCTAATGAACACCATGCATCAAATTTGTAAGCTTGCACCCAGTTCTCAAATCGATTTTGCCAACCTTTAAAATCTTCAATGTACATCAGCTTCGGTGGTTTCTGATGAGTTCCCGTCTCATTCTCACTGTACAATGTTTCAGCAGCTGTAACGGGTGCAACTGGTGTAGCAAACGCATTGTAGAATTCCTCTTCCATGTTTCAAAGTCAAAGCTTCACAAACACAAACTTTCTTGTTTTAAAAATACTGGTCTCAAACGAGCTGGATCACCTCGTAAAACACCTGCAAACAAACAAACAAATGATTAGTTTTAAACGAACTGAATATGTAAAAGTGTGTGTTGATGAAATCAATCTAAGACTCGTGTCGAAGATTTGCGGACACTTTCAATGTAGTTCGGGTGAAATCACTAAATGAATGGACCTGAAAATGGACTAATGTGATACACTTTTTGGATGGGCTTAGAATGATTTGGGCCGAGAATTAAGTGGACTTCACTTGACTTTATTAACAACCAAATGTGATTGGACCAAAGCTTTAACAAATCAAACTTCAAATGAACTGCCCAACACTTCAAACCGTGCAAACCGAATTAATTCCAAACTATTCTCACATACAATCTGTTCACATGCACTGTATCACTATTTGAACACAATGGCCGACAAGTCTAATATATTCACATGAGAACCAATTCAATTAATGATTGACACACCTTTGTTCAATGTGATATTATTGGACCTCAACATTACCACACCTGCAATCTCAATTGTGGCTGACAACTGTTATAGATCTCATGCAAATCTTGACAATCTCAAAATGAAATCACATGCACAATTAATGAAATCTTATGCAAAGTTTAATGAGCCGACAATGTCTTATCAATTCACATGCAATCTTTTTTTTTCAAAATTAATGATTCAACACTCAAAACACTCAATGTCCGACAACAATAAAAAACTTCACATGCACACTGAGCTGCCTATTCAATTCACGAGGTAATCTATCACAAATTAATTTCTATTGGGCCGAAGATAACAGAATTCACATGATATTTCTTGATTTGATCGAAACTCACATGCAGACAATAAATGATGTCAAACGAAATTAATTTTTGTTTTGTGTGTGCATCATTTTTCATGTGAAGATGTCATATAGTGATGTCATCTTTATGATGTCATCATTGAATATGATGACATCATGCTTGATCAGATCTGCAACGAAACCAAGACTCGATATAAGACGAAGTCGACAGATGTATGCACCAACAATACTCAACTGCTTGAAGCGCGCAGTCAAACCAGCGTTGTCACCATCTTTCTGCTTAATGTGCCAGAATTCATCCTCCAACTTTTGGCGCTCATGGGGAGGGCAGAACTCTTGCATCATCACGTCCTTCAACTCATCCCATGTTAACCCGTAAGCTGCATCATTTCCGTTTGTTTCTCTCGGCCGTCCACCAGTCTAGAGCGGCGGGACTGGAAGACGCCGGTTGCCTTAAGAGTGCGGAGATCATCAGGACAGCCACTCTGGCGCAGGGTGACTTCGATAGAATCAAACCATTGGAACATGGCCGTAGGACCATCTTCACCAGTAAACTCTTTCGGGGCGCAGGCTTTGAACTGCTTGAAGCTGAAAGCAACTTTAGGAGCATCAGTCCTGGATTCTTCAGAAGATTTGCTAGTGTTTTCATTCAGCTCACTAACAATCTGGGAATGACTTTTGCTATCTGCTTAGCGACCAAAGAGGCGATGCGTTTTTCATCATGGTTGCGGCGAGTAGAGCGAGAATGAAATGATCCAAATGACGACATTGTCTGCAACAGACAGCGCCATAGGATTCAAAACACTATTCGATTATTCCTAGTATAGTCTAGCGATTCACCATAAAGCTCAGGAACACGTAGTCACATAAACACAGAATCACATAAGCACATAAATACGTAAGCACATAATCACGTAGGGCACAAAAGCACATAAGGCAGTCAGAACATAGAAACCATACTATATGTTGCACGTATTCCCTATCCTTCATACCACGTATAGCGATTAAGTACAGCGATTGCGAGTATCGAGTAACGATTGCGAATAATGAACTGCGATTTATTAGCATATTGAGATAGATGTGCAGTGCGAGTGATGCGTGTTGATCAAAGCGAAAAGCGAAAAGCGTGTAAATCACCAAAATTGAAACATGTAATCTCATAAAACACATAAAATCCACATAAAATCGATAAATCACAGAGTTAGCTGTTGCGGGTTCCAGAATCGAAACACATAAAATCGAGGATAGATTGTCTTGGGTGTGTAGACATTGACTACCCAAAGTGATTCGACTATTCACAAGGACCTTAAGTGCACACTTTCGCCTTCGGGACTATGCTCTCACTTCGATTCGAGCGATCGACTCGCATCCTTCCAGTTACAGTGTGACCCAAGTCGTTGGAGTCCGTTGAGACTTTGGTGAGAGTGTTGTAAAATCACATTTAGAGAGTAGAACGAGTCATCAAGGTTCAGGTTTCACCCCTAACTTAGCGACTACATTCCTGTTTGTGTGATGGAATCACTAGGTAGATAAGGAGATATACGTCAAAGTATGGATTTCACTCCTGATTCAACGGAATTTCTCATGTTTATAGTGAAAATAGCAATTCGAACGAGTAATCTGGTTGAAAGTTTGCGGTTTTCACACCTAATCTTAACCAGATCATTCGTTTGTGTGTGTAATCAGCCTTAGGAAAAGCTGATCTTGCGCAGAACTGTAGTATGTTATATTCGCGCAAGTGTGTAGTGTACAACGAGTTCGAGCAAGAAATAGCGAGTAAGCTCATACAAACCCCTACTGGGCATGCACAAGTCGGTCTGTTGGTACTTAGACTATAGACTAGGTCGTTTATAAGACATCGACCCAGACTAGGTCGAGTCTTGCCTAATTCCCTATAGTTATGGCTCTGATACCAATCTATCACACCCCAACCGATGACGGAAACATCGGGGCATGGCACTGAGCGAAACAGATTGTTCAAGAGAAATTCCATAACAACTACATTACCATATAGTTAATATTATGTCCCATACCATAACCTATCAAGCGAATTAAGTTATTACAGACCACGATATCTCAAAAACAAGTAACATGTTTCGACAACTCAGATTTAAATAAATTGTTCATTTGTTTCTAGACTCTTCATAACTCGATTCCACATAGCAAGCATCCTAGCAGGTAGCATCCTAAACACCTATCACATACGTTAAAATAAAGGTCAATACACATAGTGTAAAGGTGAGCATACAAGTTTGATAATAACATAATAGAGTTCGAAATCGTTTACGCATAACCAGCATGTACACGTATAATGTGAAGCATATAAGTTATCGACAAAGATCCTATCAATACTAATGACTGTGAGTTGACTGCGAGTAGCGAGCGCGCATCACGTGTTCACCACTGTGAACACGTGAAGTAATTGTCCTTAACAACCCCTGAGTGAACATGTGCCGAGTCCAAACTATAGTACTATCGTTGCTAAGGCAGGTAGACAGCAATCAATGTGTAAACATAACAAATAGGCATTCATCGAGTCATGTATAACATGCATTAGAGGTCAGTGTATAAATAGTGTTTGCGTTGTGTGATCGATGTGATTTAGAATAAGTAACGTATGTAATACCTAAAAGTGCATAAAGCAAAAAGGGATCGAGTATACTCACAGATTGTGTTTAACAAGTAAACACTCTCTTGGATTGTAGGGAGCGCTTGAGAGATTAGCCTTGACAGTTAACGATAGCATAAACGATAAGCGGCGCGTAAAACGATGCAAGTGTACCAAGTATCGGATGGCGATCCGATCGGATGGCCAGTCGATCAGATGTCAATCCGTTCGGATGGTCACCCGATCGGATGGCCATTCGATTGGATTGACACCTTGTTTGGTATGGATGTGTTTGTGTGTGATGGTTTGTCCTTTGAAGTTTTCGTTGTAGCATTTTGAAAATAGAGAAGTATCTCTGCCCTTCAGGTCGGTCGATCAGATGGTCACTCAATCAGGTGGCAATCCGTTAGTTACTGATGGTCCTTGAAAATTGAAAATGATTAAGTGTCGAAGTCCCAAACGTCACACGATCGGATGGTCACTCGATCAGATGGCAATCCGATCGGGCGGTAATCCGTTCGACGTTCAGATCCTTGAAAAGTTTGAATTAAAAGTTTAAGTGTGGAACCAAGTGCAACCCGATTGGATGGCCGGTCGATTGGATGGCAATCCGATTGGACGGCAATCCGTCCTGACGTCCTGCTCATCTGGACACTTGATTTCGTTGAAGATTTTGCAGTTTTGAACGAGACGTTATGATAACTTGCTTAAACAACAGAAACCCCATCTCGACCCAAGTGACCCGATAGAACAGGAACCACCCTAGTCCGGCCAGTTCACGGTTCGAGATGGTTGTTCATGTTCAAACCCGAAATCAATTATCTCTCAGATAGAATTCAGATCTTGAACTAACCCATCACTAAGAAAGAGTAGAAGATCAGAACGAGCTCCGATTCTATCGGGTTTGAGTGCATTGAGTGTAAAAGAGTTGAAAGAAAGTTGGAAAACCTTCTTTCAATCCTTTCAACCATGAATTTGTGTAGATTTATGCGAAAACATTGATTAATCTTGTGGAAATCGTTCAGATCTAAGTTGTTCTTGGTGGAATGAAGCCAAACTTTGAAGTTCATAAGAACCCCATGATGACATCACCCTAGAACACCTCAAATCCGGTGATTTCACGGCTAAAAGTTGAGATTCAAAGGTGAAAATGATGAAGAAGTGTGTGTAGATCATAGAAGTACAAGATTTAGGTTGAAAACTTACAAGAATCGAGAGAAATCAAGAGAAATGAGTGCTTGAGTGCGGCTGGTCGAACAAGGAGCTGTCACATCACAAATGATGTGACAGGTGGGTATTTATAGGGTTTCCCAAATCGGAAAGTGGTGAAGTGTCGGGCCAATTGGGTGGCAATCCGATCGTATGGCCACTCGATCGGTTGGCCACTCGATCCTGGTGTTCGGCGCGACGAGTTTTGTCATTTCGATTCGCATGTTAAGCGTTGCGGTGCAATTCGAGTGAGCGATGCGATAGTATTTCCCATTAGTTACACAAATAACATAACTACTATATCTAACATACAATCACTATAATTAACTTGCGTTTAGCGTTTTCTATTCGATTGCGATGCGATAGAATTGCGATTGCGATTAACACCTCAACATAAACATAACATGCACAAGTAACACATAAATAGCACACACACATAAAACAATATCCAGAACACATAATCCGAGTTGCGAATGCGATAGCGATGAGCGATAAATTGATTAAACATGCGATTAATATGCGATTAAACCTCGATTATTAATAGATACCCCACATAATACAACTAAAGCGACTAAATAAATAGATTCAGTTACAAGTCAAAGAAGTCAAAGCAGTAGTTGAGCAAGGTGTGACAGATCGCAATTAGCAATCTTTTCTTCCTTTGACTTCAATCTTGACTTTGACTTTCGAAACACGAGGTGTTACACACATAATTGAAACCGCTAGGGCTATACTTTTTGAAGCCAATTTTCCTAAAACCTTTTGGGGTTAATGTGTCTTGACCGCGATATACATCATTAACTAATTGCCTTCCTCAATAGTTTATGACAAAACCCCTTATGAGATACTTTTTGGTCAATAGCTCGATTACGAACTCATGAGAAAATTCACTTGCTTAATGTACTATAGTAGCAACGACACCAATGGGTATAAATTTGAAGAAAGGGGGAGACCCGGCGTTTTCTTAGGGTACCCACAAGGTACCAAAGGATATAAAATATATGATATCAAAAATAAGAAATTTGTCACTTAGAGGCATGTTAGATCCCATGAAAACCACTTCCCTTGACCTCATTTGGTCACATATTGACAGTGGAGATATAAATACGACCACCTTGTAGGCATCAGCACTTTGCTTTCTTAGAAAGGAAAAACTGCTGGAAGTCCCTAGTACCAAGAAAAAACGGGCATGACATTTTGTCAAAACTAGTTATACAACCACATTTAGTGGGGGTGTATGATTTCACCAGTTTGATTGATGCCAACATCTTAAACTTCTAGAATTAACAACAAACAATCTGAGAGTTGAGGTCTCCAATCTCAAGTAGATGGTCACCAAAATGCCTCAAGCTAAGTTTAGTTGAACTATGAATACAGCCAACAACTGGCCTCCTACATAGGAGCTCAAAGTCTTAAAATTGCTTGTCACTATCACAAACTTCTAGCACAGAGAGCCACACTACTGGTGAGGAAATGACCACCTCTTTATTAACCAGTAGTAGTCTATTTAAAACATTTGCTAATTCCAAAAGTGGGGAGATTGATCATAAGTGTCGCACCGTGTATTTATCCAACCTTTCAAGAAAAGCCTTAAGAATCTGGAAAACTTTCAAGAAAAGCAAGTATTCTTTCTACCCCAGAAAAAGAAAATTCAACTGATATCTTCTAAAAGCTTCTTACCAATCACTAGAGTAACAGAAAAGAGTTAAGATGGTAGGAAAATAAGGAATGGACTGATTTTTCCTCATAAACTTCATATCCTTACTAATCAAAGAAATTTGGAACTATTAGTCAGGTTGATAAACAATTCGAAGCTTAATTAACAGAACATTTAACAGTTTTAGAAATCCAGCACTTCTCAACAGATTGAAGTAGCTTAAACGGAAAATCCTTCATAAGCTTTTGAAGGTCTTTGCCTTATCAACATTCACTAAAAAAAACTACTAAATCTTATCATTTCTTGATAAAGGATTTGTAAAACAAAATCATGCCACAACTCTCAAAAGCATAGGAATTCTATTTCTTCTTCAGAGGTCCAAAGGGTAGCCTCTAATCTTCCCTAACCTGGAGACTTAGAGATCACAAGCTACTCACAGATTAAAAGATGTGAAGACAGAAAACCTTTCTCTAGTCAAGATGGATGACTTTAATGAAAATAAAGGAATTGTACAGGAAACTATAGCAACAAACTTTTCAAGGACTCTTCATCAAATCAAATAGGAGAATAAAAGACAGGCTTTAATAAATGTGATTTTCACATCAGCAGATCTAGAGGAGATTGTTGGATTATATAAGATCTGCCGATGATGAAAGCTAAAACCCAAGGGAACCATCTTCCCTGCCTGATGAAATATGGTGAAGTGCAATCATTGGTCCATAGGTTTCCTCTTTTGAAAGTTATCCAAACAACCACCCAAACTATTGGTCTTAAGAACTACTGCCTAAAGATACAAGACAACAACTACAAAGAGCTAGAATGCAAAGTGCTGGTCAACTAGTTAACAATCAAAGTCAACACAATGAAGATTGAAGACCAGAAGTCCAAGTCAACTAGTCATGTAAAAATCAGAAGTACTGCATTCCTAAAGTGTTGGTTTGCACCAACAGTCTAGGAATCTCTGTTGTTTACATTGTATTATCCAGAAGTTTAGTTTCCTTGTAGGTTACTTCAGTTGTCCAGTAGTTTTGTACAACTACTGGTAGTTACACATTTAATAGGGTTGTTTAGGGTCACTTTCATGCTGATGTAACAAGTAGTTCTCTCCTCTATATATAGTTCACACAACATTTCAATGAATTAACTCTAGGAGCTGAAAAAACATAAGAACCTAAGAGGGAGAGTTCGCCTAGTGAGGCAGAGTATAGTTTTGTACAATTGATTGTAACTGACATATGAATAATATATGAATCATTGACAATCATGTCCAAATCCAACAGTGTTTATTATCTCAGATTGTTTTAATACTTGTTAATTTAGTAATTGTTTTATCAATAAACACACACAACTCACTAACTCTCAAATCCAACATTTATCCCACTAGCGATCCAGTTATATTTTATTTACATAATTATATAAATGCATAACCATAGAGGGTCTAGGGTTATACCTTGACAAAAATCGAAGACTTGCGCGATGGTTGCAATGAACGGCACTAGTAAACATAAACACAAATCTCCAAGGACACCATAAGATTCCACATGCGAAACAAATCGGATCCAAATCACCAAACGCAAGGTGGCTGTGCAGCGGGGCACGACTTTGGTGGTGGCGGTTTTGGCGAAGTGGGTCAGCGGCGGAGGGCGGCGGTGGATGGTGGTCGGATGGCGACGGATGTGGTCAGACGGCGTGCGTTGTCCGGCGACGTAAGGGAGGAGAACCACATAGACATGGCTCATGTAAGATCAACTATTTGTGATGAAGGTAGCGATCATCCCGAGTTTCAGGTTTTAAGTGACAACCAATGTTCATGTTCAACTGGAAAGAACCACATAGACATGGCTCATGTAAGATCAACTATTTGTGATGAAAGGGAACTAAATACTCGAATTCCTAGAACGCGAGGTTGTTACTCGATGATCAATCAACACATATCTAACCCTAATCCCTCCCATGATATCTCGATTGCCAACGGCACCAAGAACGTATGGTTTAGAACTATGATCAAACACACATTAACAATTTACAAACAATCATTCAAACACCATAATAAACTAAACAACACATGCAAAGTCTATTATTCTAGAAATTAAAGAACAAAACATAATTGTCACAAGTAAACCTTACATTCGGGATGATCACCAAGCAAACCTAGCCGCTCATAGTGTGGTGAATCATCATCACAATCAAACCTTTGTTCATTCGAATCCAAAACAAAGTCCTCATGTTTAGACCACTCCAGAACACCCAAAAGCACCCCAAATTCGCCTCTAAATGTTGTGGAAATGGTCAGGAATGATTCGATGATGAAAAGGCACCATAAACAACCTTAAATGAGGGAGTTACAAGTTTCACGTCAGTCTCCACCGTAAGCTACGGTGGCCACCGTAGCTTACGGTGGCTTGAAATGGTCTAAGGTGGGTTTAAACTGGCTTACGGTGACAATTTTTGTCAGGGAACACCGTAGCCTACGGTGGTCACCGTAAGCTATGGTGGCTTCAGCTAAGAAATTTTGTTTTCTTCATAACTTTCTCGTTTCAACTCCGTTTTCTTCGCCGTTTTCGCCCACGTTCTCGTAATTTCATCCTCTATCATGTTATCTTCTTAATTCTTCAATTCCAAAATTTATTTTTTCATTGATGCTCCAAATTCCTTCCCTTTTAAGCTTCATTTGTACATGAAACACAAACAACCGTAGTTACCAAATTCTAGACAATTACATGGATAAATGTGGGGTTAAATTATCATTTATAACACTCAAGGGTCTTCCTACGGACTACCCATCACATCCCCACACTTAACCGTTGCTTGCCCCCAAGCAACTCATCAAAACAACTCATAACTCCTCAAACGATCAACATGAATCAAGCAAACAAATGTCCTCATTTTACTAACTTCTCTTAAACCCCGCATAACACACCCCTCACAATGACTCTCCTCTCAGTGACAAATAATACTAGCCAAGATGAGCTAGAACACACTTAAGGCAAATGGGTAGTTGAACAATAATATGCTTGTACTCAAATCAGTCCTTCGCCTAAAGAATTTGCTAAACATACATGTGAATCAAATGGACTTAAAGGTTGTAACACGGCTAGGCATACGGGTAGGAAATGGAAATATATGTAGTAGCTAATAATTCGACCCGGTCTTTTATTTCTATCTAAACATGACATCTATATACAATACATCAATCTCTTTTTCTTTTTTTTTTCAATGCTTTTTCTCTTTTTTTTTTCTTTTCTTTTTCTTTCTCATTTTTTTTCATTTTCTTTTTTTTAACAAACAATTGAAACATCACATAACAAACATACTAATATAAAATGCTAATACTACTAGACCGGGTCGAATACGAGTGAATTTTGAGGAATTAGGCACGGGTTAACAAACGATCGGCTTAAAGCTCAAAATTGGCTACTAAAAGTCCAAACCCCCGCCCCTCTCGCTACCATGCTCATATATATAATTTATGAGATCCAACCCCCCAAATCCCACACTCGCACACACCATGACGAGGCTACCTAGTTTCCCTTATCTTCTTCGCATGCATATAAAGCTAAGGCCTTAAACCGAATTAAAGCACAAGTTCTAACATACCCCTACCCATTGCCACTCTCATCAAGAAAGATATATTCCAATAAATTATCCAAGAAGTGGCTCAAACTCTCACCAAGAAAAAAAGGGAATATGGGTTGCCGGTGTGTCATGCAGTTTAATACTCAAATGTTCAAATTTGGACCATTTTTCGCTTGATTTTAAAATTTTTACAAATTTTTTTTTAAATTTCCCTTCATCCCCACCCTTGGGATACATTGTCCCTAATGTATGTATTTGAAGGGAAGATCGCTTAAACCACTACAACATCACTTGTTTCTTCTCTACTCGAATCCCAAATTTCTTTTTGTTTTTTTTTTATCTTCTAATTACTAAGAACACCACCACTTTCACAACCCATCAACTAAGCACATCAAACACCACCCAACCGCCCAACCATAAACTTAAACCTAAATATAAATACACATGTACAAAATGAGATAGAACACGACCTGATCAGTAAATCAACAGTGTTGGTAGAGATGCAGCTGCGGTGATCGGACAGGGAGGTAAACTCCTCTTGGATTTGCTGGTATCTCATCGGGGATGTTGCCAAACATCCCCACACTTGAATCATTGCATCCGCGAGGATCGAAACGTAGTAACCTGCCAAAACAGAACACACACCAAAACAAAACACAAATATAATACTCTACATCCTCGGGCTGCTTCCCGAGAGCGCTAAGTTTAAAGGTTTTCAGCCAGACCATACCTGATATGCGTTACGGTGGTCTTAATGCACACTTACCCAATGTATTTCCAATGAATGCCCGGAAATTTACATGCCATCTCCATAAGCTCGTTGGTATAATTGGCATGTTTAGATAGCACCTGCAGGTTTCGCTAATCCACTTCATGAGATATACCCTGATGTCTTGTAGCTTTGCCCTTTTCATCTTCTTCCTCGAACCCTCTTCCCCACACTTGTTAATTTGAATGATTGATATGGGAAGAGGTTATTCATCAGACTGCTCTGCCTCATCATCTGCACACACTAGCTGATCCACCAGTGACTCTTCATCAGATAAAGGACTCGTTGGTGTGGTATTATCCTCCACAACCTCCTCCTTCATGTGAGAATAATATATAATATCATCAGGTAATGGTGAAAGGCGCTGTTCTATTTTTATCTTCATTTTTAACTTCTGACACTTAGAAACTAAACAACTGATTCGATCTTCATCGGATATGTTAGGTGCTGATAAATACTTCTCGAGTTTGGACAAAGTCACTTCTAACATAGAAAGCTCTTTCTCCTCCTCAGTCTGATAAGTATAGACACCCTTGGGCTCAGAATATTCCTTGGGATGATACTGTCGATATCCCTGATACGGTCTTAAGGTGTACACATCCATCATTTTTTCATTTAAATACTTTGGATTTTCCAAATACACCGTGCACACATCATAATCATAAGCATGATCACGACCGCAACAGAAACATCGTCCATCCATCCTTGTCTCATAATAAGCATCCTCGTCCCGATCATATCCATCCCAGTAATAATCATGTCACACCCCAACCGATGGCGGAATCATCGGGGCATGGCACTTAGCGAAACAGATTGTCCAGAAGTTTCCATAACAATTATCATTACCATTCAATTTAAATAACATGTCCCATACCATGTCTCAAACAGTAAACAAATTATTACAGATAAAATCTAGGAAAATAATTCTGTTCCGACAACTCAGATTTAAATAGAGCAATTGTTTATCTGCTTCTAGAGACCCTTGATTCAATTACTACAGACAACTATTTGTTGGGCTCTAAAGCTTTATTCTAGCTTCGATTTCCTACCAAGTGGGCATCCTAAGCACCTGTCACATACGTTAAAATAAAGTCAATACATATAATGTAAAGGTGAGCATACAAGTTTGATAATAGCATATAAAGTTCGAATTCGTTTACGCATAACCAGCACGTACACATAGTGAAATGAAGCACGTTAGTTATCGACATAGATCCATCGATACCAATGACTGCGGGTTGACTGCCAGATGCAGTTCGCAATACATGATTACCACCGTAACTATGCAAGTAATTGTCCTTAACAACCCCCGCGAACGGGTGCTGAGTCCAAACT
The DNA here is from genome assembly GCA_030545235.1 of Helianthus tuberosus. Classification (NCBI taxonomy): domain Eukaryota; kingdom Viridiplantae; phylum Streptophyta; class Magnoliopsida; order Asterales; family Asteraceae; genus Helianthus; species Helianthus tuberosus. The sequence continues at coordinate 129,481,003 of CM060412.1, read as the reverse complement.
ATAGTACTATCGTTGCTAAGGCAGGTAGACAGCATTCCATGTGTAAACATAACAAACAAGCATTCATAAGCCACATATAACATGCATTAACGGTTAGCGTTCAAATAGTATTGAGTAGTGTGTTTGATGTGATTTGAATAGTTGTAACGTATGTAACACCCAAAAGTGCATAAAGCAAAAGGGGATCGAGTATACTCACAGCGGTTGATGGATTGAAGGGAGCGCTTAGCGAGGAGGGTTAGCCTGAATAGGTTGATAGCATAATAATAAGCAACGCGTAAAACGGAAAACAAGTGTTGGAGAGTCGGACAGCTGGTTGATCGGACGGTAGTTCGATCGGATGGCTGACCGTTCGGTTGACAGTCCGTTCGGACTGCAGTCCGGTCGGTCGATAGGCCAATCGGATGGCTGTTCGAGTGGACTGTTTCTTCCTTTGAGAAGGATGTGTTGGTGTATGATGGTTTGGCTTTTGAAGTTTTCGCTGTAGCATTTGAAAACATTGAAACCCTTCAGGTCGGTCGATCGGACGGCTGTTCGATCGGCCGGTAACCCGATCGGTTAGGTATTTTTAGCAAGACAAGTTCTCAGCAGGGTGTCACGTGATTGGACGGCTGTTCGATCGGGTGGCACTCCTAGTGCATCGAACATGTTGAAAAATCGATTAAGTGTTGAAGTATAGTATCTCATGATCCGAAGAGTAATCCGATCGGACAGTAGTCCGATCGAACAACAGTCCGTTCAATACAACTCTTCAAAATAAATTGATTAAGTGTGGGACCATGTGTTAACCGATCGGCTGGCCAGTCGATCGGCTGACTGTCCGGTCGGCTGGCTGTCCATTCGGACAGCAGTCCGATAGGTCAGCAACCTGACCTGATCAGCCTATTCGTCTAACACTTGGTTGTTCTGATTGTTTGTCGTTTTATTGAGGTATTTCGACAACGAGTCTAACCATAGATCCCTCGTCCTTACTTGGTTCCCCTGGTCGGACAGGAATCACCCAAATTCGGCCGGTGAGTCAAACGGAGTTTAACGTTTAACCCGAAATCGGTTAACCTCGTGGATAGAATCCGGATCTTGAGCCATGCAACCACCGGAGTGATTTGTAAGCCGGCACATGCTCCGTTTCTATCGGTTTGAAGGCATTGAGTGTAAAAGAGTTGAAAGAAAGTTGGAAAATCCATTTTTCAATCCTTTTCACCGTGTATATGTTTAGATCTATGAAAGATCTTTGTTTGTTTATGTGGAAATCGGCTAGATCCAAGGTATTCTTGGTGGATTGAGGCCAAAACATGAAGTTCTTCAAGAACCCATGATGACATCATCCTAGAACACTTGAATCTTGATGATTTCACGGTTAAAAGTTAAGATTTGAAAGATAGAAAGGTGTAGGAGTGCATGTAAATCAAGAAAGTACAAGATTTAGGACAAAATCTTACCGGAATCGAGAGGAATCTAAGAAAAGGATGAGCTAAGCGTGCTGGTTGGACAGAGGTTTCCAAAAGTGGAAAGGATGATAATAACAGGGGTATTTATAGGATGCCAAATGAGGAAAGTGTTGGCCGATCGGCCAGGCAGCTCGATCAGACAGCATGTCCGATCGGACAGCAGTCCGATCGGCTGGCTGTTCGATCGGCTGGTAGCCTGATCGATCAGCTGCACGTTTCGAGTGTTCGGTGCGACGATTTTTAATATTTCGATTTCGGTTGCGAGAGTTTCGATACGATAAGGTTTCCTGGTCAAATTACTTTTAATCCCAACCACTCATATCTTGCACTATCCCTTCTCCACTAATTATCATAGTTCGATTGTGATTCGAGTTCGATGTCGATTGAGTTCGATTGCATTTCGAGTTTCGATTGATTTCCACAACATACAAAATAAAACATGCGCAGGTAACACGTAAGGCACACACACAAGTATGACAATATTCCAAATGCGTATTTTTGAGTTGAGATTTGATTCGATTTCGATTGGATTAGTTAGCTTTATCGCATTGTTACTTCCTATAGTTCACAGTCGTAGGTCGATTGAATAGCGATTAACATACGTCGATTTATTGTCATTATAGACACTTACTCCACATAATAGCTAAAAAAAAAGAAATCTATTATTAGTCGGTTGCGCGAAATCGGTCGTTGACTTTGACCTTGACTTTGACTTCTCGAAAACACGGGGTGTTACAGCCTCCCCTTGTTTAGGGAATTTCGTCCCGAAATTAAGCTGGAAGTTGTACAACACCGTGAATTACCTTGGAGAACTTTCTCTTTCTATACTTTCTCCTTGAATAACTGCGGGTACTTCGCCTTCATGTCGCTTTCGAGTTCCCAAGTGAACTCTGCGCCTCGTTTGCCTTCCCGTCGGACTTTCACAATAGGAATGCGCGAGCGCCTGAGTTGCTTGGTTTGGCGGTCCATGATTTCGACAGGCTTCTCCATGAAGTGTAGTGTTTCATTCACTTGCAGGTCATCGTGAGGTACAATTAGATCATGCTCAGCCAGACACTTTCGGAGGTTCGAAACGTGGAAAGTCGGGTGGACGTTACTAAGTTCCTCCGGTAGTTCGAGTCTGTAGGCGACTTTTCCGATCCTTTCTAGAATCTTAAAAGGTCCAACATATCGAGGCGCGAGCTTCCCTTTCTTGCCGAATCGGACTACACCCTTCCAAGGTGATACCTTTAGGAGTACGTAGTCACCAACGTCAAATTCAAGGGGCTTGCGTCATCTATCGGCATAACTTTTCTGTCAATTCTGAGCTTTTACCAGGTTGTCTCGAATTTTGGAAAATTTTGTCTATCGTTTCTTGTAATAGCTCAGGACCGGTTAATTGCGAGTCACCGATCTCGTGCCACACAATAGGCGATCGACATCTTCTTCCATATAAAGCCTCGAATGGTGCCATTTGAATGCTGGAATGATAGCTGTTGTTATTCGAGAATTCGACTAACGGCAGGTATTTATCCCAATTACCACCAAAGTCTATGACACACGAACGGAGCATGTCTTCAAGAGTACGAATCGTTATTTCAGTCTGACCGTCGGTTTGAGGGTGGAAAGCGGTACTTAGATTTAACGATGTACCGAGTGCCGTTTGAAACGTTTCCCATAGTCGCGAGGTAAACCGAGCATCACGATCAGAGATGATGTCGCGAGGCATCCCATGATTACAAATGATCTCGTCGGTGTAGATTCGGGCTAATCGTTCTACCTTGTAGTCTTCCCATATTGGCAAAAAGTGAGCTGATTTAGTCAAACGGTCGACCACAACCCAAATACTATCGTGACCTGATGACGTTTGTGGTTGCTTTGTTATAAAGTCCATAGCTATACTCTCCCACTTCCACATGGGGATCGGTGGTTGTTCGAGTAAGCCAGAGGGTCTTTGATGTTCTGCCTTGACTCTCGCACAGGTCAGGCATTTTCCAACATAGAGAGCAATATCCCTTTTCATGCCCGGCCACCAGTACTTGTAACGAAGGTCCTGGTACATTTTGTCGGCACTGGGATGAATAGAATACCGGGATTTGTGGGCTTCGTCCATCAAAATCTGTTGCAAATTGGTTCGTTTAGGGATCCAAATTCGGTCCAGAAAGTGGAATATCCCATTCGACTTGCTCACAAGCTGGGCTCCATCGTGGTAGATTCTTTCTTTCTTTCTTCAGAGTGCGTTCGTTGAAACACGCGTGCTGAGCTTCGCGGATGAGGGATTCGAGATCGTATTGGGCTTGAACATTACGAGTGCTAAGCAGATAGCTCCGTCTGCTGAGTGCGTCGGCAACAACATTTGCTTTGCTTGGGTGATAACGAATCTCACTGTCATAATCGTTGAGTAGTTCCACCCATCGGCGTTGACGCATATTAAGTTCCTTCTGATTAAAGATATGTTGTAGGCTCCTATGATCGCTGAAGATCGTACACTTGGTACCGTACAGGTAGTGTCACCAAATCTTTAACGCAAAAACAACTGCGCCTAGCTCGAGGTCATGGGTTGTATAGTTCTTCTCGTGGATTTTGAGCTGACGAGATGCGTAAGCTATAACCTTGTCTCGCTGCATAAGGACGCAACCAAGACCAAGGTTGGAAGCATCACAGTGGACAATGAAGTCATTGTTTCCGTCGGGGAATGTAAGAACGGGAGCATTGCAGAGCATATGCTTAAGGGTTTTAAAGGCAGACTCCTGTTTGGTTCCCCAAACAAAAGATTTGTCTTTATGGGTGAGAGCGGTAAGCGGCACAGCGATCTTTGAGAATCCTTTGATAAATCGTCGATAATAGCCCGCCAGTCCGAGAAAAGAACGGACTTCAGAAGGGTTCTTAGGTGTAATCCAACTCTTAATGGCTTCGATCTTTGCAGGGTCGACATGAATACCTTGACTATTAATAATGTGACCCAGAAACTGAACCTCCTCCAACCAGAATTCACACTTGGAGAACTTGGCGTAGAGTTGTTTCCCCTGGAGTAGCTCGAGAACCAAACGTAGATGTTGCGCGTGTTCGGTTTTCAATTTGGAATAGATTAAGACATCATCGATGAATACGATGATGAAACGGTCGAGATATGGTTTACACACGCGATTCATCAGATCCATGAAAACTGCAGGTGCGTTGGTTAAACCAAAGGGCATAACAACGAATTCGTAGTGGCCGTATCGAGTGCGAAACGCGGTTTTGGGTATATCCTCTTCTTAAATACGCAGCTGGTGGTAGCCTGAACGTAGATCGATCTTCGAGAAACACGTAGCACCTTGCAGTTGGTCAAACAAATCATCGATGCGAGGTAGAGGGTAGCGGTTCTTGATAGTTAACTTATTCAATTCCCGATAGTCGATGCACATCCTGAATGACCCATCCTTCTTTTTGACGAAAAGGACTGGCGCGCCCCAAGGAGAGGTGCTCGGGCGAATGAAGCCTTTCTCAAGTAATTCCTGGAGTTGGTTTGAAAGTTCACGCATTTCGAAAGGCGCGAGTCGGTAGGGAGCTTTGGCAATAGTGTTGGCTCCAGGAATGAGGTCGATACGAAAGTCGATATCACGACTTGCCTGTAGTTCGGGAAGATCCTCTGGAAAAACATTAGGAAATTCTCGAACCACAGGAACGTCTTTCACTTCCTTCTTCTCTTTCTTTTCCTTCTCCGCTACTACAATGTTAGCCAAGAAAGCCCTGTATTCCTTGCGGAGATACTTGCTAGCTTGAACACATGACATGAGCTTGAGACCTTTCGAAGTAGTATCACCGTAGACACACAATAAATCACCATTCGCAAGCGAGAATCAGATCATCTTGTTGAAGCACACAACTTCAGCGTGGTTTTCGCGAAGAAAGTCCATGCCTACTATGATGTCAAAACTTCCGAGTTGCATCGGAATAAAGTCGATTGGGAAGATGTGATTGTTGAGCTCAAGAGTACAATCACGAAGAACAGAATTTACGGTGACAGTTCTTCCGGTAGCGACTTCAACATCGAACGTCGAGGAGAGTTGGGAGCGTTTACGACTAATGAGTTTCTCGAATTCGAACGACACAAAGCAATTATCGGCTCCAGTATCAAATAAACACGAAGCATAAATACCATTCACAAGGAACGTACCATTAACTACGTTGTTGTCGGCTTGGGCTTGACGCACGTTGATGTTGAAAGTTCTGGCGCGTGCGGCCTGTTGTTGTTGTTGCTGCTGTTGTTGCTGGTGTTGCTGCTGCTGTCACACCCTGGCTTTTGCGGAAGCGTGGGTTTATTTGGTGTGACTTCTTAATACCATAGCAACAATCATAGCAATGCTATATGAAAATAAAACACATGATAGTCATCCATTCATTAAGTTTTAAAAGTTACCACAACATCGTTGTTTTAAATTGTCGACACATAAAACAAGTTACGACCATTACATAAGTAAAAACATGTTCATACGACACAACAAAAGATTTGATTAGAAATACGGTTTAAGACTTGTAACCCATCCAGGCAAGGGTCACACTTCCTAAACCTGGATGACATCATTATTCCCTACGCAGCTTGACACGATTGCATACTTCGCCATATCCCCTAATTTCCTGAAATACATGTAGTTTGAAAAATCAACAAAAGTTGAGCGAGTTCATGTAAAAGTGAGTATGTATATAAATCGTTAAAGTACGTCCCAGTGTAAAAATGTTCCTGGTATGTAACAATTAAGGAAAAAGATCACCACTTGGTTGCAAAGCCACTGGTATGTGTGAAGTGATGCAGGAAAACTCAAACCTAGCAAATTTGTACCGGGCCTCGGCTGGAAGACACAGTCACCTCTATGGGTCACCCTGACCTCACGGGTGTGGGCTCGCTACACCCAAATAGATCTATCACTCTTATGTCCCTCGGTCCTAACAACGAGGATTAATGGCTTTAAGCGTTGTACCCACCACTCACATGATCTGAACGTCCCAACCCTCCTTAAGCTAACCATACCATGTATAAAAATGTCCTAAATAATTGTAACATGTATTTCACCCCCGAAGTTATAAAACTGAAAACAGTTAAGAGAAAAGGGGGACATGAACTCACAGAAGTGCGTATCCTGAAACGTCAATCTCCAACTCAATCTGCTGCGTGACGACCTACACGTACTAATGCCTATTAGACGGATGGCCGTGCCTTGGCTTAGGGTTTAAAGTTTTGGAAAAATAGTTTGGTAACTATTTCGTATCCACACTTCTTATTTATTTTATAAGTATATTCCTTCCCAAGGATGGGGGATTTTATACATGTACAATTCTAATTCCGAAAAATATATTTTAAGTCCCAGTTAGAAAATATATTTAGTTTACGTGTCGAAAACATCTTAATTCCAAAATAGACATATTTTTCCCAAAATATTATATTTTACCTCATACCTCTTCCAAAATAATACTTCATCAAAATATACGTATGAGAGTATTTTCCGAAATATACATAAGTTACGTTTTAGCGTTTCGTATTGCGATAATACTTGCGTAACTCAAATATTTATTTCGTAAGAATTTTGGTATTATTTTGGAGTCGTAAGTTCATGGTATTTTCAAGTTATATTATTTTTACCCTAAAAATAATATATCTAATGCACAGAATAACAAACAATCACACAAGCGTTTTATTATAAAATATATATTCTAAATATATATTTATCAAATTTTATTTACGAAAATCCACCTCCGGTACTTGGTAATTTTTGAAATAAAAATGATGGCGAAGTTTATTTAGAAAAATAAAGTTAAAAATATATATTTGTAAAATATTTCTTAGTGTTGGATTTCTAGAAAAATTTCGCCAGAGTTTCCTTTGTAATTGGAGGCGTCCACGCTTACTAGCGTATCATTTTCTTTTGTAAAATCATTCAAACAATCATCATCCAACAACAGACAATTTCTAATCATCAATCTTGACAAAAATAAGCATAAATCATAAGCTTATGAACTTGAAATATTTATAAAAGCAAGTTGTAACTTACTAGCATAATTAGTGAGTCTTGTTACCTTTAAAAATGTGATTTGTTTCTTAAAAACTTTATCCTTAAAGGATTTGAAGATTTACAACTTCTAGTCATGACTTCCAAAAATATTTCTTTGTAAAATTTTCTTGTTACACAAGTGTTTATTCACTTGTTTATTTACCAAAAATGTGTTTAGTTCATACAAGATCCGAGTCTTAACATAACTAATATTTTTCACTTGGTTCTTTTGAAAAACCACTCATAGATCTTTAGATCTACAAGTTTACAACCCACTTTGATCTTTGTTTTTCAAGAAACATGTATGTAATCAAGTTCATAGCTTATGTGTGGATGATTTCATCATCCACAACATTTTTAACCTTCACATCTTGCTAGTTCATGTCTTTAAACATGATCTAGCAAGTCTATGTGATGAACCATGTCATTCTATCTAACATACAACATTCAACAAGCATAACAACACAAGATCAACATGATTTCAACATCACTTTAACCATTCATCTTCTCTAATTAGTTTATACTTCAAGACTTGTTTATGTTCTTTAGAGTTTCTTAATTTTCATCATTCTTTCAACTATTAACCACCAAAAATAAGAATAAGATGAAGCTCTAAGGCACTTACTACTAGCACAAGGCTAGGGGAGTTTCAAAGCGAAACAGTGGTGGATAAAAGAAAACTAGAGCGGTCCTTGAGCTTCCGAGTACACCAATCTTAATTGTATGATCTTTAACACCTTTGAGTGTATGGAAATTGCTTGAAGGGAAACTTGATGGTGGTGCTATGGTGGATGGTGGTGGCGGCCGAACTCAAAGGAGGAGAGAAGAAGGAGCTTTGTTTGATGGGTGTTTGTGAAATGAATATGTTAAACCATGGTGCTTATTTATAATCCAAGTTTCTCCTTTATCCATCATATAACATGTTTCATTATCCAACATCATTTGAATAAAATATTGAAAGGAATGGTGGGGATCATGCAATCGTCGATTGGGGGGGGGGGGTATGGGGTTGGGTTGTAATGTTAAGGTTACAAATCTAGTTAAGTTTGAATGATATAGTTGGTGTATTATTGTGTGTTATATAATATAAGGTGTGTTAGGGTGTTCGGGGACCCTAACTAGTTCAGAAAAGTAAAAACAATGTGTTTGGCAATATTTTTATGTTTCGGGTAAAGTCCGGTTGCTCGGTTAGATGTCGATCCGTTAAAGTGCTAAATTAATCTTTAAAGTGTCTTTTATAATGCTTTTAGTGACACATTTAATTCTCAACACTTTGGAAAGTATCTAGGACTATTTTGCCAAGTTTTTGCACTTTACTTGCATTGTTAAATGCTGAATTTTGGTTACTTAGTGCAGAATTCTGCACTTAAAGTATGTTTTAGGCACTTCCGGGCACTATAACTATCACCTAGTGACGCAATTTTATGGTCCTCACCTCCCTACACTCCCTACTAGTGTAGCACTCTATCTCTGGCTCACACTGGCCTTAAAAACATTGTCTGTCTATGTGCTGGTATTGTCAGCATGTCTTTGTGCTAGCTGTGCTTTGTGCATCATGGTTGTCACTAATGTTTGTATATAATAAATGGAGTGACAGTATGAAAGTGATGCATATGTATGTATGTAACAGAAATCAGTAAGCAGTTAAATCACAGTTGTAATCAAGCACAGTCATTAAGCACAAATTAAGAATTAATTAATTGTACAGATACTTGTAAAAGTGAGGGTTGTCACATTCTCCCCCCGTTAGAGAAATTTCGTCCCGAAATTTTTGGCTCTTCTTCTAGTTGCAGGGGTCTTGGGAAATAAATGGGGGTATTTCTCCTTCATACGATCCTCACGTTCCCACGTGAATTCTGGCCCATGTCTTGCATTCCATCGAACTTTGACGAGCTTGACACTGCTCCTGCGTGTTTTGTTAACTTTCCAATCCGTAACCTCAAAGGGTTCTTCGGTAAAGTGGAGCGTGTTGTCGATATGAACTTCGTCAGCAGGAATGATCACTGTCTCCTGTGTTGGACTCTTTTTCAAATTCGATACGTTGAATGTATCGTGAACACCATTAAGTTCAGCAGGTAGGCCCAACTTGTATGCCACAAGCCCAATCCTTTGCAGGATTCTGAACGGGCCAATGTAACGTGGATTCAGCTTCCCACGCTTCCCAAAGCGTGCCACACCCTTCCAGGGTGAAACCTTTAACAAAACCATATCCCCAACTTGAAATTCCAAAGGTTTCCTCCTTTGGTTTGCATAGTCTTTCTGTCGGTCACGAGCCACCTTGATGCGCTCTCGGATCTGTGCAATCTTGTCTGTCGTCTCTTGCACTATTTCGGGACCAACAAGCTGTCTATCACCCGCATCAGCCCAGCACAGTGGTGATCGACACTTGCGTCCATAAAGAGCTTCGAACGGCGCGGCTCCAATACTGGTGTGGCAGCTGTTGTTGTACGAAAATTCGACCAATGGTAAGTGATTGTCCCAGCTACTACCTAGATCCATTACACATGCTCTCAGCATATCTTCCAATGTCTGAATAGTTCTCTCGCTCTGGCCATCAGTTTGTGGATGAAATGCAGTGCTTAGATTCAACTTCTAGCCAAAAGCTTCTTGGAAGGATTGCCAAATCCTTGATACAAATCTCCCATCTCTATCAGAGATAATCGAGAGAGGCACTCCATGACGTGCAACAATCTCCCTCATGTATATCTCGGCAAGTTTGCTCGTGTTGTCTTTCTCTTTGATTGGCAAGAAGTGTGCAGACTTTGTTAGACGGTTGGCAATTTGGGCGTCTTTGGCAATTTCGTTATGAAATCCATTGAAATTTGTTCCCATTTCCATTTGGGTATTTCAGGTTGCTGTAGAAGACCTGAAGGCTTCTGGTACTCGGCTTTAACCTTGGCGCAAGTTAAACATTTGCTAACATATACTGCAACATCGCCCTTCATCCTTGGCCACCAGTAGAAATCCTTAAGATCTTGGTACATTTTATCCGCTCCTGGATGAATCGAGTACCGTGACTTGTGAGCTTCATCGAAAATAACCTTTCTCAAACCACCAAACAGAGGAACCCAAATTCGTTTCATAAAGCACAAAGTTCCTTCTTCGTTTGGTACCAACTGCTTCTCCATCCCACGGAGATACTCGTCCTCAATATTCCTTTCTTTCAAGGCTTCTCGCTGCGCGGCACGAATGCGCAAAGAGAGATCCGTCTGGACAATCATTTCCAAAGCCCTAACCCTTATGGGCTTAATCCTTTCTTTTCGACTCAGGGCATCGGCAACCACATTCGCCTTCCCTGGGTGATACTTGATCTCGCAATCATAATCATTCAACAGCTCTACCCAGCGTCTTTGCCTCATGTTAATCTCTTTTTGATCAAATATGTGCTGCAGGCTCTTGTGATCAGTAAAGATTGTACATTGCGCGCCATACAAATAATGTCGCCAGATCTTTAATGCAAACACCACCGCGCCCAATTCCAAATCATGGGTGGTGTAATTTTTCTCGTGAACCTTCAACTAGCGTGACGCATATGCTATAACCTTCTGGCGCTGCATCAGCACGCAACCCAAACCCTGACGCGAGGCGTCACAATATACCACGAAGTCGTCCGTTCCTTCGGGTAATGATAACATCGGTACGTCACAAAGTTTGTTTTTCAACAACTGAAACGCTTCTTCTTGCTTGTCACCCCAATCAAACTTCTTGTCTTTCTGTGTGAGTGCGGTCAGAGGTTGAGCGATTTTAGAGAAATCCTCAATGAACCTTCGATAATAACCAGCCAAACGTAAGAACTGTCGAATCTCGGTTGGCGTCTTTGGAGTCTCCCAATTCTTGATTGCCTCGATCTTTGTGGGATCAACATGAATTCCATTTCCATTAACTACATGTCCAAGAAATTGGACTTCGCGTAGCCAGAACTCGTACTTCGAGAACTTAGCGTACAACTTCTCCTTTTTAAGTAGCTCTAGAATGGCTCTTAAGTGCTGTTCGTGCTCGTCCTTCGTCTTCGAGTAGATCAGAATGTCATCAATAAACACGATCACAAACTTATCCAAGTACGGCTTACAGACTCGGTTCATCAGATCCATGAAAACTGCCGGTGCGTTTGTCAACCCAAACGGCATAACCAGGAACTCGTAATGTCCATAACGAGTCCTAAAGGCCGTCTTCGGGATACTTTCCTCTTGTATCCTTAGTTGATGATATCCTGATCGAAGGTCGATCTTTGAATAAAAGCTCGAACCTTGCAACTGATCGAACAGGTCATCAATCCTTGGCAAAGGATATCTGTTCTTGATAGTCAACTTATTAAGCTCGCGGTAGTCTATACACATACGAAAGCTACCATCCTTCTTCTTGACGAACAGAATTGGAGCTCCCCAAGGTGAGAAGCTTGGTCTGATGAATCCTTTGTCCAATAGCTCTTGGAGTTGCATTGACAACTCCTGCATCTCCGAAGGTGCAAGTCTATAGGGTGCCTTGGCTACAGGCGCGGCGCCTGGAACAAAGTCAATGTGGAACTCGACTTGTCGCTGTGGAGGCAATCCTGGCAAGTCTTCTGGAAAGACTTCAGGGTATTCTCTTACAACTGGAATGTCTTCTATCTTTAGCTCCGCGGCTTCTTTATCCACGATGTGTGCCAAGAATGCAACATATCCCTTCTGTAAACACTTTCTAGCTTTCAGACAGCTAATGATTCTCAGCGGCGTATAATGCTTCTCTCCGTGCACTACGATCGTTTCTTCATCCGTCATTGGGATGCGGATGGTCTTCTCGTGACAAACGATCTCGGCTTTGTTGCTGGACAACCAATCCATTCCTACTACCACGTCGAAGCTTCCCAACTCGACTGGCAGTAGGTCTAGCGTAAATTCGTGTCCTCCCAATTCTATCACACATCCTCTGATGACTTCACCTGTTTCAACTAGTTTCCCATTTGCCAATTCAATCGAGTATGGAACGTCTAACTTACTAGTGGTCAACCCAAGTACATTCTTAAATTCTAACGATACGAAACTATAATCGGCACCAGTATCAAACAGAACAGATGCAAAGCGTTGGTTTATAGGGAACGTACCAGTGACAACGTTTGGATCCTGGCGCGCTTCCCTCGCACCAATGTTAAAGACTCTGCCTTGCGCCTGATTCAGTTTTGGGCATTCCCTTTTAAAGTGCCCAACATCCCCACAATTGAAGCATACTGGCCCTCGGCCATTCCCATTTCCATTCCCGCCTCGATTTCCATTTGCTCCCCGGTTACCAGCTTGATTTGCGACATTCACACGATTACCATTTCCTCCATTATTCCCTTGCGGGTGGTTTCCATTACCACCACGGTTGTTGTTATTGAAACCCATTTGGCCACCCTGGCCCGAACCAACCCAGCAAGTATCCTTCAAGTGGCCAACTTTTCCACAAGTTTCACATTTTCTATTCCTGCACGGGCCAGCATGGTGATACTGGCATAATCCACACTTGGGCAGAGTGCCCATGTAACCCTTTCCTTTGTTTTCGACACCGGTTGCAGCCCTAACCGGCGCGCTTGACTCACCCTTCTTGTTCACATTGCTTGTACCCTGCTTGAAGTTGGAAAATTTCCGTTTGTTTTCACCAGACGATTCAACATGTGTTTCCTTTTTCTTCTGATCAGAAACTGAGAACTTGTTCAACCTAATGGCCTCCTCAGTAAGCGCCACACTAAGGTCGATGGCTTTCGTGATCGTTGCAGGCTTGGACGTGGTAACCATACTCATGATTTGGGGAGCCAATCCCCAGATGAACCTCTCAACATGTTTAAACTCGGGCGTGACCATATACGGTACTACATGAGACAAATCGTGAAATCTCTGAACATATTCTGCAATCTTGGGACCATCCATTCTTAGGTGCCAGAACTCAGTCTCTAACATCTGTATTTCAGCTCGCGAGCAGTACTTCTTTCTCATTAGCTCTTTTAACTCAACCCATGTTAACGCATAAGCAGCAGCTTCTCCTAAAGTTTGCACTTGTAGATTCCACCACGATAGGGCACCGTCTAGAAACAGCCTTGAGATGTAGGTCACTTGTTGCTCGGGAGCGCATTTGCTCATTCTTAGGACAGAGTCTGTCTTTTCAGCCCACCTAACAAACGCAACAGCACCTCCAGTGCCGTTGAAATTCACGGGCTTACAGTCGAGGAATTGCTTGTAGGTGCACCCTGCACATACGTTAGAATTTACAAATGGCATTAGCGGACGTGCTATAAATATCCAAATGTATCGTAGTATATCTCAAACGACTTAACATTACCATTAGGTGGATTGTTATTGCCGTTGTTGTTGTTCAAAGTGTTCCTGCTCGTTTCTGTTTGGGAGGCCGCATACTGTGCTATAGCTGCGGAAATTATCCCCTAGAGCTCCGCCTCGTTAGTAGGCATGCGTACATCACGTCTTGGAGGCATCTTCTAAAATATGATCATGTTGGTCAGGTCATAGTAAGTATAATAAATATACATATACAGTAACATCCATGTTATAACATAAAGTAAATAACTCAACAAAGCATGTAGTGAGAATGTTGCCATTGAGCTTCATTAATCACGACCACAATATTGTTTTACATGTTTAATAGTACATCACATATCAAAGTAAGATCGTGGGGCTACATCACCCCCAAAAGTACAAATCTATCTACACCTATCATATACAAAAAGTGTGATCTCTCAAAAGTCTTCGTTAGCTGGCTCAATCGCGACCTTCTCACCAAAATGATCGACCTGCATCAAACAAAAAATGCCTATGCTGATGGCGGAGGAGGAGGAGGAAAATGAGAGAAAAGCAAACGACGCATGTGTAACCAGTCCTCCTCTAAGGCATGATAGACGCGCAGCAAATATGTAATCTGCTGCTCAGATGTCAAGAAACGAACGTCTGAATCGGGGGAAAGCGGACGAGGAGTGTGTGGTGCTGCAAAGGGGGTCTGACAGTGACACGACGGACGTGGAGCTCTCTCCAACTCCTGAACACGACGGCTCAGCGCATCCTGCTGTAGCTGCAGCGACGCTAGTATGTCCTCGGTAGTGTACTCCCACATGAAATGGGTGGTACGGGTCAGACAATGGCATAACAGGGGGCGTAGTCCATAAAAATGGCTCGCTCCACGGTTTGAAAGATGGTGCAGTAGGTGGTGCAACATGAGGAAACTGTGACAGGAACGGAAAAGATGATGACAGTACGGGTGGAACAGAAATAGGCGGCTGCCTCGATGAACCCTCTCCAGGACGAGGGGGCGGTATATCCTGGAGGAATGTGATGGGGAGATCAGTGCGGTGGACGTCAGTGGTGTGTGGGTGAAACAGTGGGATATCAGTGGGTGCAGAAACGGGTGCTACGGGAGGTGTGACGGGTATCACAAACGGTGGGTAATCATCCTCGTCAATCCACCCGTTAAGGGTGTCGGCGTATCGAGGGTCAATGTGAGAAGCAAACGGTGCATGGTCCGCATGCACTGGGGCTGAAACAGGTACTACAGGTTCAACAATAGGTGCATCAATAACAGGATCATCCACCACTGGTGGAGCAACAATGGGAAGGTCAGCAATGGCATCAACAAGAGGTGCAATGGCCGGTGCACCCATATCTAGCAGTGGCTGGAGCCTCATCAAGAACAGGGCCATGGTCAACGACAGGCTCTGGTGCTACGATGGGCTCAGGGTCAACAAGGTCCATGTCAAAATCAGCAGGAATGTCAAACAACGGGTCAACAGGAGCCACAGGTGCCTCTAAGGGCTGGTCCATATGAATAAACTCGATCTCGTGGTCAAGATCGACATCAGGGGAAAAAACTGGGTCAAAATCGTCATCGATGTCATGGTCAAACTCAAACTCGTGTAACGGACCTGGTGCAGCTGACATCTCTATGTCGGGGTCGGCGTCAGGAGAGTGATGCTGCACACCCAGATTGTGCAAAGAAGCAGATGCCACAGACTCCAACGAGTCTGGGACAGGTGAACCAAGAGGAAGCTTCTCTACTGGGGCCTCAGCAATGGGAAGGATAGCATCAACATCGATCGGGGCCCCGCCCTCATAGTCGTCCTCAGGGGGACCCTCCTCGAACAGATCAATGTCGTCATCAGATACGGCATCGAGTGGCACATCCACCATCGGGAAAGCAGCAAGCGGGACGGGAGCAGGGATCACCGCAAGAGGTAGATCCCCAGCAGGAATGCCATCAGCAGGCTGAATCTCAACTCCGACGTCTGGCAGCGCGAATGGATGAAAATCATCGTCATCTGTACTCGTGGTGTCGGACGTGTAGACGTCTCCCTCTGAAGGTATCTCATCGTCTGACACAATTGCCATGGGGTCCACTGTGTCTGATACTCCTGTGTCGGAAGAAGAAACCATGGTGTCTGTAACACAATCACATATATGCACATATATCAATCATGAAGTCAAATAAACATATAAGTCACAATAATGCAAGCAAATAATTCTCCTAGTCTCCCAGACTACCCCTCCCAGCCTCTCAGACTGAACTCCCTAGCCTCTCAGACTAACTCCCTGGTCTCTAAGACCACTCCCAGTCTCTAAGACTAATTCCCTGGTCTCTAAGACCAAACCTCCCAGTCTCTAAGACTAAACCTCCCCAATCTCTAAGATTGAACCCCTCAGTCTCTAAGACCGAACCTCCCTAGCCTCTAAGGCTAAACTCCCTCAGCCTCTAAGACTGAACTCCCTCAGTCTCTAAGACTGAAATATAAATTTTGAAAAGGTGTATTTGTGCCATTTATTTGTAAAAATGTTTTGTACCCTGGATCTGGACGTTTGGTGTATGCAATGTAAAAGTGTTTTCGAGAGAGCCCTATTAATCATAGTCTAGACTCGAGAAAGAATCCTAGTTCGCTATGAACGAGGCTCTGATACCAAGCTGTCACACCCTGGCTTTTGCGGAAGTGTGGGTTTATTTGGTGTGACTTCTTAATACCATAGCAACAATCATAAAAATGTTATATGAAAATAAAACACATGATAGTCATCCATTCATTAAGTTTTAAAAGTTACCACAACATCGTTGTTTTAAATTGTCGACACATAAAACAAGTTACGACCATTACATAAGTAAAAACATGTTCATACGACACAACAAAAGACTTGACTAGAAATACGGTTTAAGACTTGTAACCCGTCCAGGCAAGGGTCACACTTCCTAAACCTGGATGACATCATTATTCCCTACGCAGCTTGACACGATTGCATACTTCGCCAGATCCTCTAATTTCCTGAAATACATGTAGTTTGAAAAATCAACAAAAGTTGAGCGAGTTCATGTAAAAGTGAGTATGTATATAAATCGTTAAAGTACGTCCCAGTGTAAAAATGTTCCTGGTATGTAGCAATTAAGGAAAAAGATCACCACTGGGTTGCAAAGCCACTGGTATGTGTGAAGTGATGCAGGAAAACTCAAACCTAGCAAATTTGTACCGGGCCTCGGCTGGAAGACACAGTCACCTCTATGGGTCACCCTGACCTCACGGGTGTGGGCTCGCTACACCCAAATAGATCTATCACTCTTGTGTCCCTCGGTCCTAACAACGAGGATTAATGGCTTTAAGCATTGTACCCACCACTCACATGATCTGAACGTCCCAACCCTCCTTAAGCTAACCATACCATGTATAAAAATGTCCTAAATAATTGTAACATGTATTTCACCCCCGAAGTTATAAAACTGAAAACAGTTAAGAGAAAAGGGGGACATGAACTCACAGAAGTGTGTATCCTGAAACGTCAATCTCCAACTCAATCTGCTGCGTGACGACCTACACGTACCAATGCCTATTAGACGGATGGACGTGCCTTGGCTTAGGGTTTAATGTTTTGGAAAAATTGTTAGGCAACTATTTCGTATCCACACTTCTTATTTATTTTATAAGTATATTCCTTCCCAAGGATGGGGGATTTTATACATGTACAATTCTAATTCTGAAAAATATATCTTAAGTCCCACTTAGAAAATATATTTAGTTTACGTGTCGAAAACATCTTAATTCCAAAATATACATATTTTTCCCAAAATATTATATTTTACCTCATACCTCTTCCAAAATAATACTTCATCAAATTATACGTATGAGAGTATTTTCCGAAATATACATAAGTTACGTTTTAGCGTTTCGTATTGCGATAATACTTGCGTAACTCAAATATTTATTTTGTAAGAATTTTGGTATTATTTTGGAGTTGTAAGTTCATGGTATTTTCAAGTTATATTATTTTTACCCTAAAAATAATATATCTAATGCACAGAATAACAAACAATCACACAAGCGTTTTATTATAAAATATATATTCTAAATATATATTTATCAAATTTTATTTACGAAAATCCACCTCCGGTACTTGGTAATTTTTGAAATAAAAATGATGGCGAAGTTTATTTAGAAAAATAAAGTTAAAAATATATATTTGTAAAATATTTCTAAGTGTTGGATTTCTAGAAAAATTTCGCCAGAGTTTCCTTTGTAATTGGAGTCGTCCACGCTTACTAGCGTATCATTTTCTTTTGTAAAATCATTCAAACAATCATCATCCAACAACATACAATTTCTAATCATCAATCTTGACAAAAATAAGCATAAATCATAAGCTTATGAACTTGAAATATTTATAAAAGCAAGTAGTAACTTACTAGCATAATTAGTGAGTCTTGTTACCTTTAAAAATGTGTTTAGTTTCTTAAAAACTTTATCTTTAAAGGATTTGAAGATTTACAACTTCTAGTCATGACTTCCAAAAATATTTCTTTGTAAAATTTTCTTGTTACACAAGTGTTTATTCACTTGTTTATTTACCAAAAATGTGTTTAGTTCATACAAGATCCGAGTCTTAACATAACTAATATTTTTCACTTGGTTCTTTCGAAAAACTACTCATAGATCTTTAGATCTACAAGTTTACAACCCACTTTGATCTTTGTTTTTCAAGAAACATGTATGTAATCAAGTTCATAGCTTATGTGTGGATGATTTCATCATCCACAACATTTTTAACATTCATATCTTGCTAGTTCATGTCTTTAAACATGATCTAGCAAGTCTATGTGATGAAACATGTCATTCTATCTAACATACAACATTCAACAAGCATAACAACACAAGATCAACATGATTTCAACATCACTTTAACCATTCATCTTCTCTAATTAGTTTATACTTCAAGACTTGTTTATGTTCTTTAGAGTTTCTTAATTTTCATCATTCTTTCAACTATTAACCACCAAAAATAAGAACAAGATGAAGATCTAAGGCACTTACTACTAGCACAAGGCTAGGGGAGTTTCAAAGCGAAACAGTGGTGGATAAAAGAAAACTAGAGCGGTCCTTGAGCTTTCGAGTACACCAAGCTTAATTGTATGATCTTTAACACCATTGAGTGTATGGAAATTGCTTGAAGGGAAACTTGATGGTGGTGGTATGGTGGATGGTGGTGGCGGCCAAACTCAAAGGAGGAGAGAAAAAGGAGCTTTGTTTGATGGGTGTTTGTGAAATGAATGTGTTAAACCATGGTGCTTATTTATAATCCAAGTTTCTCCTTTATCCATCATATAACATCTTTCATTATCCAACATCATTTGAATAAAATATTGAAAGGAATGGTGGGGATCATGCAACCGTCGATTAGGGGGGGGGGGTATGGGGTTGGGTTGTAATGTTAAGGTTACAAATCTAGTTAAGTTTGAATGATATAGTTGGTGTATTATTGTGTGTTATATAATATAAGGTGTGTTAGGGTGTTCGGGGACCCTAACTAGTTCAGAAAAGTAAAAACAATGTGTTTGGCAATATTTTTATGTTTCGGGTAAAGTCCGGTTGCTCGGTTGGATGTCGATCCGTTAAAGTGCTAAATTAATCTTTAAAGTGTCTTTTATAATGCTTTTAGTGACACATTTAATTCCCAACACTTTGGAAAGTATCTAGGACTATTTTGCCAAGTTTTTGCACTTTACTAGCATTGTTAAATGCTGAATTTTGGTTACTTAGTGCAGAATTCTGCACTTAAAGTATGTTTTAGGCACTTCCGGGCACTATAATTATCACCTAGTGACGCAGTTTTATGGTCCTCACCTCACTACACTCCCTACTAGTGTAGTACTCTATCTCTGGCTCACACTGGCCTTAAAAACATTGTCTGTCTATGTGCTGGTATTGTCAGCATGTCTTTGGGTTATCCGCTCACTGTGCTAGCTGTGCTTTGTGCATCATGGTTGTCACTAATGTTTGTATATAATAAATGGAGTGACAGTATGAAAGTGATGCATATGTATGTATGTAACATAAATCAGTAAGCAGTAAATCACAGTTGTAATCAAGCACAGTCATTAAGCACAAATTAAGAATTAATTAATTGTACGGATACCTGTAAAAGTGAGGGTTGTCACAGCTGCTGCTGAGGTTGCTGCTGCTGGGGCTCTTGTTTTACAACCCTGTTTGGGCACATGTTGGCGAAATGGTTAGGATTTCCACATGCGAAGCAGGCTCTAGCGTTGACCGCGGGTGCCGGAGGAGCTTGTTAACCCTGAGGGGCGGTGAGTAGAGCTTGATGAGCAGGAGCTTGTCGAACACGGCAGTTGGTAGTGAAATGGCCGTACATATTGCAATGAGCACAGAAACGGCAAACAATGACAGTCGGGTGGTGGTAGGTACAAGTAGGGCAGAGCGGGTGTGGCCCAGTGTATGCACGCTTTGCAGGCGGTGCATTAGCCACAGGCGTCGCTACTTGACGTTGTTGGGCTGGTACAGCTTGAATCGGTGCAGCAGTGATTGCACAATTCTTGTTGCTGGAGCTGTTCTTTCTCTTGTTCTTCCTCTTGTTGCTCGATGAGGTGGTGGTTTCAGCAGTTGGTGCGGCAGTGGTAGCTTGATGCAGGTGCTTTGAAGTTTTATCCCAGACACCAGCCTTGACCCTTTTGTCGTTGATTTCGGCGGCCAGTGGATAAGTCTCTTCGATCGCCTTAGTCTTAGCCGCTTGCACGAAATCTGCGACGCAGTCGGGCAAAGCTCGGATATACTTCTTGATTGTGATCTCCGGAGTCTTGACTTGGTCGGGACAGATGATGCTGAGTTGTTTGAAGCGAGCAGTGAGCACAACATTGTCACCTTCATGTTGATGTATGTGCTAAAATTCATCCTCTAGCTTTTGACGTTCGTGAGGAGGGCAGAATTCCTCTAGCATGACTTCTTTGAGCTCGTCCCACGACAGACCGTAGGCTGCATCGTTCCCTCGCTTGTTCCTCTCGGCCGTCCACCAGTCTAGTGCACGGGACTGGAAAACGCCGGTAGCATTCAGAGTACGGAGGTCATCAGGGCAACCACTCTGTCGTAGAGTGACCTCAATGGAACCAAACCATTGGAATAGTGCAGTAGGACCTCCCTCGCCAGTGAATTCTTTTGGCCTACACGTCTTGAATTGCTTGAAATTGAAAGCCTTGGTGGTAGCTTTAGGAGCTTCGGTCCTTGATTCCTCAGATGATTTGCTGGCATTCTCATAAACATCACTCACGGCCTTTGCTACACTTTTAGCGATGATGGCAGCAAGGCGTTTGTCTCTCTTTTCTTGACGAGAAAGTAAGGGATGACGGGATCCAGATGACATTGTCTGCAACAGACATCGTCACAGGACTCAACATATTGTATTCGAATCTCACCTCACACTTCTAACGTTTACTAAAGCTCAGGAACACATACATCACGTAAACACGTAGTCACATAATCACCGATTCACAAAACACAGAAGCACATAAGCACGTAGAACACATAAGCACATACTCATTTAGCTACAAGATGTAGTCAGAATACAGAAACCTATTATTTCCAGTTCGCAAGTGTTCGAATATAGCGTTCGCATTTTAGTATGTCGAGTAGCGTAGTATTAGCGTATATCATAGCATAAGGTCGTCTATCGTTCAGTGAATGGTTAGCGATTTGAGATAGGACGCAGTGCGAGTCATGTGTGTCGATTGAAGTGAAAGCAAAAATCGAGTAAATCTACAAAATTTAAACATATAAACAGGTAAACACACATACAAGCACATAAAATCGACGAATCATCAGAGTCAGCAATTGCGGGCTCAGAATCGAAACACATAAAATTTGAGATATAGATTGTCTGTGGCTAGTAGACTTCGACTACCCAAGGTGGTTCGACTATTCACAAGGATCTGGTGTGCACATTTGACCTTCAGGATTTTGCCTTTGCCTCGATTCTTGGGCGTTGGGCACGTATCCCGTTAGTCGTATCGTGACTTCAGGTCATTGGAGTCCATCGAGACTTTGGTGAGAGCTTTGTAAAATGAGCGAAACAAGTCGTCAAGGTTAGGGTTTCACCCCTAGTTTAACAACTTCGTTCCAGTTTTTTAATAAAATAGAGGAGATTATTCATCAAAATACGGATTTCACTCCTGATTTGGCATAATTCTCCTTGTTTGTAACTAGAATACGGGTTGTCCGAGCAAATTTAGTCGAGAGTTTGCGGTTTTCACACCTAATCTCGACTTAGTTACTCTTTCATAGTTGAAAATTTGAGTGCAGTGATAGTGTAGCATAAGCGAGAATATCGAGAGATGAGCTCGTACATAGTCCCTACCGGATATGCACAAGTCGGTCTGTAGGTTCCTAACTATAGACTAAGTCTCTGAGACATCGACCCGGACTAGGTCGTGTCTTGCCTAATTCCCTATAGTTATGGCTCTGATACCAATCTGTCACACCCCAACCGATGGCGGAATCATCGGGGCATGGCACTGAGCGAAACAGATTGTCCAGAAGTTTCCATAACAATTATCATTACCATTCAATTTAAATAACATGTCCCATACCATGTCTCAAACAGTAAACAAATTATTACAGATAAAATCTAGGCAAATAATTATGTTCCGACAACTCAGATTTAAATAGAGCAATTGTTTATCTGCTTCTAGAGACCCTTGATTCAATTACTACAGACAACTATTTGTTGGGCTCTAAAGCTTTATTCTAGCTTCGATTTCCTACTAAGTGTGCATCCTAAGCACCTGTCACATACGTTAAAATAAAGTCAATACATATAATATAAAGGTGAGCATACAAGTTTGATAATAGCATATAAAGTTCGAATTCGTTTACGCATAACCAGCACGTACACATAGTGAAATGAAGCACGTTAGTTATCGACATAGGTCCATCGATACCAATGACTGCGGGTTGACTGCCAGGTGCAGTTCGTAATACATCATTACCACCGTAACCATGCAAGTAATTGTCCTTAACAACCCCCGTGAACGGGTGCTGAGTCCAAACCATAGTACTATCGTTGCTAAGGCAGGTAGACAGCATTCCATGTGTAAACATAACAAACAAACATTCATAAGCCACGTATAACATGCATTAACGGTTAGCGTTCAAATAGTATTGAGTAGTGTGTTTGATGTGATTTGAATAGTTGTAACGTATGTAACACCCAAAAGTGCATAAAGAAAAAGGGGATCGAGTATACTCACAGCGGTTGATGGATTGAAGGGAGCGCTTAGCGAGTAGGGTTAGCCTGAATAGGTTGATAGCATAATAATAAGCAACGCGTAAAACGGAAAACAAGTGTTGGAGAGTCGGACAGCTGGTCGATCGGACGGCTGACCATTTGATTGACAGTCCGTTCGGACCGCTGTCTGGTCGGTCGGTAGGCCGATCGGATGGCTGTTCGAGTAGACTGTTTCTTCCTTTGAGAAGGATGTGTTTGTGTATGATGGTTTGGCTTTTGAAGTTTTCGCTGTAGCATTTGAAAACATTGAAGTATCTTTACCCTTCAGGTCGGTCGATCGGACGGTTGTTCGATCGGCTGGCAACCCGATCGGTTAGGTATTTTTAGCAAGACAAGTTCTCAGCAGGGTGTCACCTGATCGGACGGCTGTTCGATCGGGTGGCACTCCTAGTGCATCGAACATGTTGAAAAATCGATTAAGTGTTGAAGTATAGTATCTCATGATCCGAAGAGTAATCCGATCGGACAGTAGTCCGATCGAACAGCAGTTCGTTCAATACTACTCTTCAAAATAAATTGATTAAGTGTGGGACCATGTGTTAACCGATCGGCTGGCCAGTCGATCGGCTGACTGTCCGGTCGGCTGGCTGTCCCTTCGGACAGCAGTCCGATCGGTCAGCAACCTGACCTGATCAGCCTATTCGTCTAACACTTGGTTGTTCTGATTGTTTGTCGTTTTATTGAGGTATTTCGACAACGAGTCGAACCATAGATTCCTCATCCTTACTTGGTTCCCCTGGTCGGACAGGAATCACCCAAATCCGGCCGGTGAACTGTTCGGAACGAAGTTTAACGTTTAACCCGAAATCGGTTAACCCTGTGGATAGAATCCGGATCTTGAGCCATGCAACCACCGGAGTGATTTGTAAGCCGGCACAGGCTCCGTTTCTATCGGTTTGAAGGCATTGAGTGTAAAAGAGTTGAAAGAAAGTTGGAAAATCCATCTTTCAATCCTTTTCACCGTGTATATCTTAAGATCTATGAAAGATCTTTGTTTGTTTATGTGGAAATCGGCTAGATCCAAGTTATTCTTAGTGGATTGAGGCCAAAACATGAAGTTCTTCAAGAACCCATGATGACATCATCCTAGAACACTTGAATCTTGATGATTTCACGGTTAAAAGTTAAGATTTGAAAGATAGAAAGGTGTAGGAGTGCGTGTAAATCAAGAAAGTACAAGATTTAGGACGAAATCTTACCGGAATCGAAAGGAATATGAGAAAAGGATGAGCTAAGCGTGCTGGTCGGACAGAGGTTTCCAAAAGTGGAAAGGATGACAATGACAGGGGTATTTATAGGATGCCAAATGAGGAAAGTACTGGCCGATCGGCCAGGCAGCTCGATCGGACAGCCTGTCTGATCGGACAACAGTCCGATCGGCTAGCTGTTCGATCGGCTGGTAGCCTGATCGATCAGCTGCACGTTTCGAGTGTTCGGTGTAACGATTTTTAATATTTCGATTTCGCTTGCGAGAGGTTCGATACGATAAGGTTTCCTGGTCAAATTACTTTTAATCCTAACCACTCATATCTCGCACTATCCCTTCTCCACTAATTATCATAGTTCGATTGTGATTCGAGTTCGATGTCGATTGAGTTCGATTGCATTTCGAGTTTCGATTGATTTCCACAACATACAAAATAAAACATGCGCAGGTAACACGTAAGGCACACACACACGTATGACAATATTCCAAATGCGTATTTTCGAGTTGAGATTTGATTCGATGTCGATTGGATTAGTTAGCTTTATCGCATTGTTACTTCCTATAGTTCACAGTCGTAGGTCGATTGAATAGCGATTAACATACGTCGATTTATTGTCATTATAGACACTTACTCCACATAATAGCTAAAATAAAAGAAATCTATTATTAGTCGGTTGCGCGAAATCGGTCGTTGACTTTGACCTTGACTTTGACTTCTCGAAAACACGGGGTGTTACAAATCATCCTCCATCTCTAAGTCATAATCATCAAAGTGTGATGGAGCTGGAAGCTCTGAAACATAAGACACCGGTTCTCTATGTGCCCTCATGTATTGGGCTTCGTGGCAACCGATACACGGATGACGTGGACCCCCACACAACCTACACGTAGAAAAGCTGAAATCTGTGTAATGCTCTGTCATCCTACACAACACAACTCAACTATCAAGTGTAAATCACGAACATAAAAGAAAATCTTTTTGGATTTTTAATTATTATTATTATTATTTATTATTATTATTATTATATTTTTTAAATTTAATTTTCAAAACTAATACACAAGATAACACACGTTGCGCACTACTCCCTGGCAACGACGCCAAAATTTGACGTGAGGTCGAAGTCTTAATCAAACTTAATCCAATTACAACTAATAGCTAGCGGTAAGTGAGTATCGAACACAGGAAATTTGTGGAATTTGTGTTATCGAAATGGTTTACTAATTAGCTAGATTAACTAAATTGCAAGAAATGTAAATTTCAATGTTTGGGTTGATTGGTTTTAATTATCTAAATTGAACTAAATTAGATTTCAAATCAAAGTTAAGTTTTGTAACAGGATAAGAAGGTAGTGATCATCCTGAGTTTCAGGTTTTAAGTGACAACCAATGTTCATGTTCAACTGGAAAGAACCACATAGACATGGCTCATGTAAGATCAACTATTTGTGACGAAAGGGAACTAAGTACTTGGCTTCCTAGAACGCGAGGTTGTTACCCTATGATCAATCAACACATATCCAACCCTAATCTCTCTCATGATATCTTGATTGCCAACGGCACCAAGAACGTATGGTTTAGAACTATGATCAAACACACATTAACAATTTACAAACAATCATTCAAACACCATAATAAACTAAACAACACATGCAAAGTCTATTATTCCAGAAATTAAAGAACAAAACATAATTGTCACAAGTAAACCTTACATTCGGGATGATCACCAAGCAAACCTAGCCACTCATAGTGTGGTGAATCACCATCACAATCAAACCTTTGTTCATTCGAATCTAAAACAAAGTCCTCATGTTTAGACCACTCCAGAAACCTAAAAGCACCCCAAATTCTCCTCTAAATGTTGTGGAAACGGTCAGGAATGATTGGATGATGGAAAGGCACCATAAACAACCTTAAATGAGGGAGTTACAAGTTTCACGTTAGTCTCCACCGTAAGCTACGGTGGCCACCGTAGCTTACGGTGGCTTGAAATGGTCTACGGTGGGTTTAAACTGGCTTACGGTGACAATTTTTGTCAGGGACCACCGTAGCGTACGGTGGTCACCGTAAGCTACGATGGCTTCAGCTAAGAAATTTTGTTTTCTTCATTACTTTCTCGTTTCAACTCCGTTTTCTTCGCCGTTTTCGCCCACGTTCTCGTAATTTCATCCTCTATCATGTTATCTTCTTAATTCTTCAATTCCAAAATTTTATTTTTTCATTGATGCCCCAAATTCCTTCTCTTTTAAGCTCCATTTGTACCTGAAACACAAACAACCGTAGTTACCTAATTCTAGAAAATTACATGGATAAATGCGGGGTTAAATTATCATTTATAACACTCATGGGTCGTCCTACGGACTACCCGTCACCCATCAACCTTTAACTTTCCCTCCAAGTAATTAATCTTAGATTAATTACTAAATACCGCTTAACCCTTTGACGTTATTTTATTTTCCTATAATAAAACCAATTCTCTCTAATTATTATCCAATAATAACCAATCCTCGTTTCCATAGAATAACTATTATTCACCACTAAATTAAACCACTAGTCAAAATACTTTGACTTTATTTTATTCTTAGTAAAATAACATTTTTAATTTATTATCTAAATAGTAAATTATTTTACGTTTAACTCTTTAAACGACAACAATTATTTCCAATATATTAATTGTTCGCAAACAATTTATATCACTAATATTTCACCAAATGTTCGTTCTCCACAATTAATACACTTTTGTAATCTATAATATTTAACATTTAAATATTAATCTTTGTTAAATGTAAGTCCTTAGATGGAACCTTAATATTAAATAATCGTAAATGAACACCTAAATCTAATAGCATACACATAAAAAATGTATGTATTGAACAATGTTGTATCTTTTATGTTTTAATAAATATTCTTTTCTTGTATAACTCATCTCACCACCTCAAGAAAAGAACAAAGAAAGGAAGAGAATTTGTTAAGGAAAGAATGAATTAAAGAAAATGACTTGATTAGTTATCAAGAAATGATAGGATTCGATTTATGTTAGTGACAAACAACTATCACCAAAATAACCAAAAAAATACTATAAAAACAATTCAATATTAACATTTTCATCAGTACATTATTATTTCATTAATCTTATCGGTTAGAACTCGAAGACAATACGCTATATTGATAATTTATTAAATTTTTGAGATAATAGCCTTTTGTAATTTATAAAGGTACAATCCAATATACAAATTAATAATAGCTTTCTAACACATAATAATATGTTGATGACATAATTACTCTGTAAATACTTGTTAAGAATTGAGTTGAGTATCGGATAAAATTTTACAATTAGGTATGAGATGGCGATGAAGCGTACCTCGTGCATTGTAATAATGTAATCCCTACCTTTAGGTGCGGCTCAAGCTAATTAGGATCCTAACATGTGGAATTTTATTTGTATGGCAGATCTACGATGGATCAAGATATCAAATGATGTTCGTTAAATTTTGAGAAATTGAGAGTTGAGGAGTTGTGATCCAAGAATAAGATATAATTCTTCTATTTTTTCATGTTTGGAGAGCTTCTTTTCGCGAAGGGGTTCATAGCAATGTATTAAATTTAACGATGCATTATAAACAATTAACTAAAAATTCATAGACTGATACAACTTTTTAAAAAATAAATATTTTGTTATATTTGTATATTATGATGATTTATTTATTCATAGAGTGATACAATTTTTTTAAAAATAAATATTTTGTTATATTTGTATATTATGATGATTTGTTAAAACTCGGGCAATTCAATATATTTTTATTGTTCCAGTGTTGTTAGCCTTTAAAGCTTATTATATTTTTATTGCTCTAGCGTTATTAGCTTTTTGAAGCTATTCCGAACGCGCAATGTATTTATTTAGCTAATTGATCTACATGTTTAATTCTTTGGAACGATATATTGGTGAGTTTTGAACCCACAACCTTTTGAATATAGGATTCCCTTTAGCTAATAGATCAACAAGCTCAAATATGTAATGGAAAATTACATATGTAAAATAATAACCATTATACCCATTTTAATGCAAGGACCAAGCTATGTCTTATTTTTAAGATTAGTTGTCAAGTTATTTAAATTATCTGTTTTAAAGAAAAGGAATTCTGATGGTTTAACTTAAAACATAATTATACCTTTACCTTTAGTACGAATAAAGATACAATAGATCCTTTAAGTTTCTCTTAAATATATACACACTCTTTTATACCACAACTTATAATCAATCATCTTTTATATTTACCATTCAGTTCTCTTGTTCACTTTGAAAAACATTTCCTCTTGTTCCTAATTTCATTGTCAAGTACTATATCTTATCGAAAAGAGAGTGAAACAAAGTTGTAATGGCGGTGTTACAACATGAACACTCATTGTCTCTCATAGATTTAAATCCAAAATATCCACACGATAAAGAAGCGTATGATGATGAGGAAGATTTGATTATAAAACAAGCCTTTCGATGTCCATGTGATTGTTGCGGTCAGGAAATCACATATTTGCATAGGTATTACTATAAATGTGATCAGTGTGACTACTCACAACACAAATTATGTGTAGAGCTTCCAAGAAAGTTGGAACATGCATCCCATAGTGCGCACCCTCTTACCTTGTTTCTAGATGAGTCACACGTTCAATGTCATATGTGTAAAAGCATTCCTCAGTATAAACAACTATGTTATCGATGTTGTGAATGTATCTTTAACATATGTTTAGACTGTGGTATGGATAAAGTTCAACACCATACAATTTATCACCCTAGTCACAAACACCCCTTAATTCCATTTAGACACAAAGAGATCATGGCAAACTGTGATGCTTGTGGATATAAACATGAGGGGGTCTTCTATCAGTGTGTCACATGTTTTCGTTGTTTCATCCATAATTATTGTGTTTTCCAGCCAAAGAGGCTCTTAATTCAAGATGGCACATGTGGTTATTTCTTTCATACTCACCCACTCATCCTTGCATACTCCTTTCCTAAAGTAGACCAAGAAGCAAAATTTAATCCACTATGTAGGGTATGCGACAATTCCTTTTCAGATAACGAGAATCAGTGGTGTTATAAATGTGAGAAATGTAGATATTATGCTCATCTAAAATGTGCAATATGCAAACCCTCCAACTCAGGTATTTTTTTAAATGATTTATTTTTAGTCTGAATTTTTGTTTTTTACCATGTAATTGTTTAGTTTTACCATTATAATGTATAACGAACATTATACAGTTTTCCCTTATAATGGTACTATCACTGTTACAACAACACAGTTTGAAATTGTGTTGGTTTATCATATTAACTATTTTGTTAACAAATATTGTACTATTTTACCATTATAATGGTACCAACACAATTACAAAGATAAGACAAGACAATTATAACTGATAAACCAACACACTTTTTGTTGTAATGGTTGAACAACACAGTTATAAATGATAAACCAACACAACGTTTGTAACGATTAAAAACACAGTACTTGAAAAGTATATATTCAAATTAAAGATAAAAAGTACTCAATTTTATGGTTTAATTTTAAAAAGAAAAGACAATGTCGAATGGAAAAACTTAATAACGTTTTAAAAAATTGAAAAATTTTGTAAGGGTCAATCAAATGCTTAAATGTCCTTAGTGTTGATTTTCTCTTAGCATCATATGTTGACACAAGATTACTTTTTAGCTTGTTAAGGAATCTTCACTTTGTAGGAGAACCCCTGTTTGTACGTGTATATATATAACTAGGGTTATGCGCCGTCCGCGTTGTGGGGCGTCAAACCGAATATTTCCTGGTTTAATAACATGTACGCGTTTATTTCGGTTACTTATACATTATACATGCTACTTGTAACACGATCTCAAAATAAGATGCATTGAGTCAACCAATTAAACGAAAACAATGGGAATCATTTAATTTAGAGCTGGAGCCAAAACAATAATTTGTGAGGACCAATTAGCGAGTGTTAGGCTTTTGGCACGAATAAAAACTATACTGAGCGAATCAAGTAAAATAAAACACTACCATAGTTTTGCCAAAAAAAAAAGGAAAACGATGGCAATATTGCAATTTTGAACTGGGGTGAAATCGTAATTTTGAAATGGAGGCAAAATCATATTTTTAACTGAGGGTAGACCATAATTTTATTTTGAAATGGGGGCAAAATCGTAATTTTTAGATGAGGGCAAGATCGTAAATTTTTAGCTGGAGGCAAAACGAAAATTTTATTTTGAACTGAGGACGAAATCGTAATTTCAAACTGGGGATAAAATCGTAATTTGGTAGGACTATAGCGGGGGCAAAAGCATAAATTTATTTTGAAATGAGGGCAAAATCGTAATTTTAACTGAGGGCAAAAAAAAATTATTTTTAACTGGGAGAAAAATCGTAATTTTAAACTTGGGATAAAGTTGTAATTTAGCAGAAGTTATAGACAAGTATTATAAACTTATTAATAAAAGAAAATAGCATCGGCACTTCTAACCAATCACAAAACAAAACTACTCAGAAAAAAAAAATAAAAAGAAAAGATGGCCGCCAAACCCACCATTCAGAAAACAAAACTATTGCCCCTCATGGGTTTGTATATGTTGAATAATATAAACTTTTGTTACTTTTTGTCATCTTATGATTGTTATGGTTTTAAAAGAGGGATTTCATTGATACAAAAAAAGTTGAAAAAATGCAAAAAAAAAAAAATTGAAAAAATCGGAGTTTTTTCTTTAAGGTTTTAATTTTTAATTTTTAATTTTTTTTGTGATTTATACACATGTGTATATTGTTAATCTTTTAACTATACATATATGTATAGTCAATTATACACATACATGTTTAAAATTGAAAAATATATGTTATAAACCCTAAACCTTAAACCCTAAAGCTAAACCTTAATGCTAAACACTAAACCCTAAACCCAAAAACTAAACCCTAATTCTAAACCCTAAAGCTAAACCCTAAAGCTAAACCCTTAATGCTAAACCCTAATGCAAACCCTAAAGCTAAAGCTAAACCCTAAAGCTAAACCCTTAATGCTAAACCCTAATGCAAACCCTAAAGCTAAAGCTAAACCCTAATGCTAAACAAAAAAGCTAAACCCTAAATACTATTGCTAAACCCTAATGCTAGACCCTAAAGCTAAACTCTAAATACTAATGCTAAACCCTAAATAACACTTATTTTTCAATTTTAAACATCTATATACGTATATGTATATTTGACAATATACACATATGTATAGTTAAAATATTAACAATATACACATGTGTATAAATCCCAAAAAAAAAAAAAAACAAAACCTTAAAGAAAAAACTCCGATTTTTCCAAAAAAAAAAAAATACATTTTTTTCCTTTATTTTTTTTTTTTGCATTTTTTTGCTTAGGGAAAATGTGTAGTCCAGAATTCTTCTTAAGTTTCTCAATTAGCCTACTACTTCTCACATGATCCTTATCCTATATATATATATATATATATATATATATAGAAGATCATGCGAGAACCACCTCTTATTGCGAGAACCGCGAGAACCAATGTGAACACAACCTAAAATGCCTAAAAATAGCTAAAAATCACACAAATTTTTTTTTTAATATTTTTTATATAAAAATCGCTACTTTTCGAAGCCAAAAAAAATTAAAATTTAAAAAAAAAAAAAAATTGCCACTAAAAGTAGCGATTTGAGCATAAAAAATATTAAAATTTTTTTTTTTATATTTTGTTAGATTTTTTTTTAGATTTTTTTAGGTTTTTTGGGGGTTTAGTTTTTAGCATTTTAGCTTGGGGAGGGGGGTTTAGGTTTTTTTTGGGGTGGGGGGGGGGGGGGGTTAGGTTTTTTTTAGGTTTTTTGGGGGTTTTAGTTTTTAGCATTTAGCTTTGGGGGGGGGGGGGGGGTTAGGTTTTTTTTTTGGGGGGTGGGGGGGTTAGGTTTTTTTTTTGGGGGGTGGGGGTTAGGTTTTTTTAGCTATTTTAGATTGTGTTCACATTGGTTCTCGCGGTTCTCGCAATAAGGGTGGTTCTCGCATGAACTCCTCCCTATATATATATATATATAGGGGGAGGTTCATTTGAGAACAAAATTTAGTTGAGAAGAAAAAGAACAAAGGGTACAATTGTAAAATATTAAGTAGTTATTCTTTAATCTCATTTATTACAATCTTTAAGTAATTAATTACTCATAAAGACTATTATTGTCTACACTAATTTTCATTGCCTACACACATAAAAAGTTATCCTACACATTTCGAAAATTATCCTACACATGCTCAAATTTATCATACACAACTCGTAATTTATCCTACACACCTAATAATTTATCCTACACTCTAAAATTTTTTTTAATTTTTGAAAAAAAAATATATTTTTTGAAAATAAGTTACAAATTTAATATAGTTAGCTATTAAAAAGGAAGACTAGATATTAATGATCTATGTAACTTTACAAATATACCCTTACATTAAAATTAAATTAAAATATTAAATGAAGTAAAATGAAACATTTTTATTGGTTGAAACTTATTCTTTTTTCTTCTTACAAAAAAATTCTTCTCATTTGAACCTTCCACTATATATATATATATATATATATATATATATATATATATATGCATGCGTGTGTGTTTAGATATATCTTACTAATAACACTAATAAAAATAAAAATAAAAGTACAAGACTTTGAAAATAAAAATATTAAAGAGTTTTTATTTCTAAAAAGACATTTTAAAAGTGATGATTTTATAAACAAACATTTTCTTCTAAATTATTTTTAATTATTTTTTAACAAAATTATTTTTATTTGAAATGAAGACAAAAGATCAAATACAAACTTTAACGTAGAAAACGTACGAACTGAAGGGTTTGCTAAAAAAAAACGCGGTGATATTTTCGTAATTATTAGTAATTATCAAAATAACTCTACAAATGATCTTGTAGAGTAATTTTGATCTTGTACAATAATTTTGTAAAATGTTCTTGTATGATAATTATCAAAATTACTCTACAAGTGTATCAAAATTACTCTCCAAGTTTATCAAACAACATACAATTCAAATTACTCTACAAAATCAATTGTAGAATATATACTCTATAAAATTTCCTTACAAAATCAAAATTACCATTCAAGATCATTTGTAGAGTAATTATGATACTCTACAAAATTATTCTACAGGATCATTTGTAGAGTGATTTTGATAATTACTCTACGAGTAAATAATTATCAAAATGTCACAGTGGTTTTTTGGGTTTTTCATGCCTTTCATACGTTTTGTACGATAAAGCACTTTGTACGTTAATTTTACTTTAAAAATGAAACAATTTTAGAAACAAAAGAAGATAATTAAATAAGACCTTATTTGCATGAATTCATTGAATATGGATTATGGAGGGTGAGTAATAGAATTACTGAGGGCTGCATTTGGATGCCTCATGTCCGCTGTGTGTAACATACTATAATATACGTACAATTTACATGCATATATATAGGGGAATGCTAAAAATAAGAACCACCTCGAGTTGTAAGAACCGTGAGAACTACACCGTAGGGGGCGCGGTGGACCAATTTTTTTTTCATAAACGTGGATGCATGTATTATAACAACATTTGTAAAACAAAATTTCAAAAAAAAAATGTCGTGTGTGTAGTTTTGAGCACCACAAGTTTGTGTTTACGAGTACCGTAAATCTAACCGGAAAATTTACGGTGCCCGTAAACACAAACTTGTGGTGCTCAAAACTACACACACGACATTTTTTTTTGAATTTTTTTTTTTTTACAAATGTGCTTATAATACATGCATCTACGTTTATGAAAAAAAAAAATTTGGTCCACCTCGCCCCGGATCAAATAGTTCTCGCGGTTCTTACAACTCGAGGTGGTTCTCATTTTAGCGTGATCCTATATATATATATATATATATATATATATATTGGGAGGTTCATTTGAGAAGAAAATTAAATTGAGAACAAAAAGAATAAATGGTACAATTGTAAAACATTAAATAGTTTTTCTCTTATCTCATTTATTATTATTTTGACTAATTAATTAGTCATAAAGAGTATCATCCTACACACTAAAAATTTTGCCTAGACATATCAAAATTTATCCTACACATTTTTGAAAATTTATCCTACACATACTGAAATTTATCCTACACAACTCGTAATTCATCCTACACATCTCATAATTTATCCTACACTTTAAATTAATTTTTATCTTCTTTGAAAAAAATATATATATTTTTTTAAAATAAATTACAAATTTAATTTAGTTAGCTATTAAAAAGGAAGACTAACAATTAATGATCTATCTAATTTTACCAATATACCCTTACACCCATATTAAATACAAAAATTAAATGAAGTAAAATGAAGCATTATTATTGGTTGAAGTTTGTTCTTTTTTATTCTTACAAAAAATTTCTTCTCATTTGAACCCTCCGCTATATATATATATATATATAGGGTAAGGTTCATGCGAGAATCACCTTTATTGCGAGAACCGCGAGAACCAATGTGAACACAACCTAAAATAGCTAAAAAAACCTAACCCCCCCCCCCCCCCCCAAAAAAAACCTAAACCCCCCACCCCCCCCCCCCCCCAAGCTAAATGCTAAAAACTAAACCCCCCAAAAAACCTAAAAAAAACCTAACCCCCACCCCACCCCACCCCAAAAACCTAAACCCCCCTCCCCCACCCCCCAAAAACCTAACCCCCCCCCCCCCCCCCCCAGCTAAAAGGCTAAAAACTAAACCCCCAAAAAACCTAAAAAAATCTAAAAAAAAATCTAAAATTTTTTTTTGATTTTTTTAATATTTTTTATGTTAAAATCGCTACTTTTAGAAGCAAAAAAAAAAAAAATTTTTTTTAAAAATTTTTTTTTTTTTTTTTTTTAAATATTTTTTTTTTTTTTTGCTACGAAAAGTAGCGATTTTGTTATAAAAAATATTTAAAAAAAAAAAATTTTTTGTGTGATTTTTAGCTATTTTTAGGCATTTTTGGTTGCGTTCACATTGGTTCTCGCGGTTCTCGCAATAAGAGGTGGTTCCTAACGGATCTTTGTCCTATATATATATATATATATATATGTAAATCCAATAAAAAATATAAAGACTTTGATAAAACTATTATTATAAATTAAAAGCGTTTTATTTCCTTTCGTTCAATTAATTATCTAATGACCCTATTGTTCATCAGGCATGGTTATACCCTCAAACAATTATGAAGACGATCCATATGTTCTCCATCTCCCGCTCCGCGATCAAACATACAACAAACTTACGGACTTTCTTTTCAGAAAAGCTAATGTGATGCCTGATGAGCATACTCATCAACATCCACTAATGCTCGTGGATAATGGACATAGTGATATTACATCACCAATGAATATGGTTGAAGAATTATGCAATGGATGTCTGATACCAATCATGGCCATGCCTTTTTACAAGTGCACACTTTATGGATGCAGCTATGCTCTCCATGAGTGGTGCACTCGGTTGCCCGCTGAAATAAGAGGCTACATTAATCACCCACAGCATACACTTACTCTCTTGCGAAACATACGTAGTGATTTGTTTGGGGTTTCCTATTGTAAGTTCTGCTACAAGCTTTGCAATGGATTTGCTTACTCTTGTAGCATATGTGATTACCTCATCGACGTGTGTTGTGCATTCATACCTAAACAAATCACACATAAGTCGCATCCATATCACCTACTTTTAAGAGCCAAGGAAAGACGGGACAAAGATTATTGTCGAATATGTTTGTCTGGTTTCTCTCATCGCAGTGAAATTTCATTGAGTTGTGAAGCTTGTAGTTTTCATCTACATCTAGCGTGTGCTTTGTTTATACCGGGGACAATTAAGCACAGGTATGACAAGCACCCTATGACCCTAACTTATCGTCCGGTTGAAAACCATGGTGGTGATTACTTTTGTGAAGTTTGCGAAGAGGAACTTAATCCTAATGCTTCTTTCTATCACTGTCAAACATGTGTTCAATCCATTCATTTAGCTTGTGCTCCGTTAATACCTCAAAGCAAACAACATATCTTTTATGGATCAGGTGCAAAAGGTGTTTCTGTTGAACAGAATATAAAGTATGGAGCCATTTTCCAGTTATCTGGTCACCCACACCCTCTTTTGTTCCTGAGAGGGACTGAAAGTGATGGTTTGTGCGTGGCGTGTTATTACAAATTGAACGAAAGGTCTGTATTTAAGTGTCTGCAGTGTACGTTTGCAGTTCATAATTATTGTTTCAGGCGTTACTGAATTAGTTTTCACGGTTTTTGAGGTTAAACTGCAAGCCAAACTGTTAGCAATGGTTTTGGACCATTGTAAACAAAAACCAAACCAAAATGAAGCAAACCAAACCGTTACTAATTATGGGTTGGCTCTGGTTTAGTTTCATTCTTATTGACTTGTTGTTGATCTCTCTAAAGAGATGTTTTTCTCTTCTGTATGTTTCAATAATTGTAATAATTATTATTGACTTGTTGATTGTTTATTTGTGTTACCTAGTTTAATAAACAAAAGCAAAGAAGAGAAAATGAACTAACAAGAGAAAAGAAAAGAAAATGAGTAGAAAGAAAAGATTTAATTGAATATCGTGTTCCTGAGTTCAAGAGAAATAAAAAGAAAACTAAAGATTTTATGTGTTAAAAATGTTTTCCTTCCATTAATGTTTTAATCCAACTGGTGTGTATACGCAAGTAACTGAATGAAACTTTAATATTACCATATTACCCTAAGTATTATGTAATTACTTGTATCATTACTTTAACCTATGTATTAGTGGTTAACGACCTTATCGGACATACTAGAGGCGGAACTATAATGTTAGGAGCCGTAGCACGGGCTACGGCTCAACCCCGTATTCGTACTGTTTTTTTTTTTCCGATTTTATACAAATGATACCCTTAAATAAAATATGAGGATACCCCTAACTAAAAAACAGGATACTTGATATTACTAAAATCCTATTTTTTACAAGCCCAAATTTTAACAATAATAGAATTAAAAGGAAGCCCTAAATATACTTAATAAAGTTAGTCAAAGACCCAATAATCTATTAAGTATTTGTTTTACTTTATCTATTATCGTTTTTTTGTTATTGTATGATTGCACGGTAAAAAAAATCGCGAAACCCCTAATTAATGGGCTAGCTCCGTCACTGGGACATACATTTGGGTACTATAAATTAGGGGTGTTCATCGAATCGAATATCGAATTTTTGAATTATTCGAATCGAATTATTTGAATAATTTTTATTTTCCCTTGTATTCGTATTCGATTCGAATTCGATTAAAATCTACCAAATTCGATTCGAATTCGTATTCGAATAAAAAACCCAATTCGTATTCGATTAAAAATTCGAATTTGAATCGAATTCGAATAAATTCGATTTAATTTAGATTCTTTAAAAACATGTAAAAAACTTTCAAAATGAAACATAAATTTTAAAACAACCATAAAGCACGATATCATATTAAAATAGTTCCAAATAAAGTATCATAAATCTAAAATTCAAAACGAGAAGTCGGGAATAACCACTCCACATTACAAGTTAATATTTTTAGGGTTAGAAATCTATTGATAGATTTATTACTTAGGTTTTAGTTATGGGCCATGTAGTTGGTTTGGTAATGGGTAATTTTAATATTTGGATTAAATTTTGAAAATAATTTGTAGTATAGCCTAATAAAAGTTATATATGTATTATATATAAAAATAATAAATAAAAATGTATAATTTTTATTCGAATTTCGAATCGAATCGAATTTAAAATTGTAAATTCGTATTCGATTTACTTGACTCGAATTGAATCGAATTCGAATTCTCATAATCGAAACGAATTCTTGATAATCGAATCGAATTTAAATGAATTTCGAATTTTTCGAATTCGAAACGAATTCTGAACACCCCTACTATAAATACCGGTCATATTCTCATTTTGTTAAAACCTAATGTCAGTGCATTAGTTCGAATACATCTATGTTCATACGTTGACAATTCATGATGATTGTTCTTTGTGTATGTTTGTAATTCCTGATTATAATATGCTACTATTGTATCTAATTTTCGTTTTAAAATATACGTAAACTTTATTCTTTTATGTCTTGTAAAAACATATATTGTATTCAATAATATTAACTACTAATATTGTTTGGTGTAGAAATTATGATACTCCCTTCTGATTAATAAAGTAGTTTCGAGTGTTGTTTCTTTGCAAAACATTGTGCACTACTAGAAAAAACACATTTCTTGACATGTATTGCGTGTCATAAAAGGGTCTTTATGACACGCAAATGCGAGTCGTTGATTGAGGAGTCATAAAATTAACATGACATGCATTTGTGTATCATGTTTTTATGACACACATTTAATGACACACCTTTAATGACACGCATTCATGACACTCATTTTATGACATCTTTCAATGACACACATTCATGACACTCATTTTATGACACTTTTTAATGACACACGTTCATGACAAGCATTTATGACACATATGTATGACATTCATTTACGCGTGTCATGCTTTTAATTGTATAAATTTTTTTATAAAATTACTAATTTGCCCTGGATGCATGTATAATAACAAAAACAATAAATCTTTTTCATAAAACAAATACACACACACACACATATATATATATATATATATATATATATATATATATATACCAAAACAATCAATTACATAATCATTTGTCAAGTATACTACAAATATTTTAACGTTAACAAAAAAAGAATTGTTTGTCATTACATTATCAACACCTAAAATACGATTTATAACTTAAAAATAGAGTTAACCGCATAAGTCGACCAATCTTCACGAATGCCATCCATATCCGCAGCCGAGTCTTCTTCTACTCCTTTCCCAACCTGATACAACAATTAAATAAAATAAATCTTAAAAATCGAAATTTAATCCTAATATATGAATTTAAGCATTTGTTTGGATATATAAGTACATATTTCTCTAATATACAGACTTAAATATGCCTAAACTTACATTATCATTGTCAAGTATTTCAACTCCTTCGTAAGCTATCTCCTTCATGAACTTCATCACATAGTAGCCGCATTCAGTACCTCCTGGCTGACGTGGACACTACCACAATTAAAAATATCAAGAAATGTGAAACCATTGCAATTTAAGTTTAAACTAAAGGGTGTCAATATTTACAATATCATTACAACCACAATTTACATAAGGGATTAAGTGCTTACCCTAGCGTTAATCCATACGAGTTTAACCCTTATGTTGGCACCACTTTTTGAATCATACACGGCCATTGCCCCGTAAAAAATCAAAATTATATCAAAGTATATTCCAACTCTTTTATCATCCATTATGATAATTTGTATTACTTACGTATCAATAATTTGCCTCAACTGCTCATCGACACTTCTAGGCCGTAAGGAATCAAGATAATAGCAAGTAGTTGTTTTCAGGTTTAGTACTGCCAACACCCAATGGTTTCTTCAAAATCCAAAATTCAATCAAAATAAATTAAGATAATAGGTCTTAACAGATACTTATTTAAAAGTAAAATCAAACCCGGGATTGTAGGGCAATAGGATGATATCATTGCCCTTTCTTTTATACAATCGATCTGCAACCGCTCTACTTGCATCCTCGATGTGTTGCTCAATTTCGTACCTGTTATCAAGAATAACAACAAACTGAGACCATAATCTCATACGACCCAAACCAAACGACCCCTTTTTTAAACCAACCCGTTTTGACCTTTGGTTGGAACTCATTAAGACCCGAACCTCCTACGACCTGGTTACCACGCCCAACGCTATGAACAAGGTGCATAAAGCCTCTTAAATCATTTCACTCAAAACATTAGATTATTGCTAAAATACATTACTTTTTGCGTCATATTTGACACTAATTAATTATAAGAAATAATAATAGAAAAGTTAACAAAACTTAATATTATAACAAAAGAACAGAAATTTACACCATCAAAAGAGCATTCTCAGCCACTGGCTACTATAGCAGCTATAACCTATAAAAACATAACACAAAATTAGTTAACAACCTATTTTTAATAGAAAGCATCAATGTATTAATAAATGTTTCAAGCCTAATTTTAAATGCCAATGTGCCTAAGCTTTCACAATTCTGAGGAACATTATTGCAGATAACGCCACTTATTGAAGCAGAAGTTGAAAAATGACCGATAATTAAAACACAAGACAAATGAAAATAACGACCGAATTTAACCTGTCTCAATTCTTGAGCCTTATTTTTGTCATGGTCTATGAGATACCTACATGCATATGAACAACAGAAAAATGAAGGTCCAATCATGGCTAGCCACATCACCCCACCACCCGCCCCGCGCCAGGCTCCACAGCGACGCCAAAAGGGCAACGCCGACACTAACGCTGGCCCGGAGTGGCTTAGCCAGCGTTGGCTGGCTTCCCCCGCCCAAACAACGCCACCACTCCCCGCGGTCTAATGACAAACAAAGAAAAGCCTGTAAAGAAGCCGTTTCTATATTCTATAATAACTTCAAGGTAAATACAACACACGACGACCCAATACTGTAACCAAGAAAGATAGTGACAAATAACGAAAAGACTATAAAAAGCCACTTTTGTGTTCTAAATAAATCTTGAACTTTGTACCAACATCTAGTTACTTTGGTTTTGTTCTCCTATGCCTTAATTTCACAGGTCCTGTGTAATAATGAACAAATAATAACATATCTGCAACAAAACCATTCCAGATTTCTTCTTTCACCATCTGCAAAAAACAGAAGCTATATAACACCACTTCTGAACTAAATTATTTATCAAAGAAGTATATATAACACCATCACAGGTTGATTCATTGGTTATCTAAAAAAATAGAAAACAGAAAGTAGGAGAAGTATACTCTATAACTAACTTGCTAGAAGGTGTTTCAGCAAGCCACTTGACAACTACAGAATATACGTCAGCTGCTTCCCCATTAACCTTGTAACTTTCATATATATGTTTTGCAAAACTAATTGCCATTTCATGCTGACCTTGCGCTCGCAGTAGCTTATTCTGCCAAAGTTACAAAATGTGTTGGGTTGGGTCAAAATGAGTTACTCTTCAATACAGGCATGCACTAAAACTTTGAGTAGTCTCAAATAGAATTACAAAAATGATACATCACTACTATAAGAATCTCCTATTTTAATAAAATGATTTATGTTGGTATAAGCATCAAAATCAGCATAAATGGAAATAACCAGTAATGCTAAAAATTTACACAAGGAAGTTACCATCTCTAGTTGGGAGAAATCTGGATCTGGACTCCCTAATGTGAGGCAATAAAATGTTCTCACTCCATATATAATACCGCAGTGAAGTATAAGCCGTAGCCCTACCAATTGTCGTGGGAAGCAAGTCACAAACTGGTAATAGCATATAAGATCTGGATAAGTTTTTTTCCTTATTTTATACATAATTTAGCATCACGAGGGATGGTATGGGTGGGTCAAGTCGGGTAGATAAGCCAAAACTTGTAAGTAATTGATGTATGAAATATAGAAAGATCACGAAATTGTTCTTGTTCTTGTTCTATGTCCATTTGCGCCACTTCAAATGTAAGGTTCAACAACATTTGGAAATAAAGAGAACGCACAAATGTCAAACTGTAGACAAAGTTGCTGCTACAAAATATCAACAACATTTGGCCGTTAGATGCCAACATTAGATTTAAAATCTATCAAAACAAAATAATTTCACAGTTAACCCATCGGTGTCCGTTTATTCATATTGAGAAGCCATGTTAAAACAACTTAATGAAAAATAACAACTTTCTAGTTTGTACATAAGTAAATAACTGTAAAACAAAATAAGTATGTGCATCCTTAATGGAGGCAATTCATCGAACAGTTTGTGGGCATGTAGCTCATTGCTTGTTGACAATCTAAGATCAACACATCGATTTCCACTAGTAGGGATGAGCTCGGTACCGTCTGGTACTGAACCGGTATCGAAAATCCCCAAAAGTGGGTACCCGTACCGGTACCGAATATAACCGGTTTGGTACGGTTCGGTACCGGTATTTGAGGGTAAAAACCGGTACCGAAAATGCTAAAAGTCAGTACCGAATCGGTACCGAAAAAGTACCCGGTTCGGAAAATTCGGTACCGGGGTACCGGGAACGATTTGCTCATCCCTAATTTCCAGCCATACAATACTTCATGGTTAAGTTATAAACATATACTAAATCACAACATAATAATGAATGACTACCAATCGAGTTGATAGAAAAATGCATAAGAAACACAACAAGTTGTTAAAGAATCCTAACTATTATGTCCATGATACTACTCAAGGACAGTCCGAAAATAATCTAATCAATCATTAAACAAATTTTTTTAAAAACACGTAAGAAATATCCAAATTGAGGATACTAACCTGCGCCCAACAAGTGAATTGGACACCAGACCTTAGAGTTTTTCAAATCGAAGGTTAAACAAGCTTAAGTCTAATCCCAAGCATAAAAATAAGATTTTTTAGTAAAAAGTAAATGAACCCAAGTTTAGGCTTCACTTATCGAGCTCAAGTCAGGCTTGCGAACTTAAACGAGCTCATTATTTATATAATTTTTAAATAATATATTAAATATATATCTAAATAAAATAGTTATTATTTATAAAATAACATAGCGTATGTATATGGGAAATAGTATTGTTAATGAATGTAGTAGGAAGATATAAGTAATACTATATTGCATAATGGTTCTACTAATATCAAGTGGCAGTTGGGATGGTCATTGAATGGGTTTAGGTAATCCTAAACCCAATTAGTTAAGTTTGTCTTAAGATTTTGGGGGTTAGATTGAAGCGGTGGTTATTCGTCAGCCACCAGCTCATATGCGAGGGGATTCATCGTCATAATTTTGCTGGTGGTGGTAAAGTGGGAGACAGCTTATGGTTAGAAAAGATGGAAGGTTAGGAAGGGAAGGAGGGAAAATGAAAAATGAATTAGGTTAGGAGGGATAACGAAAATGAATGAATGGTTTTTGAGCGGTCCACACTAAAATCGCCCAAAATCTAATGGGTCTCTCAAAATATGTATATTTTAGTCGGTGGGCAATTATTTTAGGCGGGTTATGATCTAAAAAAATTGTGAAACATTATTTTGGGCGGCTTAATGGTATAGACCACCCAAATTTAATTTATTAGCCACCCATAATTTTTATTTTTTAGTAGTGATAGGGTACCTTCCAAAACCAACACCAAACGACATGGCCATCCCAAAACCACTAAGACAAGCCTAACTGTAACGAGCTTGAACCTAAAAACAAGCTCGTTAAGTAAACTAGCCCGAGCTCAACCCAGCTCATGAGCCTAAACGAGAGATTGTTAATATAATTTTTAATTAATATATTAGATATATATCACTTTTCATAAGTTTGTACAATTTTTTTCTCTAACAGTTTTCAAGTTTTCCCGATGATTTGCTAATTGAAATTAACCATATGATGTCCATATTACATATACAGTAACTGCTATTGGAAATTAACTCTTATGTTTATATAATTTTTTTATAACACTAAAAAGATGACATACAAAAGCAGTTTCATAAATTTATTAAATTTTATACAACTATGACATTTTTTCTTGACACGCATTTAAATGTCATAAAATAAGCGTGTGTCATTAATCGCGTGTCAAGATAGATCTTATTTTTTTATGACGCTAAAAGGATGACACACAAAAAAGTGTGTCATAAATATATTGAATTTTGTAAAACTATGACATTTTTTTCTTGACAGGCACTTTTGAATGTCATAAAATGAGAGTGTGTCATTATTTGCGTGTCAAGATAAATCTTGTTTTTTTATGACGCTAAAAACATGACACACAAAAAAGAATGTCATAGATTTATTAAATTTTGTAAACAACGACATTTTTTTTTCTTGACATACGCTTTTGAATGTCATAAAATATGCGAGTGTCATTGTTCGCGTGTCAAGAGGAGTGTATTTTCTAGTAGTGGTGGTAGTTCTCTCCTTAAACATCTTAAAATTTGAACTTCACTTAGGGAATTCAAACACGTGGGCTAAGTTTGTTTGAGTATTCAACCAAGAAATACATAATTAATCAACTTTATGATGCTATAATCAAAATTAAACCCAAAGGAATTGATCATGCATAGAAACACAATGAATCAAGGATTGGAAAAGTTGATTGGAAACATGATTGAACTCTCTTAAGATACCAAAATTCAAGGAAAATAAGTGAGGACTTACATTTGTTG
Source organism: Helianthus tuberosus (assembly GCA_030545235.1). Classification (NCBI taxonomy): domain Eukaryota; kingdom Viridiplantae; phylum Streptophyta; class Magnoliopsida; order Asterales; family Asteraceae; genus Helianthus; species Helianthus tuberosus. The sequence goes on along the minus strand of CM060412.1, from coordinate 129,436,511 downwards.
AACCCTTCTACATTACTCCAATACACATTCATTAATAAGAGAATGTATTGAGTGTACTAGATTAAGGTTTTCATAATAACTTTTGGGACGACAAGCCCTTACTTATACATGCATCCCTTATCTTCTAGAATGTAAGTATGTTTACATACTTATGTCAACAAGGGGTAGACAAATGTTGTCATGGCCAATGTACCCTAACATGTCACATTGTGACACATTGACTAATGGTAGGCTTGAAGGTGTGTGATATTGACGTCTAATTAGATTTCTCCCTTTCAAACTTGCATCTAGCATTCTAGCTTTCGGTTATCATCATCGTTTTCTCATTTAGTTGCATGCTTTTTTTATTGAACTAAAGCTTTAAATTTATCCATCATTTGGCATAATCTGTTGTTCTTTCTAATAATCTAGCTTGTTATAAACCATGTTTTAGAGGATTTCATTTGGCAGCTAGGAAAAAGCGAAAAAATGTGATAAGAAATCAAATCGGCACCACACATGATGCCAAATGTTGCCGCAAAGACGTTGCAAGAAATGGATTCTTTCAAACGTTGTTTTCCCGCATAGACAAAGATCAGGACGTGTTCTGTCGTTTCAACCTGAACAGAGGAGTACTCTGTTCAAGCTTGAAAAAATGTGCCCTTCCGTAATGTATTATTATTATTAAAAAACTGAAATTAGTATTGGACTCAATAAACCTAATGCCAGGGGGTTAAATTCTAAATCGTAAAAAATTTTTGTAAATGGGCCTATATTGGAATTGGTATGTGTTTACTATCTAAAAAAATAACATATATACATCGGATTTTTTTTTTAAATCGCATGCCCCTCGAAATCACTGGCCTTGTGCGGAGGTCCTCCCCGCACAAAAGCCGCCACTGAACCTGAACTCCAGAGAATGTATACATACAACAAGGAGTCAACTCGAATTCCTCTTCTTACCAAAGCATTAATCGTTGGGATCCGGCCTCCATAAAAAACAACTTTCTTGTTTAGTTTTCTATTTGGAAGAACACAGTTAACGAGACACGTTGAAGCGCATAGCAAAAGTAAAGAAAGCGAGACAAATAGAGACTAGAGAGTATTTCAACTCTACGTAGGTTTTTAAATTGTTCTATCAATAGTTTTTTGTTTGAACAACAAAGGTCCAGTCACCCGGGATCACGCTGGCAAATGGATCACTTTTCCGCCTGAAGAACAAAATGTTGTTACTCGGCCCACCCACCCAGGAGGAAACCCACAACTGGGAAAACCCCCTGGCTCAACCCAAAACAAATTTAATCCTAACCGAGACTCTAACCCATGACCCCCAATGTAGAAAGTCATAAGGCTACTACTCAACCAGAAGACGCTTTGATGGTATGGTAGCATTAATGATAGTAGTTAACATGAAGATTTTTATTGTGGTAACATGAGAAAGCCCTAGAGTAAGTAAATCCCCAAACACCCTTGTGAATCACATGGTGATTCTTCAAACGAGAGACACGAAGGGGGTGTTTGTTTTTTCTTCAAACATCTTTAAGGGAGCTGATGTCTGCAGGCTCGCAGACGTTACCCTTGAAGACTGTTTGTTTTTTATTTTAAAAAAGATCTGAAAATGACTTTTTTCAGCTTTAAAAAAAAGCTATCACACCCTTTCTTCAAACATCTTCACAAAAAACCTAACTTTCTCATCTTCAAAGAAAACCCCTCCTCCCTCAAAACTGACCACCACCACTGCTCTAAGGTCGCGCCGGCCGTCGCCTCAGTCGGCATCATCATCATCATCATCATCATCATCATCATCGGTCGGCCGGAGAACCTCGCCGGCTCCGTCGTGTTCTTGTACAACCTTCTTCTTCTTCTTCGATTCCATAAACGCCTTTGACAAATGAACAAGAGATTCGAGGTCTGCTGTCGTCATCAATGGTGAAAAAGCCTACAAAATTTGTAGTTAATTTTGATGTAAACACACTGATGTTATGGGCGAGAATTTAAGCTCTTACTTTAGGACTTTTTGAAGGTACTTTATTATTAGATATATGAACAATTGGGGCTTTTAACTTTTTGTTTGATTCCGGTACATTTTAACTGTAGAAATGATGATGTTGGGTGATTTTCAGGATCATAATTTAGGTTATGAAGTGAGAAGTGTTTAGTTGGAGTAGAAGAAGGTGAAAGTGATACCTAATTGGAATGTGAATTCAGTATAGTTTAATCGATAATTTGGGAATTTGGGGAATTGGGTTGCACATTTTGGATGTTGAATGTGTAGTTGAGGTAATTGGTTTAGGATGTTTTAATTTGGTAAATAAAACAAAGTTCATGTAGTTTGTACAGACAGTATCAATTTATAAAAACAAACAGTCTTATATTTTCAGCTTGAAGAGCTTCAGACCACATCTTCAGTTGCAGACATAAAAACAGATGAAATCAGCTTGCAGATAGTTTGTGTCTGCAAACACAAACATCACCGAAGTGATTCAACATGCTATCATAAATTTCATAATAATAAACAAAAATTGGGTCCCACATATACCTTTCAACAACTTAGAGGATTCACATCCCAACCATCAAACCATCACCATATTAATATAAAAAATTCTTCTAAAATAGGTTAGGTTTAGAAGGTGTTCGGGTCGTCATCTTTTATCTTTCCCGATTAGGTTTAGAATTTAGTCCTCACACCACATTCTTAACTTCTCTTCACTCTTTTCATCGAACAGGTTCAAGGTATCGTCCTCTATCTCTATCTGAGTTTGAAAAGATGATGCCTTGAACCTGTTCGATGAAACGATAAAGAGACAACTCCTGCAATCTGTTGTTCAGTTTACTCAGCTGTTGAATACTTTATCCAAAATGAACCTTTTTTCTTCTTGCATCGATCTTATCAAACAGATGTCTTTATGTATTCCACAATGATTAAAGGGTTTCTGATAGGTTAGGTTTAGAAGGTGCTTGGGTCGTCATCTTCTCTCGTCCACAGGTTATTCTTCGATTTCTGATCGATTTGTTTACTTTTTTCATGCAATAATCGGGTGTGAAAACAGTAATTGATGCTCAATTGTTTGTTTCTGGTTTAATAACACAAGCTAGGGTTACGTGTTAACTGTAATTTCTGTTTTTGAAGGTGAGTTGAACATAAATTTGTAATGATTCTTTGTTTTGCCTGTTTATATGAGTTGAATAAAGCTCAATTGCTTGTTTTTTGATAAGAAAACCGAGATTCGTTTACTTTTTTTTTTTGTAATAATGGAGTATGAAAGATCTAATTGAAGCTCGATTGTTTGTTTCTGGTTAGAGAACACAAGTTAGGGTTATGTGTTGTACTGTAATTTCTGTTTTTGAAGGTGTATCAAACTACATGAAACTTAATTGTTTGTTTCTGATATGAAAATAGAGATTTCGGTTGAGTGTTGTACTGAGATTTGTGAACATGAACTGGACGTGATTATGATGTGTTTCTTTGTTTGCTAGTTTATATGAGTTGAAATGAAGCTCAATTGCTTGTTTTTTAATCAGAAAACAGAAATTTAGGCTACATGTTCTACTTGAATTGATGTTTCTGAACGTGAATAGAGCGTGATTATCATATGTTTCTTATGTGTTCTACTGAAGTTTTGTGTTGCTGAATGTTAGTTGGACATGATTATGATATGATTCTTTGTTTGCTTGTTTATGTGAGTTGATATGAAGCTCAATTGTTTGTTTCTGATCAGAAAACAAAAATTTAAGGTTACGTGTTCGATTAATTTATGTTTCTGAATGTGATTATGATATGTGTTTAAAACTTTGTTATAAAACTGTTGGTTTGGATTTCCCGTCATCAGAGTGTTAAAATTTGTTAATAATCATAACACGAGAACCAATTGTGACTATAGTAGCATCTACATCTATGTGTAATTTGTTAAATCTATAGATTTAATACAACCCTTGTAACACACGGGTACTTAGACTAGTTAATCCTATAAGAAGATAAATAAGATGTCATGTCTTTTTTTTTAAATCAGCTAGAAAATGACTGGACAGGTCATTTGTTGTCACATCACTTCTATGATGTAATATGGGTAAAACGATAATAAAATTAACGCTTAATTAATGGATGGTTGCTAAAATCAGAAAAAAAAAAAAAAAAACGTTGCTAAGAGCTTGTTTTTATTTCATGTAATTTTTACTTGTTTATAAAAAATATTATGAAGAAAAGATGGTATTGGGTCAGTCAACTCGACCCGTGCAAAAATAGTTTGACCGACCCACCCGTTTTGCCACCTTTACTGATCTAGTACATTGTCTACTTTGTTACGTGCAGATTTTGCATACATTACCCAAAGGGCGAGTTACATATTGGGAAACATATGGGCTCCACCTGCATTTGCATCATAATTTCCTGCAAAACACTTGGCTGCTGCATCTCAAGCTTCTACCCAGAGCCGTCCCCGAAAACTCTTGAAAAAATTTAGGCCTCGGGCGATGAAAAGAATTGGGCCCAAAATTATGGTTAAGGGTAAATGAATTACAAAAATAAAAACTTAGTGATGAAGCAAAGACTCGAACTTGAGACCTTTACATTATTTTGAGATGGTTTTTGCCACTACATCACCAATATTTTTTTTTGCAAAATAAACAGATGAATATACTAAATATATAATTGAGTAAACTGCCATTTTGGTCCCTGTGGTTTGGCTAGTTTTGCCACTTTAGTCCAAATCTCAAACTTATTACATCCAGGGCCCTGTGGTTTGCATTTTGTTGCCATTTTAGTCCAAAACTCAAATTTAACCAGATTTCCCAACTTGAACCTGATTTTTTGTCTTTATCCTCAGGGGTATTTTAGTCATTGTACATTTATTATAACCGATTATTGATTAAAAATAATAAAACTAAATAATCATCCTATAACACAGACTGTCATCTTCTCCATCACCACCACTGCCACTTCTCACCACCGCCACCTCCTCCCCCCTCCATTAACACCACTACTGTAGCACCACCATCCCCACCGCACCCCCACTACAACAACCCCCACAAGCACCACCTCTTCAGAGCCCTAAAACAGACTCACTTCAAAACTCTAAAAAAACCTTAAACAATTGGATCTCCTTCTCGATTTGCAGACAACAAACTTAATAGATTAATAACAAAAATGGCCCCTGCATTAATCATTCAAAAAACCCTAACCTAATTATGGATCTCCTTCTCGATTTGCCACCGTCGTTGTGTCCAAAACCACCCCGTCTCCACCAAACTCTGCACTCTCTCTCTAAATGCCCAATTCTCTCTCACTCTTCTCTCTCTCTCTCCTTTCTCTGATCTGCAACCAGAATAACACATACACCAAAATAAAAATACCAAACAACAAAAACAAACGAAACCGTAAACTAACCTTATCATCCACCGCAACCTTAAGCTGCAAGGTCCTACTCTTCTGCTTCATCCTATACAACCTCCTCCCCAAAATCACAACCCCCATCATCGCCGCCGCCACCGACAAACTCCACACCGGACTCTCCTTAAACAAACAATACTTCAACAAATCCAACGGAATCTTCCACCACACCCCCCACCCTTCGGAATAATCTTGTTCGATTCCGTGGAGATATGCGGTGGTTTGATCGGAAGTGGGGTGGTCTAGCAGCTCCCAATCGTCGTCGTGTAGGTTGATGATATTATCCATGGAAGATGAAGATGAAACCCAAGAAAGAAAGAAAGAAAGAGATTGGGGGAAGTGTGGAAGAAGTTGAGCTCCGGGAGATGGTTGTGGTGCCGGTGGTGAGAAGGGGAGAGGAGGTGGTGGTGGTGGTGTTGTTCATGGGGCAGTGGTTGTCACACCCCAACCGATGGCGGAATCATCGGGGCGCGGCACTAGGCGAATCAGATTGCTCAAGAGAATCCATAACAGCTATATTGCGATAATATTTAATACATTCGTTATCCCATACTAACAAATAATACAATCACATCAGTTATCACAGATTCCTTGTCCTCTCGAACAATACAAATCCGACAACCTAGATTTTAGTTGAGTTTCTAGACTCCCTAGCTTGATTTGGTATAGTCTGCGACCTAACCTGCAACATACGTTAAAATATTTATCAATACAAAAGTATTGGCGAGTATACAGGTTTGATGAGTATAGCATAATAGATTAAAAGTGTAGCGAATTTCCATATGATAAACGTAATACACGACATATATACTCACAAAACTGATACTACCAACTAAGTCCTCGATGCTCGAATGTACGATGGCATAACTAGACCCCGTCGGGCGCAATAGTACTATACTAGTCGTGGTGGGACGTCGCGAGTATAAGCCCTAGCACATATGCAACTAGCATCACGTATATCAATGCATAACAGTTATTCGCAAGTGATAATTCGATTGATTGAATATTTCGTTTGATAATTTCGATCTGTTAGAAACGTATGTTACACCCAAAATTCGATTAAAAGGGGTTCAAGTATACTCACAGCGCGTATTCGGTAAGTAAACACAGCTTGATTCGGGTTGCGTCTGAGTTAGCCTGATCGAATGAGAGTACGTTAAACGGCGATGAACGAATCAGATGACTATTGGTCATTCGGTCGGATGGCAATCCGGCCGGATGGCCATTCGTTTGAAGTGATCAGGCTTGGGGACTATCCGGTCGGATGGCAATTCGGCCGGATGGTCATTTGTTTGATTGGCGAGTTGATCAGTCGTATGATGCTTATCCGTGCGGACGACATGTTGTCCGTGCGGATGACCTGTTGTCCGTGCGGATGACATGTTGTTCGTGCGGATGGCATGTTGTCCGTGCGGATGGCATGTTGTCCGTGCGGATGGCATGTTGTCCGTCCGGATGACATGTTGTGCATGCGTATAACATGTTGTCCGTCCGGAGGACATGTTGTCCGTGCGGATAACATGTTGTCCGTCCGGATGACATGTTGTTCGTGCGGACATGTCACCCGTGCGGTTGACACGTCTGTTTCACGTTCTGAACATTGTTTTCGAGTGTTTATCGGAAGGAATACGTGTAGAGTTACCGGGACAGTGTAATCTCGCACTAACACTTTGAAGTTCCGTCAATTCCGACCCGCTCTAACGGCCGGGAATCACCCCGTTCCATCGGATCTGGCCGTTCGTGAGGGTTCTTCATGGTTAACTCGAAATCGCACATCCTTGGGTAAATACTTAGATTTAGGCGAGATTTGTTACCAAAACATGTGGAAATCACCCAGATCTGAGTCGTTTATGGTGGGATGAGACCCCCATCTTGAAGTTCATAAGAACTCTTGGTGACATCACCTCAAAACGCCTCAAATCCGCAGATTTCACGGTTAGAATCAGAGTTTTGAAAGATAGAATGATGTAGAATCGAGTGTAGATTGTAGAAGTACAAGTTTTAGGTTGAAATCTTACCGGATTCGCGAGGAAATCGAGAGAAAAGGGTCTTGGAGCGTGTTTGGTTGAATAGGAGCTGTCACATCACTTGAACAGTGATGTGACATGGTATTTATAGGCAACAGAGGCGAAGAAGGGTGTTTTGGCCCGGATTGTCCATCCGTGCGGATGGCCCATCCGTGCGGATAGCCCATCCGTGCGGATTGCTATCCGTCCGGATAGCCCATCCGTCCGGATGGCTATCCGTCCGGATGGCCATTCAGACGAGACGGATTTCTCCGTTTTGATCGTGTTTGATGGCTTTCGAAGCGCGTACATCCATAATTAGTTTATATTATCACTATATTGTCATTATTATATATTATTATATACATATGTCACTAGGGGTCGTATTTACGTATCCATAATCCAAAGATTCGACAATTAACAATCGGTTTCGATTCAAGTATGCGATTATTAACGACGTTTCACGGCCATCAATGAGGGTAGTATAGGTCCTTTCTTGATGCCATCGTGATCGTTATTTCGCGTAGTGCCACAAAGACTGACGGGGTACCGTTTACTCGTATTGTCGTCATCGTCATGACGACTGGAGCTACAGCACTCACCCGAGGGTCCTTGTTAGCGTTAATTGTTTACGTTCGACACCTCACGGCCACTGAGGAGGGTAGAATAGGTCCTCACTTGTCACACCCCCCAAAATCCACCTGCGGAGTACTACCGCTTGGAGGAGTGACTGACCAGGATCCAGCCACCAATCATATTGAACAAGCATATAAGTAGTTATAAAAATCCTACCAATACAATTGGTGTTCAAACAAAACATAGTTTAGGTTGCAAGCGGAAGCATAAGTCTTAAAACCAAAACATAAGTTTAATTGTTTCAAAGTTTAACGCGGCACACAGTCGTCCATGTCCCACAACGACTCTCTTCCATGCAAGCTCCAGCTAAGTACCTATTGACCTGCAAAGCATGTAGTAACGAGTCAACAACAAGTTGAGTGAGTTCACGGTTGGGTGTTCGTTTTAAGTTGTTTCAAAAACAGTTTCCTTTATCTGGCATCCAGCCGTGGGGGTTACCCCATAGTTAAAAACGTGACTTGTTTATTCCCGGTTACTCTGGCAATCCAGCCGTGGGGGCTACCCCGTGTTAGTTATCTGGCATTTCGGCCGTGGGGGCTACCCCAGGTATATACTAGACTCGTTACCATATCGACTGCTGACTGTAGTCATGTTTATGTGCCCTGAAACTGTCAATGTCTATCATCATTGACGTGCCCCAGATCCATTAGTTCACGCCCGTCCTCTGCGGCACGGTGTGAGGTTTGTCAGACCTAAATAGCGCTATCTAACTAATGACCCGCTCGCCATTGGCCCGGCGATTAAGTCGATATAAAAAGGAGGGACTTCGTGATAGAGTTTTGGTCTAGTACGAGTTATCTGTCCGTGAGGACGAGGAATTACATTCCTGAACCATTGCTGTCCTACCCAAGGAGGACGAGGAACCCATGTTCCTTAACCCCAATTCCCGACCCCTGGGAATCCCATGCTTTGTAGAGGGTGTGAACTCACCTTGGTTTGCTCGGCAGACACACAGAAAGTCAATCAAGCAATATTGTGGTCACTCACGTCCTATCATAGTTGTATCATACAAATCAGGTTCGTATTCAAGCAGTACACGTATGTTTCTAGCACATTGCATTCAAGTATCATTCATGGCAGTCCATCAACATTCACGTTCAATCAGTAACGTATAAGGTCTATGCATTAGGCCCAAAAGTCCGGCCCAATCACCCAAGCCCGTAATCATGCAAGTCCAATTCAGCGTGCATATGAAGATGGTCTTGAGTCGAGACTGTGCGGTCTCTAGTCGAGACTGTGCGGTCTCGAGTTGTAGCTTACAAGTTTCGAGTCGCAACTGATGAGGCCTCGGGTTATGCATGTGTTGGTCTCGAGTCGCAACCGGACTCGCAAGTAGGGTCTCGAGTCACGATGTTTGGGTGTTGATCAAGTGGGGTCTCGAGTCGAGACTATAGGTTCTCGACTCGCAACTAGTGTCGAAACCAGGGATCTCGAGTTGACATTTGGTGGCCTCGAGTCGAGACAGAAGGTCTCGGCTGGGGACATTTGCTGAATTCGACATTGTACTTGGCCAATGAGATTTCATGGTCATGATATTATGTACTACCCAGTAATATTGCACTAACATGTTCCCTTGTCTATTACTTACCAAAAATGGATCAAACATGGCAATTTCAAATGTTCATAACATATTCATATCATCTTTAAGTTGTTCTTCATATATTCAAGTCATGTTCATGTTGATTATTCAAACTTGTTCATCATATTTCCGGGTTTTTAGCATTAATCCAAACATAATCATGAACAACAAATCAACACACTTGAACATACTCATCTAAAGGTTTCAAATCATCACATAACATCTCAAAATTAACTCTACACTAATCCGATTAACATGGTACTACACATATGCAAGCCGGTTTTCATGAACATCAATAATCAATGGTTTGAATCATATTTAGACACAAGATATCAGGAGCTCATTATGTAACATATCCGAAATCAAAACATGTTATCCGATTATCAACATCATACAACTCCGATTCACAAAACATCATCAAGCATACAACTATATTAGTTCAATCATGTCATTCATACTATCATTTAACAACAAACATCATAAGGACACTAACCGGTTGATGGGTTTCGAAGGTGAGTATGAAGCCTCCAAACGGGTGTGTGTGTGAGTCGATCCGAGAGCTCCTAGTGTCCTTTCGACTGAGGGCGTCAGCCACAACATTGGCCTTGCCCGGGTGATACCTGATTGAGCACTCGTAGTCATTCAGCAGCTCGACCCATCGTCGTTGCCGCATGTTTAGTTCCTTCTGCTTGAAGATGTGCTCGAGGCTCCTGTGGTCGGTGTAGATGGCACACTTGGTGCCGTACAGGTATTGCCGCCATAGCTTAAGCGCAAAAACAACAGTTCCCAGCTCTAAGTCGTGCGTAGTGTAGTTTCTTTCATGAACCTTGAGTTGGCGTGAGGCGTAGGCTATAACTTTATCTCGTTGCATCAATACACAACCAAGACCTTGAATTGACGCGTCGTAGTAGACCACGAAGTCGTCTGTGCCTTCCGGCAAGGAAAGGATAGGTGTGCTGCATAGTCTATCCTTTAAGTGCTGAAGTGCTGATTCCTGTGCGTTTCCCCAGCGATAAACAACGCCTTTCTGCGTCAGCGAGGTGAGAGGCTGTGCAATCTTAGAAAAATCCTTAATGAACCTCCTGTAGTAACCTGCCAATCCCAAGAATTGGCGAATTTCCTTTGGTGTACGAGGTGCAGGCCAGTTCTTAATCGAGTCTACCTTGGACGGATCAACATGGATCCCATCCCTGTTCACCACATGGCCTAGGAAATGGACCTCACGAAGCCAGAAGTCGCATTTCGAGAACTTCGCATAGAGCTGTTCTGTTCGAAGGAGTTCCAAAATGAGTCGTAGATGTTGCTCGTGTTCCTCCTGACTCTTAGAATAGATCAGGATGTCGTCGATGAAGACTATAACGAACTTTTCCAGGTAAGGCTTGCACACTCGGTTCATCAAGTCCATGAAAACTGCAGGTGCGTTTGTCAACCCAAAAGGCATGACCAAAAACTCATAGTTCCCATAGCGAGTTCTGAAAGCTGTTTTGGAGACGTCCTCTTCTCGGACTCTCAACTGGTGATAACCCGATCTCAAATCGATCTTCGAATAGTAGTTCGACCCTTGCAGCTGGTCGAACAAGTCGTCAATACGCGGTAGAGGATAACGATTCTTCACCGTCACCTTGTTGAGTTCCCGGTAGTCGATGCACATTCTGAAGGTACCGTCTTTCTTCTTCACAAATAGTACTGGAGCTCCCCAGGGCGATGAGCTTGGGCGAATGAAACCCTTATCTAAGAGTTCTTGTAGTTGTGTAGAGAGTTCTTCCAACTCTGATGGAGCTAAACGATAAGGTGCACGAGCTATAGGCGCAGCTCCGGGAGCTAGTTCAATCTGAAACTCGACTTGGCGATGAGGCAGAAGACCAGGTAATTCCTCAGGAAATACCTCAGGATAATCGCGTACAACTGGAAAATCTTCTATCTTCTTCTCTTTCTCCGAGGTGTCAGTTACAAGAGCCAAAATGGCAGTGTGGCCCTTTCGTAAGCACTTCTGGGCCTTAAGGAGAGAGATAACGTTCTCAACAGCACTCCTCTTGTCGCCACGAATCATGAGAGGTTCACTACTAGAACCTGGAATACGAACAATCTTCTCGTTGCAAAGAATCTCTGCTCGGTGTTGGGATAACCAATCCATCCCAATTACAACGTCGAAACTACCCAAAACGATAGGAACAAGGTCGATAGAGAAGGTCTGGTCTGCAAGAATAAGTTTACAACCCTTGACTACGTGTGTGGCCTCTAAGCTCTTACCATTGGCTAGCTCCACAGTGTGCTTGTTGTTCAAAGGTGTTGGGATACGCTTAAGCATCTGACTAACTTCTAGTGACATGTAGCTAGTATCGGCACCCGAATCAAATAATACTGAAACATAAAAGTCGTCGAGAAGGAACTTACCCGCCACAACATTGGGGTCATTCGTTGCTTCACCATGGCCAATCACGAACGCCCGCCCCCTGGCACCATTGTTGTTGTTGTTCTGGTTCCTGTTCAGTTGGGGACAATCTCTCTTGAAGTGGCCCTCAGCTCCACACTGAAAGCATCCTTTGTTATCACCTTGCTGCTGCTGCTGACGTTGATTCTCTTGAGCTTGCTGACGATTCTGATTGGCGGGATACAAGCTCCTGCAATCCTTTGCTGCGTGACCTGGCTTGTTGCACCGATGACAGTTACCCCTGGTGCATGGCCCGCTGTGGTGCAGGCTGCAGCGATTGCATTTGGGGTGATTCCCCTTGTACCCACCACAACCTTGACCACCAGATGATTGTTGATTAGGGCTCTTGTAGTCATCAGTCCTTCTCTGCTGAGACTGGGACTGAACAGAAGTCGAACCCTTACTTGGAGCTCCATCCCATTTCCGCTTGTTGTCACTAGGGACACCTGAAGTAGTTGCAGCACCTATGCGCTTTGGTAACCTGTTCTGCTCCACCGCCTGATCCGTGAGACGGTGAGCCAATTGCACAACTTGCTGGATGGTGGCGAGGTTTGCCGAAGTCACATGACTTTGGATTTCTGGCACTAAGCCCTTGAGAAAGAGTTCAATTCGCTTAAATGGAGGGTCCACCATAGTAGGACACAGTAAGGCCAGCTCATTTGATCTCTTAGTGTACGCCTCAATTTCTGACCCCGTCATCTTGAGGTTGAAGAACTCGACTTCCAGCTTATGAATGTCATCACGACTGCAGTATTCTTCCTTGATCATTTCCTTAAAAGTTTCCCATGGGGTGGCGTTGGCAGCAACCAATCCCAGCATTTGGACCTGAGCATTCCACCATGTGAGGGCCAAACCCTCGAGAGTACCGGTAGCATACTTCACCCTGTGCGCCTCAGGGCATTCACACATTTCGAACACAGATTCTAGTTTCTCAAACCAGTGGAGGAGGCCTACAGCTCCTTCAGTGCCGCTAAAAGTAGTTGGTCGGCAGTCCATGAAAGTCTTAAAGGTGCATACGGGTGGCTGAATATGTTGACCTATTGTGGGTGAAGGAAAAGAAAGAGTTTAACACAAAGGTTGGTTCACGAGAGTAGGATTCTAAAGATCCTGGAATGAGTTCGGACTGCAGGATATACCTCCTGCGTGTGCAGCTGCAAGTGCTGCGGCAACTCGTTCGTTAATCAGAGCCGTCAACTGGGCTTGTGTCATGTTAACGCGTCCAGACATGATCTTCATATCAAGAGTAACACGAGTGAGAGAGGTTCGCGAAAGTACGATGATAGGATAGAGTAAGCACGCACGTGTTCAATCAACAGTTGTTATACTAACCAAGCATACCAGGAGCAATGTACTATGTAACTAACAGGTAGGCAATATATATACAAATCATATCACCTAGAATGTCGAGCCTTGCACGTGGAGTGAAGCGTCGTTGTGGACCGTTGAGCACTGTACAGGTTATAGTCTGGTTTTAACAAAAACGTTTTCCCTTTATTAAAACCAAGTTCTCTATAACCAATGGCTCTGATACCAATCTGTCACACCCCCCAAAATCCACCTGCGGAGTACTACCGCTTGGAGGAGTGACTGACCAGGATCCAGCCACCAATCATATTGAACAAGCATATAAGTAGTTATAAAAATCCTACCAATACAATTGGTGTTCAAACAAAACATACTTTAGGTTGCAAGCGGAAGCATAAGTCTTAAAACCAAAACATAAGTTTAATTGTTTCAAAGTTTAACGCGGCACACAGTCGTCCATGTCCCACAACGACTCTCTTCCATGCAAGCTCCAGCTAAGTACCTATTGACCTGCAAAGCATGTAGTAACGAGTCAACAACAAGTTGAGTGAGTTCACGGTTGGGTGTTCGTTTTAAGTTGTTTCAAAAACAGTTTCCTTTATCTGGCATCCAGCCGTGGGGGTTACCCCATAGTTAAAAACGTGACTTGTTTATTCCCGGTTACTCTGGCAATCCAGCCGTGGGGGCTACCCCGTGTTAGTTATCTGGCATTTCGGCCGTGGGGGCTACCCCAGGTATATACTAGACTCGTTACCATATCGACTGCTGACTGTAGTCATGTTTATGTGCCCTGAAACTGTCAATGTCTATCATCATTGACGTGCCCCAGATCCATTAGTTCACGCCCGTCCTCTGCGGCACGGTGTGAGGTTTGTCAGACCTAAATAGCGCTATCTAACTAATGACCCGCTCGCCATTGGCCCGGCGATTAAGTCGATATAAAAAGGAGGGACTTCGTGATAGAGTTTTGGTCTAGTACGAGTTATCTGTCCGTGAGGATGAGGAATTACATTCCTGAACCATTGCTGTCCTACCCAAGGAGGACGAGGAACCCATGTTCCTTAACCCCAATTCCCGACCCCTGGGAATCCCATGCTTTGTAGAGGGTGTGAACTCACCTTGGTTTCCTCGGCAGACACACAGAAAGTCAATCAAGCAATATTGTGGTCACTCACGTCCTATCATAGTTGTATCATACAAATCAGGTTCGTATTCAAGCAGTACACGTATGTTTCTAGCACATTGCATTCAAGTATCATTCATGGCAGTCCATCAACATTCACGTTCAATCAGTAACGTATAAGGTCTATGCATTAGGCCCAAAAGTCCGGCCCAATCACCCAAGCCCGTAATCATGCAAGTCCAATTCAGCGAGCATATGAAGATGGTCTTGAGTCGAGACTGTGCGGTCTCTAGTCGAGACTGTGCGGTCTCGAGTTGTAGCTTACAAGTTTCGAGTCGCAACTGATGAGGCCTCGGGTTATGCATGTGTTGGTCTCGAGTTGCAACCGGACTCGCAAGTAGGGTCTCGAGTCACGATGTTTGGGTGTTGATCAAGTGGGGTCTCGAGTCGAGACTATAGGTTCTCGACTCGCAACTAGTGTCGAAACCAGGGATCTCGAGTTGACATTTGGTGGCCTCGAGTCGAGACAGAAGGTCTCGGCTGGGGACATTTGTTGAATTCGACATTGTACTTGGCCAATGAGATTTCATGGTCATGATATTATGTACTACCCAGTAATATTGCACTAACATGTTCCCTTGTCTATTACTTACCAAAAATGGATCAAACATGGCAATTTCAAATGTTCATAACATATTCATATCATCTTTAAGTTGTTCTTCATATATTCAAGTCATGTTCATGTTGATTATTCAAACTTGTTCATCATATTTCCGGGTTTTTAGCATTAATCCAAACATAATCATGAACAACAAATCAACACACTTGAACATACTCATCTAAAGGTTTCAAATCATCACATAACATCTCAAAATTAACTCTACACTAATCCGATTAACATGGTACTACACATATGCAAGCCGGTTTTCATGAACATCAATAATCAATGGTTTGAATCATATTTAGACACAAGATATCATGAGCTCATTATGTAACATATCCGAAATCAAAACATGTTATCCGATTATCAACATCATACAACTCCGATTCACAAAACATCATCAAGCATACAACTATATTAGTTCAATCATGTCATTCATACTATCATTTAACAACAAACATCATAAGGACACTAACCGGTTGATGGGTTTCGAAGGTGAGTATGAAGCCTCCAAACGGGTGTGTGTGTGAGTCGATCCGAGAGCTCCTAGTGTCACCGGTTTGATCCGAGAGAAGGATGGGAGGTGATGCTTGATTCTCTAGGGTTTAAGGTTTCTCTAGAGAGAGAGTGTGTAGGAGAAGGTGTGTGTGAGAGTGAGTGTGTTGTCCAAAGAAATGGCAAACATGGCTATCCACCAAGTTTATATATCCGTTCCAAGTAGTGCACCCTAATGGACTTTCGGTTGGGTTAAATGAGGTGTATGGCCCATCCGGCCCATTGTTTCATTGTTCACTCGAGACCGCATGGTCTCGAGTTGGGTCCTTGTGTCTCGGGTCATAATAATACACACATACATACAAGCATAACATAACACATAATCGCATAGAATGTTCACTTATATCATTAAACCAACAAGTTAACTAATCACATAACGTTCAAGCAAGTAACATCGAGATATAACGAAAGGTTCTAAATTTCGAGTTGTCACATCATCCCCAAGTTGAAAGAAATTTCGTCCCGAAATTTGGTAGGCACTCACTGAGGAAACTAGTTAAGTTGTATGGTGTTCCCGGTTTTCCTGGGGTGTCACATCCACCCCCCGTTGATCTGGAATTTCGTCCCGAAATTCCGTAGCTTCGGCCTCAGTAGTGGTTGTACTGTTTGCGAACAGTTGGGGATACTTTTGTTTCATCTGATCTTCGCGCTCCCAGGTGAACTCTGGGTCGCGACGTGAGTTCCAACGAACTCGAACAAGAGGTATTCTAGTGCTCTTGAGGACCTTAACATCCCGGTCCATGATTTCGACTGGTTCCTCGACGAATCGTAACTGCTCGTCGATAGTGAGTTCCTTCAGAGGAACTACGTGGGTCTCATCTGACAGACATTTCTTCAGATTCGACACGTGGAAAACGTTGTGAACTGCACTGAGTTCGGCTGGTAAGTTCAGTCTGTAGGCCACCCTGCCTATTTTCTCAATGATTTCGAAGGGTCCAACGTATCGTGGGTTAAGTTTGCCTCGTTTACCAAAACGAACCACACCCCTCCAGGGTGAAACTTTGAGTAGTACCCGCTCCCCAACCTGGAGATCTAGTGGTTTCCTGCCCTTATCGGCGTAGACTTTCTGACGGTCACGAGCTGCCGCCATGCGTTTTCGTATCTGAGCGATTTGTTCGGTTGTATCTACCACATGTTCTGGACCAGTGATCTGACTATCCCCCACCTCTGCCCAACAAAGAGGTGACCGGCATTTACATCCGTACAATGCCTCAAACGGAGCAGCTTTAATGCTGGTGTGGTAGCTGTTATTGTACGAGAATTCCACAAGTGGCAGATGCTTTTCCCAGCGGTTGGCAAAGTCGATTACACATGCACGGAGCATGTCTTCTAATGTTTGAATAGTGCGCTCGGACTGCCTATCCGTTTGAGGGTGATACGCTGTGCTCATATCTAAACGTGAGCCAAAGGATTTGTGCATTGCTTGCCACAGTTCTGAAGTAAAACGTGCATCTCGATCTGAGATAATAGAGGTGGGCACCCCGTGCCTTGAAACAACTTCCTTGAGGTATATTTCTGCTAGAGTGGAGAACTTATCCGTCTCCTTGATAGCCAAGAAGTGTGCAGATTTTGTGAGTCGATCCACGATCACCCAAATAGTATCGTTTCCGCGCTGGGATCTAGGCAGGCCAGTGACAAAATCCATGGAAATTTGCTCCCATTTCCATTGTGGTATCTCTGGTTGTTGGAGTAGGCCTGAGGGTTTCTGGTATTCAGACTTGACTCTCGCACAAGTCAAACACTTGCTGACGTAGGTTGCTATGTGGGCCTTCATGCTAGGCCACCAATATGTAGTTCTGATGTCGTGGTACATTTTATCTGAACCAGGATGTACCGAGTAGCGAGACTTGTGTGCTTCATCCATCACAAGCTCTCGTAGGTTGCCGTAGAGTGGGACCCAAACGCGTCCCGTTACGTAGTAAGCACCGTCTTCCTTCTGTTCTAAGCGTTGCCTTGATCCGCGTAGGGCCTCAGCCCTGACGTTTTCTGGTTTCAATGCTTCTACCTGAGCAGCTCGTATCTGGGAAGGCAGACTAGAATGGATCGTGAGTTGTAAAGCTCGTAGCGCTTAGGCGTAGTGTCCTTTCGACTGAGGGCGTCAGCCACAACATTGGCCTTGCCCGGGTGATACCTGATTGAGCACTCGTAGTCATTCAGCAGCTCGACCCATCGTCGTTGCCGCATGTTTAGTTCCTTCTGCTTGAAGATGTGCTCGAGGCTCCTGTGGTCGGTGTAGATGGCACACTTGGTGCCGTACAGGTATTGCCGCCATAGCTTAAGCGCAAAAACAACAGCTCCCAGCTCTAAGTCGTGCGTAGTGTAGTTTCTTTCATGAACCTTGAGTTGGCGTGAGGCGTAGGCTATAACTTTATCTCGTTGCATCAATACACAACCAATACCTTGAATTGACGCGTCGTAGTAGACCACGAAGTCGTCTGTGCCTTCCGGCAAGGAAAGGATAGGTGCGCTGCATAGTCTATCCTTTAAGTGCTGAAGTGCTGATTCCTGTGCGTTTCCCCAGCGATAAACAACGCCTTTCTGCGTCAGCGAGGTGAGAGGCTGTGCAATCTTAGAAAAATCCTTAATGAACCTCCTGTAGTAACCTGCCAATCCCAAGAATTGGCGAATTTCCTTTGGTGTACGAGGTGCAGGCCAGTTCTTAATCGAGTCTACCTTGGACGGATCAACATGGATCCCATCCCTGTTCACCACATGGCCTAGGAAATGGACCTCACGAAGCCAGAAGTCGCATTTCGAGAACTTCGCATAGAGCTGTTCTGTTCGAAGGAGTTCCAAAATGAGTCGTAGATGTTGCTCGTGTTCCTCCTGACTCTTAGAATAGATCAGGATGTCGTCGATGAAGACTATAACGAACTTGTCCAGGTAAGGCTTGCACACTCGGTTCATCAAGTCCATGAAAACTGCAGGTGCGTTTGTCAGCCCAAAAGGCATGACCAAAAACTCATAGTGCCCATAGCGAGTTCTGAAAGCTGTTTTGGAGACGTCCTCTTCTCGGACTCTCAACTGGTGATAACCCGATCTCAAATCGATCTTCGAATAGTAGTTCGACCCTTGCAGCTGGTCGAACAAGTCGTCAATACGCGGTAGAGGATAACGATTCTTCACCGTCACCTTGTTGAGTTCCCGGTAGTCGATGCACATTCTGAAGGTACCGTCTTTCTTCTTCACAAATAGTACTGGAGCTCCCCAGGGCGATGAGCTTGGGCGAATGAAACCCTTATCTAAGAGTTCTTGTAGTTGTGTAGAGAGTTCTTCCAACTCTGATGGAGCTAAACGATAAGGTGCACGAGCTATAGGCACAGCTCCGGGAGCTAGTTCAATCTGAAACTCGACTTGGCGATGAGGCAGAAGACCAGGTAATTCCTCAGGAAATACCTCAGGATAATCGCGTACAACTGGAAAATCTTCTATCTTCTTCTCTTTCTCCGAGGTGTCAGTTACAAGAGCCAAAATGGCAGTGTGGCCCTTTCGTAAGCACTTCTGGGCCTTAAGGAGAGAGATAACGTTCTCAACAGCACTCCTCTTGTCGCCACGAATCATGAGAGGTTCACTACTAGAACCTGGAATACGAACAATCTTCTCGTTGCAAAGAATCTCTGCTCGGTGTTGGGATAACCAATCCATCCCAATTACAACGTCGAAACTACCCAAAACGACAGGAACAAGGTCGATAGAGAAGGTCTGGTCTGCAAGAATAAGTTTACAACCCTTGACTACGTGTGTGGCCTCTAAGCTCTTACCATTGGCTAGCTCCACAGTGTGCTTGTTGTTCAAAGGTGTTGGGATACGCTTAAGCATCTGACTAACTTCTAGTGACATGTAGCTAGTATCGGCACCCGAATCAAATAATACTGAAACATAAAAGTCGTCGAGAAGGAACTTACCCGCCACAACATTGGGGTCATTCGTTGCTTCACCATGGCCAATCACGAACGCCCGCCCCCTGGCACCATTGTTGTTGTTGTTCTGGTTCCTGTTCAGTTGGGGACAATCTCTCTTGAAGTGGCCCTCAGCTCCACACTGAAAGCATCCTTTGTTATCACCTTGCTGCTGCTGCTGACGTTGATTCTCTTGAGCTTGCTGACGATTCTGATTGGCGGGATACAAGCTCCTGCAATCCTTTGCTGCGTGACCTGGCTTGTTGCACCAATGACAGTTACCCCTGGTGCATGGCCCGCTGTGGTGCAGGCTGCAGCGATTGCATTTGGGGTGATTCCCCTTGTACCCACCACAACCTTGACCACCAGATGATTGTTGATTAGGGCTCTTGTAGTCATCAGTCCTTCTCTGCTGAGACTGGGACTGAACAGAAGTCGAACCCTTACTTGGAGCTCCATCCCATTTCCGCTTGTTGTCACTAGGGACACCTGAAGTAGTTGCAGCACCTATGCGCTTTGGTAACCTGTTCTGCTCCACCGCCTGATCCGTGAGACGGTGAGCCAATTGCACAACTTGCTGGATGGTGGCGAGGTTTGCCGAAGTCACATGACTTTGGATTTCTGGCACTAAGCCCTTGAGAAAGAGTTCAATTCGCTTAAATGGAGGGTCCACCATAGTAGGACACAGTAAGGCCAGCTCATTTGATCTCTTAGTGTACGCCTCAATTTCTGACCCCGTCATCTTGAGGTTGAAGAACTCGACTTCCAGCTTATGAATGTCATCACGACTGCAGTATTCTTCCTTGATCATTTCCTTAAAAGTTTCCCATGGGGTGGCGTTGGCAGCAACCAATCCCAGCATTTGGACCTGAGCATTCCACCATGTGAGGGCCAAACCCTCGAGAGTACCGGTAGCATACTTCACCCTGTGCGCCTCAGGGCATTCACACATTTCGAACACAGATTCTAGTTTCTCAAACCAGTGGAGGAGGCCTACAGCTCCTTCAGTGCCGCTAAAAGTAGTTGGTCGGCAGTCCATGAAAGTCTTAAAGGTGCATACGGGTGGCTGAATATGTTGACCTATTGTGGGTGAAGGAAAAGAAAGAGTTTAACACAAAGGTTGGTTCACGAGAGTAGGATTCTAAAGATCCTGGAATGAGTTCGGACTGCAGGATATACCTCCTGCGTGTGCAGCTGCAAGTGCTGCGGCAACTCGTTCGTTAATCAGAGCCGTCAACTGGGCTTGTGTCATGTTAACGCGTCCAGACATGATCTTCATATCAAGAGTAACACGAGTGAGAGAGGTTCGCGAAAGTACGATGATAGGATAGAGTAAGCACGCACGTGTTCAATCAACAGTTGTTATACTAACCAAGCATACCAGGAGCAATGTACTATGTAACTAACAGGTAGGCAATATATATACAAATCATATCACCTAGAATGTCGAGCCTTGCACGTGGAGTGAAGCGTCGTTGTGGACCGTTGAGCACTGTACAGGTTATAGTCTGGTTTTAACAAAAACGTTTTCCCTTTATTAAAACCAAGTTCTCTATAACCAATGGCTCTGATACCAATCTGTCACACCCCCCAAAATCCACCTGCGGAGTACTACCGCTTGGAGGAGTGACTGACCAGGATCCAGCCACCAATCATATTGAACAAGCATATAAGTAGTTATAAAAATCCTACCAATACAATTGGTGTTCAAACAAAACATACTTTAGGTTGCAAGCGGAAGCATAAGTCTTAAAACCAAAACATAAGTTTAATTGTTTCAAAGTTTAACGCGGCACACAGTCGTCCATGTCCCACAACGACTCTCTTCCATGCAAGCTCCAGCTAAGTACCTATTGACCTGCAAAGCATGTAGTAACGAGTCAACAACAAGTTGAGTGAGTTCACGGTTGGGTGTTCGTTTTAAGTTGTTTCAAAAACAGTTTCCTTTATCTGGCATCCAGCCGTGGGGGTTACCCCATAGTTAAAAACGTGACTTGTTTATTCCCGGTTACTCTGGCAATCCAGCCGTGGGGGCTACCCCGTGTTAGTTATCTGGCATTTCGGCCGTGGGGGCTACCCCAGGTATATACTAGACTCGTTACCATATCGACTGCTGACTGTAGTCATGTTTATGTGCCCTGAAACTGTCAATGTCTATCATCATTGACGTGCCCCAGATCCATTAGTTCACGCCCGTCCTCTGCGGCACGGTGTGAGGTTTGTCAGACCTAAATAGCGCTATCTAACTAATGACCCGCTCGCCATTGGCCCGGCGATTAAGTCGATATAAAAAGGAGGGACTTCGTGATAGAGTTTTGGTCTAGTACGAGTTATCTGTCCGTGAGGACGAGGAATTACATTCCTGAACCATTGCTGTCCTACCCAAGGAGGACGAGGAACCCATGTTCCTTAACCCCAATTCCCGACCCCTGGGAATCCCATGCTTTGTAGAGGGTGTGAACTCACCTTGGTTTGCTCGGCAGACACACAGAAAGTCAATCAAGCAATATTGTGGTCACTCACGTCCTATCATAGTTGTATCATACAAATCAGGTTCGTATTCAAGCAGTACACGTATGTTTCTAGCACATTGCATTCAAGTATCATTCATGGCAGTCCATCAACATTCACGTTCAATCAGTAACGTATAAGGTCTATGCATTAGGCCCAAAAGTCCGGCCCAATCACCCAAGCCCGTAATCATGCAAGTCCAATTCAGCGTGCATATGAAGATGGTCTTGAGTCGAGACTGTGCGGTCTCTAGTCGAGACTGTGCGGTCTCGAGTTGTAGCTTACAAGTTTCGAGTCGCAACTGATGAGGCCTCGGGTTATGCATGTGTTGGTCTCGAGTCGCAACCGGACTCGCAAGTAGGGTCTCGAGTCACGATGTTTGGGTGTTGATCAAGTGGGGTCTCGAGTCGAGACTATAGGTTCTCGACTCGCAACTAGTGTCGAAACCAGGGATCTCGAGTTGACATTTGGTGGCCTCGAGTCGAGACAGAAGGTCTCGGCTGGGGACATTTGCTGAATTCGACATTGTACTTGGCCAATGAGATTTCATGGTCATGATATTATGTACTACCCAGTAATATTGCACTAACATGTTCCCTTGTCTATTACTTACCAAAAATGGATCAAACATGGCAATTTCAAATGTTCATAACATATTCATATCATCTTTAAGTTGTTCTTCATATATTCAAGTCATGTTCATGTTGATTATTCAAACTTGTTCATCATATTTCCGGGTTTTTAGCATTAATCCAAACATAATCATGAACAACAAATCAACACACTTGAACATACTCATCTAAAGGTTTCAAATCATCACATAACATCTCAAAATTAACTCTACACTAATCCGATTAACATGGTACTACACATATGCAAGCCGGTTTTCATGAACATCAATAATCAATGGTTTGAATCATATTTAGACACAAGGTATCATGAGCTCATTATGTAACATATCCGAAATCAAAACATGTTATCCGATTATCAACATCATACAACTCCGATTCACAAAACATCATCAAGCATACAACTATATTAGTTCAATCATGTCATTCATACTATCATTTAACAACAAACATCATAAGGACACTAACCGGTTGATGGGTTTCGAAGGTGAGTATGAAGCTTCCAAACGGGTGTGTGTGTGAGTCGATCCGAGAGCTCCTAGTGTCACCGGTTTGATCCGAGAGAAGGATGGGAGGTGATGCTTGATTCTCTAGGGTTTAAGGTTTCTCTAGAGAGAGAGTGTGTAGGAGAAGGTGTGTGTGAGAGTGAGTGTGTTGTCCAAAGAAATGGCAAACATGGCTATCCACCAAGTTTATATATCCATTCCAAGTAGTGCACCCTAATGGGCTTTCGGTTGGGTTAAATGAGGTGTATGGCCCATCCGGCCCATTGTTTCATTGTTCACTCGAGACCGCATGGTCTCGAGTTGGGTCCTTGTGTCTCGGGTCATAATAATACACACATACATACAAGCATAACATAACACATAATCGCATAGAATGTTCACTTATATCATTAAACCAACAAGTTAACTAATCACATAACGTTCAAGCAAGTAACATCGAGATATAACGGAAGGTTCTAAATTTCGAGTTGTCACATCACTCATTGCCTCCGTGAGTGTTAGTGTGATAATAGTGTAGTATAGTGATATTGTATTTCGAAAATATGCGATTATCCTTCGATTATCGATGTATATACGATATAGTTACATTATGATCCGAATCTCCGGTGCTAGGCGTAACGAGTATAACGAGTAGTAACAACGCACAAAAGTGCGGGTTGTTACAGTCTCCCCTACTTTAGGAAATTTCGTCCCGAAATTAATCCCATAGGTAGACTTCTAAGAGTTGATCTTGTATATGTAGCGATACAGCGAGTGATTTGACCGTAAGTTGACAGCAAGAACGTTTCGAATAAGAGAGATCGACTGCGATAGCGAGAAGGCGACGTAAAGACGAAAGTATTAACCCCACGAGTTGGCATTCCAAAGTACCTTGTCTTGTGTAGAGTTCGTTAGTTCGATGCGTTTGTAAAATTAAAGGACTTGAAAAAAGGTTTCTCATGACGTAGAATTAACTGAGTCGATCGTTAGCCAACGTTACGAGAAACATTCGTCTCAGATATTAAAAAGGAATTTAGGATGAAAATCTTTGAAAATTTTCCTTTTAACGTGAGGTCAACGGAGTTGATGTTAACCGATGTTGCAAGGAAGTTTGAGTTTCTAAACATTTTAAGGAATTCGAAGATGAAAACAAGGGTTACGAAAACTCTCCGGTGACATGGGTTCAAGCTGAATTCGATGTCGAACCAATGTCTAAAGAAGGATTTTGTTTTTGATCTTGAAAAAGGTTTTAAGGAAAAATTGGACTCATGAAGCTCCCTTTGAACATGGAGTTAAGCTGATTCGATGTTACCTCCACGTTACGAGGAATTTCACTTGTTCCATAGGTTTAATAAAAGTTTTATAAAAATAAGTTTTAACCTTTTGAAAAGGATGATTTAGCATCAAGCCCCACTTGGCACCTTCCCACGGAAGTTCGTTAATATGTTTAAAACACTTATATATAGGAAGTACCAGCGGCGTATCCACCATGCTTTGCCCATATTACTTCCGTTTCGTGAGGCAGTGTCAGGTGTGCCGACATGACTCGGATAGAATTACGTTTACTCGGACCAATCGATAGAAGGTCGGACCGAGCATAGGATAGGATTGAATAGATTAAGCCAGCGAGTTAATAAGCGAGAAGCGAATAGCGCGTTTTCGATTAGATTTCACATCACACCCACATGGCACGTTTCCACGGGGGTTTGCTAACATGGCGAAACACCATGCTTAACCAGGTTAGCTTTGCCTCGTGAAGCGGTGTCATGTGTACTTAATACCATACAGACTGCAATGAACACCAAGCGAGCGATAAGTGGTAGTTTATACACGATAGGCGAACAGCGATTGGGTGATTAAACGAATGATACAACACAACACTAGCAATGATGGTGATGATAATCGATTTACGATAAGCGGCAGTTGTTGCGTGCAAGCGATGAAGGTATGCTGTCACACCCCTTTCTGCGGCGGAAGCACGAGGTGTGATCATGAAAGGTTCTCATTGCATACGAAGAGTAAACATACTACATGCTCAAAGATATCTTCAAATATTACATTACTGAAAACATAGGTCAAGTGTTTACAACACGAGATAACATATTGTCTTAAAAGTCACAACTTTATTTAAAGATAAACAAAGCGACATC
The DNA here is from genome assembly GCA_030545235.1 of Helianthus tuberosus. Taxonomy (NCBI): domain Eukaryota; kingdom Viridiplantae; phylum Streptophyta; class Magnoliopsida; order Asterales; family Asteraceae; genus Helianthus; species Helianthus tuberosus. Next base: position 129,411,176 of record CM060412.1, on the reverse strand, counting down.
CACGAGCATGAGTAAGACCACGCGCACATCCATCCTAGTTACCTGAAATACATGTGAGTTTTGGAAAAACGTCAACATAATGTTGGTGTGAATTCATGCAGTTTTGTATTTCATGTTTGTATACTTTGTATGAAAACATAGTTTGTGAGTAAATCAAGTTTTCATATATAAATTCAGTTTCATGTGTACACCACGTACACATGTATAATTCAATTTCTTCTTGAGTACCCCGCGTACTTCAAGTATAATTCAATCTTCTTGAGTACCCCACGTACTTCAAGTTATATATCAATTTTAGTATGGTATGAATTTTATGTAAATACAGTATTTCTGTAAATATCAAATTGTTAATGGGTTGCAAAGCCATTAACATGTGGCACGACATAGGAAGTCACCAAACCATAGGCATTTTTCTGTAGTCGATTCACGACTGAGACACAAAAACACTGCTTGGTAAAAGAGTGGCCAAGAGTGGGGCTGCCCGGAACCCATTAGATCTAACCTTTTGTTCTGTGGTCTAAGTATGTACACGATTAATGGTGCTTCTGTACCCTATTCGTGACACTATTTCTCATAACGCATCCTACTTGGTTCTCGTTCTCACCAAGCGCGTTTCTTGTTATCATTTCTCATAACGCGTCCAACTTGGTTCTCGTCCTCACCAAGCGCGTTTCTTATTGTCCTATATTTTGTCACACTTGGTTCTCGTTCTCACCAAGTGTACTTCTTGTATTTATATCATACCATTTATAAATATTGTACTTTTGTACATGTATTTCACCCCCGAAGTTATAAAAACTGAAAACAGTTAAAGAGAAAAGGGGGAGCATGAACTCACAACTTTGCGTTCCTAGCGTCGTAAACTTCACCGGATTTGCTTACTTAACGTCGTAACCTATACGCGTTTTCTTAATGTTAGTCACTAGACTTGCGTCGCACAAGTACAGTCACTCTCTTTTGTATTTGTATTGTTGTGTTAAAAATATTTTCATATTTTTAACTACGTATCTTACTTATATTATTTCCTCTAAAATAAATATAAGTCTTTTGTGTTTTGCACTGCGCACCCGAATTATGTACCTTGTATTTTGTATGTGTATTTTTGTGTTTATACTCCTCACGAGTATTTAGTGTAATTTCAAGTCTTAATTCGCTAGCACGTATAACACATACTATATACACTTAGCACATAAGTTGGTGATCAAATAATATATATTTTTCTCTCAAAAATATACATACTTATATCCATTTTTATTCTTGAAGAAATCCTCATTTCTTATCATCAAAAATCAGGGAAACCTTAGTAATACTTTTAAACACATTTTTAGGGAATAAGTTTCTCAAAAACTTATATTTTTCTAAGTGTCAAAATTTATAAAAATTTTGACAGAGTTTCCCCTAAAAATGGAGGTTTCCCACGTTTTCAAAACGTGTGTTTATTTTCTTTTAAATCATCATCAATCATCAATAATCATCAACAACAATCATCAACAATAATTATCAACAATAATCACTACTTTTCCCCACTTCATGAACTTGGATATTTACCAAGATTGTGTAGTATCTTACTAGCACATTTAGTAAGTCTTGTTATCTTTAAAAATAAGTTTAATTTCTTAAAAATCTTATTTTTAAAGAATATGAAGTTTCACAACTTCTAGTCGGTTTTTATGAAAATTATTTCTTTGTTAAAACTTTTGTTACACAAGTGTCCACACACTTGTTTGTTCACAAAACCCACTTTTGTTTGTGTAAGATCCGGTTTAGAACATGTGATTTCTTTTGATGCTTGGTCTTTTGAAAATACCACTTGTAGATACATAGATCGGCTAGTTTTAAACACTATTTCACAAGTAAAACGCTTTTACACAAGTTCACGATTCGTGTGTGGTAGAGCTTCACCCTTTAACCCTTGTTTTATTCAAAACAACCTTATGTCATGATTCATGATCATGACCAAACCGGGTTAAATGATGATCCGAGCTACCACAACATAGATCGGGTCTAAATAATCACAAATTTCAATTACTACAACATTTACACAACATATGAGCTTTTATCCAACACTTATAGCATTTTTAGTAGACTTTAAAGTATCATCTTGTAAGTTAACGGGCTTTAACCGTCATATATCGTTTTAACCACATTAGAATAGTTCAAGAAGGTGTTTTAAGCAACATACCACTAGCTCGAGGCTAGGGAAGAATCTAAGCGCAAATAGGGTGGATAAAAGCAAACAAAGGTGGTCCTTCAAGTTCCGAGACCACCAAACCTTCTTATATGGCTCCTTGCACCTTTGGTCACCCTTGGATAGTCTTGGAATAGCTTGGAAAAATTGATGGTGATTTAGGGGGTGTTGGCCGTGAGCTTATTGAGGGAGAGAGGAGAGATGTAGGTGATCAAGATGGTGGTTATGTTGGCTACTTATGACAATCTAATCTTCTTGTCCATTGGTCTATGTGTTTCACAAAGTACCAACATGATCTTACCATATCTTAAGGAGATTTAAGCAAGATCAATTAGGATTTGGTGAAGATTGTAGGAATCTTGTGGTGGGGCCACTCACTTGGGCCGTAATATATAGAGGGGGGGGGGGGTTAGTTGTAAATTTAAATGGTAACTTGTTAATTAGTTGAAGGTTAAGTATAGTGTCTAGTGTTTTAAGTGTATGATGCTTTACATCATATGTTGGGGTGTTCGGGAACTATAACTAGCTCAGAAAAATAATAGTAATGCTTCTAGCAATATTTTATGTTCCGGGTAATATCCGGTTGTTCGGTTAGACACTGATTCGTTAAAGTGCTAAATTACACTTTTTAGTGTCTTTTAAGTACCTTTCTTGTACCCTTTCAATTCCCAACACTTAGGAAAATATTCTGGATAATAAAACGACATTTCTGCATGATATTTATATGTCTAAATGCTGAATTATTGCTGATTTGAATAAATTCTGCACTTAAAGTGCGTTTCGGGTGCTTTTTAGTGCTTATATTTGCTTTCGCATTGCATATATATTAAACCCTTGTATGTACTCTTGGGTTTTAATGCATTCTCATTGTCGGACCTACACCTAGGCTCCAAATTTTATTGTCTGACTGCTTTCTGCAGTTCTGTTGACACAGTGTGTCTTACCGGTGAGTTTACTAGTATTTTTGACGCAACGCTCTTGTTTATGCATAAAGCAATATTTTGTAGTATACAACATGCATGAATTTACTTGTTTAGTATGTAATTAGGCATGGCTGACAATTAAGCACATAATTGCAGTCATTAAACACTAATTAAAGTGTACGGAAATTACCGGTTTGGGCCAGTTGTCACAGTCTCCCCCCGTTAAAAGAATTTCGTCCCGAAATTCAGACTGAACTCACTCTCGCTGGAGTCTTCTTGAATAGGTGGGGATACTTTTTCTTGAACTGGTCTTCACGTTCCCATGTGTACTCGGGTCCGTGGTTAGAGCTCCAACGTACTTTGACAAGCTTCACACTGCTCCTCCTGGTCTTGTTGACTTTCCAGTCGTTAACCTCAACAGGTTGCTCTGTAAATCGGAGGGCTTCGTCAATATGCACTTCATCCATCGGGATGATCACGTTTTCTTGTGTTGGACTCTTCTTCAGGTTGGATACATGAAACGTATCATGTACTCCATTAAGTTCTTCCGGTAACTCCAACTTGTATGCCACGGTACCAATTCTCTTCAAAATTCTGAATGGTCCGATGTATCGTGGATTAAGCTTTCCACGCTTTCCAAACCTGACTACGCCCTTCCATGGTGAGACTTTTAACAACACTTTGTCTCCCACCTTGAAATCTACCGATTTTCTATTTGGATCAGCGTAGCTCTTTTGTCGCTCTCGAGCCGCCTTAATGCGCTCTCGGATCTGCGCAATCTTGTCGGTTGTCTCTTGTACAAGTTCAGGACCAACCATACGTTTATCTCCGGCATCTGCCCAACATAAGGGCGATCGGCATTTGCGGCCATACAGAGCTTCGAACGGTGCGGCTTTTATGCTTGTATGATAGCTGTTATTGTAGGAAAACTCAACTAAAGGTAGATGAGTATCCCAGCTGCCGCCTAGGTCCATGACGCATGCGCGAAGCATATCTTCTAACGTTTGTATAGTCCGTTCGCTCTGGCCGTCTGTTTGCGGATGGAATGCCGTGCTTAGATCTAACTGAGATCCAAAGGCTTCCTGAAATGATTGCCAGATTCTTGAGACAAAGCGTCCATCTCTGTCTGAAATGATTGAGATTGGCACTCCATGTCGTGCCACAATTTCTCTTAAGTATATCTCTGCAAGCTTTCCAGTGCTATCCTTCTCTCGGATTGGTAGGAAATGCGCGGACTTCGTCAATCGATCAACTATTACCCATATCATATCGTGCCCTCTCGGGGTCCTGGGTAATTTTGTTATGAAGTCCATCGAGATTTGTTCCCACTTCCATACGGGAATCTCTGGTTGTTGTAGTAGACCGGACGGTTTCTGATATTCTGCCTTAACCTTAGCACAGGTTAGGCATTTTCCGACATAGACAGCAACGTCGCTTTTGAGTCTCGGCCACCAATAATATTCTTTCAAGTCTTGATACATCTTGTCCGACCCTGGGTGGATCGAGTACCTTGACTTGTGCGCTTCATCAAGGATGACTTCTCGTAGGCCACCATAGAGCGGAACCCAAATGCGCTTTTTAAAGTATAAGGCTCCCTCTTCATTTGGCGCCATGTATTTAAGCATACCCCGTAGGTATTCAGCTTTACGATTCTCTTCTTTAAGAGCTTCTTGTTGTGCATCTCGAATGCGTGCAGTGAGGTTCGTTCGAATCGTCATTTCCAATGCTCGAACCCTTAGGGTCTTAACCCTTTCTTTTCGGCTCAACGCGTCTGCTACAACGTTCGCCTTTCCAGGATGGTACTTAATCTCACAGTCATAATCGTTCAGCAGCTCGACCCAACGTCGCTGGCGCATATTCAATTCCTTCTGATCAAATATGTGTTGTAAGCTTTTGTGATCTGTGAAGATTGTACATCGAGTACCATATAAGTAATGTCGCCAAATCTTCAAGGCGAATACCACTGCACCTAGTTCCAGGTCGTGAGTGGTATAATTTCTCTCATGAACCTTCAGTTGTCTTGAAGCATAAGCGATGACTTTTTGGCGTTGCATGAGCACGCAACCCAAGCCTTGTCGTGAGGCGTCGCAGTATACCACGAAGTCTTCAGTGCCTTCGGGTAACGATAGTATCGGTGCATCGCAGAGCTTGTTCTTAAGTAGCTGAAAGGCTTCTTCTTGTTTGTGACCCCAGTCGTACTTCTTGTCTTTCTGTGTAAGGGTCGTTAGCGGTTGAGCTATCTTTGAGAAATTCTCGATGAATCGCCGATAATAGCCCGCTAAGCCCAAAAATTGTCGAACTTCAGTTGGGGTCTTGGGAGCTTCCCAGTTCTTTATCGCTTCAATCTTGGATGGGTCTACATGAATGCCCTTCTCATTCACCACGTGACCAAGAAATTGTACTTCGCGAATCCAGAATTCACACTTCGAGAACTTTGCATAAAGCTTCTCTTTCTTCAGTAATTCCAAGATGGTTCTGAGATGTTGCTCGTGCTCTTCTTTCGTTCGCGAGTAAATCAGGATATCGTCGATAAATACAATCACAAATTTATCGAGATATGGTTTGCATACGCGGTTCATTAGATCCATAAAGACCGCTGGTGCATTCGTCAGCCCAAACGGCATCACAAGAAATTCGTAGTGCCCATATCGTGTTCTGAACGCAGTCTTTGGCACGCTTTCATCTTGGATTCTCAGCTGATGGTATCCAGATCGAAGGTCGATCTTGGAATAGTAGCTTGATCCTTGCAGTTGATCAAACAAGTCATCAATCCTCGGTAGCGGATACCGATTCTTGATTGTGAGCTTGTTCAGTTCCCTGTAATCGATACACATCCGCAGTGATCCATCCTTCTTCTTCACGAATAATACTGGAGCTCCCCAGGGTGAGAAGCTTGGCCTTATGAATCCTTTATCCAACAACTCCTGAAGCTGTGTGGATAATTCTTGCATTTCGGATGGCGCAAGTCGATATGGAGCCTTGGCTACAGGAGCGGCTCCTGGAACCAAGTCTATGTGGAATTCGACTTGTCGTTGCGGAGGTAGTCCTGGCAGATCTTCAGGGAACACATCAGGAAATTCCTTCACCACAGGAATGTCTTCGAGTTTTGGCTCCACAGCCTTCTTATCTACAACGTGTGCTAGGAAAGCAACGCATCCTTTCCTTAAGCACTTCTGTGCCTTCATACAACTGATGATTCGTAGAGGCGTGTTTCGTCTTTCTCCATGCACGATGAGAGTTTCACCATTCGCTAAAGGGATGCGAATGATTTTCTCATGACAAATAACTTCAGCTTTGTTCTTGGACAACCAGTCCATTCCGACTACTACATCGAAGCTACCCAATTGAATAGGTAAGAGGTCGATGCTAAAATTTCGTTCGCCAAGTTCTAGTGTGCAGCCTCTGACAACTTCGCTCGATTCAACAAGTTTACCATTGGCTAGTTCTATGGAATAAGGAATTTCTAATCTACTAGATTCTATTCCGAGTATGCGTTTAAATTCCCCAGACATGAAGCTATAATCGGCGCCAGTGTCGAATAATATGGATGCAAAGTGATTGTTAATGAGGAACGTACCGTTGACCACATTAGGGTCCTCGCGTGCGTCCCTTGCTCCAATCACAAATGCTCGGGCCTGAGCATTGTTTTTCTCTGGGCAGTCCTTCATGAAATGATCTTTGCTTCCACATCTGAACCATCCTTGGTTTCGCCCATTCTTGTTGCCAGCACCGTTTCCATTTCCACCATTGTTCCTATCATCAGCCCCATTATGATTTCCATTTCCGTTCCTCTTACTCCAGCAGTCTTCCGTGCGGTGACCCAACTTTCCACACTTGTCACACCTTGGGATGCGACAAGCTCCCTCGTGATGGTGTTTACACCGATGGCATTTGGGCGAGATACCCCGGTATCCCCTTGCTGGTGCGTCGTTCATAGCTGCAAGAGACTTCGCCCCTTGAGGCGGGTTAGGGTCCCGCTTCTTGTTGGAACCTTTGTTGTTACGAGTTGCTTGATTCAAGTTTGCATGTTTCCTTTTCTTGTCACCGGACGACTCAGCATGCGTCTCGGTGTTTTCTGTTGGGTTCAGTGATAGCTTCTTCATTCGAACACAATCTTCAGTAAGGCTGACAGCCAGAGTTACAGCCTCGGTGATTGTTTGTGGTTTGGCTGACGTCACCATGCCACGAAACTCTGAGGCCAGTCCCCAAATGTAGCGTTCAACACCCTTGAATTCGGGAGTCACCATGTAGGGAAGCACTCTGGACAAATCGTGGAACCTTCGAGTGTAACCATTTATGTCAGCACCTTCCATAGTCAAGTGCCAGAACTCTGTTTCCAGCCTTTGGAGTTCCGCACGAGAGCAGTACTTCTCTCTCATTCTTTCCTTCAGTTCCTCCCAAGTTAGGCCATAAGCGGCATCATCACCCAAAGTTTGGGCTTGCAGGTTCCACCAAGTCAGAGCTTCATCGACGAATAACCCAGTAGCGAAAGTGACTTGCTGATCCGCGGTACACTTGCTCATGCGGAAAGTAGCTTCAGTCTTCTCTGTCCAGCGCACAAATGCTACTGCACCTCCTGTGCCATCATAGTTCATCGGCTTGCAGCCGAGGAACTGCTTGAAAGTGCAGCCTGGAATTAACCCAACCAATTCACTTATGAGCAATCGAAGAAATAATGAAACAAGGACCGTTCATAGATCTCTTCATGCTTAGTAGATTGTTTTAAGGTTACCTTGAGCTGCGTTGCCTCCAGACGAATCTCCATTCCCATTACGCCTAGCGTTGCTTGGCCCTCCACTGTCTTGAGTTCGGTTCGCCTCGTACTGGGCGATAGCAGCGGAGATCCTTTCCTCCAGTAGAGCGTTCAGCTCATCAGCAGTTCTTGGCAGTGGGGGAGGAGGAGGTTGATCGTCATTGCGAGCATTCACAGCTTTCCTGGGTGCCATGTTCTGACAGAACATAACACAACAGGGTTAGGCATTTGTTTGATATCGTCCTACTAGGCAGTAGTAGTATATATATATTCACAGGTATATATCACATAAGTGACATCAAACAATTATTACTCTAGAATAGTACTTAGTAGGCTTGCACTGAGGGAATCCACACGTGACAAGACTTGCTGTGGTTTCTGTGCACTGAATTCCATAATTATGTATGCATCCATAATTACGTAACTCCTTGCACAGTCCGCACAGTTCGTTTCATCCTCGTGTCTCTTCCTTCTGGTAGGCCATTGCTTTCAGGTAAAGTCACATATACTTGTGACATTCTACTTCTAGTACATGCTAATTATCACACATAATTGCAAGTAATTTCTATTCAACGACAAGTGCTACACAAGTGCACCCTAAGTCTCGTAGTGTCTTTTCTAGACTCATGTAGACAGTTTCAGGTAGTGGATGTCGCGGGACGTTTTATGCAATGAAAACTCTTTGAAAATTGTTTTCGTGAATGGATCCTAGAGATTGTAGACTAGACTCGAGTAAGAATCCTGGTTCACTACAATCGCAGCTCTGATACCAATCTGTCACACCCCTTTCTGTGTTTTTCCACGTACAATCGCAGCTCTGATACCAATCTTTGAAAAGGTTCTCATTGCATACGAAGAGTAAACATACTACATGCTCAAAGATATCTTCAAATATTACATTACTGAAAACATAGGTCAAGTGTTTACAACACGAGATAACATATTGTCTTAAAAGTCACAACTTTATTTAAAGATAAACAAAGCGACATCCACGAGCATGAGTAAGACCACGCGCACATCCATCCTAGTTACCTGAAATACATGTGAGTTTTGGAAAAACGTCAACATAATGTTGGTGTGAATTCATGCAGTTTTGTATTTCATGTTTGTATACTTTGTATGAAAACATAGTTTGTGAGTAAATCAAGTTTTCATATATAAATTCAGTTTCATGTGTACACCACGTACACATGTATAATTCAATTTCTTCTTGAGTACCCCGCGTACTTCAAGTATAATTCAATCTTCTTGAGTACCCCACGTACTTCAAGTTATATATCAATTTTAGTATGGTATGAATTTTATGTAAATACAGTATTTCTGTAAATATCAAATTGTTAATGGGTTGCAAAGCCATTAACATGTGGCACGACATAGGAAGTCACCAAACCATAGGCATTTTTCTGTAGTCGATTCACGACTGAGACACAAAAACACTGCTTGGTAAAAGAGTGGCCAAAAGTGGGGCTGCCCGGAACCCATTAGATCTAACCTTTTGTTCTGTGGTCTAAGTATGTACACGATTAATGGTGCTTCTGTACCCTATTCGTGACACTATTTCTCATAACGCATCCTACTTGGTTCTCGTTCTCACCAAGCGCGTTTCTTGTTATCATTTCTCATAACGCGTCCAACTTGGTTCTCGTCCTCACCAAGCGCGTTTCTTATTGTCCTATATTTTGTCACACTTGGTTCTCGTTCTCACCAAGTGTACTTCTTGTATTTATATCATACCATTTATAAATATTGTACTTTTGTACATGTATTTCACCCCCGAAGTTATAAAAACTGAAAACAGTTAAAGAGAAAAGGGGGAGCATGAACTCACAACTTTGCGTTCCTAGCGTCGTAAACTTCACCGGATTTGCTTACTTAACGTCGTAACCTATACGCGTTTTCTTAATGTTAGTCACTAGACTTGCGTCGCACAAGTACAGTCACTCTCTTTTGTATTTGTATTGTTGTGTTAAAAATATTTTCATATTTTTAACTACGTATCTTACTTATATTATTTCCTCTAAAATAAATATAAGTCTTTTGTGTTTTGCACTGCGCACCCGAATTATGTACCTTGTATTTTGTATGTGTATTTTTGTGTTTATACTCCTCACGAGTATTTAGTGTAATTTCAAGTCTTAATTCGCTAGCACGTATAACACATACTATATACACTTAGCACATAAGTTGGTGATCAAATAATATATATTTTTCTCTCAAAAATATACATACTTATATCCATTTTTATTCTTGAAGAAATCCTCATTTCTTATCATCAAAAATCAGGGAAACCTTAGTAATACTTTTAAACACATTTTTAGGGAATAAGTTTCTCAAAAACTTATATTTTTCTAAGTGTCAAAATTTATAAAAATTTTGACAGAGTTTCCCCTAAAAATGGAGGTTTCCCACGTTTTCAAAACGTGTGTTTATTTTCTTTTAAATCATCATCAATCATCAATAATCATCAACAACAATCATCAACAATAATTATCAACAATAATCACTACTTTTCCCCACTTCATGAACTTGGATATTTACCAAGATTGTGTAGTATCTTACTAGCACATTTAGTAAGTCTTGTTATCTTTAAAAATAAGTTTAATTTCTTAAAAATCTTATTTTTAAAGAATATGAAGTTTCACAACTTCTAGTCGGTTTTTATGAAAATTATTTCTTTGTTAAAACTTTTGTTACACAAGTGTCCACACACTTGTTTGTTCACAAAACCCACTTTTGTTTGTGTAAGATCCGGTTTAGAACATGTGATTTCTTTTGATGCTTGGTCTTTTGAAAATACCACTTGTAGATACATAGATCGGCTAGTTTTAAACACTATTTCACAAGTAAAACGCTTTTACACAAGTTCACGATTCGTGTGTGGTAGAGCTTCACCCTTTAACCCTTGTTTTATTCAAAACAACCTTATGTCATGATTCATGATCATGACCAAACCGGGTTAAATGATGATCCGAGCTACCACAACATAGATCGGGTCTAAATAATCACAAATTTCAATTACTACAACATTTACACAACATATGAGCTTTTATCCAACACTTATAGCATTTTTAGTAGACTTTAAAGTATCATCTTGTAAGTTAACGGGCTTTAACCGTCATATATCGTTTTAACCACATTAGAATAGTTCAAGAAGGTGTTTTAAGCAACATACCACTAGCTCGAGGCTAGGGAAGAATCTAAGCGCAAATAGGGTGGATAAAAGCAAACAAAGGTGGTCCTTCAAGTTCCGAGACCACCAAACCTTCTTATATGGCTCCTTGCACCTTTGGTCACCCTTGGATAGTCTTGGAATAGCTTGGAAAAATTGATGGTGATTTAGGGGGTGTTGGCCGTGAGCTTATTGAGGGAGAGAGGAGAGATGTAGGTGATCAAGATGGTGGTTATGTTGGCTACTTATGACAATCTAATCTTCTTGTCCATTGGTCTATGTGTTTCACAAAGTACCAACATGATCTTACCATATCTTAAGGAGATTTAAGCAAGATCAATTAGGATTTGGTGAAGATTGTAGGAATCTTGTGGTGGGGCCACTCACTTGGGCCGTAATATATAGAGGGGGGGGGGTTAGTTGTAAATTTAAATGGTAACTTGTTAATTAGTTGAAGGTTAAGTATAGTGTCTAGTGTTTTAAGTGTATGATGCTTTACATCATATGTTGGGGTGTTTGGGAACTATAACTAGCTCAGAAAAATAATAGTAATGCTTCTAGCAATATTTTATGTTCCGGGTAATATCCGGTTGTTCGGTTAGACACTGATTCGTTAAAGTGCTAAATTACACTTTTTAGTGTCTTTTAAGTACCTTTCTTGTACCCTTTCAATTCCCAACACTTAGGGAAATATTCTGGATAATAAAACGACATTTCTGCATGATATTTATATGTCTAAATGCTGAATTATTGCTGATTTGAATAAATTCTGCACTTAAAGTGCGTTTCGGGTGCTTTTTAGTGCTTATATTTGCTTTCGCATTGCATATATATTAAACCCTTGTATGTACTCTTGGGTTTTAATGCATTCTCGTTGTCGGACCTACACCTAGGCTCCAAATTTTATTGTCTGACTGCTTTCTGCAGTTCTGTTGACACAGTGTGTCTTACCGGTGAGTTTACTAGTATTTTTGACGCAACGCTCTTGTTTATGCATAAAGCAATATTTTGTAGTATACAACATGCATGAATTTACTTGTTTAGTATGTAATTAGCCATGGCTGACAATTAAGCACATAATTGCAGTCATTAAACACTAATTAAAGTGTACGGAAATTACCGGTTTGGGCCAGTTGTCACATATGCGATTCGAGTTACGCGGTTCGGTTCGATTGATTAACACCACAGAGTTTGACTAACATTAGACCCCACATGGCCTTTTTCCACGAAAGGTCGCTGATATGACTAAAACGCCCTGCTTTAGTCATATGAGTTTCATCTCGTGAAGCGAGGTCATGCGTGCTAACTTAACACGAATATCACAGCTAACGGTATAGCGATAGATTGATACACAGCAGGCGATATAGATTCACATATTAAGCGACAAAGATTGCGAGATACACATGATAAGCGATTAGGATTTGTCGAGTTCGATTCCTGTTTCGAATAAGCTTAACGTTTCGTTGCGACGCATCACGGCTATCGAGGAGGGTAGAATAGGTCCTCACCCAACAATACCGTGAGCGTTTATTTGCTTGATTGAGATTCGTTGCAACAGACTTACGACCAGTCTTGTGTCGATGCAATCGTTCTGCGAGGTAGACTCCCCAGAGTCCATCGATGAGGCGATTGCATTGCGTTTGCAGACTTACGACAAGTCTCGCGATGATACGGTTTGTTACGCCTTGCGATTGAGTGTAGTGTGTTGAAAATAATCACAGTAGTATAATAGGTCTAATAACGTTCAACTCCACGTGGCACTTTCTTCACGGAAATTCGGTAGTATGATAAAGCACACCTTGCCCGACCCCTACTACTTCCGTCCCGTGTTTTGGTGTCACCTTTTGTCAAATGCTATGGCACCTTTAGAATTCACTACGATCACCGTGCACTGACCCAAAGAATCCTGTGTGCACCCGCGATTATTTGTTCCTTGCACGTTTATCGTACCTCATTCTAAGAGTGTAGTGAGGGTAAAACACATTGTTTCGTGATATAGTATGTGTGTGAATCTAGTCTTAGTGCGACGATTAGAGAGTGAAAGAGAATACGGGGGCAACATTGAGTAATAGAGTAGGTTCAAAGCATAGAAATAAATGTCGAAAATCATTTCATTACAACTTTATCCTACGCTTGCTAGATGTCGGATGCTGAAGACTTTTGCTGGAGCTGTTGTTGTTGTTGTTGTACTCAAGTTCACGGTTCGATGCGGCAGTTGCGGGTGAAGTGACCGTAACGGTTGCAGTGATTGCAATAGCGACAGTCAGCCCCAACTGGATGATGATAGGTACACGAGTAACACTGAGGATGAGCTCCAGTGTAGGCTCGTTTTGGAAATATCGGAACGGTTCGAAGAGGTTCCGGTTGCAGTAGTTCGGTTGTTGATGAGCTCGGGCTTGAAGTCTTTCGTTTGCGGCTGGGTTCGTCGGTGTCTTACGAAGAGATGTCGTCGTTGGGGGATTCGTCTGAAGACTCGCTTGCGGAGTCTTTGGCCGATTTGTCGGAAGATCCGTTGGCAGATTTGTCAGGAGAATCGGCAGCAGATCCGTCCGAAGAATCGTTAGCAGATCTGTCAGAAGAATCGTTAGCTGATTCATTAGAAGAATTGCCAGCAGATTTGTCAGAAGATTCGTCAGTAGATTCATCAGAAGGTTCGTCAACATGTTCGCCTGAAGGATTACTGGCGATTGCTTGATGAGCTTGCTTGACAGGATTCTTGGAGAATAACCCTTCCATGAGTCGTTTGTTGTTGATTTCTGCAGCTAAGCGGTATGTTTCTTCAATGGTAGCAGGTCTTGCAGCTTCGACAAAATCACCCACACACTCAGGCAAGCCACGAATGTACTTCGTGATGGCCTTTCCCGGAGTGTTGACTTGACTTTGGCAGATTATGCTAAGCTGTTTGAACCTTGCGGTGTAGCCAGCATTGTCACCTTCGGTTTGCTTGATTTCCCAAAATTCGTTTTCCAGCTTCTGAATCTCGTGAGGAGGACAGTACTCTTTCTCCATGAGTTCTTTCAGCTCATTCCAAGAGAGAGCGTAAGCTGCGGAGATCCCACGTTTGTTACGTTCGGCGGTCCACCAGTCGAGTGCTCGCGATTGAAATACTCCGGTGGCGCAAGTAGTTCGGAGACTATCGGGACACCCTCTTTGACGAAGGGTAGCTTCGATAGAATCGAACCACTGGAGTAGTTGAGTCGCACCTCCTTCACCCGTGAACTCCATCGGGTCACAGGCTTTGAAGTGCTTGTAGAGAAAAGTAGATTGCGGCTCTCCTGTCTTAACGTCTTTCGAAGCTCGAGGGTGGCTGAGAGAGTGCACTTGAGCGGCAATTCGAGGACTAAGCTTACTCACTTCCTTAATCATAAGTGAAGCAATCCTCTTCTCGGCGCTTTGTTTGGCTTTCCTCTTAGCTACTCGTCTCGAGGTAGAGTTGTTGGAAGGCATCTAGACAGGAAGAGACTTGGAGTGAGATTCGATCATAATGGTTTTTGAGTTTTGTGTTGCGATTGAGCGCGTTCAAAACTTGGTGCGGTAGTATAGTAATAATACGAATCACATAGGAGCCACGTAGGAAACACGAAATTCCTAAGTTCTCACACAATGACTTGTTTGTTTATACGTATATATATATATTTATATAGATGTAATTTTGAAATCATGCACATACAGGTCGAGTTAGAATAAGCGAGGTCGCGTTGAAGTGAGAAAACGAGAGCGATGCGATAGATTATGCATTAGTTTTGTTGCGAACATTCGGATTTCGTTTTAGATTGCGATGGCTGTGCGAATCGTGCGTTTATAAAGTAGGGAGTGAAAATCGTTACATCGAGAAATCGAGAAAGCGTAAAGTTTCAAAACGTAAATAAGTTCTAATCATTGTAAAATTGGCGGGTCGTATGATAGAGTGCCTTGGGTGTTTTTAGGCGTGGACTACCCAAGGTAACTCAATTATATCTAGCAAGTCCGAGCATGTGCGTTGACCTGGAGGACTTCATGCTTCCACTGGGATGCAGCTCATGGCATTCGTCTTCCTAGTCATCGCGTGGCTCGAGTTATCGTGATAGTCGAGTCCTTGGTGAGAGCTTTTGAAAACCAGTTTATAGAGAATGGGACGACTTATTAAGGTACGGGTTTCACCCCTGGCTTAACAGTTTCGTTCCTAATTATGGCTATGCTCTTCGAATAAATTCGTGAGTTCCACTAGATTTAGAAATGGAGACCTTTGTCGAGATGTGGATATCACTCCTAACTCGACGAAGAGTTCTCGTGCTAGAAAAATGCGCTGAGTGAGCAATCCTATCGAGAGTTCTTGGTTTTCACACCTGATCTCGACTGGATCGCTCGGTTTCGTTATGCGAGTATTTTCGAAAACGTGTGTATTGTGCCGGCCTTAGGAAAGGCTAAGTAGTATTTCAGCCTTAGGAAAGGCTTCTTCGCGTGAAGTTGTAGTATGCGAGGTTCACACAAAGTTGTATCTTTTAGCAATTTCGATCGAGAGTATCAAGTAAGCCCAATACAAACCCCACTGGGTTTGTATGAGTCGGCCTGCTGGTACTTAGACTATAGACTAGGTCAATTTCTAAGACGTCGACCCGGACTAGGTCGAGTCTGACCTAATTCCCTATAGTTATGGCTCTGATACCAATCTGTCACACCCCAACCGATGGCGGAATCATCGGGGCGCGGCACTAGGCGAATCAGATTGCTCAAGAGAATCCATAACAGCTATATTGCGATAATATTTAATACATTCGTTATCCCATACTAACAAATAATACAATCACATCAGTTATCACAGATTCCTTGTCCTCTCGAACAATACAAATCCGACAACCTAGATTTTAGTTGAGTTTCTAGACTCCCTAGCTTGATTTGGTATAGTCTGCGACCTAACCTGCAACATACGTTAAAATATTTATCAATACAAAAGTATTGGCGAGTATACAGGTTTGATGAGTATAGCATAATAGATTAAAAGTGTAGCGAATTTCCATATGATAAACGTAATACACGACATATATACTCACAAAACTGATACTACCAACTAAGTCCTCGATGCTCGAATGTACGATGGCATAACTAGACCCCGTCGGGCGCAATAGTACTATACTAGTCGTGGTGGGACGTCGCGAGTATAAGCCCTAGCACATATGCAACTAGCATCACGTATATCAATGCATAACAGTTATTCGCAAGTGATAATTCGATTGATTGAATATTTCGTTTGATAATTTCGATCTGTTAGAAACGTATGTTACACCCAAAATTCGATTAAAAGGGGTTCAAGTATACTCACAGCGCGTATTCGGTAAGTAAACACAGCTTGATTCGGGTTGCGTCTGAGTTAGCCTGATCGAATGAGAGTACGTTAAACGGCGATGAACGAATCAGATGACTATTGGTCATTCGGTCGGATGGCAATCCGGCCGGATGGCCATTCGTTTGAAGTGATCAGGCTCGGGGACTATCCGGTCGGATGGCAATTCGGCCGGATGGTCATTTGTTTGATTGGCGAGTTGATCAGTCGTATGATGCTTATCCGTGCGGACGACATGTTGTCCGTGCGGATGACCTGTTGTTCGTGCGGATGGCATGTTGTCCGTGCGGATGGCATGTTGTCCGTGCGGATGGCATGTTGTCCGTCCGGATGACATGTTGTGCATGCGTATAACATGTTGTCCGTCCGGAGGACATGTTGTCCGTGCGGATAACATGTTGTCCGTCCGGATGACATGTTGTCCGTCCGGATGACATGTTGTTCGTGCGGACATGTCACCCGTGCGGTTGACACGTCTGTTTCACGTTCTGAACATTGTTTTCGAGTGTTTATCGGAAGGAATACGTGTAGAGTTACCGGGACAGTGTAATCTCGCACTAACACTTTGAAGTTCCGTCAATTCCGACCCGCTCTAACGGCCGGGAATCACCCCGTTCCATCGGATCTGGCCGTTCGTGAGGGTTCTTCATGGTTAACTCGAAATCGCACATCCTTGGGTAAATACTTAGATTTAGGCGAGATTTGTTACCAAAACATGTGGAAATCACCCAGATCTGAGTCGTTTATGGTGGGATGAGACCCCCATCTTGAAGTTCATAAGAACTCTTGGTGACATCACCTCAAAACGCCTCAAATCCGCAGATTTCACGGTTAGAATCAGAGTTTTGAAAGATAGAATGATGTAGAATCGAGTGTAGATTGTAGAAGTACAAGTTTTAGGTTGAAATCTTACCGGATTCGCGAGGAAATCGAGAGAAAAGGGTCTTGGAGCGTGTTTGGTTGAATAGGAGCTGTCACATCACTTGAACAGTGATGTGACATGGTATTTATAGGCAACAGAGGCGAAGAAGGGTGTTTTGGCCCGGATTGTCCATCCGTGCGGATGGCCCATCCGTGCGGATAGCCCATCCGTGCGGATTGCTATCCGTCCGGATAGCCCATCCGTCCGGATGGCTATCCGTCCGGATGGCCATTCAGACGAGACGGATTTCTCCGTTTTGATCGTGTTTGATGGCTTTCGAAGCGCGTACATCCATAATTAGTTTATATTATCACTATATTGTCATTATTATATATTATTATATACATATGTCACTAGGGGTCGTATTTACGTATCCATAATCCAAAGATTCGACAATTAACAATCGGTTTCGATTCAAGTATGCGATTATTAACGACGTTTCACGGCCATCAATGAGGGTAGTATAGGTCCTTTCTTGATGCCATCGTGATCGTTATTTCGCGTAGTGCCACAAAGACTGACGGGGTACCGTTTACTCGTATTGTCGTCATCGTCATGACGACTGGAGCTACAGCACTCACCCGAGGGTCCTTGTTAGCGTTAATTGTTTACGTTCGACACCTCACGGCCACTGAGGAGGGTAGAATAGGTCCTCACTTGTCACACCCCCCAAAATCCACCTGCGGAGTACTACCGCTTGGAGGAGTGACTGACCAGGATCCAGCCACCAATCATATTGAACAAGCATATAAGTAGTTATAAAAATCCTACCAATACAATTGGTGTTCAAACAAAACATAGTTTAGGTTGCAAGCGGAAGCATAAGTCTTAAAACCAAAACATAAGTTTAATTGTTTCAAAGTTTAACGCGGCACACAGTCGTCCATGTCCCACAACGACTCTCTTCCATGCAAGCTCCAGCTAAGTACCTATTGACCTGCAAAGCATGTAGTAACGAGTCAACAACAAGTTGAGTGAGTTCACGGTTGGGTGTTCGTTTTAAGTTGTTTCAAAAACAGTTTCCTTTATCTGGCATCCAGCCGTGGGGGTTACCCCATAGTTAAAAACGTGACTTGTTTATTCCCGGTTACTCTGGCAATCCAGCCGTGGGGGCTACCCCGTGTTAGTTATCTGGCATTTCGGCCGTGGGGGCTACCCCAGGTATATACTAGACTCGTTACCATATCGACTGCTGACTGTAGTCATGTTTATGTGCCCTGAAACTGTCAATGTCTATCATCATTGACGTGCCCCAGATCCATTAGTTCACGCCCGTCCTCTGCGGCACGGTGTGAGGTTTGTCAGACCTAAATAGCGCTATCTAACTAATGACCCGCTCGCCATTGGCCCGGCGATTAAGTCGATATAAAAAGGAGGGACTTCGTGATAGAGTTTTGGTCTAGTACGAGTTATCTGTCCGTGAGGACGAGGAATTACATTCCTGAACCATTGCTGTCCTACCCAAGGAGGACGAGGAACCCATGTTCCTTAACCCCAATTCCCGACCCCTGGGAATCCCATGCTTTGTAGAGGGTGTGAACTCACCTTGGTTTGCTCGGCAGACACACAGAAAGTCAATCAAGCAATATTGTGGTCACTCACGTCCTATCATAGTTGTATCATACAAATCAGGTTCGTATTCAAGCAGTACACGTATGTTTCTAGCACATTGCATTCAAGTATCATTCATGGCAGTCCATCAACATTCACGTTCAATCAGTAACGTATAAGGTCTATGCATTAGGCCCAAAAGTCCGGCCCAATCACCCAAGCCCGTAATCATGCAAGTCCAATTCAGCGTGCATATGAAGATGGTCTTGAGTCGAGACTGTGCGGTCTCTAGTCGAGACTGTGCGGTCTCGAGTTGTAGCTTACAAGTTTCGAGTCGCAACTGATGAGGCCTCGGGTTATGCATGTGTTGGTCTCGAGTCGCAACCGGACTCGCAAGTAGGGTCTCGAGTCACGATGTTTGGGTGTTGATCAAGTGGGGTCTCGAGTCGAGACTATAGGTTCTCGACTCGCAACTAGTGTCGAAACCAGGGATCTCGAGTTGACATTTGGTGGCCTCGAGTCGAGACAGAAGGTCTCGGCTGGGGACATTTGCTGAATTCGACATTGTACTTGGCCAATGAGATTTCATGGTCATGATATTATGTACTACCCAGTAATATTGCACTAACATGTTCCCTTGTCTATTACTTACCAAAAATGGATCAAACATGGCAATTTCAAATGTTCATAACATATTCATATCATCTTTAAGTTGTTCTTCATATATTCAAGTCATGTTCATGTTGATTATTCAAACTTGTTCATCATATTTCCGGGTTTTTAGCATTAATCCAAACATAATCATGAACAACAAATCAACACACTTGAACATACTCATCTAAAGGTTTCAAATCATCACATGACATCTCAAAATTAACTCTACACTAATCCGATTAACATGGTACTACACATATGCAAGCCGGTTTTCATGAACATCAATAATCAATGGTTTGAATCATATTTAGACACAAGATATCAGGAGCTCATTATGTAACATATCCGAAATCAAAACATGTTATCCGATTATCAACATCATACAACTCCGATTCACAAAACATCATCAAGCATACAACTATATTAGTTCAATCATGTCATTCATACTATCATTTAACAACAAACATCATAAGGACACTAACCGGTTGATGGGTTTCGAAGGTGAGTATGAAGCCTCCAAACGGGTGTGTGTGTGAGTCGATCCGAGAGCTCCTAGTGTCCTTTCGACTGAGGGCGTCAGCCACAACATTGGCCTTGCCCGGGTGATACCTGATTGAGCACTCGTAGTCATTCAGCAGCTCGACCCATCGTCGTTGCCGCATGTTTAGTTCCTTCTGCTTGAAGATGTGCTCGAGGCTCCTGTGGTCGGTGTAGATGGCACACTTGGTGCCGTACAGGTATTGCCGCCATAGCTTAAGCGCAAAAACAACAGTTCCCAGCTCTAAGTCGTGCGTAGTGTAGTTTCTTTCATGAACCTTGAGTTGGCGTGAGGCGTAGGCTATAACTTTATCTCGTTGCATCAATACACAACCAAGACCTTGAATTGACGCGTCGTAGTAGACCACGAAGTCGTCTGTGCCTTCCGGCAAGGAAAGGATAGGTGCGCTGCATAGTCTATCCTTTAAGTGCTGAAGTGCTGATTCCTGTGCGTTTCCCCAGCGATAAACAACGCCTTTCTGCGTCAGCGAGGTGAGAGGCTGTGCAATCTTAGAAAAATCCTTAATGAACCTCCTGTAGTAACCTGTTGTCCATGCGGATGACATGTTGTTCGTGCGGATGGCATGTTGTCCGTGCGGATGGCATGTTGTCCGTGCGGATGGCATGTTGTCCGTCCGGATGACATGTTGGGCGTGCGGATAACATGTTGTCCGTCCGGATGACATGTTGTCCGTGCGGATAACATGTTGTCCGTCCGGATGACATGTTGTCCGTCCGGATGACATGTTGTTCGTGCGGACATGTCACCCGTGCGGTTGACACGTCTGTTTCACGTTCTGAACATTGTTTTCGAGTGTTTATCGGAAGGAATACGTGTAGAGTTACCGGGACAGTGTAATCTCGCACTAACACTTTGAAGTTCCGTCAATTCCGACCCGCTCTAACGGCCGGGAATCACCCCGTTCCATCGGATCTGGCCGTTCGTGAGGGTTCTTCATGGTTAACTCGAAATCGCACATCCTTGGGTAAATACTTAGATTTAGGCGAGATTTGTTACCAAAACATGTGGAAATCACCCAGATCTGAGTCGTTTATGGTGGGATGAGACCCCCATCTTGAAGTTCATAAGAACTCTTGGTGACATCACCTCAAAACGCCTCAAATCCGCAGATTTCACGGTTAGAATCAGAGTTTTGAAAGATAGAATGATGTAGAATCGAGTGTAGATTGTAGAAGTACAAGTTTTAGGTTGAAATCTTACCGGATTCGCGAGGAAATCGAGAGAAAAGGGTCTTGGAGCGTGTTTGGTTGAATAGGAGCTGTCACATCACTTGAACAGTGATGTGACATGGTATTTATAGGCAACAGAGGCGAAGAAGGGTGTTTTGGCCCGGATTGTCCATCCGTGCGGATGGCCCATCCGTGCGGATAGCCCATCCGTGCGGATTGCTATCCGTCCGGATAGCCCATCCGTCTGGATGGCTATCCGTCCGGATGGCCATTCTGACGAGACGGATTTCTCCGTTTTGATCGTGTTTGATGGCTTTCGAAGCGCGTACATCCATAATTAGTTTATATTATCACTATATTGTCATTATTATATATTATTATATACATATGTCACCAGGGGTCGTATTTACGTATCCATAATCCAAAGATTCGATAATTAACAATCGGTTTCGATTCGAGTATGCGATTATTAACGACGTTTCATGGCCATCAATGAGGGTAGTATAGGTCCTTTCTTGATGCCATCGTGATCGTTATTTCGCGTAGTGCCACAAAGACTGACGGGGTACCGTTTACTCGTATTGTCGTCATCGTCATGACGACTGGAGCTACAGCACTCACCCGAGGGTCCTTGTTAGCGTTAATTGTTTACGTTCGACACCTCACGGCCACTGAGGAGGGTAGAATAGGTCCTCACGCATTGCCTCCGTGAGTGTTAGTGTGATAATAGTGTAGTATAGTGATATTGTATTTCGAAAATATGCGATTATCCTTCGATTATCGATGTATATACGATATAGTTACATTATGATCCGAATCTCCGGTGCTAGGCGTAACGAGTATAAGGAGTAGTAACAACGCACAAAAGTGCGGGTTGTTACAGTGGTGTTTCGAGAGAGGTTAGAGAGAGAGAGAGAAATGGAGTGTTCAGAGAGAGAGGAAGTGCAAAGACTTTATAATCTTTTTTTTTTATTTTATTTATTGCATTATATTTATTAAATTTGAGATATAATACAAAATACCCAAAATACCCCTGAGGATAAGGACAAAACAGGGGGGTCAAAAGTGGGAAATCTGGTCAAATTTGAGTTTTGGACTAAAATGGCAACAAAATGCAAACCACAAGGCCCTGGATGTAATAAGTTTGAGATTTGGACTAAAGTGGCAAAACTGGCCAAACCACAGGGACCAAAATGGCAGTTTACTCTATATAATTTAATAAATATATACAAGCTTATAAAAACTTTTCGGGCCCTTTGAAATTTTGGGCCTCGGGCGTCGGCACGGGTTTGCCGGGCCCAGAGCCGGCCCTGCTTCTACCTCAGTTTGTGTTACTATACATGAAGCAAGCTGGACTGGTCGTTTGCCAAAAAATTGTCATCTCAACATTGTCTCTCATTCGGGTTTCCGTAAATTCACATGAAAAATGTAACGCTCCGCTCTTTCCGTATTTCTATTTTTAGAAAATTTGTATTCGCCTTCCATTCTTAGAATCACAGTCGAATTCGGATCAAAAACGGATTTAAAACGACAAACGGCACATTCTACGCGTTTTAACGAAACGATGAACGAACGCGACTGATATCGAGTATCAATGCCATTTTACATGTTTTCGGACCTAAAACAACATTTTACGTCATTGCACGACGATCGGGTTCGAAAACGGATTTCGTAGACGCGACCGGGCCACTCAAAAACGCTGGAACGGGTTAACGGGCCTTGGGCCCAACACACCAAAACCCTAGCTATAAAAACCCTCACACACACACTCACACCACTCACACACACACCGGCCCCTCTCTCTCGTTCAGACACCGGTGACCGGAGTCTTTTCCGGCCGTCTTTTCCGGCGTCGAACTCCGGCCGGCTACACGCTCGCCACAACCTTCTCCTTTTACCCCCTCACCCTCACCTCATACTTCCTCATCCAAACACCCGCACTTTCTGTCTCCTCTCTAGCTCCGACGACCCGAGCCGCGGCTCCAGTGAGCTCTCCGACCATCCTTCTCCGACAGGTCACACACCCAAACCCCTCCTTACCTCTCTCTCGCACCCCAAAACTGCCTGTAGGAGACGCGACGAGAGAGAAGAGATCGGTGATGGTGCTCGGTTTGCATCGGGCTCAATTGGGGACGGCTCCGGCATCGATTCCGCAGCGGCAGCGCCGCTGACAACAACGATGTTGGCGGTGGTTCAGGTTCGTGTTTGACGGCAGCGGCGGTGGTATTCCGGCAGCAGCAGCGCCGCTCACGGCGGCGGTGGTCCGGTCAGTTTTGGTTCTCGGGTCTGTGTGTTCTCGGTTCAGTTCAGGTTGGTCAGGTTTCAAGTGTTGTATCGGTTAAGTTTCGATTCAAGTCCGGTTGTTTTTGTTATTTCAGATGGTTCGGGTTTCACGGCACGGGTTCGCTCGGTCAAACAGTCAACTCGGTCAACTGTCGGGCCAACTCGGTCAAAGCTGGTTAGCCGGTTCAGTCTTGTTTCGGGTTCGGGTTAGCGGGTTAAACACGAGACTCGAATAACAGTGGCGAAAATATAAATTTTATTGTTTTGTATTAATTAATATTTTATCACAGAACCGAACTTTAAATAACTTGTATTTATAAACATACGTAGTAGAATCATATGATTATATTGTTTCGTTTATTGTTTATTGAATTTTGAAAATTATAACGACAACTTGCATTGTTGGGATCGTCCAAAAACAGAGGAAACTTTGCCCGTTTTTCGAAAAAATCCGTGAAACGATACGTGTTTAATTATAAAACGAAGTGTATCGGATTCAATTAATTTTTATAACAATAAATATAAATGCATATTTATTTTCGGCAACACTTCTAAAATACTCTTAATGGATTAATTTAGAATTATCACACAAACTATATATATATATATCAACAAGATATACTTTAAATTCCCACTTCAAATCCTTCGTCATAATTCCGATTACTCATACACCTTCGTTTGCCCATATAGGGTGACCTTGGTGTTCCATCCTCCTAAGCTCATACACTCGTCAACGCTTGGATAATCGGAAGACTTAGCAATTTTGTGAGTATACTTGAACCTCCTTTTTCGTTTTACTACATTTTGGGGTGTAACATGTTATCTACTAACTTACACTTAAACTTTATTCCTAAAGCACAAACATTCCTTATACATGCATGCCTGCTTGATTGCTTGATACTTTAAACTTGGGGTTATACGTTTTGTGTTATGCTTATCATTAACTTCGTACGAGCCTATCCTTGACATATATAGCGCTATAGGATTAACGCACCGCCTATAGACTTTGGGTTATGTCATGAGCTTATTGCGTTTCATCATTGGTTTGATTAGTTAAACACATGCCGATTTTATTGTTTATCTTGTATCAATTGCTTGCCATGTGGAATTGTTTAAACTCATTTTTATGCTATGTATGTATCAAACGTGTATACTCGCCTTTGCTTTTGCATTAAACTTTATTTTAAACATGTTACAGGTTGAGGATGAAGACGCTTTGAAATTGAAGTAGTGATGATGCTTAGATACACACTTAGACGTCTTAAGTTTTATTATGTTGTATCAATTTGTACTTGTTTGTGGTATTCTTGTATTGAACTTATTGTATTTCAAGTTGTTGTATTTGATTTTAACCTTTGTAATTGACTTTTAGAAATGAAATGAAATCCATTATTTAATTATTGTCACAAATAGTGTTATGAAGTCTCTCACAATCTCGTTTTCGTATCACTCCGATGTTTCCGCCATCGGTTGGGGTGTGACAAAAAACATGCTCGGAAGCACAATTCTTCTGTTTATCGAAGCTGGTTTAATTGCTTGTTTCTGTGCATCATGTAGGGCTGACAAATCGTGTCTTATCGTGTTTAACAGGTCTCTGACGACGCGTACAACACAAGTATTAAACATGAATACAACTCGTTTAACTACTTTATATCTCATGTCCATAACACAGTTTTATGTTTTATGTACCAAGAAGAATAAATAATGGATCCTAACCTCATAATTTTATTTATTTTAAAAAAGTAAAAAATCATGTTGTGTACTTTTTAAATAAACAGGTCTAATTGTGTCTTATACAGATATCTATTGCCAGTACTAGCATCATGGTTCTTTCGTTGAGCTCCAAGATCAGAAGTCTGGTTTGTCCTAGGTCATACATGAGCTGAAGTGCTTAACAGTCAACAAAACCTCTGGATTCTACTTGGTTTTTCGTTATCTGATTACTTTAAGAAAGTAATATTATGGAGGCACAATGATGCCGACTGAGCTAATTCTGGAGATTGAAAATGTTTGTTTTTTTAGAAGTTATTGGTTAGAACATTAGAAAGATCACGGGGAACAAGGACAATGTGTGTGGAACTGGAAGGAAGTAGTACCTCACTGTTTCAAGTCTCACCACTTTTGTTCATTTATTACTTGCATTTTAATCAACCAGTCTTAATGTGTGTGTATGCAAGCTTGTGTGTGTTTATTAGTCACCTCATGCATCTTATCTGTTTGAGTCAGACACAAGAAACCGAGTCCAATATACCATAACTGGAATATCAAAGTTTCAATCAAGTCTCCCACCCAGTTTTTTGAAAATGGCCAACGGGCCATTCACCGGGCAGGTCCTGCCATTTTTCAAAATTAGTAATGGGATGTGGCTTGTTGATCAACTCGGCATGTATAGGTGATTACCTGGATGAACCAGAGTGTTGCAACAAGAAATTTGTTTCCATAATAACCTATATAGATCTCATATCACTGATTACAATATAACATAACCAAAAATTAACTTACATCAACCCAAAATTTACTTAAACCACAACACCTTACACTACTCAAACCAAATAGACCACAAGAGCACCAAACCTGAGCAGACCCAAACACCTACCCAAAACATACTAATGATCAGTGATATGAGATATATATAGGTTATTATGGAAACCGACTAATCTGTACTTCCTCTTCATCCTCTTCATGATTCTCGTCCTCCACCGTTTCCACTTCATACACGTCCTTAAAACCATCCACATCTGCGTTCACGTTGCCTTCTTCAGTTTCACGCACTGGATTCTGCATTAGTGGCACCTCCTCCTCACCCTGATTTTCATCTACATGCTCCCCGTTCACGTTGCTAGTTTCACGGCCGGATTCATCGGGTTCTGCATCCCCCGCACCACCTCACCCTAAGTTTCAACTACATTCTCCCCGTTCACGTCGCCAGTTTCACGCATCTGTGGATGTGGGGGAACAACTTGAGCTTGTTGAACATCAATTTTTATCTGAACATGTGGGATGGTTTTTGTATGGTAGTTTGTGGTGGATCAAGATGTCAAATGAAGTTGCTGGGCGTTTAGTAGTAGCAATTTTGTCAAAAAAAGTTTTGAGGGATATTAACGGTTTCGTTTTTTATATAGAGCTACCAATGATATTAATGATCATCGCGTCGGTTTGTGTCAAGATTTCGTTTTGTATAAAGATTTGAATGCCTCCCCCAACATGCGAGTTTGTGTTAACATTTCGACGTTACTTTTTTCATAGTTTAACGCCGCCACAGACAGGGGTGGACTTACTTAAGGAGCTGGGTGGGCGGGCGCACCCCTTAAAAAAAATAAAACTAGTGTATTTTATAGGCTAAAATCCAGATCGCAACCCTTGAAATTTTGTAATCGCACCCCTTGAACTTTGAGATGAAAAATATGTGAAGCAAAAGATAAAAAAGGTTTTGAGGGATATTAACGGTTTGGTTTTTTTATATAGAGCTACCAATGATATTCATGATCATCGCGTCGGTTTGTGTCAAGATTTGGTTTTGTATAAAGATTTGAATGCTTCCCCACACATGCGAGTTTGTGTTAACATTTCGACGTTACTTTTTTCATAGTTTAACGCCGCCACGGCCAGGGGCGGACTTACTTGAGGAGCTGGGTGGGCGTGCGCACCCCTTAAAAAATAAAACTAGTGTATTTTATAGGCTAAAATCCAGATCGCAACCCTTGAAATTTTGTAATCACACCCCTTGAACTTTGAGATGAAAAATATGTGAAGCAAAAGCTAAAAAAGAATAAATAAATGTTCACTGGAAAAAAATATTTGCGGGGGGGGGGGGGGGGAGGAGCTCTGTAATTACCATTAGCTAAACAGAAAAGAGAAGGAAGACAATGGTTTTGGGTTGTCCTGCTTGCTTTTTAAAAGAGTTAATTACTGTTTTCGTCCCTGAGGTTTGTCAAAAATAACGGTTTCAGTCCATTAGTTTAAAAATTGCGATTTCAGTCCATTAGTTTTATTTTCGTAACCATTTCAGTCCACCAACTTAACTCCCATCCATTTATTCTCTTAACTTTGGGTGAAATTACAAAATTGCCCCTATGGTTTAATTAAAAAAAACGCTGGTCATAGGTTTCAAACCTGTGACCTTTGCTTTGAAATGCGATTGTTAAACCAATAGGCCATGTATCAAACTTGTGAATGAATTCATATTGTTTCTCTTATAGCATAGCATATTATTCATCATCTTCCCCAACCCTTTCATCATCATCTCTGGAATTCATATTGCCCTAAGTAGAACCCTATGTTCAGTTTTGCCAACTTGCATCCTAAACCAAAAAGCCCCAAATTGCAGAAATTGGCAACGGGGTCTATAAAGAACGAAAAAACAATAAGGTTAGGCTTTGAATCAGCTGAATTGATGCTTGATTGACCGAGATATGATCCCTTCAAGTTACAAGCCCTAGCTTCTCGTTTCTTGCTAAATTCGCGAATTTGAAAGGTGTTTAACGAATTTGGGGAGTGGGTAATGATAAGGTAAGCTACCAGAACCCATTGATATGAAGATTTCAGCTTGTAATGACCGAATTTTAACAGATTCATTTTGAGTTCTTATCAAGTTTTAATGGAAAATTATATGATCAAAACAACAAATAAATTTGTTGTTTAGAAAACGTTTGGGCGTTGTCATCATTAATCGCTATCATTACCAATAAATTTGGTCATCAATGAAGTCGAACCGTCAAGTTACGAAGGTATAAAGGTCGGGTCAGACTGACGGATATCTCCGGGTCGTGCAGGAGCTTCCAGCGAAGAAGATGAGAGGCAGCGCATGTCTTCCCCAATTCTAGTTGCAGAGATGATGATGAAAGGGTTGGGGAAGATGATGAATAATATGCTATGCTATAAGAGAAACAATATGAATTCATTTACAAGTTTAATACATGGCCTATTGGTTTAACAATCGCATTTCAAAGCAAAGGTCACAGGTTCGAAACCTGTGACCAGCGTTTTTTTAATTAAACCATAGGGGCAATTTTGTAATTTCACCCAAAGTTAACAGAATAAATGGATGGGAGTTAAGTTGGTGGACTGAAATGGTTACGAAAATGAAACTAATGGACTGAAATCGCAATTTTTAAACTAATGGACTGAAACCGTTATTTTTGACAAACCTCAGGGACGAAAACAGTAATTAACTCCTTTTTAAAATGACCCACTCACCAAACATTTGATTATATTTATATTTTACTTTTCTTTTGTCAGAGAGAAGGAAAAGATATATACTTTTTACTTTTCTTTTGTCAGGAACAAGGAAAAGACAAAAGACTATTCACTATAAGACAAAAACTATTCACTATATCTTTTTACATTAAAATTAGGAGGATTGTAGATCACTTAGGTTAATTATCTTATTGGTTATATTTTGATTCTTTTAACTATCTCTATATTTTATTTATCGTACCCCTATGGGCTTTATAGTGCCACATAAGAGCCACGTATGCACCACGTAAGCGAGAGCTTTATCGTTAACTTGCACGGTGTGGTTTTGAAACTCCCTTAAAAGCCCCGTATTAAACAAAATACAAAAAAAGTGCAACAAATTGATTAGTTGAAAACAATGGACCCCACCTGCAGAAGCTATTAGCGCTCGTTACTGTGCTAGTGGAGACTCAATGGCGCCCCCTTTTTGCCGCCCAAAGGGTGGCTTCGGGGCGCTATAGGGCGCTAATTTCATTGAGTATGGGAAATAAAGGCTGTTTAGTTCAACCGTGAGTTTCATAAGGGAACAAACAAAGAATAAACTTTGGTGAAATTTGTTGATTGTGTTTGACCTATTGAATTTAAGGTGACGGTGTGGTTTTCTCGATATAATTTGGTATAGTTCAACGTCGTTTGGTATAAGTGTGTTTCGATAAGCTTCGGTGTGGACACGATGTATTTGGTATGAAGAAAATTGATTCTTTAATTAGTGAAACAAAAGCCTTAACATTACATGAGGTTTTTTATTTTGATGTTAAGGGACAACCCAAGAGGCATGTCACTAACACTCGGTTTATTAACAACGGTTGTTCTTGGAACATATTTGAGGAGGTAAACTCATGGGTATAGTGGCAGATCAAGAATTGATTTTCCACGTGGTTAGAAATTTTTTGGGAGTGGGTTATCTATAGCAATATATTATTATTTTTTCATTTAGATTGCGTGACGAGATTAAAAAAATCAAATTATTATTATTACTATATATTACTAAACGAATCGAAATGAATAGTGATTTTAATATTATAATTATATATAGTTTTTTTTATTACTTTTATTATTTTAATATTATAATAATAGTTATTTTCTTTATTTTTTAACTTTAATCTTTTTTTTAATATCAAGGGTTGGGATAAGCTTGGTGTCAACCGGTATCGAACCCGTACTGGTATCAAAAATACCGGTACGGTCCGGTTCGGTATCAGTACATGAAGGTAAATGTGACAATCCGAACTTTTCGACACTTGTAACTCGGAGAATTACATATCACAAACTATTATTTTATTATTAACCGTAAAGCAGGGGCGGACTTTAAGTTGTCCGAGCCGTAGCACGGGCTACGTCTCAACTTTTTATCGGTAGTGTAAATTTTTTTTTTTCGGTTTTTATACCAAGGATACCTCTGAACAACTACCAGGACACCCCTAAAAAGAGAGTCTCTAAGCCCAAATCAATTGAAAATAATAAGCCCAAATCCCAATTGCCCAATATATTAGCCCAAATCAATTGAAGATGGTAAATAATAAGCCCAATTGCCCAATATGTTAGCCCAAAATAATAAAAGATTGTAAATAATTGCCCAATTGCCTTGAAGTTTTAATGCACGGCACGACACAACTACTAGGATACCAATCAATTGAAAATAATAAGCCCAAATCCAAATTGCCCATTTCATCATACTATAAGTGATGATGATAAATTTGCAAACTTGAATGGAATAAGTGATCTTGCGCGTGTTATGGTTGAAACGGGAACGCACAGTTCTTTTCCTTCAGTTTATCGGGTAGTGAAGCTAGCTTTGCTTTTACCGGTTGCAAATGCAACCGTTGAAAGATGTTTTTCGAAATTGAAACATGTCAAGACGGATTTACGCAATCGAATGGGCCCGGAATTTTTGAACAATGCTATAGTTTGTGCGGTCGAAAAGGATTTTTTTACGTGAAGTAAAAGACGACGATGTGATGGAACGATTTCAAGCTATGAAAAAAGGAGGAGGACAAATCTATTAGGTATTTGTTTTACTTTATTTATTTATTGTCGTTTTTTTAATATTGTATGATTGCACAGTGAAAAAAACATTTAGGATACCCCTGAGTTAATGTTATAGTTCCGCCACTGCTGTAAAGGATAATAAACCCGGACGAGCATAAGGTTTAAGTTAACATCAAACAGAGACGCAAACCGCTAATCAAGACATAAGATATACATTTTTTTATTAATGTACATAAATTACATTCGCGGGTTTGCACGTTTAATGAGCACTAACTCAAAAATAAAATGTATAAATATTATTCTATATATAGAGAAATTATAGTAAACGATTGAGACATCTGACGTTAAACTTACCCGCACCCGAAACCTAACATATAAATACATCTTTTTCTTTTCATCTCCTTAGAGTGTAAGGAGTGGTTAAACACTTGAGAGTGATAAACTAAAAAATCAACCAATCAGAGTGCGCCACGTCAATCAGTGAAAAGTGTTTAAACTTTGCTGAAAAGTGTTGGCAATGGTTTAGACACTTGCTGAAGTGGTAAACTTAAAAAAAAAAGGAAAAGGGTGTGATTGGTTGAGAGATTGCATGGACCCCACCACACACACCTATCTCTCTCTCCTTTCTCCCTTCACCGCCGCCCTCTCTCTCTTGAACACATCTCCCCGCGTAGGCAACAACTCCCCGATTCAGCATTGATACCGCATCAGCAAAGGGTCGGCGGCAGTGTTTGCCGCGCGACAACAGCCTTTGCCGCACCCACACCGGATACCTTTATTTCCTTAAAAACCTAGCCCCCACTTTCATTTTCTAAAAACATACACATATACCCTACATAACTAAAGAAAGAGAACCAAGATGGAGTTGGGAGAGAGAGACACGACTGATATGGAGGGGTGATCGGCCACCATATCCGACGGCAGTGCCGCAGTGAGCCACCCGGTGACGGCGAAGGCGCTGGGCCACGAGTATCAGCAGCGGTGGCTGCGTTTGCCGTTTGGGGAGACTCGGGGTGGGTTGGAGCTGTTCAGCGGTGTTGTTGGTGATGAGGGGTGGCAGTGTACGACAGGTGATGGTTTAGAGCAACAATAATGGTAGAGTAGATGGCGGCCAGGGCATGAAACAAACTCCCTCGACTCAAGATTCTCCGGCGAGCTCCATCTAACTCGGATTCAATATCATGTCAAGAACCTCCGAGCTTTCATGTGCAGTTTTGAATGGATCGGTATCGGTGGCGAAAGCTGTGGCAGTAATGACGGTTTCCAAGTTCACAAGTCTCGATCTGTTGTGAGGCTTGCAGATCGACATCTTTCAGGTCAGATTTAGTTGTTTGGGAGTTGAGTTTTTGTTCATTCTTTAAGTGGTTTGAGGGAGGTTCGTGACAGAGTCATGGTTGTAGGTGGCGGAGGAGACCTCCGGGCACTGGACCATGTAGCAGCGGGTGGTGGTTGAGTCGATTAGTGTGTATGATGGCATTTGCTCGGGCTGTTCAAATTGCTCGGCGCTCGTTCGATGCTTGCTCG
This sequence comes from Helianthus tuberosus, assembly GCA_030545235.1. Taxonomy (NCBI): domain Eukaryota; kingdom Viridiplantae; phylum Streptophyta; class Magnoliopsida; order Asterales; family Asteraceae; genus Helianthus; species Helianthus tuberosus. The sequence continues at coordinate 129,378,937 of CM060412.1, read as the reverse complement.
GAATTTGCTCGTTCGATTCAGCTCGATTAAAAAAAAATGCTCGGTTCGGATCGATTCGGTTTGTAAACAAACCGAGCACGAGCAAAGGTCCGCTCAGTTTGGTTTGGCTCCGTTGGCTCGATTTATTTTTTAATATATATATTTGTATTTGTGTGTGTATCATTTTAATGAAATGACTAGAGACAAACATTAACAATGTTTTAATGAAATAATTAGAATTGAAATCCAATACCATAGTCCATTGTCTAATATTTAAATGTCCATTTGAGTAATTGAGTCAAAATTCAAATACCAAAATATGAAGTGTCGATCAATACTCAAGTCTCAACCCGGCATTTGATTCAGAAGTGCAAGACCCTAATCAAAACCCCCCATTGGCCATCTGTAACAACCCGACTTTTCGGATTGTTATCCATTTGCTACTTACTTCGATTTGTAACTGTTTTGTACTCTGAAAGTTGATATAAATAAAGGTTTATGTTATACTAAATACATTTTCATCACACAGCACCACTGCACGCTTAAACGCCTTGTAATCGCAAACGCTCAACGCTAACGCAAGATGAATCACAGAGAATTATGCTACTTTACTTGCCGAGTGTGTTTGTTTGTTCGGTAACCACTCTCGCCTTCGCACTCGCTTATCGCGCTAAATCGCTAAGTCGCAAACGCTGTTAACAGTAGTAATGTTATGATGTGTGCTCTTATATGCTTTACTTGTGTGTGCTTTATATGTTTATGAATTAGACTCGCAACCTGATTATCACACCGAAAATTAACACAACGCTACACTTGATATCTCGCTAAAATACTCTAAGTACTCGAACTAACTAACGCAACAAAACGCATTAAACGAGCATCCTACACGCTAAACGGAAGTTTTCCACACTTAACTGGCCCCCTCGTACGAAGACACCTGGGTTCGTACGAAACCAATGGCTTCGTACGAAGGCAGGGCCTTCGCACAAGGTAACCAGCTTCGAACCCACTCCTCTATAAATAGCCAAGCCCTCCTCATTCATTCCAACTTGCTGCCATTCACTCCGAAACACTGCCGAATTGCTGTCCAACTGTTTTCAAGTAAGATTTACTGTTTTTACGTGATTACACAACGTTTTCCACTAGGATTTTCCACAAGATTCACTCCGATTTCATCAAAACTCTTCTATTTTCACCCAAACTTCATCTTTTTCAACTAAACTTCTTCTTTTTACAAAAACCTTCATTTATTTCGTGAAGACCTTCATCCTTTTCATCAAATCTTCTTATTTTATCACGGATCTACACTTAACCGAGTGTATTGGGCCTAGTTTCGGCTTCCCAAGTTAGAAATCTACAGATTTCACACTCACCAAGTGTTAGATCTAGGTAAAAATTCTTTAAAACCCTCTTAAACTCGATTTCTACACAAAAACAGACCAAACCGACACATATTTCGTTCACTGGATAGTGGGACGAAGTGGTGTCGAAACCGTCATGAATAGGACTCGAAAATACATCCAATTCAGGTGAAAACACAGCTCCGAATGCCAAGAACAGCCACGAATGCGAGCTGGACTGTTCTCTGCGAAGCCCGGCTTCGTACGAAGGCACTGCCTTCGTACGAAGGCACTGCCTTCGTACGAAGGCACACCTGGCTTCGTACAAAGGCAATGCCTTTCGAGCGTCTTGAATGTTTTTGTATTCCTTATTATTTGTTAAATTTTTTACTTGTGTTCTATTGGACAAAACATCATGGACGAAAACTGCACTTTATTCTAATAACTAGCACTCCCATCATCACTTTCCTTGTTTATTTTGCGACGCTCGGTACTCGCTCGACGTTCGTTCGAAAAATGCTCGGATCGAAAGACACTCGCTCGACTTTGGCTCGATTGTAAAAACGCTCGGTTTAGTTCGGATCGGTTTGTAAACGAACCGAGCACGAGCAAATGTCTGATCGGTTCAGTTCTGCTCGTGAACAGCCCTAGCATTTTCGTTTAGATTTCTTTTTTGAGTAAACTGCAATTTTACCCCCTGGGGTTTAAGCCAATTGGCACTCTGACCCCTCCATGGAAATAATTGCAATTTACCCCTACATTGTTGTTCTGTCGCACTCTTACCCCCTGGCATCCAACTCTGTCAAGTCAACGTTAGTTTGACTGTTAATAACGTGTGAAAAGTCGTTTTTCCCCTATCTTATTAAAATTATATAAAAAATCAAGAATATTACATCAAGTTCATCATCATCAGTTCATTCTTCATTCCCAGTTCATTAAGTTCATCACCACCACCACCTCCTTCTCCTCTTCTAACCACCACCACCACCACCACCTCCTTCTCCTCTTCTGACCACCGCCACCATCAACTCAGCCACCACCTCCTTCCTATTCCAAACCCTAACCCTAGCCGCCTATAGTGGCGAATCTGCCGCCATCCACCACCACCACCACCGGAAAACTGAATCAAAAAAATACTCATCCCACCACTCTCTCTCTCTTTCATTCACACCTCTCTGCTACTTTCAAGAAAAATGTCCCACATTCAAATAATTTTTATTCAATCAATACGCTAACCCACTTGCACAACACCAATCGTCTAATTCATCCCTAATTTTGAAGCAGAAGATGATGAACAGGGTACCGATTAAAACCCAACTGTTCAAAGCAGAAGATGATGAACAGGGTACCGATAAAAACCTAATTTTGAAGCAAGAAAGGAATCAAGAACGAAAAACCCAACTGTGTGTGAAGAGTTTGAGGAATCAATAATGGCGGCGAGTGTCCAGCAGAAGCAGCGACAGCAGCAACTCCGTTTAGTTTTCCGATTAGTGAGTTTTTTGGCTTTGCGAGAGTTTTCCGGTGGCAGAATGCGATAGATCTGGTCTTTAGGGATCTGGATGACGTAAGTGCCTTGCGAAGCTTCACCGCCAAATCTCCGTGATTGTTTGTAGCGGAGAGGAGAGAGAGTGTTTGCTCTCTCTGCGAAGCAGCCATGGCGGAAACACAAACTCGTGAGTGTATGTATATCGTCGATAATAATATATATAGACCTAATTTGTGGATGAAATTGGGGATTTTGCTCTAGTTTGTGTTTCTAGGGTTTTGAAGAAGAAATGGTTGTGTTCGTCTGGTTTATTAAAATAGGATATTGGAGATTTGGAAATTTATAAAAAAAATAATAATAATAAATATGAGGTAAGATTACCAAAATACCCTTACCTATAAGGGTCAAACAACTGTTGACTGACGGCAGGGGGTAAGAGTGCGACAGAACAACAATGTTGGGGGGGGGGGGGTAAATTGCAATTATTTCCATAGAGGGGGTCAGAGTGCCAATTGGCTTAAACCCCAGGGGGTAAAATCGCAGTTTACTCTTTTTTTTGTTTTTGGCCATTTAGAGGCGGGTCAACTGTGGTTGACGTTCGGGTTAAACAGTCAACTGTGGTCAACCATTCATTCCCGGTCAACTGTCGGTCATAGATTGGGTCAACAACTAGAGAGGCAGATTCGATGGGGCACGCATATCGATGAGACCTTTTTCGTGTTGGTGTGAACAATTCATTCGAGTAGGTAACGACGAGCACAAAGTGCATTCATTGAGTTTTGTATATTAATTTAATTAATTGTAATAATAGACCGTGAAACGAGCTCTAGCGAACCCGACCCAACTAGTACGACTGTAGAATAAAAATATATTAATTGTACGAGATATATTTGGATCAATTTGGACTTGTACGCGTGTATATGTAAGCATATGTGTAATTATAAATATGTGATATAACTTAGACACTTGCTTATTTGGATTGGTCGACAACTAGTGTTGTCGGGTTGCTACAAAAGCAGAGGAAACCCTGCCCGTTTTTCGTATGAATCTATAAAATAACTTGTGTTTTAAAAACAAAGCATGTCGGGATTCAAATAGGACACAAAACGTAACAAATAATTATATTAAGCGAACATAAGGATTCGGAACATTTTAGTATCAAATGAACAGTTGAAAATAAATATTTGTATATATTTATTTATGACAAATATTAAACAAGATACGAGTATACCCTTTGGAATATAACTCGACTACATGTATTCACATTAAAGTTACAAAGATATATTTTGGTATATATATATATATATATGTACGTATCCATGCATAATAAATTTTATACATATTGTTGTATTAGTATATGTATATTTTTATACATGTCTATGAGGGTACCCTAACTTACTCGTGGTAACGAGTACACCACCGGGTCATAGGCTTAGTGTGTCGATCGAGCTCGATCACACGTGAACAACTTTACCATAGTATTGGTTACTTATGATGTGCTACAATTGTTAGGGAATGTCTTGGTAAATATTTGCACGATGTGTCAGTTCGTGTCTCTGACACATAATACTTTTGGATATAACACGCACCCTAAGGTGAGTTCACACTTTTCTAAAAGCATGTAATTCCCGGTTGTTTGGGAATGGAGAAAACAACAACCATCCCCCTTAGGTGGGATGCAACCTACGTATTCTCCTTGGGTAGAATACGGGCAACCTCGTCCCCCTGTGAGGGACGAAAACCGATAATTTACTATTTATTTAACATGTCTTAAACGGACTAGACGGAACTCTATCTGAAAGTCCCTATACATTTTATATCGATTAATCGCTGGGCCAATGGCGAACGGGTTATTAGTTAAATAGCACTATTAGGTTTGACAAGCCTCACACCGTGCCGCTGAGGACGGGCGTGGACTAATATACTTGGGCACTTAGTCAATGACGATAGACATTGACTCGGGGCATTAAAAATAACTACAGTCAGTAGTCGGTATAGTACGAGTCTAGTAGTTTAAAACAATGGGGTAGCTCCCCATTACATGTTTTCTGAAGAACAGAGTAATTTAACAAAACTTATGTTTTTGGAATAACACTAAACTACTGTGAACTCGCCAACATTTTTGTTGATACGTTACTACATGCTTTGTAGGTTGTTAGATACACTACGCTTTGGAACTTGCTGTCTGGAGAGCGAGAAGTGTCATGGGGCGTGCCACTTGAGAAAACGCGTAAAATTTTGCAACTTAAAACAATTTGATTTTTAATTATGTTTAAATAATACAAATGCTTCCACTGAACGTAAACTATGTTGAAATATTATTTATGAAATTGCACTATTCATGTTGGACATGTTTTTGTATTAATATTATTTTCTGTTAGTTCGACATGATTAGTGGCTAGATCCTGGTATGTCACACGCCTCGCGGTGGTATCCGCAGGTGGTATTTTGGGGGTGTGACAGTTTGGTATCAGAGCCAGGTTATAGTGAACTAGGTTTTAAAACGTTTTCGTAAAAAACTAGACTATAACCGAATCAGTTCCGAAAGCGACCATGACACTACGCTCCAGATTGCAAGGTTCGTCTTTTAGTTATCGTATATGTTATACATCTAGCGTACATATATGCATTGCATTGCATGTAGTTGCATACACAACATTATAACACGACTACACGTATTACTTACTTACATTGTGATGAAACGCTAGTATGACATTATCTTTAGACCCTGATCTTTACCATTTGGACAACACTCTAGTTATCCTATATAACATTTTGGGTAGGACTTTATGAACAGTGCCAAAGGGCACTTAAGGTATTTCACCCAGGTCCACGTTCTTTCTTCTCCCACATCCACGTTGCTTCTTCTGCGCCTATGCTATAGTTCCCTGCCATCTAACCCGCCACGCCTCTTCAACGATCGCCATTAGCAACAAGGATTCCATTTTCCGACGACCTCCTGCGGCAACGATCGGTGGTGTGAGAATTCATCACGCATGTATTAATTCCGACTGGATCATCAGCAACAAGGGCGACAACCGACGGGTTGGACTTCTATGGAGCGACAGAGAATTTTGGCTTCACCCTACCGAGTCACAACATTCCGGCAAAGGCTTCCGGGTGGGTCTTTCTGTACTTCTTTTCTTCGACCACCATTAGCTGCTACAGTAACTGTGACAACTGGCACTTTACCATGAATTCTGTACTATAATAAACAGTAATCTATGCTTTAATGACTGTGCATGATTAAATTAACAAGACAAATGAATTTCTGATTACTGTCATATACATACAATGGCATTTCATGTTGCAAGATTTTTATCTTTATCACATGCAACCCAATATGGTTTAATTAATGCACGAAATAAAGTTAGCACAGTTATCAGAAAAAACTAGAAGTACTGACAGGAGTTCAGTACTCAGATAGACATGATGTTAAGACACAGAATGAGCCCCGGAACCAAGTGATACACTAGTGTAGTGTGTAGGGAAGTAGGGATTACAAAACTGCCTTCCTAGTGAAAACTTAGGTGCCGGAAAGTGCCAGAAACACACTAAAACTGCAGAATTCTGCAGAAAATAAATAAATTCAACAATTTTCAGCATTTTAACAACTAAATATAATACAGAAATGTGGTTTAATGGCCCAGAATACTTTCCTAGGTATCGGGAATCAAAACTGTCACAAAAGGGAACATAAAGCACACTAAACTGCGTAATTTAGCACCTTAACGAACTGGTAACCAACCGGACACTACCCGAAACACCAAATTTTCACTAGAAACATTGTTTTAACACTTCTGCACTAGTTATGGACACCGAACTTCATAATACATCTAATAAACATATAAGACCTAAAACACTAACTAGTTCCCTTGATTTCTAACTAGATTAACAAACTACCCATTACACCCTAACTAGTACCCCCCCCCCCCCCCTAATTCAAGGTTATGGACATGGGGTCCACCTCTTGATTTTCTTTCCATTGTTTATTAGATTTGGTCATTTCTTTTGAAACATTAGGACCAATAGGTTATAAAACGTTGGAAGCTAGTTTTATAAAACCCAAGGATAATCATCTTCTTTCATTACACCTTCTTCACAACTTCATCTCTTCCTCCCTTTCTTCTAGCTTATGGCCCAAACACACCCACATACCACATCCATTTTCAAGCAATTCTAATACAATCTAAGGTGATTTAGAGGCATAAGAAGCATATCTAAGAAGGTGGGAGGCATTGGAACTTGAAGGACCTTCACAAGGAGCTATTAACCACCTATTTTCTTCATCATCTTGCTTCTTGTTCTTCCCTAGCCTTAGTGCTAGTAGTAAGACTCTTTGATCCTATTTTTACTCATGATTTTAATGGTTAAAGTGTTATGTATCATGTTAATCTAAAGAACCTCAAGAAAATATAAGCATAAACATGAATAAAAAGCTTAAATACATGAATAACAAGTTGTTTTAAGTATATGTAGTATACTTGATTGTTGATTGTTTATGTTAATGATGTTAAACATCATATGATCTTGCTAGATAGTGATTAAAGACATAATCTAGTAAGATGAGAGGATGATTATGTTAAAGATCAAGAGATCATCCTTATGTTAAAGCATGAACTTGAAGTATAAATTGTTTTCTTGAATAGAGATGATCAAAGTGTAATGAGAATCTTGTAAGTATATGATTTCAAGAAATATTTTTCAAGAAACCAAGAATAAAATACAAGATTTACATAAACTTGGTTCTTAAAGAATCTAACCACAATTTTAGTGGTTAATCAAGTGTAGAAATATATATTTAACAAGAAAAATTCAAGAAGAAATATTTTTAGAAAATCACTTTACAAGTTGTGAAGGTCTAAATTCTTCAAGAATGATATTTTTAAATAAATAACCACACTTTAGAGGGTAACTAAGCTTACTAAATACACTAGTAAGTTACTACAAATTTTTATAAATTTTCAAGTTCATAAAGTAGTGATTTATGCTTGATTTATGGCACTTGTTAGGTATTGTTTGGATTATTGTTGATTGTGATGATTTATAAAAGAAAATGACATGCTTTGAAAGCATGGAAACCTCCATTTTTAAGGGAAACTATGAAATTTTTTTCTAGAAATTAGACACTTAAAATATTTTTAAATAAATATTTACATATTTTAACCATGATTTTTCATATAAAGTTTGCCATAATTTTTGTTACAAAAATTACAAAATATTGGAGGTTGGTTTTTGATAATAAAAATGACTAAATATGTATTTAGGAGAATATATATTTAGATATCACCATGTGTGTGATTATTTGTATATTATGTGTATTAGTTATATTATTTTAGGGCTTGAAATAATATAACTCACCAAAATACCAAGAAATACAATACTAAATGTTACCAAAAATTCCAGGAAATAAATATACAAATTATACCCAAAATATTAGAGGAATCGAACAAGGAATATAACTTACAATAAATATTCCGGAATTAGATTCGTAAGTATATTTTGGTAAACAGTATTTTGGAAACCAAGAGAACAAAAATATGATTTTCATAAGTATTATAAAATTAATCATATTTTTGACAAGAAGAAAATATATTATTTTTAAGTAAGGAATAATATATGTTTTCTTGAATTATTAGAAAGTATAATATTTTTGGAGCAAATACATATTTTCTTAAACAATTCAGAATATATTATTTTTTGGGAGAAAAATGGATTTATATATATTTTCTAAGTTAATCTTGAAAATATATTATTTTTGAGGTTTATATGAAAATATAATTATTTTTTCCAAGGAAGGATTATAGATAATATTCTATAATAGATTTCTTAAAATATATATATATTTTAAGAATACAAATTGGTGATTTTTATTAAAAATAAATATTCCGGAAATTGAAATGTAAAAACTAAGTATAAAGATACTTAATAAATACAAGGAAATATATCATATTTTTGACAAGAAGAAAATATATTATTTTTAAGTAAGGAATAATATATGTTTTCTTGAATTATTAGAAAGTATAATATTTTTGGAGCAAATACATATTTTCTTAAACAATTCAGAATATATTATTTTTGGGGAGAAAAATGGATTTATATATATTTTCTAAGTTAATCTTGAAAATATATTATTTTTGAGGTTTATATGAAAATATAATTATTTTTTCCAAGGAAGGATTATAGATAATATTCTATAATAGATTTCTTAAAATATATATATATTTTAAGAATACAAATTGGTGATTTTTATTAAAAATAAATATTCCGGAAATTGAAATGTAAAAACTAAGTATAAAGATACTTAATAAATACAAGGAAATACGTATTCTTGTACGTACAAATACACACCGGAATACGCCTCCAATACTTGGCAAAATACACAAGTTTAAGAACACGAGTATGAATACACCCATCCTTGGGGAAGGTTATACATGTACAAATACAATATGTGGCAAGTTAAAATATATTCATTTTAACTAATATTCCAAAATTTAATACATATAATTTAAGTTAAAATATTTATTATTTTAACAAATAATTATATACTTTGGAATATTATAATATACATCAATGATGTAACTCAGAATACACTAAGATTTCCAAAACAAGCCTTAATGAACAACTAAGACAAAGAGTCGTTACACGACCTAAACGTCTAATAAAACATGGCACGTGTGTAGGTAGTTGTACGACTCATAGAAGGACCTTGAGCATACGAGATAGCAGGACGCAAACTTGTGAGTTCATGTCCCCCTTTTCTCTTAACTGTTTTTGGATTTATAACTATCGGGGGTGGAATACATGTTACGAATGTTCAAACGGTATGATTTGGTATGAAATGAACTGATAGATCATGTGAGCATAGATTGAAATTGAAATGCCAATAACTCTCATAAGAATCATGGACAAAGGTTAGATCTAACGGGTACGGCCGAGCCCCACTCATGGTCCTTATGTGACCACTTAGAGTGCTTTAGTGTCCCAGTTGAGGTGATTCGACAACGGTCAAGGGGATTTGACACAGTCAAGGTGATTTGATACGGTCAAGGGAATTTGACACAGTCAAGGTGAATTTGACACAGTCGAGGGGATTCGACAAAGACAAAAGTCTACTCATATTGAATACTCCCTATGTCTTCACATACATTAATGTCCTTGTAAAACATTAATTTGATCTTTTCATAGACGCTTTTCATACCTGTTTTCAAAGGAGTCTCTCAAATGTTTACAAGCTTATCAGTACTCATACAAAACGCATGAACTCGCTCAACTTTTGTTGATGTTTTCAAAATTACATGTATTTCAGGAAACAAGTTGGATCTTGGGTGCTGGTGTTGTTTCGGGATATAAATAACAAGCTTAGATGTCATCCACTTTTGTTGGTTTGTAACTGAATTCAGAGGTTGTGTTGTTTGAAACTTAAACGACTGGTGTTGTAATATTTTAAACTTTATAAATGGATGAACATCGTTTTGATCATATAGTTGTTTATTATAATTGAATGCAATGAGAACCAATCAAGTCACACGCATAGGCTTCCGCAAATATCAGGGTATGACAATTTGGTATCAGAGCTTCGATTGTAGTGAACTAGGATTCCTTCTCGAGTCTAGACTACAATCACTAGGACTCTCTCACGAAAACATTTTTACAAAAAGGTTTTTCATTGCATTTACGAAAGCGCCAAGATCCATGAGTCAAACATTTTTTTTTAAAGAAAAGATAAGGCAAGGACATTAGTAGGGAGGAGAATACCCCAAATTATAATGCAAACTGAGGTATAGTCTACATGAGATAGACTTGCCAAAGACAAAATGACCCCCCCCCCCCCCGAAAGGACAAACGAGAGTTATAAGTAACATGATGCATATATTTGCATGTTTATACTAAGTCACATATTTATACATTAATATATATGCGTATAAGTGAACGGAATAATTATTGACGTGAACGAGATACCTTCGACTCCGAATCCTATTATTGTTCTTGATTCGCACGATGAAACTATCGACCTCGAGTTTATTGCGAAGCTCATTGCTGAAGTGATTTCCAAACGAGATTCTGAGCTTGTTTCCGTAGAGGATGGCTGTTCTTCCCTCTCGAAAGCGAAGATGCCTGACTACGGTAGTAACGGTGAGGTGGAGGAGGCAACCTTGGATAACACCCTTATCAGTGAGACGAGGTCCCTATGGCATTTGAGCAACAAGACTAACGACACTCCTGTCCAGACAAGGAAGATGAGGTACTCATCTTGAAGGTGCCCCTCCAACTACCAAGGATTCTCCTTAATCCTATTACGTCTAAGCATCGTGCCTGTTCGCGCGTAACGATAACGGATGTTAGCGCGTGGACCACTATAATGGTCCTTTCCATGTCGGAGGTATAAGGACAGCAGTGTCCCCTCTTCGGTTGATCATCTGCTTTGAACGAGGGAAAATTGGGGTGACCGTGCAAGACAATTTATTATTATGGGGGCCTACGTAATAACAACTTGTAGTGCATAGGGTGTCACACCCCTTTCTGCGGCGGAAGCACGAGGTGTGATCATGAAAGGTTCTCATTGCATACGAATGGTAAACATACTACATGCTCATAAAAATAACTCCAAATGCCAACATTACATAACTGAAAACGAAGTTTAAGTGTTTACATCACAAGACAGCATATTGTCTGAAAAGTTTACAACTTTATTCAACGATAAACTTAAACAACCACCAAGAGCATGAGTAAGACCGCGCACACACCAACTTTTAGTTACCTGAAATACATGTGAGTTTTGGAAAAACATCAACATAATGTTGGTGTGAATTCATGCAGTGTTTGTATTGAATGTTTAAATACTTGAATGAAAACATGGTATGTAACTTGTAGAATGTATGAATGTTTGAATGTAACTTGTAAAATGTATCTGTAACTGAGTACTATGAATGTTTGAATGTATCATGTAGAATGTATTTGTAACTGAATACTATGAATGTTTGAGATCGCTATTGGTTTGCAAGGCCACTAACATGTGTCACGACATAGGAAGCCACCAAACCTAGGCATTTTTGTCGACTTTGACTGAGACACAGAAGCACTCATTGGTAGAAGTAGGCCAAGAGTGGGGTTGCCTGAAACCCATTAGATCTAACCTTTTGTTCCGCGGTCTGAATGTATACGTTGATTAATGGTGCTTATGGTACCCTATTCGGGACATGATCTAGAATGTTTCACTTGAATGTTTTTGTACTCCATCATACCATTTGTAAACATTGTAACATTTGTAACATGTATTTCACCCCCGAAGTTATAAAACCAAAAACAGTTAAAGAAAAGGGGGAGCATGAACTCACAACTTTGCGTTCCTGCGTCGTAAACTTCACCGGATTTGCTTATCTAGCGTCATGACCTAAACATGTTTTATTAACGTTAGTCACTAGACTTGTATCGCACAAGTACAAGTCACTATCTTTTGTATATGTGTTCTTGTGTTAAAATAATTTATATTTTTAACTATGTATCTTACTTATATTATTTCTCGAAAATAAATATAAGTATCTTGTATTTTTCACCCGAATTATGTATCTTTGTTCAAAACTTCATTTCATGTTCATAACTTGTCCAAGTTATTTATTCTAACAAGTAATATATTTTCGTAAATATATTTTATTGTATTTGTCTAAGTATGTTGTATGTGCATTTTTGTATTTTCACTCCTTAGGAGTATTTAGTGTATTTTTAAGTCCTAATACACTATCACGCATAATACATACTACATACACTTAGCACAAAATTTGGTGACCAATAAATATATATATTTTTCTCAAAATATACATACTTAGTATCAAATTTTATCTTGAAGAAATCATCATTTCTTATCTTGAGGCTTTCATAAAAATTAGGAAACCTTGGTAAGTATTCTTAGGTACATTTTTAGGGAATAAGTTTCACAAAACTTATATTTTTTCTAAGTGTCAAAATTTATAGAAATTTTGACATGGTTTCCCCTAAAAATAGAGGTTTCCCATGTTTTTCAAAACATGTGTTTATTTTCTTTTTAATCATCACAATCAATAATCAACTCATTCAACACCTACCGAGTGTCACAATCAAGTAAATTTCACTACATCATGAACTTGAAGTTTCGTAAAAACTTGTAGAAATTTTACCATGTTATTTAGTAGGTTTAGTTATACGTAAAAACATGGTTGTTTGTTTGTAAATCCCATTCTTGAAGGATTTAGTCATTTACTACTTGTAAGATGATTTTTCTAAAAATACTTCTCGTATTTTTCTTGCTTCATAAGTGTTTATACACTTGTTTTTCTAATAAAAAATAGTGTAGGTTTAAGTAAAAACCAAGATCTTTTAAAAATCATATTTTAAACTTGGTTTTCTTGGAAAATCATTCATAAATCTTGGATTTATAAGTTTACTAGCTCATTTTGTTTATTACTTTTCAAGAAATTATTTTGTTTTCAAGTTCATGTCTATGTATAAGGATGATCTTCTTGTGGTAACACATAATCATCCTCTATCTTGCTAGATCAAGTGTTCAATCACAATCTAGCAAGCTCCATGTAGTGATTAACATCAATATTTCTAGTAATCAACAAGCAAACATCTCAAATATACTAAACAACATCATTCTTTCCATTTTTCATCTTATGTTAGCTTTATGTTTCAAGATTGATGTTTATGATCTTTAGTGTTCATAAGATTTTCAACATAATAAGTTTTTTTAACCACTAAAAATATGAAGTAAACAAGATCAAGAGAGCCTCACCACTAGCCTCAAGCTAGGGAAGAATACTAGGACTTGAAGATGACAAAGTGATTGGATAAAAGCAAACGAAGAAGGTCCTTCAAGTTCCGTGAGCACCGAGCCTCGTTAGTGACCTTCTAGCACTTTATGTAAGCCTTGAAATGGATGAACAATGGATGAAAATGGTGGTGTGTGATGGTGGATTGGAGCCGTGAGTGGGAGGAGGGAGGAGAGAAGTGTGGTGTGGTGAATGAAGGTTCAAGATCTTTAATAACCATTTCATATCTTAAAAGATCTATGTAAATCTAATAGAATCCAAGAAAAGATCATATAAAATCTAAAATATATCTTGGCAAGATATTAGAGATTTAGTAAAATTTGGTGGGACCACCCTATTACAACCGTGAACAACATGGGGGGGGGGGCAAAGTGTAAGTTTTCAAACTCTAATTTCAATAACAAGTTAGTTTACAAGTGTAACTTTTAGGGACTTGATGTGTTATTATGTTATAAGAGGTGTTATGGTGTTCGGGGACCATAACTAGTTCAGAAACATTAAAACAATGCTTCTAGTAATATTTTTATGTTCCGGGTAATGTCCGGTGGTTCGGTTAAATACCGGTTCGTTAAAGTGCTAAATTGCACTGTTTAGTGTCCTTTATGTACCCTTTTGTAACCCTTTCAATTCCCAACACTTAGGAGGGTATTCTGGATAATAAATCATGAATTCTGCATAATGTTTATGCGTTAAAAGCTGATTTATAGCTGAATTTAATAAAATTCTGCACTTAAAGTGCGTTTCGGGTGCTTTTTAGTGCGTATTTTAGCTTTCGAAATGTCTATATGTTAACCCTTGCATGTACTCTTGAGTTTTAATGTATTCTTGTCGTTTGACCTACACCTAAGCTCCAATTTTATTGTCTGACTGTTTTCTGAGGATTTGTCGACACAATGTGTCTTACCGGTGAGTTTACTAGTATTTCTGACGCAACGCTATTCATTAATGCATAAAGCAATATTTGTAGTATAAACGTGCATGAATTCACTTGTTTAGTATGTAATCAAACAATGTTGACATTTAAGCACATAATTGCAGTCATTAAATAATAATTAAAGTGTACGTAAATTACCGGTTTTGTGCCAGTTGTCACATTCTCCCCCCGTTAAAAGAATTTCGTCCCGAAATTCAGGCTGAACCAACTCTCGCAGGAGTCTTCTTGAACAGGTGGGGGTACTTTTCTTTGAACTGGTCTTCACGTTCCCATGTGTACTCGGGTCCGTGCTTAGAGTTCCAACGTACTTTGACAAGTTTCACACTGCTCCTCCTGGTCTTGTTGACTTTCCAGTCGGGAACCTCAATGGGTTGTTCTGTAAATCGGAGGGCGTCATCAATATGCACTTCATCCGCCGGGATGATCACGTTTTCCTGTGTTGGACTCTTCTTGAGGTTGGATACATGGAAAGTATCATGTACTCCATTAAGTTCTTCCGGTAATTCCAACTTGTATGCCACGGTACCAATTCTTTCCAAAATCTTAAATGGTCCGATGTATCAGGGATTCAGCTTCCCATGTTTTCCGAATCTTACTACGCCCTTCCAAGGTGAGACCTTCAACAAAACTTTGTCTCCCACCTTGAATTCTAATGGTTTTCGTCTTCGATCAGCGTAGCTCTTTTGTCAATCTCGAGCCGCCTTAATGCGCTCTCGGATCTGCATAATCTTGTCGGTTGTCTCTTGTACAAGTTCAGGACCAACCATACGTTTGTCTCCAGCGTCTGCCCAACATAAGGGCGAGCGGCACTTGTGGCCATACAGAGCTTCGAATGGTGCGGCTTTTATGCTTGTATGATAACTGTTATTGTAGGAAAACTCAACTAAAGGTATATGAGTATCCCAGCTGCCGCCTAAGTCCATAACACATGCGCGAAGCATATCTTCTAGCGTTTGTATAGTTCGTTCGCTCTGGCCGTCTGTTTGTGGATGGAATGCCATGCTTAGATCTACCTGAGATCCAAAGGCTTCCTGAAAGGATTGCTAGATTCTTGAGACAAAGCGTCCATCTCTGTCTGAAATAATGGAGATAGGCACTCCATGACGTGCCACGATTTCTTTTAAGTATATCTCAGCAAGCTTTCCAGTGCTGTCTTTCTCTCGGATTGGTAGGAAATGCGCAGACTTTGTTAACCGATCGACTATCACCCATATCATATCGTGCCCTCTAGGGCTCCTGGGTAATTTTGTTATGAAGTCCATAGAGATTTGCTCCCACTTCCACATGGGTATCTCTGGTTGTTGCAGTAGGCCGGACGGTTTCTGATATTCAGCCTTAACCTTAGCACAGGTTAGGCATTTCCCAACACAGATTGCAACATTGCTTTTAAGTCTCGGCCACCAATAGTAATCCTTCAAGTCGTGATACATTTTGTCCGATCCTGGATGGATCGAGTATCTGGATTTGTGTGCTTCGTCAAGGATGACTTCTCGAATACCGCCATAGAGCGGAACCCAAATACGCTTCTTAAAGTATAAGGTTCCCTCTTCATTTGGCACCATATATTTCAACATACCCCAGAGGTATTCAACTTTACGGTTTTCCATCTTGAGGGCTTCTTGTTGTGCGTCATGAATGCGCGTAGTGAGGTTCGTCCGAATAGTCATTTCCAATGCTCGAACCCTTAGGGTCTTAACCCTTTCCTTTCGGCTTAATGCGTCTGCTACAACGTTTGCCTTTCCAGGATGGTACTTAATCTCACAGTCATAATCGTTCAGCAACTCGACCCATCGTCACTGACGCATGTTTAATTCTTTCTGATAAAATATGTGTTGTAATATTTTGTGATCTGTGAAGATTGTACATCGAGTACCATATAAATAGTGTCGCCAGATCTTCAAGGCGAATACCACCGCACCTAGTTCCAAGTCGTGTGTGGTGTAGTTCCTTTCATGTACCTTCAATTGTCTTGAAGCGTAAGTGATGTGCGTGAAGTGTGTTATGGTTTTAATGTTTATTTTAAGCCCTTTTACACTTTCTTTAGCCAAGTTTTAAATTTATAAAACACGATATTTACTAACACTAAACACACATATGGGCAAGTGCACCCATCGTGAGCGTAGTATAGTGTTGGTAAGATACCGAGGTCGTCCAAGGACACAAGAGCTTTTGGTACCGGTTTATCCTCAACGTCTAATCAAATCAAAAAGTTTAGAAAAATGTTTTACACAAAGAAAAATAAAAACTAACTAAAATGCTGAAAATGAAAATAAAAATAAAACAGATAGACAAGATGAATCACTTGGCTCCGACTCGTGTTTAGTGTAACCTTTGATTATTTCCGCACTTTTGCACTTTTTAAGAGATTATCTTAGTTATTGTAGTAGGCCCCTCTTTTGAAGGCGACGTTACCCTCAACCCAGTAGTTTGAGTCAGCAAGGATACAATCCTAAAGGGTCGGATTATTGAAAGATAATTAATTAAGTTATTAATGCATATTATGGTAGGCCCCTCTTTTGAAGGCGACGTTACCCTCGGCTAAGTAGTCTTAGTCAGCAGGGATACAGTCCTAAGTAGCCGGGTTAAAGTATTAATAGTAGCTTACATATGAGGGGGTCAAAGAGTTTGGACCCCCGCCATCCAATACCGTTAAGTATTGAAGGAGGTCCTACTAAATTTGACACAGGTCCTTGCAGGATCTATACACTGAATAAGGCAAGACTTTTACCAAACCGTTCCCTTAACCCCCGACCAGGTAGCCAACATACCTCCATATAGACCGTGGAGATATGAATGGTGAAAATCTTTTATTTTATACAGACAGTAAAATAATGCCAAGACACCACGGACAAACGATAAGGAAAAATCACCTTCAACATAAGAAACTAGTTATTAAAGTCATTAATACATAACCAAGTAAAAAGTGCGAAAAGATTAAAAATAAAAAGTATTACACTAGACACTTTGTCTTCACCAAGTGATGTAAGAGACTTAGGCAAACATGGCCTTGATTGTCAAGAACTCTTACGATCAATCTTGGATCCCGAGATGACTCACACACTCTATGATGGACAATGGATGATGGTGGTGGATGATGGTGTTATGGTGGTGGTGGGTGGTGGGTGAAGTGTGAGAGAGGTGATATGCCAAGGGATGGTTTGAGCTTGAGTCAAGCACTCCTATTTATAGGCTGAACAGAAGCTCGGGCACGGCCCCGTGTCCAGTGGGCACGGCCCCGTGTCCACATCCTTCTCTGTCTTCATTAATTGCTCTTGTCTGTATTAGTTGACCACGGCCCTGTGTCCGCTGGGCACGACCCCGTGTGCAGAAGCATATCTGTACTATCAAGATTTGCCTAGATTCTACGAATCTTATAGTTGACCACTGAGCACGGCCCCGTGGTGGGCAATGGAAGCTTCTACAACTTTGTCTTTTATGCTGACACTTGGGCACGCCCCCGTGCTCATTGAGCACGGGGCGTGTTCAGCCTTCTGTTCTCTTGTTTTGCTTGGGAAGATGCTGTCGTGGGGTCGGGCATGTCACGTTTGTTCCTTTTCTTGTATTTATGTTAGATTTAGCTGCCTTTTTGCTTCTTTTGTTAATTTGAGCTCATTTAATCCTAAAAATACAAAAGGAAGACAAAAGTACACTTTTTCCAACACTAGTACTAAAAAAGGGTTAGTTTTATGCCACAATTGATGTAATTTATATGTTGCATTTTGCACACATCAAATACCCCCACACTTGAATCTTTGCTTGTCCTCAAGCAAAACTCTTTATAATGTGGCTTTACACTCCCAAATGGAATTGGTAGAAAAGAAGGTTTTTGGGCTTGTCATAGAGTGTCGGGATTTCCAAGATTCTTTATTTAGTTTTATTTTTATTTGTTTACAATCCTATTCGTCATGATTTATTTAAAAATTTTCATAAGGTAAATTACTTATTAGGGCATAACATGCCTCTTTAAAATTCCATTTATATACAAGTTCACATACCTCACGGGGGATCACTCAACACTCGGCCGAAGATGTATTTTAGTGAATCACTCGAGAGTGGCATGGAACTTACTCCTACCATAGGCTTGCCAAGCAATCAATCCTCCTCCTTTTTAACTATATACCTTTGTAAATATCAAGAGGACTTTTGGGGGAAGGGTTAGGCTTGGGTTAAAGGTAGGTGGTTGGGTTAGTGGTTAGTAGAAAAGGGCGAAAAAGCGTAAAAAGCGTCGGTTTTCGAAAGACTTTTTATTTTTGCAATTTTTATTTTGATGAAGCTATTATTCAAACAAAGTTATTTTTGATGAACTTGTTTGTTTATTTCTTTTGCTTCATCAACAAAACATAAATTATTATTATTATTTTTTTTCAAAGTCAAACGAAAAACCGAGCTTGTTACTAAAACAAAGGGTTAGAAATAAAAAAAGTTTTGGTGGGTGAAAGGGTGTTTGGTTTGGGTTACGAAATGAAAAGGTTTAGGCTCAAAAGGGGTTAACTAGGGGGATTTTGGGTAAGTGGTAAAAAAATAATGGTGTAGAAATAAAAAGGGTTAGTCCTAATGCCTCCATCATTTACTTACTCGGGTTTAAGTTGGTAAGGACCGGGAATGTATCGTCGTGGCAAGTTCTAGAGTCGTAAGAACCAAGCGGCTATTCACACAAGAAACGAAAAATGAGCATTTAGTTTAAAGATATATATTTGTATGCTCAATAAAGGCTCAAAACTGACTTTTGTGGGAATGGGTTTTTATGTGATCAAGTATATATAATCAAATTTTAACTAAGTTGTCATGCCGTTTCATAATTTTCTTATGTTGGTTCTTTTTATCACGACGCTATCGGTTGTAAATTTATAAAAATATAACCTTTTTAGAATTTGAAACTCCCAACTTAAACGTAGACACGTAAAAAAAATGAAAATTTTTGAAAAAAAATTTGGGTGATTAGCGGTTCCAATAGAGTTTTGTGTAAGGCTTGTAGTTAGGACTTGCAAGATTCAAGGTTTTAGCATCCCCCCCACACTTAAATTACACATTGTCCTCAATGTGTCCCAAAAATAAGTTTTTAGGTTGATTGAATGTGTAAAAAGGTGTGAAAAAGCAAAAAATTGTCTTACTGGGCGCTGGACACGGCCCCGTGTCTGATGGACACGACCCCGTGTTCAGGTGCCAGTAATGAAAACTTACAGAAGGTGTCCAATGGGCACGGGGGCGTGTCCAATGGGCACGACCCCGTGTCTGTCGTAAATCTGCAGATTTAGACAAAGAGCAGGTCTGGGGTAGTGGGCACGGGGGCGTGTCGGCTGGACACGACCCCGTGTAGACAATCTGCAAGGTTGAAAAACAGGTTTCTTGTGACAACCCGCACTAAACCAGGTATCCGTACGACTTAATTAGTAATTAATTACTGCTTAATTACTGTGCTTGCTTGAACTTGTGAATAAACTGCTACTTGAACACTGATACATGTACTTACTTGCATCATACTTGCTTGCTGTCACTACATTATTTACATGACTGAACCTTAGTGACAAACATGATGCACAAAAAGCACAGTAGCACTATAACGGATAACCTATTGAACATGCTGATGAAGCCAGCATCAGGCGAACACTGCCTCTAAGGCCTGTATGGGCCAGAAATATTTTGCTACACTAGTGGTGAGTGTAGGATACAAGGGTTGTAGAACTGCGTCTCTAGGAATAAGTCACAATGACTGGATGTGCCTAAAACGTACTCTAAGTACAAAACTCAGCACTTTACATAATAATTCAGCTTTTAGCTAACTAATAAAGTGCCAAAACATGAGAAAAATATTACTAGACACTTTCCAAAGTGTCAGGAATAAGTTGTGTCACTAAAAAGAGTATTAACGACACTTTAAGCTTTATTAAGCACTTTAACGGATTACTATCCAACCGAACAACCGGGCGTTACCCGAAACATGAAAATATTGTTATTTTCATTATTTATCTTTTTCTAAGCCAGTTAGGGTCCCTGAGTACCCTAACACCCATTGTAACGCATGACACACAACTAACCAAGTTAACTACTTAACTAACTTGGTTTAACCTAACTAATACTTAACCTTTAGTTGGAAATGGACTAGGAGACCCCCCCCCCTTGGCCGAACTCGGTCACATTGTGACCCCCATTGTACCATCTTGATTATTATAATCTTAGTATGTTTAATATCTAGGGTGCACATAATCCATTGGGTAATGCACTTGTTAAATGTCTATAAGATGCTCACTAAACACACTTGGTCTTTCACTTAAACTTTACACCACTCAAAAGCTCTCTCTCCCTCTCTATCACTTTCGGCCGAGACCACCCACCCCCATCCATCATATTTTCGATCTTGATCAGCCGATTCCAAGTCCATTCAAGTGTCGAGGGTTGTATACAAGGAGTCTTGGAGCAAACGGAACGCAAAGGACCTCTCTACTTAGCTTTTATCCACCTCATTTGCGCGTAGATTCTTCCCTAGCCTCGAGCTAGAGGTATAATGCTTAAAACTCGTACTTGAACTAATCTAAGTTGGTTAATAAGATGTATGATGATTAAAACTCGGAATCTTGCATTTTGAAGCATTAAAGTTTACTAAAAACACTAAAAATAGTGGTTAAAAGCTTATATGTTGTGTAAATGATGTAGTATTCGAAATGTATGGTTATTTAGGCCCGATCTATGACGTGGTAGCTCGGATCATCGTTTAACCCGGTTTGGTAAGGTCATGGATCTTAACATAAGCTTGTTTTGAATAAAACAAGGGTTAAAGGGTGAAACTCTACCACACACGAATCATGAACTTGTGTAAAAATGTTTTACTTGTGGAATAGTGTTTAAAACTAGCAGATCTACGTATCTGCAAGTGGTATTTTCAAAGGACCAAGCGTTAAAGAAATCATGCTTTCTAAAAATGGATCTTACACTAACAGGAATGATTTTTATAAACCACAAGTGTGTAAACACTTGTGAAATGAAAAGATCCGACAAAATAACAGTTTTTGTAAAAGATGACTGGAAGTTGTAAAGATGGATTTTCTCTAAAAACGAGGTTTTTACAAGATCAAATTACCTTATATGAAGATCTACTAAATTTAAGGGGATTTACACCACAGTTTTGGGAAAACTGCAAGTTCATGTAATTTTTGGCAATTTACACATATGTTGATTAGTTGTTGTGATGAAAGTTGTTCTGATCAAATAAAGAAAATTGTTGAGTTGATTTATTAAAGAAAATGATACGCTTGAAAGCGTGGCCACCTCCAGTTACAGAGGAAACTCTGGCGAAATTTTTTCTAAAAACCTAACACTTAGAACTATTTACACTACAAGTGTTAGAATTATTTTTGACATGTTTTCGAAATATGAATTTCGCCATGACTTTATTTACTAAATATTCGGAGGTGGGATTTTCACGAAATTTAACGTGATAAATATATATTTTTCACACACTGTTTATGATTATTTTGTGAAAATACATAAATATTATTTTTAGAGTAAAAATAATATTTACGAACGTTAACGAATCCAAAATAATACGAACGCTTTCACCATAAATATATAAGTTACACCGGTAATTATATTACCACTCGATTGTTAAAAACGTAACTTACGCACTTACGGAAATGTTTATGAACGCACATGTATTGAATCCCCCACCCTTGGGAAGGAAAATAATTACCAAGTATTTACAAATGTAAACACGAAATAGTTGTCTAACTATTTCCCAAAAACATAAACCATGAAGCTAAGGCACGGCCGTCCGTCTAATAGAATTAGTACGTGTAGGTCGTCACACAGCTGCGTGAGCAGGAGATACTTGGTAGAGACGCTTCACTGTGAGTTCATGTCCCCCTTTTCTCTTAACTGTTTTCAGTTTTTTAACTGCGGGGGTGAAATACATGTTACTATGATTACGAATGTTTCTTACATGGTATGGTCAGCTAAGGAAGGAACTGTTAGGTTATGTGATTGGGTAGGTGAAACCTTAAGAACATTAGTCCTCGTAGTACGATCGAGGGATACGAGTGATAGGCCTATTTGAGCATAACTAACACCACCCATGCGCCCGCAGGTTGGACCATGTGGTGACCTTGTCTTAACACCACCCATGCGCCCGCAGGTTGGACCATGTGGTGACCCCGTCTTAACACCACCCATGCGCCCGCAGGTTGGACCATGTGGTGACCTTGTCGTAACACCACCCATGCGCCCGCAGGTTGGACCATGTGGTGACCTTGTCCTATCCCCTCCCATGCGCCCGCAGGTTGGACCATGTGGATACACAATAACTGATATGTTTCCTTATTTGCTTTCATACCAGAGTTTACAAAACATTCATACTTGCAATGATTACAAAGGTTTATTCGCGCGCACATACTAAACATATGAACTCGCTCAACATTATTGTTGATTTTTCAACTTACATGTATTTCAGGGAATTAAAGGATCTGGCGCGGTATGACACGTTTTCCCGCTGCACTAGTTACGAGGTCATCCGGGTTTGGGGAATGTGACTCTTTCCTGGACAAGTCACAATCCTTAAACTGTGTTTATGTCATGTTGATGTTTGTGATTGTTAAGACAATGTTGTTGTATTTGGTTTTCAAAACTTAATTAAATGGATGATCTTGTATGGTTTTATTTTCATATAGCTTTGTTATGGTTAAGCTATGGTATTAAGAAGTCACACCAAATTAACCACGCTTTCGCAAAGCCAGGGTGTGACATTTCTGGTTCTGGTTTTCCTATCCCGGCTTTAATAGCACTAAGGTTTAGTGCTCTAAGCCTCGTATGTACCTGTTTTAGCAATAAACACTACACCAAAACATAGCAAACATCCTAAATTACCAACGTTCAACATCCCATCCATCACAAAGTTAGAAAGAAAAACAAATGCAGAAAATAAAAAGAGTTAAAGGAAAGTAAATTATTCGACACACGGCACGCAGCCCGGAAATTGTTCAAGATAAAAAGGGTTAACCTGTAGGATCACCAACCAACCACTTCTGCCTCTGCTCCTCCCGCCTAGTCCATGTCCTCGTCCTCATCATCATCATCTCCACCGTGCCCCGCAATGTACTCCCGGATATTTCCAATATCCTCTTGGATATCGGATATGTTTCTCTCGATTGCTCCAACCCGGTTGTACGTGTTGCTCGCCATATTATAGGTGTTCCTGGTGCACATGAGGTTTTCCTGCAATAAATCATGTAAACTTTGGAAGTTAGGAAAACCGCCTCCTGAGGAGGATTGGCCTGGATCACCATGGGGCTGGTACTGGTACTGATGATGTTGTGGAGCGTGAAGGACAAGTGCCTCTTGCGGGTTCCATGCATACCCCTGCATCCTTTGGAAGCTAACCGTCCCGTCTTCAGCCTCATAAATTAGGTTCATTGAGCGACAAATGTGTATGTCTACCCTTCCCGACCATGGGCTCCTTTCGAATGACCTAGGTATGTTGGTGAAGTGCTTGAAGAGACGGTATACCCATCCTCCAAAGAAGATAGGGGTTGGTGAAGTAGCAAGTCGGTTCAAATGCATGTTTCGGAGCAGGAGGAACGGAACATCAAGGTGTCTGCGGTTATGGATGCAGTGGAGGACAACCAAATCTCTCAACCCAACAACGCCACCGCTATCATGCCTTTGGCTAAGAGAGTAGCCGAGGAGCCTATGATGTATCGGTAGAGCGGGTCCCTCAACTTAGTGCTCTTAGTGCTGCTCGGATTGTAGTACCCTTCACCAATCTGAGCCCACGCGGCTTGGCGATCGTTTTCATCGATCTCTCGCATCCCTCCGGTATTTTCCTCGTTACCCGCATCTTCCTCCGCATACAACCCGACAATCGACCCAAATTGTGCCATTGAAATCGAATACCTAGTTCCACCACATCGGAATGCTACCCCATCATTGTCAAATGGGTCGCTCCTTGAATTGAACGTGAATGTGCTATAGAATTCCAAAGTGCACTCGTGGACGGAACGAAGTCGAGTTGTTAAAGCGACTCTTAGTGGGCCGGTTACAAGGTTGTTGAAGCGGTCAAGTTGGTTCACCAATGCTAACAAATCCATGCGTGCTTGTCTTGGGTATTCTTCCGGTCTTGTTTGAAGTACTTCGTATCTAGCCCTAGCATCGAGCTCATTTGCATTAAACCTCGTGAACTTCCTTGACATCTGAAAGAATACACCAAAAGTTAGCACGAAACAGTAGAATTTTCGGACAAAACTGCAAACAACTTGCTGGACACGACCCCGTGTGCAGCGGACACGGCCCCGTGTCCAGGCGTCTGTTACTCAAAAACATCATTTTTCGACCCGGTTTCGAAAACTTGAAAATTTTTGGTCCAATAGTTGCGGTTTCCCCCAAAAATGAAACCTCAAGTGCCATTTTTCCCAAAACAACCCGTTTACCCATTCCATTTAATCTTTTTCGGTTCAAAAACAAGGGTTTGGAGTTTTTGTGAGAAATCGGGCGAATCTATGAACAATACAAGTGGATTTACTTCCTAAAATAGTAATCTAACTAAATGCTAACAGATTTAGGCAAAAATTTTAAGTTCAACCCGGATGGAGTTCATGAACCCTAGATTTTTCCCCAGATTTTTGATGTTTTAACTACATGCAAGTACTAGATCTAAATACTAATGATGATAGAATCATACCTTGATGTTGTTAGAACTAGAGGAGACGTTGAAAATCTGCGGATAATCGCCTTGAACTAGAGTGTTTTTGGGGAAACGGGGCGTGTGGAATGGTGTAACTGTTATGAAAAGGGGAATGTATCCCGACAGTAGCGCAGACACGGCCTCATGCCAAGCTTTTTTTTTTTAGTTCTCGTGTGAGTGCCCTTGTTTCCCAAAAACTTTGGTTAGACAACTTACCGATTTAGATGTCGTCCCAATTGTTCGTAACTTACCAGGTATGATGTTGATGCTTTCATTCGTCGACCGTCTGAAGCGAGATCTCCTCCTCTTCATCCTCAATGAATCCTTGATAGAGTTTCAGCCACTGGCCATTGACTTTGAATGGAATTCCATTCCGATATTTGATTTCTACTGCACCGTGTGGGAAAATATGGGTTATGGAAAAAGGTCCTGACCACCTAGACTTTAATTTACCAGGAAATAATCAAAGTCGTGAATTAAATAAAAGAACTTGGTCTCCTACTCGAAATTCATTAGGCTTAATATGTTTGTCATGCAAGTTTTTCATTCTTTCCTTGTAAATTTCTGAGTTTGAGTATGCATAATTCCTAAGTTCGTCTAATTCATTTAATTGACAAAATCGATTTTTACCAGCAAATTCTAAATCTAAGTTTACATTTTTAATTGCCTAGTAGGCTTTGTGTGCAATTTCTACTGGCAAGTGAAAACTTTTTCCATAGACTAGCTTATATGGGGTTGTACCTATTGTAGTTTTATAAGCAGTTCGAAAAGCCCATAAAGCATCATCTAATTTATCTGCCCATTCCTTTTTATTTAACCCTACGGTTTTTTCAAGTATTCGTTTTAAACCTCTATTAGTCACTTCGGCTTGTCCGTTTGTTTGAGGGTGATATGCTGTTGAGACCCGGTGATAGACCCCATATCTTGTTAAAAACATTTCAAGTTGATGGTTGCAAAAATGGGTACCTCTATCACTTATTAATGCTTTAGGTGTGCCAAAACGAGAGAATAGTTTTTTCAGAAATCTTACCACTACTCTTCCATCATTTGTTGGAAGTGCCTCGGCTTCGGCCCATTTAGACAAGTAATCTACTGCCACAAGTATATATTTGTTTCCTTTTGATGGTGGGAAATGTAACATATGTGCTTGTAATCATTGTGAACAGTTCAATTATCAATAAAACAATGTTATTTGATCCCAATGTTTGTTTGGTTATGTTTTACATTTTTCATGTTTTGACTTTTATTCAATTTCAAACTCTATATCGCTTTCTAGAGAATTATACGCAAACTGGTGCGAAAACGTAATCAGTTTAACGCGACAAATACTCCGGAACATCAACATATACTTAACATACCTTAAATAACCTTTACATAACTTAGAAATAAGTTTTAAAGGCTTTGGTATGGCAAAAACAAGTTAATTCGCCTACAGGGACTAAATTTGACAAATTGCGAAAGTATGCCAATTTGAACTGTAACAGATGTTTCGGAACATAACCATAAGTTAAACATACCATAAATATCCTTTACATAGCTTAGAAATAGGCTTTGAGGTGTTCGGTGTGCTAAAATAAACTTTTGGGTCATTCAGGGACTAAAAGCGTCAAAAAGTGCACAAGTTTGCTCTTTCGTGCATAACTTACGTTCTGAATACATCCGGACATCCAAAAATTTATGTAAGCACTAAAATATTTTATTTTAGTGTTTGGCATAAGAAAATCCATTCGTCACGCAATTTGGATCGTTTTTCGCGCTTATGCGCATTCCGTCGTAATTAAGCGAACATCGCGATCGTACGACCAAACGAACCAACATCCGGCATATTTTTGAGCATGTTTCATGTCCACAATGTTTAGGCATCCTTGTGGAGCCTTGAAAATGATTTAACGAGCCTTAAACATGTCGGAAATGGCCTAAATACCCAACGGGGACTGAAATGGAAACTTTGGAAACTGTTTGCTGATCAGAAGGACCTAGGTGTGACACCTAGCCCCCTAGGCGTCACGCGAGGCCCTTTCAGATCAGAAAAAGTTGTTTAATCAATTGTTAACAGCTGCTAAACACTCCAAAGGCCAATGCCACATGTTAATCCCTGATGTTGGGGGGCCAATATGATGCACATGGGGTTACCAACAAGTGTAGGGACAATATCAAAGCACGGTATTCGAGGAACGATCCTAACGGTTGTCCATTTCCTATAAATACCCAACCCTTTCATTTGCAAAAACCCACACCTTTGAAATCTGAATTTACTCTCTAAGTTGTTGTGTTTAACACTTCATACATGAGAGTATTCGGATTCAAACCTTCCGTTCTTGGACCCTTTGTAAGTATTCCTTCGTTCTTTTATTCTTTTAGCGTTAAAGTCAAACTTTGTTTGACTTTCTGCATTGACCAGTTTATGGTCAATGCGAAGTTCGTTTGAACTTCATAACGTGAGCGTGATCACGAGGGTTATAGTCCCTAGTGACTATACCTACTGATTTCCACGTTATCTAGGCTCAGTGACGAGTCGTAGTTTAGGCCAAAATGCATGTTATTGCGTATTTTGTAACCAAACTACTCCTAGGTATCAAAACCGTTTGTTTTGATACCAAACCTGTTTTCTAAACTTAGTTAAGCATGCTTTAACATGCTTAGCTCGTCACTTTTAGTTTAGTGCTTATATTGGGTCGTAAGGTAAGCGATCTAAACAATCGCTTTTACTTTCGAACCCGACCCGTTTGGTCGATCATTAGGATCCGACCACACACATTAGGTGACCATAGTATATAGGGAATAACCTTCCGAGGTTATACCTTATGGTCGCTTCGTTTAAGTAGTTGTATGATAGGTAGTTTATATGCCTTAGGTAAATGACCAAAATGCCCTTTTACGCCAAAATTCATATTAAGCATATGTAACATAACTTTTGGTATCTAAACTGATTTGGCAACAATATTAGACATGTTAAGGCATATTTTACTTATCATAGGGCTAGTTAGGCGTTCCGAACGCGTTTTACGCGAACGACGTGTTAAAGTAGCATAAGCTACCTAAACGGGTCGTAATGGGTTGTAAGCACTTAGGTTAGGTTTCATTTTAGTATGTGGGCTTTGATAAACCATATTACATGAGTTCCTATACTCATTTGGTTTACGAACCCTCATTCTATCCAATCCTCTGATTTTAGGTCCGGTATATTAACATAGTTACCTATATTAGGTGCCGTTTGATATCCGTGATCTCTAGCATTGTTTGGTTGTTACTCAAGGACTACTAAGCAATCTCAAGTGAGTCCATAGGCCCCTCTTTTACTGTTTTCAAACTGTTTTGGGGTGAAACACATGTGCCTACTTGTTACTTTCATGCTTTCCTGTTTTCACATCATATACTTGTTATGTTCGTTAGTACATTTTTAGTACATGATTTACATTACATTGTTTTACTTTACATTGTTTTGCAATGTATGTTGACTGATATCATACTTAGTACATTGTTTTACTTTACATTTCTGCTATGTATGTTGACTGATAGCATGCTAGCACATTGATTTACATGACTTTTCTGCTTTGTATGTTAACTTAGCATACTTAGTACATTGTTTTCATATGACATGTATACAATTGCTATAACATTTGGTTTGCACAAACGGGACTTATATACGTTCATTAACATTTGCTACGCCGCTCGGTAGTAAGTAGTGGTACCATAGGACTTGACAAATCCCATTCCTGACATCTCGGGTTTGTTTGGATGTAAGGAATGACTGAATCCGAAAACATTTCTTTTGATAACCTTGACTTAGGGTTATCCGACTGTCTCAAGGCTTGAATGTATGCGTTAACTTACCACATAAATGTTTGTATCAATAAAACATGCATTTACTTTGCAAAACATAACTTTTTGATATATTCAAAATACTTTGTTTTGTACATTTCTACATTTGGTTTATGTGACAATACTTTACTTACAATACATAACATTTGTTACACATTACTTGACTACATTTGGACTTTTTAACATTTGACATGGCTTATACAAGGACTTTTTGACAATTGGTTTAAACATGGACTTTATACATTGGTGGTTTGGTTTGAGTAAGTGATTTAAGTAACGAGGCGTGTGTAATATGATAAAAGCATGGTGGATACGCCGCTGGTACTTCCTATATATAAGTGTTTGTATGGTATTACATATCGTAGCGTTATTTGAATCATTTCAATTTAAGACATACAACATTTTATACAAATAACATATCTTTCACAAGACATTGCTTTACAAACAACTTATTTTATACAACTCATTTTACTTGGTTATTCATTAACCATGTATTATTCTTTTATGTATACATATCATCTGATCTTATCGTTTTTTTAAATGATTTACAAAACAAAACAATTTACAAGGTTCATGACTAAATTTCATTAAACATTTTCTTAAACTTAAGTCATGAATCCTATTTTCACAAAACCTATGTATCTCACAGGCATTTTTATGCTGACGTACCTATTTTCACATGTGTTTTCAGGAGCTGTCGCTTAGGATGATGATCGTGACACTAGAGGGGACCTGTGCCTTAGAGACTTAAAATAAAGATAGAACTAGTTTAATTATGTTCTGAACTCTTTATTTCCTGTTTTGAGACAATGTAACACTCTTGTTTGATAAATAAAATATAACTTTGTATGCCATGGTTGTGAAACAATAATTCTGTTACAATACTCCCCGACGTTTCCGCCACGATTTGATGTTTTACGTGGTCGGGGTGTGACAGAAGAGTTGGTATCAGAGCCAATGGTTATAGGGAATTAGGTTATTAGTAATGCTTTGACCTAGACTATAACCTTTCTAGGACCCTAATACAAGTTGTCTTGTGTTTAGATCTTAAAACATGCACATCACCTATCCTTAGGTGATTATCAAAACAAGAACCCAATTTTCCGAAATGATTTTTGAAAATCAATCATCTGTTTTTAAATGATTTATTACAAGGTTTTGAACCTCTGTTATATGGTTTTGAACCCCTTTGAGTTTTCAAAATCTCGTCAAAGTTTTGGGTTTTAAATAGTGTGAACACGTGCAAACTGGAAGAGTGAATGCCTGTACCCTGGGTTTTCTGTCTAAGGCTAGAGTGTTCGTACAAATCCACATAATCGGACCAGTCACTCTTACCTGGGAACTCTTGGGGTGAGTGTTCACTTATAGGCGAGCATGTCTTCACGATACATTATTTTTGACCCATTTACTTTGATTAGTCACTGTGTGTCGCTTGTTTGCTTTGTGATGCGAACAAATGACCACCATCTTTGCTTTTGTTGATTTTGTTTCATCTCATTCTCTTCATCCAACCATCTCACTCGTTTCCTTTCATGTTTTCCTCTTTTAGAATGCCTCCTCGACGCGAAAACCAGATAGCGACTGCCGAACTGGCAGAAATCATTACGCAGCAAATGGCTGCTCAATTCCCAAACCTCTTTGCTCAATGGAACCAAGCCAACAACAACAACAATGCTCCATGCAATTTCAAGAATTTTAACTCGGCTAAACCACTCAAGTTTAGTGGTTCTAAGGGAGCGACTGGGCTTCTTCAGTGGTTCGAGAGCATTGAGAATACTTTCCGTCACGTGCAGTGTCCTGATAATCGCAAGGTCGAGTTTTCTTCGAGTGTGTTTCAGAAGAGGGCTCTTACGTGGTGGAACGGGGTTATGAGAGATCGTGGTGCAGAAGTTGCTCTAGCATAGACTTGGGCTGAACTTAGAGCTCTTATGATGAGGGAGTTCTGTCCTCGTCATGAACTGCGAGCTTTGGAGAGAGAGTTTGATGATTTGAAGCAAGATAGTGTGAGCATCGGGCGTATACTGATAGGTTTGAGGAGTTGAGTCTGCTTTGCCCAACAATGGTTACCCCACTCGACAAGGCTATCGAAAGGTACATCGATGGTCTACCTGACTCAGTACAAGACATCATTACTGGTAGTAACCCTACCACACTCCGTCAGGCGATCGAGTTAGCAGCGACATTGACTGAGTCGCAGGTTCGAAAGGGAAAGCTGCACAAAAAGGGTGACAAGGGTAAGAAGCAGTCGTCTGACAAAGAAGAAAGCAAGAAAGGTCAAAACAAGAAGGGAAAGGATTCTGGTTCCTCAAGAGGGTCTAGGAAGCGAAAGGCTTCCCAAAACTATGCCGTTACTGCACAGGCTCAAGCTGCACCAAATCAGCCTGCGCAACCACTAGCCAAGAAGCCATATCTTGGCAATGCACCTTTGTGCAACAGGTGTAACGGCCATCACCTACCGCATCTCCAATGTCATCATTGCACTAACTGCAGAAGAAATGGGCATCTTGCCGCTACGTGCCGCATTCCTGTCAACCAGAACCAGGCAGTTCAGAACCAAGCCCAACAAGTTGCTCAGCCTCTTGCTCAGCAACAAGGTCAAGCTGCACGACCTCATTTCCCTCTTGGTTCGTGCTACAATTGTGGGGATCTGACCCACTACAGAAACCGATGCCCAAGACTAGCCAACCAGAATCAGAATCCAAATCAGAATCAAGCTCAGGCTCGAGGTCGAGTCTTCAACATGAATGCTCAAGAGGCACAAGCAGACAATGAAGTGGTGAACGATACGTTCTTTATTAATAATCAGCCCGCATCTGTTCTTTTTGATTCGGGTGCCGATAAGAGTTTTGTGTCATTATCTTTTGAGCCATTGCTTCGCGTGTCTAGAACGAAACTAGGAAAACCCTTGACAGTAGAAGTTGCTAGTGGTGAACCCATTGTTCTTGATTCTGTTCTTCACAACTACCAGTTGAACCTTAACGACCATCTTTTTCCTATTGACCTCACGCCTATGCAACTTGGAAGCTTCGACATTATTGTGGGTATGGATTGGTTAGCCAAGCATCGCGCAGAGGTAGTTTGTTTCGAGAAGATCGTTCGTGTGCCACTTTCGACAGGTGAGATCCTACAGGTTCGTGGTGAGAAACCTGCTGGTGGTCTCAAACTCATGTCTTGTTTTAAAGCTCGGAAGTATCTGCGAAAGAATTATGTGGCCTTCTTGGCACATGTCACAGCAGATAAAGGCAAAGGTAAGTCTATCCAAGATATTCCTGTTGTGCGGAATTATCTCGAAGTGTTTCCTGAAGAGTTACCTGGTCTACCCCTAGCACGCCAAGTCGAGTTCCGTATTGATCTCGTGCCTGGTGCAAATCCCATTGCCAGATCTCCATATCGTCTTGCACTGTCTGAGATGCAAGAGTTGTCTAAGCAGCTTCAGGAGCTCTCTGACAGAGGTTTTATCCGTCCTAGCTTTTCACCTTGGGGTGCTCCCATTCTTTTTGTCAAGAAGAAGGATGGATCTTTTAGGATGTGTATCGATTATCGTGAGCTTAACAAGCTTACCATCAATAATCGATATCCCCTACCTCGCATCGATGATCTCTTTGATCAGTTACAGGGCACTTCTTATTTTTCAAAGATTGATCTGCGATCTGGATATCATCAACTTCGTGTGTATGAAGAAGATATTCCCAAGACAGCGTTCCGCATTCGTTATGGGCATTATGAGTTCACAGTCATGCCATTCGGTTTGACTAATGCTCCTGCTGTTTTCATGGACTTAATGAATAGGGTCTGCAAGCCTTATTTGGATCAGTTCGTCATTGTTTTTATTGACGACATCTTGATTTATTCTAAGACATGAGCTGATCACGAGCAACATCTTCGTCTTACTTTGGAACTCCTAAAGAAAGAGCAACTTTTCGCCAAATTCTCCAAGTGTGAATTCTGGCTTAAAGAAGTTCAATTTTTAGGACATATTGTCAACGAACAAGGTATTCATGTAGATCCCTCCAAGATCAGTGCGATTAAGGATTGGGATACACCTTCTACTCCTACTGAAGTTCGTTCTTTTCTTGGTCTAGCGGGTTATTATCGCCGCTTCATAGAAAACTTCTCGAAGATTGCAGTTCCTCTAACTGCTCTAACTCAGAAGAACAAACCCTTTGATTAGGGATTCAAACAAGAGGAAGCTTTTCAAACCTTGAAGCAAAAACTTTGCGACGCGCCTGTTCTGACTTTGCCTGAGGGCAATGATGATTTCGTCGTTTATTGTGATGCATCAAAATTGGGTCTTGGCTATGTTCTGATGCAAAGGAACAAAGTCATAGCATATGCATCGAGGCAGTTGAAGATACATGAGAAAAACTACACCACTCATGATCTTGAGTTAGGTGCAGGTGTCTTCGCTCTTAAGATCTGGAGACACTATTTGTACGGTACAAAATGTGTGGCTTTCACGGATCACAAAAGTCTTCAGCATATCTTCAATCAGAAAGAACTCAACATGAGGCAACGGCGTTGGGTTGAGCTTCTAAACGACTATGACTACGAAATTCGCTACCATCCTGGTAAGGCGAATGTCGTCACCGATGCATTAAGTCATAAGGAACGTACTAAGCTTCATTGTGTTCGTGTTCAATCTGATATTCAAGCTTGATCCGATATCCAAGCACGCATTTCTCAGGCTCAACAATCTTGTGTTTCACAAGGTTTGATGGATAAGGAATTTCCCTATCACATAACACCTGATCTTGAACTGAAGGACAATGGATCGTATTACTTCATGGACCGTTTGTGGGTCCCAAGCCAAGATAACCTTCGCACCTTGCTTATGGATGAAGCCCATAAGTCTCGTTATTCTGTTCATCCTGGCTCAGATAAGATGTATAAGGATCTTCGTATTCAGTATTGGTGGCCTGGTATGAAGAAAGACATTGCCTTATATGTATCAAAATGCCTTACTTGTCTTAAGGTTAAGGCTGAACATCAACGACCTTCTGGTTTATTGGTGCAACCAGAGATCCCAGTTTGGAAATGGGAAAACATTACTATGGATCTCATTACTAAACTTCCGCGCACAAAGAAAGGTCATGATGCCATCTGGGTAGTTGTTGATCGTCTTACTAAGTCAGCGCATTTCTTGCCAATCCGTGAGGATTTTTCTACTGACAAACTTGCTAAAATCTATGTGGATGAAATTGTAGCTCGACATGGTGTTCCTTTGAACGTCATTTCTGACAGAGATGCTCGTTTCACTTCTCATTTTTGGAGAACCATGCAATCTGCTATGGGGACCCAACTTAATCTGAGCACAGCTTATCATCCGCAAATGGATGGTCAATCTGAAAGAACAATCCAGACTCTGGAGGATATGCTTAGAGCTTGTGTGATCGATTTTGGTGGTAGTTGGGATTCACCTCTTCCGTTGATTGAATTCTCCTACAACAACAGTTATCACTCCAGCATCAACATGGCTCCTTTCGAGGCTCTCTATGGTTGAAAATGTCGTTCACCAGTCTGCTGGAATGAGATCGGTGAGGCTCAGCTTACTGGACCTGCCCTCATTTTAGAGACAACTGATAAGGTTAAGAAAGTTCGTGATAACCTTCAGACAGCTAGATGCCGTCAAAAGAGTTACGTGGACCTAAAACGCAAGCCCTTGGATTTCAAGTCGGTGATCGTGTATTACTTAAGGTCTCACCTTGGAAAGGTGTGATCAGATTTGGAAAGAAAGGAAAACTTGCACCTAGATACGTTGGACCATTCAAGATCGTCGAAAGAATCGGTAAGGTAGCCTACAGACTTGAGTTACCTCCTGAACTTGGAAATGTTCATCCAACCTTTCACGTGTCCAATCTCAAGAGGTGTTTAGCTGATGAGAACCTCCACATACCGCTTGACGAAATTCGTGTTGATAAAACACTGAAATTTGTTGAGAAGCCAGTGGAAATCATGGAACGTGAAGTCAAGTGGCTTAAACGCAAGCGCATTCCTTTGGTCAAAGTTCGCTGGGAATCTAAGCGTGGACCTGGGTTTACTTGGGAACACGAAGATCAAACGAAGGCGAAGTATCCTCATCTATTCCCACGAGTTTCCTCTAAATAAATTTCGGGACAAAATTTCCACAAGTAGGGGAGACTGTAACATCTATGCTTGTAATTATTGTGAACAGTTCAATTATCAATAAAACAATGTTATTTGATCCCAATGTTTGTTTGGTTATGTTTTACATTTTTCATGTTTTGACTTTTATTCAATTTCAAACTCTATATCGCTTTCTGGAGAATTATACGCAAACTGGTGCAAAAACGTAATCAGTTTAACGCGAAAAATACTCCGGAACATCAACATATACTTAACATACCTTAAATAACCTTTACATAACTTAGAAATAAGTTTTAAAGGCTTTGGTATAGCAAAAACAAGTTAATTCGCCTACAGGGACTAAATTTGACAAACTGCGAAAGTATGCCAATTTGAACTGTAACAGACGTTCTGGAACATGACCATAAGTTAAACATACCATAAATATCCTTTACATAGCTTAGAAATAGGATTTGAGGTGTTCGGTGTGCTAAAATAAACTTTTGGGTCATTCAGGGACTAAAAGCGTCAAAAAGTGCACAAGTTTGCTCTTTCGCGCATAACTTACGTTCTGAATACATCCGGACATCCAAAAATTTATGTAAGCACTAAAATATTTTATTTTAGTGTTTGGCATAAGAAAAATCCATTCTTCACGCAATTTGGATCGTTTTTCGCGCTTATGCGCATTCCGTCGTAATTAAGCGAACATCGCGATCGTACGACCAAACGAACCAACATCCGGCATATTTTTGAGCATGTTTCATGTCCACAATGTTTAGGCATCCTTGTGGAGCCTTGAAAATGATTTAACGATCCTTAAACATGTCGGAAATGGCCTTAATACACAACGGAGACTGAAATGGAAACTTTGGAAATTGTTTGCTGATCAGAAGGACCTAGGCGTGACACCTAGCCCCCTAGGCATCACGCGAGGCCCTTTCAGATCAGAAAAAGTTGTTTAATCAATTGTTAACAGCTGCTAAACACTCCAAAGGCCAATGCCACATGTTAATCCCTGATGTTGGGGGGCCAATATGATGCACATGGGGTTACCAACAAGTGTAGGGACAAGATCAAAGCACGGTATTCGAGGAACGATCCTAACGGTGGTCCATTTCCTATAAATACCCAACCCTTTCATTTGCAAAAACCCACACCTTTGAAATCTGAATTTACTCTCTAAGTTGTTGTGTTTAACACTTCATACCTGAGAGTATTCGGATTCAAACCTTCCGTTCTTAGACCCTTTGTTGTGTTTGACTTTCTGCATTGACCAGTTTATGGTCAATGTGAAATTCGTTTGAACTTCATAACGTGTGCGTGATCACGATGGTTATAGTCCCTAGTGACTATACCTACTGATTTCCACGTTATCTAGGCTTAGTGACGAGTCGTAGTTTCGGCCAAAATGCGTGTTATTGCGTATTTTGTAACCAAACTACTCCTAGGTATCAAAACCGTTTGTTTTGATACCAAACCTGTTTTCTAAACTTAGTTAAGCATGCTTTAACATGCTTAGCGTCACTTTTAGTTTAGTGCTTATATAGGGTCGTAAGGTAAGCGATCTAAACAATCGCTTATACTTTCGAACCCGACCCGTTTGGTCGATCATTAAGATCCGACCAAACACATTAGGTGACCATAGTATATAGGGAATAACCTTACGAGGTTATACCTTATGGTCGCTTCGTTTAAGTAGTTGTATGATAGGTAGTTTATATGCCTTAGGTAAATGACCAAAATGCCCTTTTACGCCAAAATTCATATTAAGCATATGTAACATAACTTTTGGTATCTAAACTGATTTGGTAACAATATTAGACATGTTAAGGCATATTTTACTTATCATAGGGCTAGTTAGGCGTTCCGAACGCGTTTTACGCGAACGACGCGTTAAAGTAGCATAAGCTACCTAAACGGGTCGTAATGGGTCGTAAGCACATAGGTTAGGTTTCATTTTAGTATGTGGGCTTTGTTAAACCATATTACATGAGTTTCTATACTCATTTGGTTTACGAACCCTCATTCTATCCAATCCTCCGATTTTAGGTCCGGTATATTAACATAGTTACCTATATTAGGTGCCGTTTGATATCCGTGATCTCTAGCATTGTTTGGTTGTTACTCAAGGACTACTAAGCAATCTCAAGTGAGTACATAGGCCCCTCTTTTACTGTTTTCAAACTATTTTGGGGTGAAACACATGTGCCTACTTGTTACTTTCATGCTTTCCTGTTTTCACATCATATTCTTGCTATGTTCGTTAGTACATTTATAGTACATGATTTACATTACATTGTTTTACTTTACATTGTTTTGCTATGTATGTTGACTGATAGCATACTTAGTACATTGTTTTACTTTACATTTCTGCTATGTATGTTGACTGATAGCATGCTAGCACATTGATTTACATGACTTTTCTGCTTTGTATGTTAACTTAGCATACTTAGTACATTGTTTTCATATGACATGTATACAATTTCTATAACATTTGGTTTGCACAAACGGGACTTATATACGTTCATTAACATTTGCTACGCCGCTCGGTAGTAAGTAGTGGTACCATAGGACTTGACAAATCCCATTCCTGACATCCCGGGTTTGTTTGGATGTAAGGAATGACTGAATCCGAAAACATTTCTTTTGATAACCTTGACTTAGGGTTATCTGACTGTCTCAAGGCTTGAATGTATGCGTTAACTTACCACATAAATGTTTGTATCAATAAAACATGCATTTACTTTGCAAAACATAACTTTTTGATATATTCAAAATACTTTGTTTTGTACATTTCTACATTTGGTTTATGTGACAATACTTTACTTACAATACATAACATTTGTTACACATTACTTGACTACATTTGGACTTTTTAACATTTGACATGGCTTATACAAGGACTTTTTGACAATTGGTTTAAACATGGACTTTATACATTGGTGGTTTGGTTTGAGTAAGTGATTTAAGTAACGAGGCGTGTGTAATATGATACAAGCATGGTGGATACGCCGCTGGTACTTCCTATATATAAGTGTTTGTATGGTATTACATATCGTAGCGTTATTTGAATCATTTCAATTTAAGACATATAACATTTTATACAAATAACATATCTTTCACAAGACATTGCTTTACAAACAACTTATTTTATACAACTCATTTTACTTGGTTATTCATTAACCATGTATTATTCTTTTATGTATACATATCATCTGATCTTATCGTTTTTTTAAATGATTTACAAAACAAAACAATTTACAAGGTTCATGACTAAATTTTATTAAACATTTTCTTAAACTTAAGTCATGAATCCTATTTTCACAAAACCTATGTATCTCACAGGCATTTTTATGCTGACGTACCTATTTTCACATGTGTTTTCAGGAGCTGTCGCTTAGGATGATGATCATGACACTAGAGGGGACCTGTGCCTTAGAGACTTAAAATAAAGATAGAACTAGTTTAATTATGTTCTGAACTCTTTATTTCCTATTTTGAGACAATGTAACACTCTTGTTTGATAAATAAAATATAACTTTGTATGCCATGGTTGTGAAACAATAATTCTGTTACAACACTCCCCGACGTTTCCGCCACGATTTGATGTTTTATGTGGTCGGGGTGTGACAGGAAAGGTCCCATAAAGTCGAGTCCCCATACATCAAAAATTTCACAAACAAGAATGCCATTTTGTGGCATTTCGTTTTTGGAAGAAATATTACCTGTTCTTTGGCAAGCATCGCAAGTCTTGACAAGACTTTGGGCGTCCTTGTAAATGGTCGGCCAATAAAATCCTGAATCAAATACCTTTCGTGCGGTACTAGCGGCACCATGGTGTCCTCCGTATGGACCTTCATGACAATGGCTGAGAATTCTTCGTGCTTCGCTACCATTTACGCATCGACGGATGAGTTGGTCGGCACACATTTTGAAAAGATATGGATCTTCCCAAAAATAATGTTTCACATTGGCAAAGAATTGTTTTTCTTTGATGATGTGGCCAACCTTTTGCGACTATACCGCTAGCTAGGTAGTTAGCATAGTCGGCGTACCATGGTTCTTCCTTGTATTCCACCATTTCTAGGGATTCCGTTGGAAATTTTTCCTTGATTTGCTCGTCCCTGGTTGCCTCCAAAGCTGGGTCTTCTAAGCGTGAAAGATGATCTGCTGCGGTGTTTTCTGCTCCTCTTTTATCTTTGATTTCAATATCAAATTCTTGGAGGAGTAGAATCCACCGAATCAAACGTGGTTTTGCGTCCTGCTTTTTGAAGAGATATCGAATGGCTGCATGATCTGTATAGACTATAGTTTTAGAAAGAACAGGATAAGAACAAAATTTATCAAAAGCAAATACCACAGCTAGTAATTCTTTTTCAGTTGTTGTGTAATTTTCCTGTGCATCGTTTAGTGTTTTACTAGCATAATAAATTGGGTGGAAATGCTTTTCTTTTCTTTGTCCCAAGACAGCTCCAACTGCAAAGTCACTTGCATCACACATGATTTCGAAAGGAAATTTCCAATCAGGTGCTATCATGATAGGTGCATTGACTAGCATTTCCTTTAGGGTTAGAAATGCTTGATTGCAATCCTTGTTAAAGATGAACGGGGCATCTTTTTCAAGTAATTTTGTTAGAGGCCTTGAGATTTTAGAAAAGTCTTTGATAGACCGCCTATAAAATCCGGCATGCCCTAGGGAACTCCTGATAGCTCTAACGGAGGATGGGGGTGGTAGTCGAGAAATGGTGTCTATTTTGGCTCGATCCACCTCCATTCATTCGCTTGAGATTTTGTGACCGAGTACTATTCCCTCCGTTACCATGAAATGGCATTTTTCCCAGTTAAGGGCGAGGTTACTTTCCTCACATCGGGATAGCATTCATTCAAGGTTATCGAGGCATTGGTCGTATGAATCCCCAAAGATAGAAAAGTCGTCCATAAAGACTTCCATTGTTTTTTCTATCATGTTATGGAAGATGGCTACCATGCAACGTTGGAATGTTGCGGGGGCATTACATAGACCAAACGGCATGCGTCGATAAGCAAAAGTTCCATAGGGGCATGTGAAGGTTGTCTTTTCTTGGTCTTCGGGTGCTATCGGGATTTGAAAGTAACATGAAAAACCATCCAAGAAACAATAAAATTTATGACCGGATAATCTTTCTAACATTTGATCAATGAAGGGCAAAGGAAAGTGATCTTTGCTTGTTGCTTCATTTAATCGTCTATAATCTATACATACTCTCCATCCAGTGACGGTTCTCGTTGGTATTAATTCATTCTTTTCGTTAGTTATTACCGTTATTCCTCCTTTCTTTGGAACTACTTGGACGGGACTTACCCAAGGACTATCGGAGATAGGGTAAATAAGTCCGGCGTCAATCAATTTGATGACTTCGTTTTTAACCACTTCCTGAACATTTGGATTTACTCGACGTTGTGGTTGTATTACCGATTTGTAGTCATCATTCATTAAAATTTTGTGTGTGCACATGGAAGGACTTATTCCTTTAATGTCTACAAGTTTCCAAGCGATCGCATTTTTATGTTTTTTCAAAAGACTAATTAATTTTTCTTTTTCTAAACTATCTATTTTAGACGAAATAATTACAGGTAATTTACCATCTTTGTCTAGAAAAACATATTCCAAACCTTTTGGAAGTTCTTTGAGCTCAAGAGGTGGGTCTTTAGGAGACTCCTTATTTGGTTGCTCATTTTGATCAAGAACTTTAAAAGTTTGTTCTATGGCGACCTCTTCTTCAACAAAGTGGTCAAACTTTTCACTTGTATCGGGTGGTTCATCCTCATCTTCAATTAGGGGGTCATTATTGCCGAATGGATATTTCATTGACCGCTCAAGATCGACACTCTTTTTAAATGCCCCTAATTGAAGAGGTAGATTGTTGTACTTCCGGTTTTTCAAAGCTTCGTGAGTTTTTACAAATGGTCGTGCCAACACTAGAGGAGCGTCATCGAGGATGACAAAGTCGGTGGGGACTACCATTTGATTTGTTTGAACCAAGACATCCTCAACTACACCGATTGATTTTATTACCTTCTGATTGGATAAGAAAATGGGTATTTGAAGTGGGGAAAAATCACTAATACTTAATTTTTCGAAAATGTAGTTAGGCATTATGTTAACACAAAGATCTTTATCAATTGTGACATTACTAATAAATGAATTTTGAAAGAAACATGGAACCGGTGTAATGTTAATTTCAAATGGGTCTTCTTTTATTAGCGAGGTTTGATCAATAGTTAACTTAACACTTACCGTTTCGTCAATTTTAGTGTTAGTGTTTAACTCTTTTAAAAACTTAGCATGAGTTGGAACTAGACAATGATTTTCAAAAGAAGGTGATAAGAGATTAATTTCTTCAAAATTAGACTCTTCTCGAATTTTAACGTTGTCGGACTCACCTTTTTCGTTTCTTAACTCATGTGTCGGTTTTTCACTTACTTGTTCTTCCATTTTCACACTTTCAGTTATCTCTTCTTTATTTAATTGTTCTCTTGCACGGGACTCATCTTCCCTTGTGCGAGATTCTTTTATATAGCGATCGATAACTCTAAGGTGTTCTAATATCCTATCGGTCACTTCGGTTATAGAAAAAGGATCGGGATTTTCAAAGCTTGAATCCGGTTGTTCGATCCTTTGTTCCTCATAATACCCATATGAAGTAGATGGTTCACACCATTGTTCTCCATTGTAAGCATATGATGGATAAGGGTCGAAATTTTGTTCTTCATAATACTCATATGAGGTGGGTTGTTCACGCCATGGTTCCTCATAGTAAGCATATGAAGGTGGTGGCTCATATCTTGGTTCCTCAAAGTATGAGTAAGAAGGCTCATACCTTGGTTCATCAAAATATGAGTATGAGGGAGGAGGTTCATACCTTTGGTCTTCATAGGATGTGTATGAAGTTGATGGCTCGTACCTGGGCTCCTCATAGTAGGTGTATGAATTGGATGGTTGATATACGTGACAATATTGAATCGAGTGCGGGTCACCATAATTAGTGCAATAGTTACTCCTATAATCATCCTCCTCATAGGTGTAGTTGTAACCTCCTGAGTATTGATCCATAAGAATCACTCAGCAGACCACAACCAAGTCTCGAGATCAGAAAACAAAAATAAAAACGGAAACAGAGGCTGGACACGGCCCCGTGTTCAATGGACACGGCCCCGTGTATAGAATCTGTATCTGGACGTTTTAATTAAAGTTACTAATTTCGCCCATGTTCAAGCTACTGTTACTGGGTGTTTTATGAAAAATGTGCAGCACGGCCCCGTGTTCAGTGAGCACGGCCCGTGTTCAGGTTACTGTAAATGCAAAACTAAGCTAAAATGCAGAAAAATGTGCGCGCGTTTTAAAAAAAAAAGGTTTTGAAAAACTGATTAGGCCGTCGATTTTAAGCTTTCTTAAAATCCTTGTGTCCCCGGCAACGGCGCCAAAAACTTGATGTGCGTGAAGTGTGTTATGGTTTTAATGTTTATTTTAAGCCCTTTTACACTTTCTTTAGTCAAGTTTTAAATTTATAAAACACGATATTTACTAACACTAAACACACATATGGGCAAGTGCACCCATCGTGAGCGTAGTATAGTGTTGGTAAGATACCGAGGTCGTCCAAGGACACAAGAGCTTTTAGTACCGGTTTATCCTCAATGTCTAATCAAATCAAAAAGTTTAGAAAAAGGTTTTAGACTAAGAAAAATAAAAACTAACTAAAATGCTGAAAATAAAAATAATATTAAAACAGATAGACAAGATGAATCACTTGGCTCCGACTCGTGTTTAGTGTAACCTTTGATTATTTCCGCACTTTTGCACTTTTTAAGAGATTATCTTAGTTATTGTAGTAGGCCCCTCTTTTGAAGGCGACGTTACCCTCAACCCAGTAGTTTGAGTCAGCAAGGATACAATCCTAAAGGGTCGGATTATTGAAAGATAATTAATTAAGTTATTAATGCATATTATGGTAGGCCCCTCTTTTGAAGGCGACGTTACCCTCGGCTAAGTAGTCTGAGTCAGCAGGGATACAGTCCTAAGTAGCCGGGTTAAAGTATTAATAGTAGCTTACATATGAGGGGGTCAAAGAGTTTGGACCCTCGCCATCCAATACCGTTAAGTATTGAAGGAGGTCCTACTAAATTTGACCCAGGTCCTTGCAGGATCTATACACTGAACAAGGCAAGACTTTTACCAAACCGTTCCCTTAACCCCCGACCAGGTAGCCAACATACCTCCATATAGACCGTGGAGATATGAACGGTGAAAATCTTTTATTTTATATAGACAGTAAAATAATGCCAAGACACCACGGACAAACGATAAGGAAAAATCACCTTCAACATAAGAAACTAGTTATTAAAGTCATTAATACATAACCAAGTAAAAAGTGCGAAAAGATTAAAAATAAAAAGTATTACACTAGACACTTTGTCTTCACCAAGTGATGTAAGAGACTTAGGCAAACATGGCCTTGATTGTCAAGAACTCTTACGATCAATCTTGGATCCCGAGACGACTCACACACTCTATGATGGACAATGGATGATGGTGGTGGATGATGGTGTTATGGTGGTGGTGGGTGGTGGTGGGTGGTGGGTGAAGTGTGAGAGAGGTGGTGTGCCAAGGAATGGTTTGAGCTTGAGCCAAGCACTCCTATTTATAGGCTGAATAGAAGCTCGGGCATGGCCACGTGTCCAGTGGGCACGGCCCCGTGTCCACATCCTTCTCTGTCTTCATTAATTGCTCTTGTCTGTATTAGTTGACCACGGCCCCGTGTCCGCTGGGCACGACCCCGTGTGCAGAAGCATATCTGTACTATCAAGTTTTGCCTAGATTCTGCGAATCTTATAGTTGACCACGGCCCCGTGTCCACTGAGCACGGCCCCGTGGTGGGCGATGGAAGCTTCTACAACTTTGTCTTTTATGCTGACACTTGGGCACGCCCCCGTGCTCATTGAGCACAGGGCGTGTTCAGCCTTCTGTTATCTTGTTTTGCTTGGGAAGATGCTGTCGTGGGGTCGGGCATGTCACGTTTGTTCCTTTTCTTGTATTTATGTTAGATTTAGCTGCCTTTTTGCTTCTTTTGTTAATTTGAGCTCATTTAATCCTGAAAATACAAAAGGAAGACAAAAGCACACTTTTTCCAACATTAGTACTAAAAAGGGTTAGTTTTATGCCACAATTGATGTAATTTATATGTTGCATTTTGCACACATCAGTAAGCGATGACTTTTTGGCGTTGCATGAGCACACAACCCAAGCCTTGTCGTGAAGCGTCGCAGTATACCACGAAATCT
Organism: Helianthus tuberosus; assembly: GCA_030545235.1. NCBI lineage: Eukaryota > Viridiplantae > Streptophyta > Magnoliopsida > Asterales > Asteraceae > Helianthus > Helianthus tuberosus. The sequence continues at coordinate 129,334,494 of CM060412.1, read as the reverse complement.
TCAGTGCCTTCGCGTAAGGATAGTATTGGTGCATCGCATAGCTTATTTTTAAGTAGCTGGAAGGCTTCTTCCTGCTTGTCACCCCAGTCGTACTTCTTGTCTTTCTGTGTAAGGGTAGTTAGCGGTTGAGCTATCTTTGAGAAATTCTCAATAAACCGTCGGTAATAGCCCGCTAAGCCCAAAAATTGTCGAACTTCAGTTGGGGTTTTGGGGGCTTCCCAATTCTTTATGGCTTCTATCTTGGATGGGTCTACATGAATGCCCTTCTCGTTCATAACGTGACCAAGGAACTGTACTTCGCGAATCCAAAATTCGCATTTTGAGAACTTTGCATAAAGTTTCTCTTTCTTCAGTAGTTCCAGAATGGTTCTGAGATGTTGCTCGTGCTCTTCTCTTGTTCGTGAGTAAATCAGGATATCATCGATAAATACAATCACGAATTTATCGAGATATGGTTTGCATACGCGGTTCATCAGATCCATAAATACCGTTGGCGCGTTCGTCAATCCGAATGGCATCACAAGAAACTTGTAATGCCCATAGCGTGTTCTGAATGCAGTCTTTGGTACGTTTTCCTCTTGGATCCTTAACTAATGGTACCTAGATCGAAGATCGATCTTGGAATAGTAACTTGATCCTTGTAACTGATCAAATAAGTCATCAATCCTCGGTAACGGGTACCGATTCTTGATAGTGAGTTTATTCAACTCTCTATAGTCGATACACATCCGCAGAGTTCCATCCTTCTTCTTTACGAACAATACTAGAGCTCCCCAAGGTGAGAAGCTTGGCCTTATGAATCCTTTATCCAACAACTCCTGGAGTTGTGTAGATAATTCCAGCATTTTGGATGGTGCAAGCTGATAGGGTGCCTTGGCTACAGGAGCGGCTCCGGGAATCAAGTCTATATGGAATTCGACTTGTCGTTGTGGAGGTAGTCCTGGTAGATCTTCGGGAAAAACATCAGGGAATTCCTTCACCACAGGAATGTCTTCGAGTTTTGGCTCCTCAGCCTTCTTGTCTACCACGTGCGCTAGGAAGGCGACACATCCTTTCCTTAAGAACTTCTGTGCCTTCATACAACTGATGATTCGCAGGGGCGCGTCTCGTTTTTCTCCATGTACGATGAGAGTTTCATCATTCGCCAAAGGGATGCGAATGATTTTCTCGTGACAAATAACTTCAGCTTTGTTCTTGGACAACCAGTCCATTCCGACCACTACATCGAAGCTACCCAATTTGATAGGTAAGAGGTCGATGCTAAATATTCGTTCACCAAGTTCTAATGAGCAGCCCCTAACAACTTCGCCCGATTCAACAAGTTTACCATTGGCTAGCTCTATAGAATAAGGAATATCTAATCTACTAGATTCTATTCCAAGCATACGTTTAAATTCCATAGACATGAAGCTATAGTCGGCACCAGTGTCAAATAATATGGATGCAAAGTGATTGTTAACGAGAAACGTACCGGTGACCACATTAGGGTCCTCGCGTGCGTTCCTTGCTCCAATCACAAATGCTCGAGCCTGAGCATTGTTTCCTTTTGGGCAGTCTTTCATGAAATGATCGTTTCTTCCACAACTGAAGCATCCTTGTTTCTGCCCAGCTCTATTACCATTCCGGTTACCATTTCCATTTCCACCATTGTTTCTATTACCATTTCCATTGCGGCTTCCAATACTTTTTCCCCAACAATCCTCGGTACGGTGGCCTGACTTCCCGTAGTTCTCGCATTTCCCAATGCGACAATTTCCCACGTGGTGAAAGTCACAACAGTTACACTTGGGCAGAGTGCCCTGATATTTCTTAGCTCCAGTATCATTTACAGCCGCGAAGGTTTTTGCTTCCATAGGTGGGTTAGTATCACGTTTCTTGTAGTTCGAACCCTTGTTGCTGCGGGTTGCTTGGTTCAGGTTTGAATATTTCCTCTTCTTGTCACCAGACGACTCAGCATGCGTCTCGGTCTTCTCAGTTGGGTTCAGTGATAACTTCTTCATACGAACACAATCTTCAGTAAGGCTGACAGCCAGAGTTATAGCCTCAGTGATTGTTTGAGGTTTGGCCGAAGTTACCATGCCACGAAATTCTGAGGCCAATCCCCAGATGTAGCATTCAACGTGCTTAAATTCGGGAGTCACCATGTAGGGGATCACCCTCGACAAATCGTGGAACCTTCGGGTATAACCAGTAATGTCAGCACCTTCCATGGTCAAATGCCAGAACTCAGTCTCCAACCTTTGGAGTTCAGCACGAGAGCAATACTTTTCTCTCATTCTTTCCTTCAGTTCATCCCCCAAGTTAGGCCATTAGCGGCATCATCACCCAGGGTCTGGACTTGCAAGTTCCACCAAGTCAACGCTTCATCAACAAACAACCCAGTAACAAAAGTGACTTGTTGATCCGCAGTACACTTGCTCATAAGGATAGTAGCCTCAGTCTTCTCCGTCCAGCATACAAACGCCACTGCACCTCCAGTGCCATCGTAGTTCAGCGGTTTGCAGTCGAGGAACTGCTTGAAAGTGCAGCCTGGAATTGATTCAACCAATTCACACGTGAGCAATCGAAGAACTAATGAATCAAAGACCGTTCATAAATTTCTCCATGTTTAGCAAATCGTCTTAAGGTTACCTTGAGCTGCATTTCCTCTAGACGAATCTCCATTCCCATTACGTCTAGCATTGCTTGGTCCTCCACTATCTTCAGTACGGTTTGCCTCGTACTGGGCGATAGCTGCAGAGATCCTTTCCTCCAGTAGGGCGTTTAGTTCTTCAGCGGTCCTCGGTAGAAGAGGAGGAGGGGGTTGATCATCATTGCGAGCATTCACAACTTTCCTGGGTGCCATGGTCTATCCGAACACAACACAGCAGGGTTAGATGTCTGTTTGATATCGTCTTACGAGGCAGTAGTAGTATATATATATACAGGCATATACCACATAAGTGACATCAAACAATTATTACTCCAACAGAGTACTTAGTAGGCTGGGAGAGGGGTGTTCATGTTTGACCTTTTCTTGCACTGAGGGAATCTATACGTGACAAGACTTGCTGTAGTTTCTGTGCACTGAATTCCATAATTATGTATGCATCCATAATTACGTAACTCCTTGCACAGTCCGCACAGTTCGTTTCATCCCCGTATCACTTCCTTCAGGTAGGCCATTGTTTTCAAGTAAAGTCACGTATACTTGTGGTATTCTACTTCTAGTATAGGTATATATCAATTATCACACATACTCACAAGTGATTTTTAGTCAACGAAAAGTGCTACTCCAGTGCACCCTAAGTCTCGTAGTGTCTTTTCTTGACTCTTTATAAACAGTTTCAGGTAGTGGATGTCGCGGAAAATTTTATGCAATGAAAACTTTTTGGAAAATTGTTTTCGTGCAAGGATCCTAGAGATTGCAGACTAGACTCGAGAAGGAATCCTGGTTCACTACAATCGCAGCTCTGATACCAATCTGTCACACCCCTTTCTGCGGCGGAAGCACGAGGTGTGATCGTGAAAGGTTCTCATTGCATACGAATGGTAAACATACTACATGCTCATAAAAATAACTCCAAATGCCAACATTACATAACTGAAAACGAAGTTTAAGTGTTTACATCACAAGACAACATATTGTCTGAAAAGTTTACAACTTTATTCAACGATAAACTTAAACAACCACCAAGAGCATGAGTAAGACCGCGCGCACACCCACTTTTTGTTACCTGAAATACATGTGAGTTTTGGAAAAACGTCAACATAATGTTGGTGTGAATTCATGCAGTGTTTGTATTGAATGTTTAAATAGTTGAATGAAAACATGGTATGTAACTTGTAAAATGTATGAATGTTTGAATGTAACTTGTAAAACGTATCTGTAACTGAGTACTATGAATGTTTGAATGTATCATGTAGAATGTATCTGTAACTGAATACTATGAATGTTTGAGATCGCTAGTGGTTTGCAAGGCCACTAACATATGTCACGACATAGGAAGCCACCAAACCTAGGCATTTTTGTTGACTTTGACTGAGACACAGAAGCACTCATTGGTAGAAGTAGGCCAAGAGTGCGGTTGCCTGAAACCCATTAGATCTAACCTTTTGTTTCGCGGTCTGAATGTATACGTTGATTAATGGTGCTTATGGTACCCTATTCGGGACATGATCTAGAATGTTTCACTTGAATGTTTTTGTACTCCATCATACCATTTGTAAACATTGTAACATTTGTAACATGTATTTCACCCCCGAAGTTATAAAACCAAAAACAGTTAAAGAAAAGGGGGAGCATGAACTCACAACTTTGCGTTCCTGCGTCGTAAACTTCACCGGATTTGCTTATCTAGTGTCGTGACCTAAACGTGTTTTATTAACGTTAGTCACTAGACTTGTATCGCACAAGTACAAGTCACTATCTTTTGTATATGTGTTCTTGTGTTAAAATAATTTATATTTTTAACTATGTATCTTACTTATATTATTTCTCGAAAATAAATATAAGTATCTTGTATTTTTCACCTGAATTATGTATCTTTGTTCAAAACTTCATTTCATGTTCATAACTTGTCCAAGTTATTTATTCTATCAAGTAATATATTTTCGTAAATATATTTTCTTGTATTTGTCTAAGTATGTTGTATGTGCATTTTTGTATTTTCACTCCTTAGGAGTATTTAGTGTTTTTTCAAGTCCTAATACACTATCACGCATAATACATACTACATACACTTAGCACAAAATTTGGTGACCAATAAATATATATATTTTTCTCAAAATATACATACTTAGTATCAATTTTTATCTTGAAGAAATCATCATTTCTTATCTTGAGGCTTTCATAAAAATTAGGAAACCTTGGTAAGTATTCTTAGGTACATTTTTAGGGAATAAGTTTCACAAAACTTATATTTTTTTCTAAGTGTCAAAATTTATAGAAATTTTGACATGGTTTCCCCTAAAAATGGAGGTTTCCCATGTTTTTCAAAACATGTGTTTATTTTCTATTAAATCATCACAATCAATAATCAACTCATTCAACACCTACCGAGTGTCACAATCAAGTAAATTTCACTACATCATGAACTTGAAGTTTCGTAAAAACGTGTAGAAATTTTACCATGTTATTTAGTAGGTTTAGTTACACTTAAAAACAGGTTGTTTGTTTGTAAATCCCATTCTTGAAGGATTTAGTCATTTACAACTTGTAAGATGATTTTTCTAAAAATACTTCTTTTGTATTTTTCTTGCTTCATAAGTGTTTATACACTTGTTTTTCTAATAAAAAATAGTGTAGGTTTAAGTAAAAACCAAGATCTTTTAAAAATCATATTTTAAACTTGGTTTTCTTGGAAAATCATTCATAAATCTTGGATTTATAAGTTTACTAGCTCATTTTGTTTATTACTTTTCAAGAAATTATTTTGTTTTCAAGTTCATGTCTATGTATAAGGATGATCTTCTTGTGTTAACACATAATCATCCTCTATCTTGCCAGATCAAGTGTTCAATCACAATCTAGCAAGCTCCATGTAGTGATTAACATCAATATTTCTAGTAATCAACAAGCAAACATCTCACATATACTAAACAACATCATTCTTTCCATTTTTCATCTTATGTTAGCTTTATGTTTCAAGATTCATGTTTATGATCTTTAGTGTTCATAAGATTTTCAACATAATAAGTTTTTTTAACCACTAAAAATATGAAGTAAACAAGATCAAGAGAGTCTCACCACTAGCCTCAAGCTAGGGAAGAATACTAGGACTTGAAGATGACAAAGTGATTGGATAAAAGCAAACGAAGAAGGTCCTTCAAGTTCCGTGAGCACCGAGCCTCGTTAGTGACCTTCTAGCACTTTATGTAAGCCTTGAAATGGATGAAAAATGGATGAAAATGGGTGGTGTGTGATGGTGGATTGGAGCCGTGAGTGGGAGGAGGGAGGAGAGAAGTGTGGTGTGGTGAATGAAGGTTCAAGATCTTTAATAACCATTTCATATCTTAAAAGATCTATGTAAATCTTATAGAATCCAAGAAAAGATCATATAAAATCTAAAATATATCTTGGCAAGATATTAGAGATTTAGTAAAATTTGGTGGGACCACCCTATTACAACCGTGAACATGGGGGGGGGGGCAAAGTGTAAGTTTTCAAACTCTAATTTCAATAACAAGTTAGTTTACAAGTGTAACTTTTAGGGACTTGATGTGTTATTATGTTATAAGAGGTGTTATGGTATTCGGGGACCATAACTAGTTCAGAAACATTAAAACAATGCTTCTAGTAGTATTTTTATGTTTCGGGTAATGTCCGGTGGTTCGGTTAAATACCGGTTCGTTAAAGTGCTAAATTGCACCGTTTAGTGTCCTTTATGTACCCTTTTGTAACCCTTTTAATTCCCAACACTTAGGAGGGTATTCTGGATAATAAATCATGAATTCTGCATAATGTTTATGCGTTAAAAGCTGATTTATAGCTGAATTTAATAAAATCCTGCACTTAAATTGCGTTTCGGGTGCTTTTTAGTGCGTATTTTTGCTTTCGAAATGTCTATATGTTAACCCTTGCATGTACTCTTGGGTTTTAATGTATTCTTATCGTTGGACCTACACCTAGGCTCCAATTTTATTGTCTGACCGTTTTCTTCAGATTTGTCGACACAATGTGTCTTACCGGTGAGTTTACTAGTATTTCTGACGCAACGCTATTCATTAATGCATAAAGTAATATTTGTAGTATAAACGTGCATGAATTCACTTGTTTAGTATGTAATCAAACAATGTTGACATTTAAGCACATAATTGCAGTCATTAAATAATAATTAAAGTGTACGAAAATTACCGGTTTTGTGCCAGTTGTTACATAGGGAATTCTGGTGGACTCAGCGGGTCAAGCTAATGATCACCACCCATCCAAAAATTTCTAAGTGTTCACACCTTCATCTAGTAGAACAATACCTAGATAGTTGCTATAGCACTCTACAAAGTAGGAAATCTGTCTTTGCCTATTTCGTGTCTGACAGTTCTACCCGTATACGAATCGTTTGGGAACTGATATCTAAGCAAGTGAAGATGGCTAACACTCGGAAGAGATTCAGCAACTTTACACTCTCTATAACCTCTATATGTACAAGCCCCATCCCTTGGGAAGTATACCCGTCTTTCTTAAGCTAAAGACCTAAGAAAACCAATGTAGAAGGAAAATAACCACTACTTTCATATTATGGAACTTGTATGACCGAGATGATGTAACCTCGAGTTCATTTCGTTTTCCCTGATACAAACAATAAGTCAAGTTGTCAAACATATATGAAAGCTCAGTGTTGTTTTCTTACTTATACATTGTCGATTATACATGCATATGATATTAGGAGATTACATGTTTACTTGTGGTGATATAAACCTCATAGAAAATTATGGAAAGTTGTCTAACCTACCCCATACCTTTTTGCCAGAAGAAAATGTCGCCCAAACGTGACACGGACACCAATACGTTACCCAGAACTGAGGCTGAACTCAATGAGCGCATTTCCCAAGCTATAGCGCAGCATGAAGCCCTCCGCTTTGAACACAGCGGTGGCACTCCCGGAGATAACCCTCCAACTGGCTGCACCTATAAACAGTTCCTGGACTGCAAGCCATTGAATTTTGATGGCACAGGAGGTGCCGTTGCTTTTATTCGTTGGGCAGAAAAGACTGACTCCGTTCTGAGAATGAGTAAGTGTTCGCCCGAGCAGAGAGTTACCTATATCTTAGGGTTGTTTTTGGATGGCGCACTCTCCTGGTGGAGCCTTCAGGTTCAGACCCTTGGTGAAGCTACTGCTTATGCACTAAGCTGGGACGAGCTCAAGGAATTGATGCAGAAGAAATACTGCGCAAGGCCGAAATACAGAAGCTTGAGACTGAGTTCTGGAATTTGAAAATGGATGGGCCAAAGATTGCTGAGTACGTCCAACGCTTTCATGACTTATCTAGGGTTGTTCCCTACTTAGTCGAGCCTGAATACAAGAGGATCGAACGATTCATTTAGGGACTTGCACCCCAAATCCTAAGCATGCTCACTGCCTCAAAGCCTCAAACCATCACCGAGGCTATCGATTTGAGTGTTACACTTACTGAAGAAGCTCTTCGTATGGGAAAGTTTTCAGAATCCGAGGCAAACAAGAAGGAGAATCACGTGGAGTCTTCGGGCAATAACAAAAGAAAGTTTTCGAACCTGAAGGTAGGCATCCAAGCCAGTTATGAGAACTCTAATGCAAACAAAAGAAGGGAAGTGAACCTGCCTTGTGGCATGAAGGCTTATGGAGCCACTAATAAGGCTGGTGGTAAGGTTTATTTAGGGACTAAGCCGAGACGTGACGAATGCAAGTTTCACCATGAAGGTCGATGTCTGAGACCTAAGTGTGACAGATGTGGAAAAGAAGGACACAGCAAGGATGCCTGTTGGGCGAAGTATCCCAAACAAGGAGGAAATGATGACGGCAACCAAGGCGGAAACGATAATGGTAGAGTTCCAGGTTGCTTCAAATGTGGGGACGTGGGGCACTTTAGGAAAGATTTCCCTAGGAAGAACCAAGCGAGGAAGGGTCTTCACGATCGGAGCTCGTGAAGCACGCCAGGATCCAGATGCGATTACGGGTACGTTCCCTATTAACCAACACTATGCATCCATTTTGATTGATACTGGCGCTGACTTTAACCTTGTATCCTTAGGAATTAAGAACCTACTTGGCCTAGTTTCAAGTAGGATAGACGCCCCGTATTCTATAGAATTGGCAAATAGAAGGTTAGTTAAAGCAGATGAGGTGATTAAAGATTGTATTTTGGAACTTAGAGAGCGGGAACCTCCTATTACCATTGACTTGGGAAGTCATGATATTGTAGTCAGCATGGATTGGATATCCAAGGATAGAGCTGAAGTTGTTCGTCATAAGGAAAATCATTCGCATCCCTCTTGCGAATGATGAGACACTTATAGTACACAACCTTCTTGCAATAGGTGCGAGGGCACTAGGCCCCATAAGGCGGTGGATTTGCGACGTCTCACATTGGTTATAGAGACACGGAAGCGCCTCTGAATAGGCTGCATAGCCTTCCCTGCTCATGTTGTCGATAAAGAGACCAAGAAGCCAAAGCCAGAAGACATCCCCGTTGTGAAGGAATTTCCAGAAGCCTTTCCCGAAGGCTTGCCTAGGTTACCTCCATAGCGACAAGAGGAGTTTAGGATAAATCTAGTGCCAGGAGCGGCACCAGCGATGGATGACGCCTTACCGACTAGTTCCGTCCGAGATACAGTAGTCTCCGATGCAACTGCAAGAGCTGCTAAGCAGAGGAAATCTACCAGGTCGAGCTTCTCACCTTGGGAAGCCCCAGTGTTATTCGTTAGGAAGAAGGACAACAGTTTCTCTACGTGTACACAGCCTAATCTGAGAGGAACTCAGAAGAATTAATGTGGAAAAAGTATTACGCATAGGTTACAAGGAGATAGACAACTAACCATCAAGAATCGGTACCCCTTACCTAGAATTGATGACTTGTCGACTAACTACAATGTCCCAGCTACTATTCCAAGATGGAATTAAGAAGAGGATATCCTTAGTTAAGGACATGAGAAGAAAGTATCCCTAAATCAACCCTTAGGACTCGCCTTGAGCAATACGAGTTCCTCGTCATGTCGTTTGGCTTAGCAAATGCATCGGCAGTATTCATGGACCTCATGAATCGGATGTGTAAGCCGTACCTGGATAAGATCGTGAGTAAATTTATTGACTAAATTCTTATATGCTCAAAGACCAAGGAAGGTCATGAGCAACATCTGCAATTTATCTCGGGACTCTTAGAGAAAGAACAATTGTGTGTCGAAGTGCGAACCCTGGATTCGCGAGGCAAGATTCTTAGGTCACGTGGTGAATAAGAACGGGATTCATGTCGACCCTGCAATCAAGAACTAAGAAGTCCCAAAGACACAACTAAGAATTTTTGGGGATTGTAGGCTGTAGCAGACAACTCCTAGAAAACTTTTCAAGGACTGCTCAACCGCTAACAACCCTAACCCAGACGATACCTATCTTGTCTTCACCTGATAGTATCAATAAAATTGCGGTTCTCGTGACGCTTCTCGACAAGGTCTCAATTGTGTATTGATGCAATAAGACCAAGTCATTGCGTACGCGTCACGTTGATTAAAGGCTCATGAGAAGAGACCTTGAACTACGTGCAGTAATCGCGCGTTGAAGATTTGGCGTCATTACTTGTATGCAAAACACTGCTTGATCTTTACTGATGACAAGGGTTTGCAGCGCCCCTTTGATCAGAAAGACTTAAACATGAGGTAACGAGATGGAATGAGCTACTGAATGATTACGACTGTGAGATTAAGTATCACCTGGACAAGGCGAGCGTCGTAGCAGACGCCTTGAGCCGCAAGAATCGCGCAAAACCTCTAAGGGTGCGAACCTTAGAAATGACCGTACAGACGAATCCCGCTACTCGGATTTGTGAAGCTGTGTAACGCCTGCGTCCCTAGACTTTTATTTAATTGTCACTTTTAGCCCCTGTACTATACGAAACATGACACATATGATGCTTGATACTTGGGAGACTATGATTCTATGATACTATGATTCTATGATACTATGATTCTACGATACTATGATTCTACGATACTATGATTCTATGAGACTTGATTCTATGATTCTCGATACTTGGAAGCTAGAGTCTTGACTCTTGATACTTGGTGCTTGACTCTTGAGGCTCGTGAAACTTGAGACTTGGTTGAACGAGGGACTGGAGTCTTATCACTGGCTGAAACTATGAAACTTTGAAATCTTCTGTGTTATTGCTATAATCTAGTTATGTGATACTATTACACAATAATACGCAACGCTTAATCTAACTCGCAAATCGAATCAAAGACGGTGGAACAGAAAAGATGGGATTGACCGAGTGGCAATCCGATCGAATGACCATCCGATCGGATGACTATCCGATCGGATGGCCACTCGAACGAAGCGCCACCCGATCCGCTGCGCACCGCCTTCACTCACTCTGACACTATAAATAGGCCTGTCACATCATCATTCTCACTGACGTGACAGCCTCACTCGACCAGACGCACACATTCCTTCTTTCCTCCATTTCTCGACAATTTCGGTACGTTTTACACTAGATTTCTTGTACAACCTTGATCTACGCGTCATTCTCTACATGATTCTTCCTTGAAATCTCACTTTTCACCATGAAATCTCTAAGATTTGAGCTCTTAAGGGTGACGTGTTGCAACCCCCGATCCCTAGTTCCCAGGGAACGGGCGGCCGCGAGCCAGTTTCGGTGGTATCGTGTGTTGTCTAATTTGGCAGCGGAATTTTTCATCAGGACCGTAGTTAGGAAATATTTTATCAGAGTAAAACACCACCATTTATTTAACATTAAACAAATGGGATTAACCTGTCACACCCCGACCACGTAAAACATCAAATCATGGCGGAAACGTCGGGGAGTGTTGTAACAGAATTATTGTTCCACAACCATGGCATTTAAAATTTCATTTTATTCAATAACCAAAGGTGGAATACATTGTTTCAAAACAAGAACCAAAGAGTACACATCATAATTAAACTAAGTCTATCTTTATTTTAAGTCTCTAAGGCACAGGTCCGCCCTAGTGTCACGATCATCATCTTAAGCAACAGCTCCTGAAACACATGTGAAAATACGTACGTCAGCATAAAAATGCCTGTGAGATACATAGGTTTTATGTAAAGTAGGATTCATGACTTATAAGTTTAGAAAAAGTTGTTTTAACAAAAGTCAGTCATGAATCTTGTTAATTGTTTTGTTTTATAAATCTTTTGAAAAGCGATGATAAAGTATATGATATGTGAAAGAGTAATGTGAGGTTAAATGAATAACCGAGTAAAATGAGTTTTGTATAAAATAAGATGTTTGTAAAACAATGTCTTGAAAAATATTTTATTTGTATAAAATGTTATATGTCTAAATTGAAATGATTCAAATAACGCTACGATATGTAATACCATACAAGCACTTATATATAGGAAGTACCAGCGGCGTATCCACCATGCTTGTATCATATTACACACGCCTCGTTACTTAAATCACTTTACCCAAACAAACCACCAATATAAATTGCCCATGTCTAAACCATTTGTCAAATGTATTCGTGTAAACCATGTCAAAATATCTATGTCAAAATACAGTCCAGAAAATATGTATATCAATATCAAAATGTCTATGTCGAATGTCAATGTGTAAACAAAATGTCATGTATGGCAAGTGAAACATATATATATATATATATATATATATACATATGTATATCCACTGAGCCATAGGTAAAAATGCACAAAACAATGCATTGAAGTAAAACGTGGTTTAAATCAACGTTATGTTTTGTGGAAATGCATGCTATACTGAATATAAACATTTATGCGGTATTGTGAAAATGCATACATCCAAGCCTTGTGACTGTGGTGATAAAACCTTTAAACAAATTAAAGATCTATCTGTATTATGTTTTATCGGATTCGGTCATTCCTTTCATCCAAACATACGTAGGATGTTAGGAACTGGAGTTGTCAATTCCTATGGTACCATTACCTACTAACGAGCGGCGTGATCAAAGTTAATGAATGTATATGGTCCCATTTAAACAAACCAAATGTCATATCAAAATGTAAGCATATGATGAGAATAATGTACCTAGTATGCTAAGTAAACATACAAGGTAGAGATGTAAAACAATGTGTCCATATGTTACTGGAACATATGTAACAGAGATGCAATGTAAAGCAAATGTACTAAGTATGATGAACATACATAGCATGAAAAGGTAATGTAAAACAATGTACTAAGTATGCTACAAAGAACATACATAGCATAAACACAATAAAATCATGTACTAATAATGTACTAACGAACATAGCAAGTATAAGATATGGAAACATGGAAAGCATGAAATTAACAAGTAGGCACATGCGTTTCACCCCAAAACAGTTTGAAAACAGTAAAAGAGGGGTCTATGTACTCACTTGAGATTGCTCAATAGACTTTAGATATCCACCAAGCAAAGCTAGAAGGTTACGGAATCAAACGGCACCTAATATAGGTAACTATATTAATAAACGGACCTAATCGGAGGATCGGGTAGCATGAGGGTTCGTAAACCAAATAAGTGTGGGAACTTATGTAATATGGTTTGACAAATCCTACATACTAAAATGAAACCTAGCCTAAGTGCTTTTGACCCATTACGACCCGTCTAGGTAGCTTATGCTACTTTTAACTCGTCGTCCGCGTAAAACGCGTTTGGAACACCTAACTAGCCCTATGATAAGTAAGATATGCCTTGACATGTCTAATATTGTTACTAAATCAGTTTAGATACCAAAAGTTATGTTACTTAGGCTTAAAATGAATTTTAACTTAAAAAGGGCATTTTGGTAATTTTCCTAAGGCATAAGAACTACTTATCATACAACTACTCAAACGATGTGCCCATAAGGTATAACCTCAGAAGGTTATTCCCTATACTACTATGGTCACCAAAAGTGTTTGGTCGGATCCTAATGATCGACCAAATGGGTCGGGTTCGAAAGCATAAGCGATTGATTAGATCGCTTACCCTTACGACCCTGAACAAGCACAAATCTAAAAGTGACGAGCTAAACATGCTAGAACATGTTTAGTTAAGTTAGAAAACAGGTTTTGATATCAAAACAAACGGTTTTGATATCCTAGAGTAGTTTGGTTACAAAATACGCAAGAACAAGCATTTTGCCCGAAACTACGACTCGTCACTGAGCCTAGATAACGTGGTAATCAGTAGGTATAGTCACTAGGGACTATGACCATCGTGATTACGCTCACGTTATGAAGTTCAAACGAACTTCGCATTGACCAAAAACTGGTCAATGCAGAAAGTCAAATGCAGTTTGACTTTTAAGCATAAAACGCATAAAAAGAACGAAGGAACACTTACAAAGGGTCCCCGCAAGATTGATTATCCAAGTATTTCTCATGTATGAAGTGTTGCACACTTCAACTTAGAGAAAATCTCAGATATCAAGTGGGTTGTAAGTGAAATGGGTGAGGGTTATTTATAGGAAAGCTAGAACCGTTAGGATCGTTTATCGGGAAACGAGCTTCGATCTAGGCCGTCCAAGTGTGCCCCTTGTTTTCTAATACCATTAGAGCCCATAGAAATGGCCCATGGTGTTTTAAAAACCGTTTGCAAGTGGAGAATGAAGGTATAACAGCTGTTGGTGTTTAAAGCCATTTCCGACACTTCCAAGGCCCGTTAAGCCAACTTTAAGGCCCTAAAATGATGCCTAAACATTTTGGGCATGAAACATGCTCAAAAATATGCCAGATGTCGGTTCATTTGGTCGTACGATCGCGATGTTTGCTTAATTACGACGGAATGCGCATAAGCGCGAAAAATGATCCAAATTGCGCGACGAATGGATTTTTCTTATGCCAAACACTAAAATAAAATATTTTAGTGCTTACATAAATTTTTGGATGTCCGGATGTATTCAGAACGTAAGTTATGCGCGAAAATGCAAACTTATGCACTTTTTGACGCTTTTAGTCCCTGAATGAGCATAAAGTTTATTTTAGCACACCGAACTCCTCAAAGCCTATTTCTAAGCTATGTAAAGGATATTTAGGGTGTGTTTAACTTATGGCCATGTTTCGGAATGTCCGTTACAGTTCAAATTGGCATACTTTCGCAGTTTGTCAAATTTAGTCCCAGTAAGCGAATAGACGTGATTTTGCCATACCAATGCCTTCAAAACTTATTTCTAAGTTATGTAAAGGTTATTTAAGGTATGTTAAGCATATGTTGATGTTCTGGAGTGTTTATCGCATTAAACTGATTACGTTTACGTAACAGTTTGCATATAACTCTCCAGAAAGTGATATAGAGTTTGAAATTGAATAAAAACCAAAACATGAAAAAATGTAAAACATAAACAAACAAACATTGGGATCAAATAACTTTATTTCATTGATAACTGAACTGTTTACAATGATTACAAGCACAGATGTCACATAACCCAAGTTCATAGTACATGCATTTTCATAGGAATAAATCCTATTTATTTAATAAAAACATCTATTTTATTTCTAGGTAACTTTATTGCCACTTTTCCAAGCCTTCAGTGCTGTCCAGCTGGCTTCTATTTGGCTTTCACAGTTTGTTACCTGAAACGCGTTTTAAAAACATTTGTCAGTGGAAAATACTGGTGAGTGAATCCCAGTTTAATCAAGTTTAAATAAAAATCCCATTGTACAGTATTGAGGGCGATCCCGCAATTATATTTGTTTACAAGACATCACAATTAACATCCATGGTACTGTCGAACCTGACTTGTGGACATGTTACTCCTTGACCAGGTGGTAACAAATTTTGTATACAAAACCCCAACATACTCATCATAATTGTATTCTTACAAATACTCAATCACTGTTTAATATACAATTAATTAAATGAGGTTTTGTAAAAACAGTTAACAAAAAGCGGATCAACTCATATTGCTGTCTTAGATTTTCCGTAAGGGTTTCTGGGTGATAATCTAAAATTTACACAAATGTACACGCGTTAGTATTAATAACCCATTTTAACATTAGTAATACCCTCCCCGAGACGGCATTCCAAGGACTACGTCGGGCAGAACCACGACAGCCATTACGGAACCCTAGATCAATCGGGCAGCGTATCTAATACGTATCCAGGGGTTATAATACTTACAACGGAGCAGAACTTCGCTAATTAGGGGGGTATAATACCCGAGTATTACTTCTACTACTCAGAAATTTGCTTAAGAAAGAAAGAAGTGAACGATTCTGAATGAAACCCGATAGCCTACTTATATAGTTGCTGAAACTGGTCCTCACGCGGCCCGCGTAAAACACAGACAAGGGTTACGCGGCCCGCGTCAACCCCGGTCAAACGTATAGCTTGTCCCGGTCATGATCTAGCCTCGCCACGATGATGACACGTGTCATCACCGGGCTGCGCCACAACTTTCGATCTCACGCGGCCCGCGTAAGGTTGAGGTGGGGTTCACGCGGCCCGCCTCAACTTATAAGTTAACGAATTCTAATTTAACCTCTATACCGACCGCTTGAAGGTTGAGGTGGGTCTACGCGGCCCGCCTCAGCCCTAGATTTCAATTTTTATTTATTTTTAATACTATTTAATATATTTGAGGCCCGTATTCGCATATGGGGTGTATTTTGGGACATTTTTGGAATATTTTATATATACTAGGGTGTCGAAAAATAATTGAGGGTGTCGGTTTTATTGAGGATTATTACATCCTCCCCGCTTTGTTTTAGAGCTCGTCCTCGAGATCTACTCGAACAAGTGTGGATATTTCCTTTGCATTTCAGATTCAAGCTCCCATGTATACTCAGGTCCTCTTTTGGAGTCCCACTTCACTTTGACCAGAACTAATCTTTTATGCTTGAGATTCTTGACTTTCCTGTCTTCGATCAATAGAGGCCTTTCTACAAATTTGAGTTGTTCATTTACCTCTATATCCTTAAGAGGTACTATTAGCGATTCATCAGCTAAACACTTCTTGAGATTAGATACATGAAATACATCATGTATTTCTGCCATTTCCTCTGGCAGTTGTAGCTGATAGGCTACAGGTCCAATTCTTCTAATAATCTCAAAAGGTCCAATATACCTGGGACTTAGCTTCCCTCGTTTGATGAATCTTACCACTCCTTTCCATGGAGAGACTTTCAACAATACTTTATCTCCTACTTGAAATTCTAATGGCTTGCGTCGGTTATCGGCATAGCTCTTCTGTCGATTACGTGCTGCTTTTAGTCGTTCCTTGACTTGAATGATCTTATCAGTTGTTTCTTGTACTATCTCAGGTCCAGATAGTTGCTTTTCCCCAATTTCTGCCCAACAGACTGGGGTTCGGCACTTTCGTCCATAAAGTGCTTCGAATGGTGCAACATTGATACTTGTATGATAACTATTATTATAAGAAAATTCTACTAAAGGTAAGTTATCGTCCCAATTACCTCCGAAATCAATTACACAAGCTCTAAGCATGTCCTCCATTGTCTGAATTGTTCTTTCGCTTTGTCCGTTTGTTTGAGGATAATAAGCTGTGCTCAGATTTAACTTGGTTCCCATGGCTTTTCGGAAACTTGACCAAAAATGAGAGGTAAATCGACTATCCCTATCAGAAACAATTGATAAAGGAATTCCATGTAATGAAACAATTTCATTTACATACAATTTAGCTAGCTGTTCCATACTGAAAGTTTCCTTCATTGGTAGGAAATGAGCTGACTTGGTTAGCCTATCTACAATCACCCAGATTGTATCATTTCCTTTCTTTGTTTTGGGTAATTTAGTAACAAAATCCATTGTTATCAATTCCCATTTCCACACTGGCATTTCTAACTGTTGCAACAAACCTGAGGGTTTCTGGTGTTCAGCTTTAACTTGTGAACAAGTTAAACATTTAGAAACATAGGCTGCTATGTCTTTCTTCATTCCTATCCACCAGAAATTTTTCCTTAAATCCTGGTACATTTTATCATTCCCCGGATGCATCATATACTTAGACTTATGGGCTTCTTCTAATATACGAAGACGTAGGTTTCTTAATTTAGGTATCCACATTCTCTTTTTATGGAATCTCCAAATTCCATCTATTCCTTGTTCTAATTCTTTTAGCATACCTTTTAATTTTTCAGAATCATTCTTGATTACTAATTCTTGTGCTTTTCTGATTTGTTCATTTAAATCTACTTGCAGATTTAATTTAAGAGAACGTACCCTTTTTGGCTTTTCATGATACTTTCGACTTAAAGCATCTGCCACTATATTTGTTTTTCCTTCATGATACTGGATATCACAGTCATAATCACTAAGCATTTCCATCCAGCGTCTTTGTCTCATATTCAATTCCTTTTGCCCGAAAACATACCTTAAACTCTTATGATTAGTGAATATGGTAAACTTACTACCATAAAGGTAATGTCTCCAAATCTTAAGGGCAAAAATTATAGCTCCTAACTCTAGATCATGGGTTGAATAATTCTCTTCATGATTCTTAAGTTGTCTAGATGCGTAAGCTATAACCTTTTTACGTTGCATTATTACACATCCATAACCTAACTTAGAAGCGTCACAATAGACTACAAAGTCTTCAGTTCCTTCTGGTAACGCTAATATGGGTGTATTAGTTAATCTTTGCTTAAGAATTATAAAAGCTTCTTCTTGTTTTGGTCCCCATTCAAACTTAATGGATTTACAGGTTAACTTAGTTAAAGGAATGGCTATTCTAGAAAAATCTCGAATAAATCTTCTATAATAACCGGCCAATCCTAAGAAACTTCTCACCTCGGTTGGTGACTCAGGGGTTTTCCATTTAGTAATCGCCTCGATTTTTGTTGGATCCACATGAATTCCTTCATGATTAACTAAATGTCCAAGAAATTGTACCTGTTCTAACCAAAATTCGCACTTTGAAAATTTAGCATAAAGCTTTTCCTTTCTTAATAGACTTAAAAGTGCATGCAAATGCTTTGCATGATCCTCTTTATTCTTAGAATAAATTAGAATATCATCTATGAAGACAATTATGAATTTATCCAAATATGGCTTACATACTCGGTTCATCATGTCCATAAATGCGGCTGGGGCATTGGTTAAACCAAATGGCATGACAGTAAATTCATAATGGCCATACCTTGTTCTGAATGCGGTCTTAGGAATGTCCTCTTCCTGTACCTTTAATTGATGATATCCTGACCTTAATCGATTTTAGAGAAAAATCGAGCTCCTTGCAGTTGATCGAATAGATCATCGATTCTCGGTAATGGGTACCGATTCTTAATCGTGACTTTGTTCAATTCACGGTAGTCAATGCACATACGCATTGATCCGTCCTTCTTTTTAACAAACAATATTGGCGTTCCCCATGGCGAAGAACTTGGTTGTATAAATCCTTTTTCCAACAATTCATCTAATTGTTTCTTCAATTCCTGCATCTCTGCGGGTGCCAAACGGTATGGTGCTTTGGCAATTGGTGCTGTTCCAGGCAGTAGGTGAATTCTGAATTCAACTTCTCTATCCGGTGGTAGTCCTGGTAATTCTTCTGGAAAGACATCTGAAAACTGGGACACTACTGGAATGTCTTTTAGTTCTTTTCCTTTAGTGTTAATGATTATGGAAATCAAATACACTATAGAATCTTTTCTTATATAACTTGCAGTTTTCATCACAGAGATAAATTTTGTGGACCTAGAGGGCTTATCTCCTTTTATTGTGATCGTTTTACCTTTTGGTGAATTTACTTGAATTGACTTTTGATCACATAAAATACTGGCTTTATTGGTTATTAACCAATCCATTCCTAATACAACATCAAATCCCTTCAGATTCATGGGATAAAGGTTTGCCATAAACTTTTGATTTAAAATTTCTATTCTTGCTCCCTGCAAGATTTCAGAAATCCTAACAGTTTCTCCATTTGCTGTCTCTACTAGACATTCTTGTGGTAGTTTAGTTAATGAATGGTTTAGCAGTTTGCAAAACGACGTATTAATAAAACTTTGGTTTGCACCAGAGTCAAATAATACTTTAGCAAATACATCATTAACTAAAAACATACCAGTTATTACGTCTGGAATCATCTTGGCTTCATCTGCAGTCAGAACAAATGCTCTAGCATTTTTAGTGTTCCTGTTGTTCATAGCTGGAGCCAATTTCGGACAGTTTGTCTTAATGTGGCCTTTTCTCCGCAATTGTAGCATAGTCCATTACTGGATTTTCTCCTGCAATCTTCTTCCTTGTGTCCTGACATCTTGCAGAAATTGCAAAGAGTAGAGCATTTTCCCGAATGCTTTTTCTTGCAAACCTTGCAGAAAGGTTCAGAGGTAGAACCCATATTCCTACGATTGTAATTCCTAGAACGGAATTCTTGAGTAAGCCTTTGGGTTAGGTTTCTCCTCTGTTCTTCTTCTCTAGTACGGATTAATTCATCTGTCAAGGTATTTGCTAGTTCTACAGCTTCTTCTATAGTTTGAGGTCTAGCTGCCTTGACTATATGTCTAATCTCTTCGATTAATCCCCAGATGTAACGGGAGATTAATACTGGTTCAGGTGATGCAAGGGTTGGCACTATTCTAGCATATTTAAAGAATGTAGTAGTATAACCCTTACTATCTACCCCGGTCATCCTAAGGTTTAGAAACTTATTAGCTATCTGTTCCTTTTCATTGGGAGGGCAGAATTTCCTTTCAACCATATTCTTAAATTCCTCCCATTCCATGTTGTATACCCTATCACTTCCTCTTGACTGGAGGATAGTGTTCCACCATTCTAAGGCTGAGTTTTTAAACAGATTAGAAGCAAACATTATTTTGTCTTCTTCAGCACACTTGCTTATTTTTAAAACAGCCTCAGTTTTCTCTATCCAGCGTAGAGCTGCAATGGGTCCTTCATTGCCCGAGAATTCTATTGGTTTGCAGGACCAGAATTCCTTGTAAGAACAACCGTAAGACATGGTTCTTCTTCTTTTAGGAACAGGCACTTGAAGTACAGGGCCATTGTTCACGCTGTGTTCTGGTTCAACTGGTCGCTTACTGCTATGTTTACTTTTATTATTCGCTTCTTGAATTGTTTGAATAATAAATGGCATTGCATCTATAATTCCTTGTGCCACTATGTGTTGAACGACACTATTATCCATTTGGTTTCCATTGTTATTGATGATCGGATTCTCATTAACCACGTTAATGTTACTCTGGTTATCGTTATTCAGATTTCCTTGGTTTCCATCTGAATTTTAAACATTTACCCCATATTAATATCACAAAATAATATTTCATATAGTCATTCACATGACATGCAATTTAGCCAAAAGCGTCGATCATTGCGACTTTTACTCTATTCATATACTATTATGCATCTATTACATACCAGTACTGAAAAAAATTACAATACCAACTGAAATAGAATTACACTAATAGTAATAGGCATCCGTACACACATATTTTACTTTTATTTTATTAATTTATTTTATTATATTATTACTACTACCGTTTCCTCCATCACATCACGGATATGGATTCATCCAAAAATCCATATTGCGCTCATCGTATTTCCATATGAGTCGCTCTCCCACCTGTCGCATTCTCTCACTGCTCTCTAAAATTTCCTCACCAAATGTCCTAAGTTCTTGTACGTTTTCTGCACTCATTGGAGGTGCAGGTTCTAGGACTGGGTTCGGAATCTGGGGTGCGGGTTCCTGATATAAGGGTGAAAGTGCCTGAAATCGGTAAGGATCTTCTAAGATCTCCCTAATGTATTCATCATGGTAATAGGGATCTAAAGGGTCCATACCTGGGTAGGCTCCTATGTTCTGCATGGGTGTGTCTTCATGTATCGGGTAACGTTGCACATAGTCCCTAACGTCATCCCACAAGGGATCGTAATTTGGGTCTAGGGGGTTTGGTGCTGGTACCCTAGGTATTTCTTCTGGATTGAAGTCATGCATCTCCACTTGGTTTTCAGGGTTTTCTATCTCCATGGGTTGATCTGGGATTGGTGGCTGTGGTTGGGGTGCTATTATTTGCTCCAGATTTGGGTCAGCTACAGTGGTTGCTAATATGTGGATGTTGGCTATACCCCTATTTATCATATCCTGGGCATAGGCATCTGTCTCTCTCTTGGCTGCGGCTAATACCCTCTGATCTTGCAACTTTTTCATACGCTTCCTACGCTCGTGTGCCCCTCTACTGAACCATCCCCTCTTTTTCTGAGGAAATGGCTCTTCTGACTGAGCCTTAAACACAAAGATTACTTCTTCCGTATCAGCGGAGTACCCAGAGAGGGCAGGCTGAGAAGAGGAGGTGCCTTCGCTTCTAGGAGAACCAGACAATTGACGGTACGCGTCAGATGGTCCTTGGTCGCTCATACTGTAAACTAACAGATAGTCAAATAACACATAACAATAAATACAGTTATGCACGTATTTCCGTAATTTATTTCCTAACACTTTATAATTTGATGTCAGCAGAACACCTCTGTGGCTGAATCAGTGGCTTAGCTCTGATACCACCTCCTGTCGCAACCCCCGATCCCTAGTTCCCGGGGAACGGGCGGCCGCGAGCCAGTTTCGGTGCTATCGTGTGTTGTCTAATTTGGCAGCGGAATTTTTCATTAGGACCGTAGTTAGGAAATATTTTATCAGAGTAAAACACCACCATTTATATATCATTAAACAAATGGGATTAACCCAAGTTCATAGTACATGCATTTTCATAGGAATAAATCCTATTTATTTAATAAAAACATCTATTTTATTTTTAGGTAACTTTATTGCCATTTTTCCAAGCCTTCAGTGCTATCCAGCTGGCTTCTATTTGGCTTTCACATTTTGTTACCTGAAACGCGTTTTAAAAACACTTGTCAGTGGGAAATACTGGTGAGTGAATCCCAGTTTAATCAAGTTTAAATAAAAATCCCATTGTACAGTATTGAGGGCGATCCCGCAATTATATTTGTTTACAAGACATCACAATTAACATCCATGGTACTGTCGAACCCGACTTGTGGACATGTTACTCCTTGACCAGGTGGTAACAAATTTTGTATACAAAACCCCAACATACTCATCATAATTGTATTCTTACAAATACTCAATCATTGTTTAATATATAATTAATTAAATGAGGTTTTGTAAAAACAGTTAACAAAAAGCGGATCAACTCACATTGTTGTCTTAGATTTTCCGTAAGGGTTTCCGGGTGATAATCTAAAATTTACACAAATGTACATGCGTTAGTATTGATAACCCATTTTAACATTAGTAATACCCTCCCCGAGACGGCATTCCAATGACTACGTTGGGCAGAACCACGACAACCATTACGGAACCCTAGATCAATCGGGCAGCGTATCTAATACGTATCCAGGGGTTATAATACTTACAACGGAGCAGAACTTCGCTAATTAGGGGGGTATAATACCCGAGTATTACTTCTACTACTCAGAAGTTTGCTTAAGAAAGAAAGAAGTGAACGATTGTGAATGAAACCCGATAGCCTGCTTATCTAGTTGCTGAAACTGGTCCTCACGCGGCCCACGTAAAACACAGAAAGGGGTTACGCGGCCCGCGTCAACCCTGGTCAAACGTATAGCTTGTCCCGGTCATGATCTAGCCTCGCCACGATGATGACACGTGTCATCACCGGGCTGCGCCACAACTTTCGATCTCACGCGGCCCACGTAAGGTTGAGGTGGGGTTCACGTGGCCCGCCTCAACTTATAAGTTAGCGAATTCTGATTTAAACCTCTATACCGCCCGCGTGAAGGTTGAGGTGGGTCTACGCGGCCCGCCTCAGCCCTAGATTTCAATTTTTATTTATTTTTAATACTATTTAATATATTTGAGGCCCGTATTCGCATATGGGGTGTATTTTGGGACATTTTTGGAATATTTAATATATACTAGGGTGTCGAAAAATAATTGAGGGTGTCGATTTTATTGAGGATTGTTACATGACGTCTTCATGAAGGTTTGTACAAACTATTGTGTGATGTCATTCCTGCCAAGATCTAGCTCAGATCTAAGGAATTTCAAGTATCTTTACACTAAATCTCTACTAAATCTAGACTTTTCGGCTAAAACTTATACTTACTTTCACCCTTTCTTTAAACTTCACTTGAAACGGTGGAATCCCAATCTAAACGGACTGTAGACTTGATGATTAGTCTGAAGTTGGTTTGGAAATGGATTGTTACCGGAGAAGATGACTGGAGTACGGATTCCGACATAAGCACCATCACAAGCAGAAGACTAATCAGACTGGGGTGATTCCTACCCGATCAGAAAGGCTGAACAGTGGTGTGTTTACCATTGTCTCAAGACGTATCGGGTCGTCATTGTCAAACCAGAAACTTAGAAACTTTACAAATTTACAAAACGAAACAAGACATGGGGATCGAATGGCAATCCGATCAGATAGCCATCCGATCGAACAACCATCCGATCGAGGTGACATGTCTCTTGAAAACCTTTCAACACTTAGAATCTTTTGAGACTATGAATCTTTAGAAACTTAGAACTTGGATCGAATGGCAATACGATCGGATAGCCATCCGTTCCCCCCACACAATAGTCATCCCAATCAAATGGCAATCCGATCGGATAGACATCCGATCGAACAACCTCCGATCAAGATGACTGATCCGATACTTGGTTTGAATCTCGTTGTTTTTTCCAACACTTATCTTTTGTAATCTACTCAGGCTAATCCTAAACGAGCTCCCTTTGATCCAATAACAGTTAATCTGTTAAGCAATCACTGTGAGTATACTCGATCCCCTTTTGCTTTAAACTTTGGGATGTAACATGTATTCTATTAAACTATGATACTTGAAACTTTTGAAATCTAAACTCTATCCTATGTTGTGTGAAACTTGTGATTCTTGTATTCTATTTGTGCTATGTGGATGTTTAATCCAGGGTATGTAGTTCCGCCTTAACAATAGTAGCGCTATAGGAGATGCACCTCCCCATTATTCTCAGGGGTATTGTTAGGAGGATTCTAGTTTTCCTTGAGACTTGGGAAAACAACAAAGCATCGGGATACTTGGGCTATCACTTGTTGGACTACGAACACTAGCATGGCTGAAACTATTTTGTTACACTTACATATGGATATGAGGCTTTACTCTATTATGCTATTATTCAAACTTGTATACTCACCGGTACATTTTTGTACTGACCCTATTTTAATACATGCTGCATGCTGACATGATGCTAGGAATCTTGGAATCAAGCCAGGATGATGCTTAGAAACCCATCTAGATAAATAAGTTTTGAACAATTTTTGAGACTTCATGTACTATGATACTTGATGTTGGTTATTTGGTTTTAGTCAATGTTTAATCAATCTAAATTATAATGAAACTATTTAGTGTTATGGAATCTCATGAGCAATCTGAACGCTTAGTGCTCGCACCCCGATGTTTCCGCCATCGGTTGGGGTGTGACAGATTGGTATCAGAGCCATAACTATTGGGAATTAGGATAAGTAGGAATACTTGCCCTAGTCTATAGTTCTAGGAATCTTGATTCTTATCTGTTGTTTAAGACTTATGCATTCTACCATATCTGCTTCCTAGCAGCACATCCTCCTGCTAAACTTATGTCACACCCCGACCACGTAGAACATACAAAACGTGGCGGAAACATCGGGGAGTGTTGTAACAGAATTAATCGTTTCAAATCCATGGCAATTGAAGTTTCGTTTTATTTATTAAAAGTGTTACAATGTCTTAACAAACAAAGGAATACAACATAATTAACTAGTCTTGCATCTTTTATTGTCACTAAAGCCCAAGTCTGCCTATGTGTATCTTGATCATCTTATGCAACAGCTCCTGAAAAACACATGTGAAAATAGGTACGTCAGCATAAAAATGCCTGTGAGATACATAGGTTTTGTGAAAATAGGTTTCATGACTTATGTTTGAGAAAATGTTTAGTCATGAACCTTGTAATTTGCTTTGTTTTGTAAATCATTTGAAAAATGATAAGATCAGATGATATGTATAAATAAGAGAATAATGTATGGTTAAATGAATAACCATTGTAAAATGAGTTTGTATAAGATAAGTTGTTTGTAAATCAGTGTCTTGTGAAAAGTATGTTATTTGTATAAAATGTTATATGTATCAAACTGAAATGATTCAAATAAGGCTACAATATGTAATACCATACAAACACTTATATATAGGAAGTACCAGCGGCGTATCCACCATGCTTGTATCATATTACACACGCATCGTTACTTAATCATTTAATCAAACCAAACCACCAAAGTAATGTTTAACAATAGTAGAAATGTTTATGTATGGTCAAATACGGTTCACAGATACAAACGGTTCACAGATACAAACGGTTCACAGATATAAACGGTTCACAGATACAAACGGTTCACAGATACAAACGGTTCTCAGATACAAACGGTTCACAGATACAAACGGTTCACAGATACAACGGTTCTCAGATACAACGGTTCACAGATACAAACGGTTCTCAGATACAAACGGTTCACAGATACAAACGGTTCACAGATACAAACGGTTCTCAGATACAAACGGTTCATAGATACAACGGTTCTCAGATACAACGGTTCACAGATACAAACGGTTCATAGTTATAAACGGTTCACATAGTCAAATAATTACAACGGTTCAATATGTAGTATAATGTGTTCATAAGCTGGATAAGCATATGCAACAGAGATGCAGTATAAAACAATGTACTAAGTATGCACAAAATGGACATACGTAGTATGAAATGTAATGAAATCATGTACTATAATGTACTAACGAACATAGCAGGTATATGATGTGAAAACAGGAAAGCACGAAAGTAACAAGTAGGCACATGCGTTCCACCCCAAAACAGTTTGGAAAACAGTAAAAGAGGGGTCTATGTACTCACTTGAGATTGCTCAGAAGTCCTAGGATAACCACCAAGCAAAGCTAGAGATCACGGAATCAAATGGCACCTACTATAGGTAACTACATTAATAAACCGGACCTAATTCGGAAGATCGGGTAGCATTAGGGTTTGTAAACCAAATGAGTGTAGAGACTCGTGTCATTTGGTTTAACAAAGCCTACATACTAAATGAAACTTAACCTAAGTGTTTACGACCCATTACGACCCGTTTAGGTAGCTTATGTTACTTTAACGCGTCGTTCGCGTGAAACGCGTTCGGACCGCCTAACTAGTCCTATGACAAGTGTTATATGCCTAAACATGTTACATAATCAGTTATGTGACAAAGGTTTAGGTTACATATGCTTAATTACCAATTATACATGAAAAGGGTATTCTGGTAATTTACCTAAGGCATATAAACTACCTATCATACAACTACTTAAACGATGTGACCATAGGGTATAACCTCGGAAGGTTATTCCCTACCTACTATGGTCACCTAATGTGTTTGGTCGGATCCTAATGATCGACCAAATGGGTCGGGTTCGAGGTATAAGCGATTTATCAGATCGCTTACCCTACGACCCTAGACAACGTGGTAATCAGTAGGCATAGTCCCAAGGGACTATAACCAACGTGATTACACTCACGTTGCGAAGTTCAAACGAACTTCGCATTGACCATTACTGGTCAACGCTGAAAGTCAAACAAAGTTTGACTTTCTGACTCGAAAAGCAGTAAAATAAGGAAAAGAACGAAAGAATACTTACGAAGGGTCCCCGAATGCTAAACTTGATTCAAAAATCTCAGGTATGAAACAAATGTTTCAACTTAGAGTTTCTCAAATCAAATTTCTTGTGATTTTAGCAATGGGGGTGTTGGGGTATTTATAGTTTTCGGTGAACCGTTGAGATCGTTTCATGAAAACCGTGATTCGATCACATCCGTACACTTGTTGAAAGGTTATGGAAGCTACATATGATCCTTATCTTAGTGACTAAGCAACTTAGAACATGTGGTGAAGGATCAATCAGCTGCAACTTGTGTTTAAAAACATTGAATCTGATCTGATAGGCAGTCGCGTAGCGCGACGGGTAGGCCCTTAGGGCTCGCGCTACGCTAGCACCCTTCTGATTCAGAAATGTTTCAAAGTTGGCAGAAATGGTCCCTGCACGTGTTTAAGGCCTTTTTCGATGCGTTTGAACCCCGTTAACCTCATTTTAAGGCTCTAAAATGAAGTTAAAGTATAGGGAACTCAAAACATGCTCAAAAATATGCCTGAGGTTGGTTCGTTTGGCCGTACGAACGCGATGTTCGCTTAATTACGACGGAATGCGCATAAGCGCGAAAAACGATCCAAATGACGAAACGAATGGATTTTTCTTATGCCGAACACTAAAATAAAATATTTTAGTGCTTACATAAATTTTTGGATGTCCGGATGTATTCAGAACGTAAGTTATGCGCGAAAATGCAAACTTGTGCACTTTTTGACACTTTTAGTCCCTGAATGACCCAAAAGTTTATTTTAGCACACCAAACACCTCAAAGCCTATTTCTAAGCCATGTAAAGGATATTTATGGTATGTTTAACTTATGGTCATGTTCCGGAATGTCTGTTACAGTTCAAATTGGCATACTTTCACAGTTTGTCAACTTTAGTCCCTGTAAGCGATTAAACTTTGATTTCACCACACCAAACCTTCCAAAACTTATATCTAAGTTATGTAAAGGTTATTTAAGGTATGTTAAGCCTATTTCACTATTCCGGAGTGTTCGTTGCATTAAACTGGTTATATTTACGCATCAGTGCGCGTATAACCTTCCAGAAAGCGATTTAGAGCTTGAAATCGAACAAGAATTGATATGTGCAAACGATACACATATTTTTACAAATCCCAAGTATGAAATACAATATTTCATTGGCTTGGTATTTGTTTGATGGTCGCAGTGACACAGGTGTCACAGTCTCCCCTACTTTAGGAAATTTCGTCCCGAAATTTATTCGTAGGAGTCTATTTGTGACTTTGTATCAATTAACCACCAGAGATAAGTAAGGCATAATCCTGTCATTTCCTTAGCGGACATTCTTCAGAACGAAAATGATTAAACGGAGTCATTTTCCTCAACGAGTATTCTTCAGAAGCGGAAATGAAGGAATAAACAAACGGGGATTCATTTCCTCAACAGGAAATCTTCAGAAACGTAAAATGAACTTACGGAGTCATTTTCAACGGGTGCTTCCTCAGAAACGGAAATGAAAAGGATAGACAAATGGATATCCATTTCCTTAACGGACAATCTTCAGAAACGAAAATGAACAAACGGAGTCATTTTCTACGGTTGCTTCCTCAGAAACGGAAATGAAAAGGATAGACAAACGGATATTCATTTCCTTAACGGAAAATCTTCAGAAACGAAAATGAACTTACGGAGTCATTTTCAACGGTTGTTTCCTCAGAAACGGAAATGAAAAGGATAGACAAACGGATATTCATTTCCTTAACGGAAAATCTTCAGAAACGAAAATGAACTTACGGAGTCATTTTCAACGGTTGTTTCCTCAGAAACGGAAATGAAAAGGATAGACAAACGGATATTCATTTCCTTAACGGAAAATCTTCAGAAACGAAAATGAACTTACGGAGTCATTTTCAATGGTTGCTTCCTCAGAAACGGAAATGAAAAGGATAGACAAACGGATATTCATTTCCTTAACGGAAAATCTTCAGAAACGAAAATGAACAAACGGAGTCATTTTCTACGGTTGCTTCCTTAGAAACGGAAATGAATAGTGCTAACTTCTAGGCACATGACAAGGCTCGCTGTGGTTTCTGTGCACTAAATTCCATAATTATGTATGCATCCATAATTACGTAATTCCTTGCATAGTCCGCACAGTTTGTCTTGTAATGTTCATAAGCACATAATTACATAGTTTTTTAATTGTTATTATCTTGTTATTGATTGCAATTAACTTGGCACCTCGTACTTCGTTTCTCTTGGAAGAAACGGGTACTTAGGATTTTCGTGGAAAACGCAAGAGATCATACAACGGAAGAAATTTGGAAGTAGTCTGTTCTTCAAGGAATGCGGTTCCTTGATTGTCGGTATTGTAGGGGATATGTTGTTTATACATACAATCACATAAATACATTGCAATGTATATAAAAGATTTATTTATAAACAACGATAACAACTGTTTCTTGGACCTTGACAACTAAAGAAAATAATACATAAGGATTGATTATTTCTAAACAGCGTTGTCTTCCATTCGGTCAGATGCTCATCCCTGTGCTGGATTTGCATTAGCAAATTTTGGGCAATTTCTTCGGAAATGACCCACATCGCCACAGTTGAAGCAAGAACCTGGTAGAAAACGACCTTGAGCAGGATTGTTGCCAGCTTGATTTGGTGCAGCTGCTGTTGGACAAACCCTCGCTGTATGACCTATAAGTCCGCAAACTTGGCATGTGCGGCACTTCACAACAGCATGATGATGTAGGCCACATTGGTTGCACAAGGGTGCAGTTCCATTGTATGACTTCCTAGCAGGGGGTTGAGCTGGTTGGTTGGGGGCGGCTTGATCATTGTGATTAACCATGGCGAAGTTCTGAGAAGCCTTTCGCTTCTTTGACTTTTTAGGGGATCCAGTCTGTTCATCCATGGTCTTTGATTCCTCGATTGATTTCGATTCCTCGACCGGCTTCTTGTCACCTTTTCGGAAAAGTTTACCTTTCCTGATCTTTGATTCAGTCAAGGTTGCAGATAGCTCAATGGCCTGTCTAACTGTAGTAGGGTTGCTACCAGTCAAAATGTCTTGTATTGAATCAGGGAGGCCATCAATGTACTTTTCGATTGCCTTATCCAAAGGCGTGACCATGTTTGGGCATAACAGGCTCAACTCCTCATAACGGTCCGTGTAGGCTCGATGCTCACCGCTGTCTTGCTCAAGATTGTCGAATTCCCTTTCCAAAGCCCTGATCTCGTGACGAGGACAGAATTCCTTCATCATAAGGGCCCTAAGTTCAGCCCATGTCTGTGCTAGAGCAACTTCTGCACCTCGATCTCTCATAACCCCGTTCCACCACGTAAGGGCTCTCTTCTGGAACACACTCGAAGCAAACTCGACCTTGCGATTGTCAGGACACTGCACGTGGCGGAAAGTATTCTCAATGCTCTCGAACCATTGAAGAAGCCCAGTCGCTCCCTCAGAACCACT
This sequence comes from Helianthus tuberosus, assembly GCA_030545235.1. Taxonomy (NCBI): domain Eukaryota; kingdom Viridiplantae; phylum Streptophyta; class Magnoliopsida; order Asterales; family Asteraceae; genus Helianthus; species Helianthus tuberosus. The sequence continues at coordinate 129,303,750 of CM060412.1, read as the reverse complement.
AAACTTGAGTGGTTTCGCCGAGTTAAAACTCTTGAAATTGCATGGACCATTGTTGTTGTTGTTGGCTTGATTCCATTGAGCAAAGAGGTTTGGGAATTGAGCAGCCATTTGCTGCGCAATGATTTCTGCCAGCTCGGCAGTCGCTATCTGGTTCTCGCGTCGAGGAGGCATTCTAAAAGAGGAAACATGAAAGGAAACGAGTGAGAGAATTAGACGAAAAGAATGAGATGAAACAAATCTGATGAAAGCAAGGATAGCGGTCATTTGTTTGTTACTACAAAGCAACAAACGACACACAGTGACTAATCAAAGTAAATGAGTCAAAAATAATGTATCGCGAAGACATGCTCGCCTATAAGTGAACACTCATCCCAAGAATTCCCAGGTAAGCACAACTGGTCTCGCGTCTGATGAGATGTATACGAAGTGCTTGCCTAGACAGAAAACCCAGAATACAGGCATTCACCCTTCCAGTTTGCACGTGTTCACATTATTTAAAACCCAAAACCTTGACGAGATTTTGAAAATTCAAAGGGTTCAAAACCTTATAACAGAGGGTTTAAAACCTTACAATAGAGGGTTCAAAACCTAGTAATAAATCATCCTAGAACAGATGATTAGTTTTCAAAGCGGTTTTGAAATTTATGTTCTTGTTGTGGTAGTCGCCTAAGGATAGGTGACGGTATTGTTTTATGACTAAACGCAAGTAAACTCGCGTTAGGGTCCTAAGAAGGTTATAGACTAGGTCAAAGCATTACTAATAACCTAATTCCCTATAACCATTGGCTCTGATACCATCTTTTCTGTCACACCCCGACCACGTAGAACATACAAAACGTGGCGGAAACATCGGGGAGTGTTGTAACAGAATTAATCGTTTCAAATCCATGGCAATTGAAGTTTCGTTTTATTTATTAAAAGTGTTACAATGTCTTAACAAACAAAGGAATACAACATAATTAACTAGTCTTGCATCTTTTATTGTCACTAAAGCCCAAGTCTGCCTATGTGTATCTTGATCATCTTATGCAACAGCTCCTGAAAAACACATGTGAAAATAGGTACGTCAGCATAAAAATGCCTGTGAGATACATAGGTTTTGTGAAAATAGGTTTCATGACTTATGTTTGAGAAAATGTTTAGTCATGAACCTTGTAATTTGCTTTGTTTTGTAAATCATTTGAAAAATGATAAGATCAGATGATATGTATAAATAAGAGAATAATGTATGGTTAAATGAATAACCATTGTAAAATGAGTTTGTATAAGATAAGTTGTTTGTAAATCAGTGTCTTGTGAAAAGTATGTTATTTGTATAAAATGTTATATGTATCAAACTGAAATGATTCAAATAAGGCTACAATATGTAATACCATACAAACACTTATATATAGGAAGTACCAGCGGCGTATCCACCATGCTTGTATCATATTACACACGCATCGTTACTTAATCATTTAATCAAACCAAACCACCAAAGTAATGTTTAACAATAGTAGAAATGTTTATGTATGGTCAAATACGGTTCACAGATACAAACGGTTCACAGATACAAACGGTTCACAGATACAAACGGTTCACAGATATAAACGGTTCACAGATACAAACGGTTCACAGATACAAACGGTTCTCAGATACAAACGGTTCACAGATACAAACGGTTCACAGATACAACGGTTCTCAGATACAACGGTTCACAGATACAAACGGTTCTCAGATACAAACGGTTCACAGATACAAACGGTTCACAGATACAAACGGTTCTCAGATACAAACGGTTCACAGATACAACGGTTCTCAGATACAACGGTTCACAGATACAAACGGTTCATAGTTATAAACGGTTCACATAGTCAAATAATTACAACGGTTCAATATGTAGTATAATGTGTTCATAAGCTGGATAAGCATATGCAACAGAGATGCAGTATAAAACAATGTACTAAGTATGCACAAAATGGACATACGTAGTATGAAATGTAATGAAATCATGTACTATAATGTACTAACGAACATAGCAGGTATATGATGTGAAAACAGGAAAGCACGAAAGTAACAAGTAGGCACATGTGTTCCACCCCAAAACAGTTTGGAAAACAGTAAAAGAGGGGTCTATGTACTCACTTGAGATTGCTCAGAAGTCCTAGGATAACCACCAAGCAAAGCTAGAGATCACGGAATCAAATGGCACCTACTATAGGTAACTACATTAATAAACCGGACCTAATTCGGAAGATCGGGTAGCATTAGGGTTTGTAAACCAAATGAGTGTAGAGACTCGTGTCATTTGGTTTAACAAAGCCTACATACTAAATGAAACTTAACCTAAGTGTTTACGACCCATTACGACCCGTTTAGGTAGCTTATGTTACTTTAACGCGTCGTTCGCGTGAAACGCGTTCGGACCGCCTAACTAGTCCTATGACAAGTGTTATATGCCTAAACATGTTACATAATCAGTTATGTGACAAAGGTTTAGGTTACATATGCTTAATTACCAATTATACATGAAAAGGGTATTCTGGTAATTTACCTAAGGCATATAAACTACCTATCATACAACTACTTAAACGATGTGACCATAGGGTATAACCTCGGAAGGTTATTCCCTACCTACTATGGTCACCTAATGTGTTTGGTCGGATCCTAATGATCGACCAAATGGGTCGGGTTCGAGGTATAAGCGATTTATCAGATCGCTTACCCTACGACCCTAGACAACGTGGTAATCAGTAGGCATAGTCCCAAGGGACTATAACCAACGTGATTACACTCACGTTGCGAAGTTCAAACGAACTTCGCATTGACCATTACTGGTCAACGCTGAAAGTCAAACAAAGTTTGACTTTCTGACTCGAAAAGCAGTAAAATAAGGAAAAGAACGAAAGAATACTTACGAAGGGTCCCCGAATGCTAAACTTGATTCAAAAATCTCAGGTATGAAACAAATGTTTCAACTTAGAGTTTCTCAAATCAAATTTCTTGTGATTTTAGCAATGGGGGTGTTGGGGTATTTATAGTTTTCGGTGAACCGTTGAGATCGTTTCATGAAAACCGTGATTCGATCACATCCGTACACTTGTTGAAAGGTTATGGAAGCTACATATGATCCTTATCTTAGTGACTAAGCAACTTAGAACATGTGGTGAAGGATCAATCAGCTGCAACTTGTGTTTAAAAACATTGAATCTGATCTGATAGGCAGTCGCGTAGCGCGACGGGTAGGCCCTTAGGGCTCGCGCTACGCTAGCACCCTTCTGATTCAGAAATGTTTCAAAGTTGGCAGAAATGGTCCCTACACGTGTTTAAGGCCTTTTTCGATGCGTTTGAACCCCGTTAACCTCATTTTAAGGCTCTAAAATGAAGTTAAAGTATAGGGAACTCAAAACATGCTCAAAAATATGCCTGAGGTTGGTTCGTTTGGCCGTACGAACGCGATGTTCGCTTAATTACAACGGAATGCGCATAAGCGCGAAAAACGATCCAAATGACGAAACGAATGGATTTTTCTTATGCCGAACACTAAAATAAAATATTTTAGTGCTTACATAAATTTTTGGATGTCCGGATGTATTCAGAACGTAAGTTATGCGCGAAAATGCAAACTTGTGCACTTTTTGACACTTTTAGTCCCTGAATGACCCAAAAGTTTATTTTAGCACACCAAACACCTCAAAGCCTATTTCTAAGCCATGTAAAGGATATTTATGGTATGTTTAACTTATGGTCATGTTCCGGAATGTCTGTTACAGTTCAAATTGGCATACTTTCACAGTTTGTCAACTTTAGTCCCTGTAAGCGATTAAACTTTGATTTCACCACACCAAACCTTCCAAAACTTATATCTAAGTTATGTAAAGGTTATTTAAGGTATGTTAAGCCTATTTCACTATTACGGAGTGTTCGTTGCATTAAACTGGTTATATTTACGCATCAGTGCGCGTATAACCTTCCAGAAAGCGATTTAGAGCTTAAAATCGAACAAGAATTGATATGTGCAAACGATACACATATTTTTACAAATCCCAAGTATGAAATACAATATTTCATTGGCTTGGTATTTTTTTGATGGTCGCAGTGACACAGGTGTCACAACTTACATGCCTTTCCTAAGGCTGGCACAATGTACACTTGATACTTGAAAAAGACACTGCTAAGCAGTGTTTGTATTTGCACGAAATTGCCCTCAAGTCAGGAGTGGTCCAAACCTTGATGGGAAATTTCCAGATTATATTCTAGTAGGTCTTATCTGCTGATAAGTACCGACGCTATTAGGGTATGATGCTGTCAAGATAGAGGTGAAACTCAGACCTTGATAACTAGTCCCACCCTTTGATTTTTATGTCTCGCCAAAGTCTCGAAACTTCCAATCAATTGGGAACGTGAAATGACTGAAAGGATGAATATCGTAGGCCTAACATCAATGACGTATTTGCCTAAGTAAGTCAGGACACGTTGCCTCAATTCGAAAGGAGTTTGGACCACTTTGGTTAGTCACCGTTCCTCTACCCAGAACACTCTATGTTTTATGAGCCTATCATTTATATTATCTCAAATTTTATGTATGGTTTAGACTTAATTCTTCAGTTGTTTTGAGGTTTTCATACACAATTCGCACGTATGTCCGCAATCTAAAGCCATAATTCTAATCTCAGAATCAAACTAAATTTATGAAGCTTTATTCTATCATGATAGCCTATGTGGGAATCTTGATCGACTGTGATACTATGTGAATCTATCTGATGAATCTATGCGATAATGTGGTTGTAAAACACTAAATGGAACATGGCATGAAAATACGAGACAGAAGTGACATGTCTGAAACATGGTGGATACGCCGCTGGTACTTCCTATATATAAGTGTTTCAGGCATGTTACCAACTTTCGTACTAAGTGCCATGCGAAACTTAGTGTTTTGCGGACCGGTGATGAGTTGGTTGAAATCTAATCCATGGGAAACTACTTGAGTAATCTATGAGGAATCTATGTGTAATCTATGCGTACTCTAGCATAATCTACGTGTAATCTAAGTATGTGTTGTTTTGAGAAACAAAATGCAAAATGTAGCCTAGCGCCGAAGACGAGGAGGACGTGGCATGTCTGAAGCATGGTGGATACGCCGCTGGTACTTCCTATATATAAGTGTTTCTGGCATGTTACCGAGTATTCGTACCACGCGCTAAGTGAAGTTCGTAGTTTTGTAGGCTCGGGTTGAAGTTGTGGAATCTATTTGGTTAATCTATGTTGAATCTATTTGGTTAATATATGTTGTGAAAAGTGGTGAAATCTAATGTTGTGGTTAACGAAGCATGACACCGATGACGAGACGGACGTGGCATAATTGAAGCATGGTGGATACGCCGCTGGTACTTCCTATATATAAGTGCTTCTGTCATGTTGCCGAACTTTCATAGCACGTGCCATGCGGGTTTTTGTTGTTTGTGGATTGTTAACACGAATCTATGAGAATCTATTGGAATCTATTGGAAACTATTTAATCTATTGGAATATATGAGAAACTATCGAAGTCTAATGAACCTATTGGAATCTATGTGAAATCTATCAGAGTGATCTATTTTAAATCTATGATGGTGATAATGAGTGTGTTGCGACACGTAACATGACACCGAATACGAGGCAGAAGCGATATGCCCGAAGCGTGGTGGATACGCCGCTGGTACTTCTTATATATAAGCGTTTTTGACATGTCGCCAAACTTCGTACAACGTGCCATGTGAAGGTCGTAGGTTGCATTGTTGAGACTAATGTGAACTATGTGAATCTTGTTGAATCTTGAGTCCTTAAATCTATCATATGTGAATCTATACTATAAGCCTTTGTGAACCTAGACTTATACGATCCTCTTGTTGGATCATTAGGATGTCTTCTCGAAAGCTCTCCGACACTCTCAAGAGATCCAGGGAAAAGTCTCAGAAAAAGATGATGTCCTTCATGGCCGACCAGATCGCTCGAGTCGTGCCAAAGATTGTCTCTGAGATCCAAGGATCGAACACTCTGCCCACCTCTGCTGACTCTAAGACGGAAAAAGAAAAGCCAACAAAGTTCAGTTACAAACATTTTGTCTCTTTCAACCCTAAGTCTTTTACGGGCAGTGATGGGGTGACTGCTATGCTCAAGTGGTTTGACAGCATCGAGGTTACCTTCATTAACAGCGAGTGCCCAGAACATCTAAAGACTAGGAGTGCAACGGGAATGTTTCAAGGCAGAGCGTTGGAGTTGTGGACAAGCGAGAGAAACATCCGATCGAATGAAGAAGCCTATGCTCTTCCATGGGCTGAGGTGCGAGAATTGATGATGCTTGAATTCTGCCCTCCTCATGAACAATTGAAGCTTGAAGAAGAGTTTTGGCACTTGAAGCAGATTGGTGATGATAATCTGGTGTATACTACCCGTTTCAAGCAGCTCAGCTTGATCGTTCCTCACTTGGTCTCTACTCCTAAGCGAATGATAACCAAGTACATCAATGGTCTACCTCCTGCTATGCGTGATTCTATTGAAGCAGCTCAGCTCAGAAATATTGAGGAAGTCTACCATCTTGCAGCCAGTCTTAACAACAGTCGTGTTCATGATAAGCAGTTTGCTAACCCTGCCTCTTCTAAATCTGCACATCAAGTTACCCAGCAGCCAAGTGGCAGCAAGAACAAGAGGCGAAAGTCTCAGGGATCAGGATGCAATGCTATTGTTCCTACTGCGAATCCTGCTGCTAAGCCTGTTCCTACTGCAACCGTTTAGAACACTGTTGCCCCTAAAGTCAAGAAGCAGTACTCTAGGTCTTACCCCAAGTATACCACTTGTAACTTTCATCATCCTGTAGCTTCCGCATGTCGTTTCTGCACCAACTGCAATCGCTTTGGTCACACAACTCCCTATTGTCGTCAAGCTAACCCAGCTCAACAAGCTCAGCAAGCCCCAGCTCAGGCATCCCTACCAGCTCTCCCAGCACCTCCGCAAAATCCTAAGCCAGTCAACGCTGTCCGTGCATGCTATAAGTGTGGAGATACTACTCACCTCCGTAACCGGTGTGCGCAGCTGGACCAGGACCAGCAGCCAGCCACTCGTGGATGGGCGTTCCATCTTAATGCTAATCAGGCTCGTAACGACAATGATGTCGTCAATGGTACGTTTCTTGTAAATGACCTTTATGCTTTGATTCTATTTGAGACTGGTGCCGACAGAAGCTTTGTGTCCGTGGAATTTGAATCTTTGTTAAACTGTGCACGCTCCATGTTACCTAAGTCATTTTCGGTAGAGATTGCCGATGGGAAGTCTATTCTAGTTGATTATATTCTCTGTGGTTGTTCCTTGATTCTTAACGACCACGTGTTTACTATTGATCTAATACCCATGCAATTGGGTAGTTTTGATGTCATTATCGGTATGGATTGGTTGCGTAAGAATCATGCCGAGATTGCTTATCACGCGAAGTTTGTTCGTCTACCCCTACCATCTGGTGATATCTTGCATGTATATGGAGACCGACCTTCAAAAGGGCTGAGGCTGATGTCATGCACACAAGCGAGCAAGTGCTTACGTAAACAAAACCTTGCTTTCTTGGCCCACGTGGTGGAACAAAAGAGCAAGGGAAAGAACTTAAGCGTTGTTCCAGTGGTGTGTGATTTCCCTGATGTCTTTCCTGAAGATCTACCTGGTCTTCCACCTCCTAGAACCGTCGATTTTCGTATTGATCTCATACCTGGTGTGACCCCTGTCGCTAAGGCCCCGTATCATCTTGCACCTTCCGAGATGCAAGAGTTATCTAGTCAACTACAAGAACTACTCGACAAGGGATTCATTCGTCCAAGTACCTCTCCGTGGGGTGCTCCTGTACTGTTCGTAAAAAAGAAAGATGGTCCGTTTCATATGTGTATCGACTACCGTGAACTTAGTAAGCTTACCATTAAGAATCGTTATCCTCTCCCTCGTATCGATGATTTATTCGACCAACTACAAAGCGCGGCCTGTTTCTCAAAAATTGACCTTCGTTCTGGTTATCATCAACTTCGTGTACTCGAGGATGATGTACCCAAAACCGCATTTCGTACCCGTTATGGACACATCATGCCTTTTGGATTGACCAACGCACTCGCTGTGTTCATGGATCTCATGAATCATGTGTGTAAACCTTATCTGGATCGTTTTGTGATAGTCTTTATTGATGATATTCTCATTTATTCTAAATCTAAAGTTGATCATGCTCGTCATTTACGCTTGATGCTTGAACTCTTACGTGGTGAACGTTTGTATGCTAAATTTTCTAAGTGTGAGTTTTGGATTGATGAAGTGCAATTTCTTAGTCATGTCGTTAGTAAGCAAGGTATTCATGTGGACCCGTCAAAAATCGAAGTTGTGAAGAATTGGTGTACGCCTAATTCTGCATCTGAGATTCGTTCATTCTTAGGATTGGTGGGCTATTACCATCGATTCATCTCGGACTTTTCTAAGATCGCTGTCCCTATCACCTCATTAACCCAAAAAGAGAAACCTTTTGCTTAGGGTACCGAGCAAGAGGAATCTTTTCAGACCCTTAAGACCCTTTTGTGTAACGCCCTTGTACTTACTCTACCCGATGGGAATGACAATTTTCGTGGTATAATGTGATGCCTCGAACCATGGATTGGGCTGTGTGCTCATGCAGCGGGACAAGGTTATTGCCTATGCCTCTCGTCAACTCAAGGTACATGAGAAAAACTACACTACTCACGATCTGGAGCTTGGTGCAGTTGTATTTGCGTTAAAGATCTGGCGACACACCCTGTATGGTACTAAGTGTGTGGTTTTCACTGACCATAGGAGCCTTCAACATATCTTTGACCAAAAGGAACTGAACATGCGACAGAGACGTTGGGTGGAATTGCTTAACGACTACGACTGCGAAATTCGCTATCATCCTGGTAAGGCAAATGTAGTGGCCGATGCTCTTAGTTGTAAAACTCATATGAATGCTATTCATATCTCTAATGATCTCCATGCGTGTATTCATGATGTTCAGTATTCGTCAGCAAATGAAGGAAGCCTAGAAGTGGAAATCCAAGGCGCTAAGATTGAACATCTGGGCATATGGGTACCGGATCGCGATAATCTCTAAACCTGGTGGACTCCAATACTACATCAATCGCATATGGGTACCGGATCGCGATAATCTCCGTGAGCTCCTTATGAATGAGGCTCACAAATCCCGTTACTCTATTCATCTGGGCACTGATAAGATGTACCATGATTTGCGTGCAACTTATTGGTGGCCTGGCATGAAGAGGGACATTGCTGTATATGTTTCTAAATGCCTTACTTGTACGAAAGTTAAGGCTGAACATCAACGCCCTTCAGGACTCTTAGAACAGCCCAAAATCCCAGTCTGGAAATGGGATAGTATTGCTATGGACTTTATTACCAAGCTACCTCGAACACCTTCTGGTCACGATAGTATCTGGGTGATCGTTGATCGTTTGACCAAATCCGCTCACTTTCTTCCTATCCGTGAAGATTATAAAGTGGAGAAACTTGCTCGAATCTATACTGATGAGATTATATGCCGTCATGGCATACCTCTGGACATAATCTCGGACCGTGATGATCGTTTTACTTCACGTCTTTGGCAAACCTTTCAATCCGCTATGGGTTCTCATTTGAATCTTAGCACGGCTTTTCATCCTCAAACGGATGGACAGACTGAGCGCACTATTCAAACCCTAGAGGATATGCTCCATTCTTGTTTCATCGACTTTGGTGGTAACTGGGATGTACATTTACCATTGATTGAGTTCTCGTACAACAACAGCTATCATTCCAGTATTCAGATGGCTCCTTTCGAAGCTTTGTATGGCCGCAAGTTCCGATCTCCTCTCAACTGGCATGAGATTGGTGACAAGCAGTTTACTGGCCCTGAAATCATTCAAGAGACAATGGATAAGATTCTTCAGATCCGTGATAACTTGATCAAGGCTAGGAGCAAACATAAGAGCTATGCCGATAATAGGTGCAAGCCCCTGGAATTTGATGCTGGTGAAAAGTTCTTCTCAAGGTATCTCCCTGGAAGGGAGTAGTTCGTTCTGGTAAGAAGGGAAAGCTCGCTCCTCACTATGTGGGTCCTTTCACGAAACTCGAAAGGATTGGCAAGGTAGCGTACAGACTCGACCTGCCACAAGAACTAAACAACGTGCATCCAGTGTTCCACGTGTCTAATCTACGTAAATGCCTAGCTAACGAGGAAATACAGGTTCCCCTTGAAGACTTGCAAATAAACGAAACGGTACACTTTGTGGAGAAACCGGTTGAAATCATGGATCAGGGCGTCAAGCGACAGAGGTGCAACAAAATTCCCATAGTCAAGGTTCGATGGGAAGGAAAGCGTGGCGCCGAATTCACTTGGGAACTGAAAATTGAGATGAAGGCCAAGTATCCGAATTCACTCGGGGACGAAATCTCCTAAAGGAGGGGAGACTGTAATGCCTGCGCCCCTAGACTTTTATTTAATTGTCACTTTTAGCCCATGTACTATATGAAACATGACACTTATGATGCTTGATACTTGGGAGACTATGATTCTATGATACTATGATTCTACGATACTATGATTCTATGATACTATGTATAACAACCCTCCAAAATATTTTCAACACCCCAATATGTCCTAAAATACACCCCATACGCAAAAACGGACCCCGAATACCTTTATTTTTATAAAAATTAATTAAAAACAAAATTCTGGTGTCGCTCACGGGGCGCGTAGCCTTTGGCCACTGCTTACGCGGGCCGCGACAGCAAGGAGTCAGGGCGACACCCGGTGCTACCACGTGTTAGACTCGTGTTGAAGCTAGTGTGATGACTGGGCCAGGCTAGGGCCTACCCGGCCTACTACACGGGTCGCGTAGCCCTTGGTCTCATCTTACGCGGGCCGCGAGGAACCTGATTTCAGCTCCTATAAATTGGGAGCTCGGGCCTTCAAACGAATTCGCTCATTCTTACTTTCTCTCTCGAATTTTCTGCATAGTAGGCATAATCTCGGGTATAATATCCCCCTAATTAATGAAGTTCTGCTCCGTTGTAAGTATCATAACCCAGGTTACGTATTAGATACGCTGCCCGATTGATCCAGGGTCCCGTAACGGCTGTCGTGGTTCTGCCCGACGTAGTCGTTGGAATGCCGTCTCGGGGAGGGTATCCTTAATATAAATAATGGGTTATTATACTAACACGTGTGCATTTGTGTAAATTATAGATAATCACCAGGAAACCCTTAAAGGAAACCTAAGACAGCAATGTGAGTAATCTCCTTTTTGTAAACTGTTTTTACAAAACCTTATATATTTTATGATGTGATTAAGCAGTGATTAAGTCTTTGTAATTCTTCAATAACTGCCGGTATGTTGGGGTTTTGTATACAAAATGTGAGACAGGTTACCATTGGACAAAGAGTTAGCCAATGGGTAATATGACCCACCAGTCAGGATTGACAGTACTGAATGAGCAATTGTGTAGATGTAAACATTGTAATTGCTCTCAATACTGTGTTAATTGATAAACTCTTCTTGATTAAACTGGGATTCACTCACCAGTATTTCCCACTGACAAAATGTTTTTAAACGCGTTTCAGGTAACAAAATGTGAAAGCAAACATAGAAGCCAGCTGGACAGCACTGAAGGCTTGGAAAAAGTGGCTATAAAAGTTACCTAAATAAAAGAATATGTTTTATTAAATAAAATGGAGATTATCTCTATAAATCTATTTGTAATGAAAACTTGGATTTTATCCCAATATGTTTAATATTATAAAAGTGTGGTATTTACTCTGATAAAATATTTCCTAACTACGGTCCTGATGAAATTTCCGCTGCCAAATAATGATAATCACCGATACCACCAATACTGAGTTCGCGCCCGCCTGTTCCCGGGACAGATAGGGGGCGGGGGTTGCGACAAAAGGTGGTATCAGAGCTAAGCCACTGATTCAGCCACAGAAGTGTTCTGCTGACACTAAGATATTATTTAAAGTGTTAAGAAATAAATTACGAAAATACGTGCATTTCTGTATTTTATTGTTATGTGTTATTTGACTATTTGTTAGTTTACAGTATGAGTGATCTAGGACCATCTGACGCGTATCGTCAGTTGTCCAGCTCACCTAGGAGCTAAGGCACCTCTTCACAGCCTACCCTCTCAGGGTATTCTGCTGATGATGAAGAAGGGATATTCGTGTTTAAGGCTCAGTCTGAAGAGCCATTCCCTAAAAAAAAAGAGGATGGTTCAATAAGGGAGCACATGAGCGTAGGAAGATAATGAAAAAGTTATAAGAACGAGTGCTAGCAGCAGCTAAAAGAGAAACTGATGCCCACACCCAAGACATGCTTAATAGGAGTTTAGCAAACTTCCGTATTTTAGCAACCACATCTGCCTATCCAAATCTGGAACAACTAATAGCACCCCAACCATTACAACCAAAGGAGATAGAAAACAACCCAGAAAATCAAGTCAAAATGCATGATTTTAATCCAGAGGAGATACCTAGGGTACCAGCACCCAATCCCTTAGACCCAGACTACGATATGTGGTTTGATGATCATAGGGACTATGTGCAACGCTACCACCTGACAGGCCTACCCATGCCAAACCTAGCAGCTTACCCAGGTCTGGACCCTCTAGATCCCTACTGTGATAATGATGAATACATTAGGGAAATCTTAGAGAATCCGTATCCTCTGGAAGAATCCATGCCACAGTACCCAGATCCCGTACCAGCACCTGCACCCCCAATGAGTGCAGAAAATGTGCAGGAGCTCCGAACTTTCGGAGAAGAGATTTTAGAAAGTAGCTAGAGAATGAGGCAGGTAGGAGAACGACTCGTCTGGAAGTACGACGAGCGTCATATGGATTTCTGGATGAATCCATATCAGTGAAGGAGATGGTGGAGGTAGTATTAATAATATAATAATATATATATATATATATATATATATATATAATATGTGAGGAAAAAAAACTACGGATGCCTACTAATAGTGTGATTTTTATTTCAGTTGTATTGTAATTTTAAATTTCCAGTTCTGGTTTGTAGTAGATGCATACTATATATATATATATATATATATAAATAGAGTAAGTCGCAATGATCGACGCTTTTAGCCAAAATGCGTATTATGTGATTGGTTATATTAAATATTATCTTGTAATATTAATACGTGATAATTGTTTAAAATTCAGATGGCCGACCAAGTGAATCAAGAGAACCTGGATAATAACCCGGAAAACCAGAATGACAATAATCTGAATAACGATAACCCGAATAATGATAACAACGGAAACCCAGTGGATAACAGTGCCATCCAACACATAATGGCACAAGGAATAATAGATGTGATGCCATATATTATTCAGACAGTTAGGGAAGCAGATAATAAAAGTAAACATAGCAGTAAGCGACCAACTGAACCAGAAACAACGTAAACAATGGACCCATACATCAAGTGCCCATTCCCAAAAGAAGAAGAACCATATCCTATGGTTGTTCTTATAAAGAATTATGGTCTTGTAAACCAATGGAATTCTCGGGCAATGTAGGGGCCGTTGCAGTTCTACGCTGGATTGAGAAGACTGAGGCAGTCTTAAGAATAAGCAAGTGCGCAGAAGAGGATAAGATAATGTTTGCTTCTAATTTGTTTAAGAACTTTGCCTTAGAATGGTGGAACACTATCCTCCAAACTAGGGGAAGTGATAGGGTTTACAATATGGAATGGGGGGAATTTAAAAACATGGTAGAAAGGAAATTCTGCCCTCCCAATGAAAAAGAACAGATAGCAAATAAGTTCCTAAACCTTAGGATGACTGGAGTGGATAGTAAGGGGTACACTACGTTATTCTTTGAATATGCAAGAATAGTGCCAACCCTTGCATTACCTGAACCCGTATTAATCACCCGTTACATTTGGGGATTAATTGGTGAGATAAGGCATGTAGTCAAGACCGCTAGACCTCAAACTATAGAAGAAGCTGTAGAACTAGCCAATACCTTGACAAATGAAGTAGTGCATACACGGGAAGAGGATCAAAGGAAGAACCTAGCTCAAAGGCTTACCCAAGAATTTCGTTCTGGAAATTCTAACCGTGGGAAAAATGTAGGTTCTACATCTGCACCCTATTGCAAGTATTGCAAAAGGAAGCATTCTGGAAGATGCTCCATATACTGTAACTTCTTCAAAATATCTGGACATAAGGAAAAAGACTGTAGGAAGAAACTTAACAACAGGATATGCTACAACTGTGGAGAACAAGGCCACATCAAGCCAAACTGTCCGAATTAGCTCCAGCCATGAACAATAAGACTACCAAAAATGCTAGAGCATTTGTTCTGACTGCAGATGAAGCCAAGATGATTCCAGACGTGATAGCCGGTACGTTTTTAGTTAATGATGTTTTTGCTAAAGTATTATTTGACTCTGGTGCAAACCAAAGTTTTATTAATACTTCGTTTTGCAAAATCCTCAATCAACCATTAACTAAACTCCCACAAGAATGTTTAGTAGAGACAACAAATGGAGAAACCGTTAGGATTTCCGATATCTTGCAGGGAGCAAGAATAAAGTTTTTAAATCAAAAGTTTAGTGCAAATCTTTACCCAATGAATCTGGTAGGATTTGATGTCGTATTAGGAATGGATTAGTTAATAGCCAATAGAGCCAGTATTTTATGTGATCAAAAGTCAATCCAAGTAAATTCACCAAGGGGTGAAAAGATCACAATTAAAGGAGATAAGCCTTCTAGATTCACAAAATTCATCTCTGTGATGAAAACAGTAAGTTATGTAAGAAAATGATCATTAGTGTATTTGATTTCTATAATCATTAACACTAAAGGAAAATAACTAAAAGATATTTCAGTAGTGTCCCAATTTTCAGATGTATTTCCAGAAGAATTACCAGGATTACCTCCAGACAGAAAAGTTGAATTCAGAATTCACCTACTACCAGGGACAGCACCGATTGCCAAAGCACCTTACCGTTTGGCACCCACAGAAATGCAGGAACTGAAGAAACAACTAGACGAATTGTTGGAGAAAGTATTCATACAACCAAGTTCATCACCATGGGGAGCGCCAATCTTATTCCTTAAGAAGAAAGACGGATCTACGCGTATGTGCATTGATTACCGAGAATTGAACAAAGTCACGATTAAGAATCGGTATCCATTACCAAGAATCGATGATCTGTTCGATCAGTTACAAGGAGCTCGATTTTTCTCTAAAATCGATTTACAATCAGGTTATCATCAATTAAAGGTACAGGAAGAGGACATTCATAAGACCGCATTTAGAACAAGGTATGGTCATTATGAATTTACTGTCATGCCATTTGGTTTAATCAATGCCCCAGCTGCATTTATAGACATGATGAACCGAATATGTAAGCCATATTTGGATAAATTCATAATTGTCTTTATAGATGATATTCTCATTTACTCTAAGAGTAAAGAGGAACATGCAAAGCATTTGCACGAACTTCTAAGTTTATTAAGGAAATAAAAGCTTTATGCTAAATTTTCGAAGTGTGAGTTTTGGTTAGAACAGGTACAATTTCTTGGACATCTAGTTAATCATGTAGGAATTCATGTGGATCCCACTAAGATCGAGGCAATTACCAAATGGAAAACCCCTAAGTCACCAACCGAGGTTAGAAGTTTCTTAGGACTGGCCGGTTATTATAGAAGATTTATTCGAGATTTTTCTAGAATAGCCATTCCCTTAACTAAGCTAACCTGTAAATCTGTTAAGTTTAAATGGGGAACAAAACAAGAAGAAGCATTTAGAATTCTTAAGCAAAGATTAACCCATGCACCCATACTAGCGTTACCAGAAGGAACTGAAGACTTTGTAGTCTATTGTGACGCTTCTAAGTTAGGTTATGGATGTGTTTTGATGCAAAGCCAAAAGGTTATAGCTTATGCATCCAGACAACTTAAGAATCATGAAGAGAATTATTCCACTCATGATCTAGAACTAGGAGCCATAATTTTTGCCCTAAAAATTTGGAGACATTACCTTTACGGTAGTAAATTTACTATTTTCACTGATCATAAGAGTTTAAGATATGTTTTTGGGCAAAAGGAGTTGAATATGAGACAAAGACGCTGGATGGAGATGCTTAGTGATTATGATTGTGATATCCAGTATCATGCAGGAAATGCTAATGTAGTAGCTGACGCTTTAAGTCGAAAGTATCATGAGAAGCCAAAAAGGGTAGGTTCTCTTAAATTAAATCTACAAGTGGATTTAAATGAACATATTAGAAAAGTACAAGAATCAGTAATCAAGGATGATCTTGAGAAATTAAAAGGAATGCTTAAAGAATTAGAACAAGGAACGGATGAAATTTGGAGATTCCATAAGAAAAGAATATGGATACCTAAATTAGGAAACCTACGCCATCGTATATTAGAAGAAGCCCATAAGTCTAACTATACGATGCATCCTGGAAGTGATAAGATGTATCAGGATTTAAGGAAGAATTTCTGGTGGATAGGAATGAAGAAAGATATAGCAGCATATGTTGCAAAATGTTTAACCTGTTCACAAGTTAAAGCTAAACATCAAAAACCCTCAGGTTTATTGCAACAGCTAGAAATGCTAGTGTGGAAATGGGAATTGATAACAATGGACTTTGTTACTAAATTACCCAAAACAAGAAAAGGTAATGATACAATCTGGGTGATTGTAGACAGGCTAACTAAGTCAGCTCATTTTCTACCAATGAAGGAAAATTTCAGTATGGAACAATTAGCTAAATTATATGTAAATGAAATAGTTTCTTTACATGGAATTCCTCTATCAATTTTTTCTGACAGAGATAGTCGTTTTACCTCTCATTTTTGGACCAGTTTCCAAAAAGCCATGGGAATCCAAGCTAAATCTAAGCACAGCTTATCATCCTTAAATGGACGGACAAAGTGAAAGGACAATTCAGACAATGGAGGATATATTTAGAGCATGTGTAATTGATTT
The DNA here is from genome assembly GCA_030545235.1 of Helianthus tuberosus. NCBI lineage: Eukaryota > Viridiplantae > Streptophyta > Magnoliopsida > Asterales > Asteraceae > Helianthus > Helianthus tuberosus. Next base: position 129,286,745 of record CM060412.1, on the reverse strand, counting down.
CGGAGGTAATTGGGACGATCACTTACCATTGATAGAATTTTCTTATAATAACAGCTATCACACAAGTATCAATGCTGCACCATTCGAAGCACGTTATGGACGAAAGTGCCGAACCCCAGTCTGTTGGGCAGAAATTGGAGAAAAGCAACTATCCGGACCCGAGATAGTACAAGAAACAACAGACAAAATCATTCAAGTCAAGGAACGACTGAAAGCAGCACGTGATCGACAAAAGAGTTATGCTGATAACAGGCGAAAGCCGTTAGAATTTCAAGTAGGTGACAAAGTGTTATTAAAAGTCTCACCTTGGAAAGGAGTGTAAGATTCATCAAAAGAGGAAAGTTAAGCCCCAGGTATGTTGGACCTTTTGAGATTATTAGAAGAATAGGACTGGTAGCCTATCAGCTACAACTGCCAGAGGAAATGGCAGGAATACATGATATATTTCATGTATCTAATATCAAGAAATGCTTAGCTAATGAATCACTAATAGTACCTCTTAAGGATATAGAGGTAAATGAACAGTAAAAAATTGTAGAGAAGCCCCTACAGATTGAAGACAGGAAAGTCAAGAATCTTAAACATAAGAGATTAGTTCTGGTCAAAGTGAAATGGGATTTCAAAAGAGGACCAGAATACACATGGGAGCATAAATCAGAAATGCAAAAGAAATATCCGCACTTATTCCAGTAGACCTCGAGGACGAGTTCTAAAACAAGGTGGGGAGGATATAACAACCCTCCAAAATATTTTCAACACCCCATTATGTCCTAAAATACACCCCATATGCAAAAACGGACCCCGAATACCTTTATTTTTATAAAAATTAATTAAAAACAAAATTCTGGTGTCGCTCGCGGGACGCGTAGCCTTTGGCTACTACTTACGCGGGCTACGACAGCAAGGAGTCAGGGCGACACCCGGTGCTGCCACGTGTCGGACTCATGTTAAAGCTAGTGCGATGACTGGGCCAGGCTAGGGCCTACCCAGCCTATTACACGGGCCGCGTAGCCCTTGGTCTCATCTTACGCGGGCCGCGAGGAACCTGATTTTAGCTCCTATAAATTGGGAGCTCGGGCCTTCAAACGAATTCGCCCATTCTTACTTTCTCTCTCGAATTTTCTGCATAGTAGGCATAATCTCGGGTATAATATCCCCACAATTAACGAAGTTCTGCTCTGTTGTAAGTATCATAACCCCGGTTACGTATTAGATACGCTGTCCGATTGATCCAGGGTTCTGTAACGGCTGTCGTGGTTCTGCCCGACGTAGTCGTTGGAATACCGTCTCGGGGAGGGTATCCTTAATATAAATAATGGGTTATTATACTAACACGTGTGCATTTGTGTAAATTATAGATAATCACCAGGAAACCCTTAAAGGAAACCTAAGACAGCAATGTGAGTAATCTCCTTTTTGTAAACTGTTTTTACAAAACCTTAAATACTTTATGATGTGATTAAGCAGTGATTGAGTCTTTGTAATTCTTCAATTACTGCCGGTATGTTGGGGTTTTGTATACAAAATGTGAGACACGTTACCATTGGACAAAGAGTTAGCCAATGGGTAATATGACCCACCAGTCAGGATTGACAGTACTGAATGAGTAATTGTGTAGATGTAAACATTGTAATCGCTCTCAATACTGTGTTAATTGATAAAACTCTTCTTGATTAAACTGGGATTCACTCACCAGTATTTCCCACTAACAAAATGTTTTTAAACGCATTTCAGGTAACAAAATGTGAAAGCCAACATAGAAGCCAGCTGGACAGCACTGAAGGCTTGGAAAAATTGGCTATAAAAGTTACCTAAATAAAAGAAGATGTTTTATTAAATAAAATGGAGATTATCTCTATAAATCTATTTGTAATGAACACTTGGATTTTATCCCAATATGTTTAATATTATAAAAGTGTGGTATTTACTCTGATAAAATATTTCCTAACTACGATCCTGATGAAATTTCCGCTGCCAAATAATGATAATCACCGATACCACCAATACTGAGTTCGCGACCGACTGTTCCCGGGACAGATAGGGAGCGGGGGTTGCGACACTATGATTCTATGATACTATGATTCTATGATACTATGATTATACGATACTATGATTCTACGATACTATGATTCTATGAGACTTAATTCTATGATTCTCGATACTTGGAAGCTAGAGTATTGACTCTTGATACTTGGTGCTTGACTCTTCAGGCTCGTGAAACTTGAGACTTGGTTGAACGAGGGACTGGAGTCTTGTCACTGGCGGAAACTATGAAACTATGAAACTTTGAATTCTTTTGTGTTATTGCTATAATCTAGTTATGTGATACTATTACCCAATAATACGCAATGCTTAATCTAACTCGCAAATCGAATCAAAGACGGTGGAACGGAAAAGACGGGATTGACCGAGTGGCAATCCGATCGGATGGTCACTCGATCGAAGCGCCACCCGATCTGCTGCACACCGCCTTCACTCACTCTAACACTATAAATAGGCCTGTTACATCATCATTCTCACTGACGTGATAGCCTCACTCGACCAGATGCACGCACTCCTTCTTTCCTCCATTTCTCAACAATTTCAGTACGTTTTACACTAGATTTCTTGTACAACTTTGATCTACGCGTCATTCTCTACATGATTCTTCCTTGAAATCTCACTTTTCACAGTGAAATCTCTAAGATTTGAGCTCTTGAGGGTGACGTCATCATGAAGGTTTGTACAAACTATTGTGTGATGTCATTCCTGCCAAGATCTAGCTCAGATCTAAGGAATTTCAAGTATATTTACACTAAATCTCTACTAAATCTAGACTTTTCGGCTAAAACTTATACTTACTTTCACCCTTTCTTTAAACTTCACTTGAAACGGTGGAATTCGGATCTAAACGGACTGTAGACTTGATGATTAGTCTGAAGTTGGTTTGGAAATGGATTGTTACCGGAGAAGATGACCGGGGTACGGATTCCGACATAAGCACCATCACAAGCAGACGACTGATCGGACTGGGGTGATTCCTACCCGATCTGACCGGCTGAACAGTGGTGTGTTTACCGTTGTCTCAAGATGTATCGGGTCGTCACCGTCAAACCAGAAACTTAGAAACTTTACGAATTTACAAAACGAAACAAGTCATGGGGATCGAATGGCAATCCAATCGGATAGCCATCCGATCGAACAACCATCCGATCGAGGTGACGTGTCTCTTGAAAACCTTTCAACACTTAGAATCTTTTGAGACTATGAATCTTTGGAAACTTAGAACTTGGACCGAATGGCAATCCGATCGGATAGCCATCCGATCGAATAGCCATCCGTTCCCCTCACACAATAGTCATCCCAATCGAATGTCAATCCGATCGGATAGCCATCCGATCGAACAGCCATCCGATCAAGATGACTGATCCGACACTTGGTTTGAATATCATTGTTTTGTCCGACACTTATCTATTGTAATCTACTCAGGCTAATCCTAAACGAGCTCCCTTTGATCCAATAACAGTTAATCTGTTAAGCAATCACTGTGAGTATACTCGATCCCCTTTTGCTTTAAACTTTGGGATGTAACATGTATTCTATTAAACTATGATACTTGAAACTTTTGAAATCTAAACTCTATCCTATGTTGTGTGAAACTTGTGATTCTTGTATTCTATTTGTGATATGTGGACGTTTAATGCAGGGTGTGTAGTTCCGCCTTAACAATAGTAGCGCTATAGGAGATGCACCTCCCCATTATTCTTAGGGGTATTGTTAGGAGGATTCTAGTTTTTCTTGAGACTTGGGAAAACAACAAAGCATCAGGATACTTGGGCTATCACTTGTTGGACTGCGAACACTAGCATGGCTGAAACTATTTTGTTACACTTACATATGGATATGAGGCTTTAATCTATTATGCTATTATTGAAACTTGTATACTCGCCGATACATTTTTGTATTGGTCCTATTTTAATACATGTTGCAGGCTGACAGGATGCTAGGAATCTTGGAATCAAGCTAGGATGATGCTTAGAAACCCATCTAGATAAATAAGTTTTGAACAATTTTTGAGACTTGATGTACTATGATACTTGATGTTGGTTGTTTAGTTTTAGTCAACTTTTAATCAATCTAAATTATAATGAAACTATTTAGTGTTATGGAATCTCATGAGCAATCTAAGCGCTTAGTGCTCGCACCCCGATGTTTCTGCCATTGGTTGGGGTGTGACAAGCTGAGCAAGAGGCGCTCAAGCCAGAGAACCTACAAGCTGAAGCATTACATGGAATGGGAGTGCAATTATTGCCTAAGGTGAACGGAACATTATACTTCATGGAATGACTTTGGTTCCGTTTCGCGACAATCTACGTACGCTTATTTTGGGACAAGGCTTATAGGTCAAGGTACTCGATCCATTCTGGAGTCGACAAGATGTACCAAGATCTGAAGGATTGGTATGGGTGGCCCAAGATGGAAGCTGATATAGCTACATATGCGGGTAACTGTCTTACTTGTGCCGAAGTTAAGACAGAATACTAGTAACCATCAGGGCTGCTGCAACAGTCTGAGATTCCCATGTGGAAGTGGGAACGAATCTCAATGAATTTCGTTACAAAGCTACCAAGAACCCCAAAGAGGTCATGATATGATTTGGGTGATTATTGATCAACTCACCAAGTCTGCACATGCCCTACCTGTCACACCCCCAAACTACCACATGTGGAAACACCGCGGGCGTGTGACGTACCAGGATCCTAGCCACCAATCACATTGAACTCATACGTATACATTAGCATAAAGTATTACAAAACGTTACATATCATTCATTGTATACAGCGGAAGCATAACTCATTTATTAAGTATTTCTAAATCCATGTGTACATAACCATTAGGCTTGTATTGCGATTCCAAGTATCTCGACCCATGACCACTCCAGCATCCCAGACGGTAAGTCCCAATGATACCTGCAAGCATGCAGACAAGTGTGTCAGACGACGCTGGTGAGTTCAAAGTTTTGTTAACGTGTTTAGATACCAGTTACCAGATTAAAACATTTCAATGATTCAAGGACGGCGATACGGTTTACTCAACCTACAGATGGACACGATGAACTACACATTCAGCTCACCCCTTCCCCCCCCCCCCCTTACACTACAAGAGTCGCACTTTGATCCTACGATGGTTTATCTTAATTATGTGAAATCTTTATGCTAGCATTTGTACAGACCTATGCTTGTCGATTAATGCTATGCCTAATTTCAACCATTGGCTTAGACCAAACCATCATTCTCTTCCCACAGTGACATTACGTCCTCGCTCCTCCATGCAGAGACACTAAAACGAACTCACTCTAGTTTAGAGAATTTAACCTTATGCAACTTGTGTACGACTAGCTATGCCCTCAACAACAGGTAAACCCCCACTACGGATTCTTAAACGCCTATGCATCAGTCGCGACTACCCTTTTTGTATGTTCCCACATCCAGTCGCGATAGACTTCTCGAATCTTATGATCCTCATCCTAACAACATTCTCCGTGAACTTTTTCTTGGAAGAGTTACTCTCTACGAATGTTGCTCGAGGACCAATGAGCCATGAATATCACCGATATGATGATATCATAAGCACTGTCTTTGGAACTCGGTAAACCGATATAGATTCTCAGTCACGGCATTCGAATTTAGCCTACCTTGACAGACATACCACTTGTTCACTTCGACGATATCCAAGACTACTCCAAGAACTAGTAGGAATCCGAACGATACCTACACCTTACCATGGAGCCCCTACAACACAAACAACGTTACATTAAGTTTCCAACGTGTGATTTTTTTATACGTCATGAAGCCCGCTTTTATTGATCGTATGCACAAACCCTCACAGCGCTAACTCGGAAGATTGCTCAGGAATCCGCGTTTCAAGCAGTTGAAGGTGAAACTCTGTAGTTCACGCATTCTTTCGTTACTAGAAGGCGCAAATGATTTTGTAGTTTATTGTGATGCCTCAATTCAAGGACTTAGTTGTGTGTTGATGCAACGTGAGAAAGTCATTGCTTACACATCACACCAACTCAAGGCTCACGAAAAGAACTACACTGCCCAGGACTTGGAGCTGGGAGCCGTTGTTTTCGCACTAAAGATATGGAGGCATTACCTGTGCGGTACCAAGTGCACTATTTACACCGATCACAGGAGTCTCCAACATATCCTCAAACAGAAGGAGTTGAATATGTGACAGCGTCGATGGGTCGAACTCCTAAATGATTACGAATGCGCGATCAAGTACCATCCGGGCAAAGCCAATGTGGTGGCCGACGCCCTCAACCGAAAAGAGCCTAAACCAAAGCGTGTACGTGCGTTACAGCTTACCATTCACTCTAGCCTTCCCGCTCAAATTCGTGATGCTCAGGTTGAAGCATTGAAAGCAGAAAACATCAGGGCTGAGTCCCTGCGAGGATCAAAGAAACGGCTAGAACAAAAGGAAGATGGTGCTTATTACGTAACAGGGCATATTTGGGTTCCACTCTATGGTAATCTACGTAAGCTTGTGATGGATGAGGCACACAAGTCTCATTGTTCGGTACATCCTAGTTCGGATAAGATGTACCACGATCTCAAGACAACGTATTGGTGGCCTAGCATGAAAGTCAACATAGCAACCTACATCAGTAAATGCTTGACTTGTGCTAGGGTCAAGGTCGAATACCAGAAACCATCAGGCCTACTTCAACAACCAGAGATACCTAAATGGAAATGGGAGCAAATTTCCATGGATTTCGTTACTGGCCTGCCTAGATCTCAACACGGAAATGATACCATTTGGGTGATCGTGGATCGACTGACCAAGTCTGCACATTTTCTGGCTATCAAGGAAACGGATACGTTTTCTACTCTAGCAGACGTCTACCTAAAGGAAGTAGTATCAAGGCACGGAGTGCCAACCTCCATCATTTCTGATTATGACTCACGTTTTACATCTGAATTGTGGCAAGCTATGCACAAGTCCTTCGGCTCTCGATTAGACATGAGCACGGCATATCATCCATAGACGGATGGGCAATCTGAACGCACCATCCAAACCCTTGACGACATGCTTAGGGCATGTGTAATAGACTTTGGTAATGGCTGGGAAAAACACCTACCGTTAGTGGAGTTTTCGTATAACAACAGTTACCACACCAGTATCCAGGCCGCTCCGTTCGAGGCATTGTACGGACGGAAGTGCCGATCACCTCTTTGTTGGGCAGAGGTTGGCGACAATCAAATCACTGGCCAAGAACTTGTGGTAGATACAACCGAGAAGATTGCTCAGATACGACAACGAATGGCGGCAGCTCATGACCGTCAGAAAAGCTATGCTGATATGCGAAGGAAACCACTCGAGTTCCAGGTTGGGGATTGAGTGCTACTTAAAGTCTCACCTTGGAAAGATGTAGTTCGTTTTGGCAAACGAGGCAAACTCAACCCGCGATATGTTGGACCCTTCGAAATCATTGAGAAAATTGGCAAGGTGGCCTACAAGCTGAATCTACCGGCAAAACTCAGCGGAGTTCACAATGTTTTCCATGTGTCGAATCTGAAAAAGTGTCTGTCAGATGAGACCCTCATAGTTCCTCTCAAGGAGCTCACAATCGACGATCAGCTGCGATTCGTTGAGGAACCAGTAGAGATTTCTGATCGAGATGTTAAGGTTCTCAAGCGTACCAGAATACCTCTTGTTCGAGTTCGTTGGAACTCCCGTCGTGGCCCAGAGTATACCTGGGAACGAGAAGACCAAAAGAAACTCAAGTATTCCCAGTTGTTTAGGAAAAGTGCAACCACTACTGAGACTGAAGCTACTGCAGAATTTCGGGACGAAATTCCAAACCAACAGGGGGATGATGTGACACCCCAAGAAAACCACGCAACTTAACTAGCTTCCTCAGTAACCACGTGCTAAATTTCGGGAAGAAATTTTCTTAACAGGGGGAGAATGTGACAACCTCATAATTACAGGTATCCGTATGATTAATTAATATTAAACTGTGCTTAATGATTGTGCAGAAAATTGACTAAATGGTCCTGAATGTTTTCCAAAGTGTTGGGAATTAAAAAGTGTTACAAAAAGTTACATAAAAGACACTATACGGTATAACTGAGCGCCTTAACGAACCGGTATCTAACCGAACAACCGGACATTACCCGGGACACCAAAATTTTGCCAGAAACATTGTTTTATTATTTTTGGATTAGTTATAGTCCCCGAATATCCCAACACATTATATAATGTACCATACACATATAAGACTAGATATTGCTCGTAACCTCCTAAATATTTACCTACTATCAATCAAATTTTACAATTAACCCCCCCCCCCCCATCAAAATTCACATCCCCATGTGGGGGACCCCACCATCTTACTCACTAGATCTTATTCATATTTTATTTAGATTTTTGCTTGTGATAATGAACAAAATATTGGTGATGATTATAAGTATGGAGCATAGGATTTGCAAGATCACTCCATATCATTCCATATCTCACAACTTCACCCAACTCCCTCAACCTCTCTCTCCCTCTCGGCTCACCCTTGTGCCGCCACCACCACCACCATACAACCACCATCTTCATCCATCACTCATTCCATTTCAAACCCATTTCAATATATTAGAAGGTGCTACAAGGAACTTGAAGCTTGAAGAACTTGAAGAACCTTCATCTTTAACTTTCATTCACCATCTTCTTCATCATTTTCTCTAGTGATTTTCCCTAGCTTAAAGCTAGTTGTAAGCTTCTTGTTAACTCTTGGTTACTTCCTATTTTTTTAGTTAAATGATGCATTATGATGAAATAACTAGAACACTAAAAGACTTGAATCTTGAATCATGAGATGAAATATGATGATACATGATGAAATATTGTTAAGATGATGTTGTTAGAAGGTGGTGTGATCATATGTGCGTGTTTTAGTAACGGTTAAGCGATTAACAGCATGCTGAGTAACATTTAAAGCCAACTTCAGTTGGCTGTAAACAGACCGTTATAAATCCAAAAATTGATTTTCTGAAGTCTAAATTATGTGTTTTCAAAAAACGAATCAAATGGCACTGGAATCATATTTTTTCGAGGCCGTTTACTATTTTTAAAGGTCCGTTTTATACAGCAGCAAAAGCTGCATTTTTACTGCAGAAAATTTGTGTTATGTTTTTCGTCATAACTTGAAATCTGTGTAGAATTACGTCATGAAATTTGTACTGTAGATGGCCACTGATGTCATTGTAATTCTCCCACTAGAATTTCATCAATTGGACTTACGATAAATTTTAAAGGAATTTTTCTGTGGACTGCAGTCAGAAAATGACGAATCTGATTACAGCCTGGTAAATGATTTTTATAAAATAATGGGTAAATAATTGGGTCCCGAGATTTTTACACAGTAGTATCTGGATTTTTTAAAACATTCTGTAAAAGTTTGGGAATTTTTGGAATAAGTTAACTATTTTATTAAATTACTCGAAAACAGCCCAGTTTTAGATGTTAAAGCTGAAACTATGTATGTGGTGATTCGCGTGTCTAAATGTCGGTTGTGTTATCCGATAATGATCCAACTTGTTGTATGTCAATAAAAGTGTTATGTGAGATCTAGTATGCTTGCTCTTGAGTAGTTATAGGAGGGAGGTATGTATGGGCATGATCAGTTAAAGTGAGTGCATATTATGTGATATATACGTGTAGGAACTTTGTGCTTTAATTGAAATTATTAATAAACTAAATGGTAATCATATTAGGACGTGATTGACCAACCTCGACCGTTAGCTATTTTAAAGAGTTTAACCGAGTAAACCGAGGTGAGTTCACACTCTTTCTAGGGCATGGGATTTCCGGTGGTTGGGAATGGGTTAAAGAACTAAAACGGAACCTGCATATCCTCCTTGGGTAGGATATGTACCGCCATCCTCCATGGGTAGGATGCCAATATTAATCCTACGTATTCTCCTTGGGTAGAATACGTATGTTCGTCCTCCTTGGGTAGGACAACAACCTTAAACTTACTAGACAAAACTCTATCATTAAGTCCCTCATTTTTATATCGACTTAATCGCCAGGCCAATGGCGAGCGGGTCATTAGCTAATAGCGCTATTAACGTTTACAAGCCTCACACCGTGCCGGTAGGACGGGCGTGTACTAATGGATCTGGGCACTCAGTTAGTGATGATAGACATTGACTTAGGGCAAAACTTACTTTCGTCAGTTGTCGATATGGTAACGGTCTAGTGGTTCACATGGGGAAGCCCCTAGTGATTATGGATATGGTTTGGGGAAAAACAAAGATACTGGTTAACTCGTGGTTTACGAAACAACTTATGGTTTTCAAAACAAACTTTTAAAACTAAACAACCAACTGTGAACTCGCTCAACTTTGTTGTTGACTCCTTGTTACATGCCTTGCAGGCTTTTAGGTACACATTGCTGGAACTTGCTGTCTGGGATGCTGGAGTGGTCATGGGTCAAGTCACAAGGAATCACAAGACATGTATTGTGGTTTTTTTTTAAACCACTGTTTTATGGAACTCTTAACAAATTGTAATATGCTTCCGCTGGCTAATAACTCTTGTATTGTAACACTTATTTTAAATTAATGAAAGTTTTATCTTTATAAGTTCAATGTGATTGGTGGCTAAGATCCTGGTACGTCACACGCCCTGCGGTATTCTCGCGAGTGGTATTTTGGGGGTGTGACAACTGCCGTCCTTCATTTAGGGGTATAGGGTTTGCAATGAGTTGTATATTATAACACTAGTATTTACGTAATATGAAGGGAAAGAGGAGATGGGCCGAGTGTGCTTAATGGTAATGGTGGCCCAATAACATTGGCGACCAGCCCAAGGTGGTTTATATGGTGAATGCGGCCCAATAATTACTAGACACAATAAAAATCCAAATACACATTCAATCAAATACACATTCAATCGCACACAATAACATTTACGTTTAACCAGTTTGTCAAAGTCATTAGCGTTTAATAGATTCACCAAAGCAAAGAATGTGAGAGAGAAAATAATGAGGAATCAGAATCACAAGACTGAAAGACACTAGTCTTGAGAGTTCGGGTTGTCACATCATCCCCAACTTGAAAGAAATTTCGTCCCAAAATTTGATAAGCAATCTCAGAGAAGTGAAGTGATAGATTAGGATGACTGCGAATTTTCCGCGGTTGCTACATCATCCCCAACTTGAAAGGGAATTTCGTCCCGAAATTCATCAATGATATCAGAGGTTGATACAACCGTTTGAATAACTGAGGATGCTAGAGCTTACTCCGATCATTGCGTTCCCGCGTGAACTCCGGTCCACGTCGTGAGTTTCAACGAACACTCACGATTGTCACACGACTTATGCTAACGAACTTTGACTTCTTGGTCTATACTTTCGATAGATTCCCTGATAAATACAACTGGTCAGATAACCTTAGACTCTGGTAAAGATATTACAAGTGTTTCATCAGACAAACACTGTCTTAGTTTCGAGGCATAAACATCATCGCGAATGTTATCCAATTCGTCAGTTAACTCGAGTTTATGAGCCATGTCACCGATTCGTTCCAGAAATTCGAATGTCCCAAACGTACCGCACCCTCCCAGGGTGAGACTTTCCTTTATGACACGTTCGCCTATAACAAACTCCCAGTGTTTCCTAAGCCTCTCAGCTTTCCTGAAAGTCATGCGTTACCGTCAAACAATTTCCGATCTAAGCAATCTTTAAGAGTTTCGAGTACAAGCCCTGGATCTGTGATTAGGTTGTCACCCACCTTAGTCTAATAAGAAGATTGGTATTATCATCCAGGCAATGCCCCAAACAGGGCTGTCTGATTACTAGAATGGTAACTGCTGCGGTAGAGCTTAACCAAAGGTAAGTATCCTTCCAATTCTTACTAAAGTCAATCACACACATGCTTGCAGCATGTCTTCGAGTGTCAGGATGGTTCGTTTACTTCGATTGTTGTCCAATGCTCATGTCTAGACGTGAGCCGAGGGTGTTGTGTGTGGTCTGTCATAAATCAAACATAGATCAAAATCAGAGGTAACAGGAGTTGGCACCTCGTGCCTAAAAGCCGCCTCTCTCAGAGGAACATTCACAGCTGTGAAGACTCGTCAGTTTCCTTGGTTGCAAGAAAGTGTGCTGGTTAAGTTAGACAATCATCGATCACCCAGGTGATATTGTTTCCGTTTTGAGTCGTATGTAGACTAGTGACAAAATCCATGGCAGTCTGTTCTCATTGTCCATGTGGCTGTCGCTGGTTGCTAATACTCCACCTTGACTTTCCCACAAGTCAAACATCACTCACATACATTGCTGGGTGGGCCTTCATGCCCGATCACCAGTACAAGATTTATAGGTCCTAAAATCTCTCATCAAAGTCCAGATAACTAGAATATCGAAGCCAGTGTGCTTTGCCCAACACGAGTTTCCTAAAGTTTCCATATAATGAGATCCACACTCGTTCCTTGAGGTAGCGAATATCGTTTGTCCTACCAAAGGTTGCTTCTCCATGCCCTGCATGGGTTCAACTTGAAAATTCCTCTTCCAGTTTGAACAGAGCAAGTCTGATCAGGTAAGTTAGAGTCGATAGTGAGCTGCAAAGCTCGTGCACGTTCAAGTTTCATAGTCGTAATCATCCAAAAGTTCCATCCAGCAATACTATTAAATGATTTAGCTCTTCCGAAACCAGGGTACACGGGAGGCCCTTGTGATCGGTCTAAGCAGCGCATTTGGTACCATCCAAGTCATGCCCCCAACTTAAATCCAAAGACCATGATTTCCACCGTAGGTTGGGACTCATGCAATTCTCCTTGTAAGTCTACTATGTAAGTTATCACCTTCTCGTGTTGTATCGGCATGCAACTGGGACTCGGATTCGAACCATCATGGCATACCACTAAATTACCCGCACCCTCGGGTAAAGACGATGCTCAGTGTATTGCAGAGTTGGGATTCGAAAGCTGAAAAGACGTCCTCCTGTTTTTGTCTTCCACAACACAGCACCCTGCTGTGCTAAGGAGATTAAAGTTGTGTGATCTTCGAAAGTCTCCTAATGAATCTACGATAGTATCTTGCGTGACTGAGAAATTACTGCATCCCCGAAGAAATCTTTGGTGTCGATCAGTTTCTAACAAAATGTGTCTTAGCAAGGTCCAAGCGTATTCTCACATCATTGTTTATATGATGAAAAATTGTACCTCTCGAATCCAGAAGTTAACTTTAACAAGACTTCGCACAGGATGGCTCCTCCCTCAGGAGCTCTAAAATAAGATACAGATGCCGTCCATGATGTTCCCTTCTCCTGGAAATGATTCAACACGTCATCAATAAGCATAGCCGATTCATATGATCCATACAGCTGCTGATGTGATGATTAGCCCAAAGGTCTTGGAATACAACGTCGAAATGGCCACGCTGCGTTTGATATGCCATTGCAGGAACATTCTCCCCTTTAGACTTCCTTCTGACAATAGTTCGTTCATTAATCAATCCTTGAATGGGAGCTTGACCCTCACTGCTGGTCAACAGACTGGCAATACATGGTCAAGGCAAGCGGTCTTTAACTGTTGCCTTGTTAAGTTCTCGATAATCAATACACATACGATAAGGATTATCTTCACGGATATAACTGGGCTTCCCAAAGCGAAAAACTAGGTTCAACAAAACTCATGTTCAACGGTTCCTGTAGTTGATTAGATAGCTCTTGCAACCCTCCTGGTGCAAGACGGTAAGAGTACGAGTAATCAGGGCTGCCTCTGACATGATACTGATCTGATATTCCACCTGACGATGTGAAGGTAAACCTGATAGTTCTTCTGGTAGCACATAGGGAGTAATCACGAACAATGGGTGGATCCTCGATCCTCTTTTCCTTAGCCTTAACATTAGTAACGAGTGCTAACATAGCGGGGTAATCCTTCCGTGGACACCTCTGGCCCTCATTGCTGAATTGATGCTAACCTCTGCACCACTCGGATACTTTATGATAGACGACAACTTCCTCCTCACAGGGTATATCTGCGCGATATCTGGATAACCAATCCATACTGACTACCGTACCAAAGCTATCAAGGGTAGCAGAAAGAAGGTCGATGTCGAACACTTGTCCCACAAGGTCGAGTTTGCATCCCAACAAGCATATGAGGTTCCAATTGACTTGCCATCAGCCAATAACACAACAGATTCGGTTTCAAGAAGCATCAGGGTTAAGCAGGACAGAGACGAAGCGTTTAGCTACTTATGCTAGCTACCATGTTGCTAAAATCCTGGCGTCGCCCACGCCAATCCTAAATGCCCTTCCATGAGTATCGTTTCCAGTGTTCTTGTTATTGTTATGAGGATTTCCAGTACCGGCGTCGTTTCCTTGGTTGTTGTCGTCTTGATTTAACCATGGTCAATTCATGTTGTTGGCACCTCCATTTCCATACTGTTGGTTATAATTACAAGTATCTTGATGTTGCCGTGACTGTTACCTCTATCCTCATTTCCTGAAACGGAGTCCTATGATCTTGTACCGACAAAGTCCATCCTGTCACATTTCCGTGCCACGTCCTAAAGCGCTACTCATTGTGCTGGCCGTTACACATTTCCGCACCATGGTCAATTGTCATCCTTTATGTCCCGATTAATTCGTAGGGGTTGGCTCCCATGAGCCGCTGACTAGGGTTAAGAACTCGATTAAAGTCAATTTTCTGGTGTTCGTTGCCAGCAACCAAGGCCGTTCTAATATTGAGGTCGGCAAGGTACTACGCTCACCTTCTTGTCCATCGATCTTGCATGTCGATTGGGTAATACACGGTGTGCTGCTAGAGTGTTGCAGAAGTGATCGCACTTATGGAATCTAAGGCGTCAATACACTGAGTTCCAACCAATGAATAGGAGTGAGAAAGGTTTAGACCAATCATTCGACGCTGCGACATCTAACACAGAGATGTTTGTACTAGCACCTAACATTCTACACGATTCGCTAGGCATTCAGATGGGTGTTCGGGTAATACTCGATAACATCGAGGTTCGAAAGGATTCAGAGAGAAGTGAAAGATCACGTTCAAGTAGGAGACAATCACTACTATGACTCCTATAGGCTCGTTATATTTCACATTGATTGAATAACATAGCAGAACCCCTTTTTCACTTATTAAGCCTCACTGGGACTTACATGCACCCCACATTATTATTATTATGTGTGCACCCACAATAATATTGCGATTTGCATGCTCATCTCAGTTCCTCCTAACTCATGTCAAATGGTTCCTCAAACTCGATTGCCAAACAGAGGTTATCAGAATGATAAGATCACAAGAATCTAAGGACTATGACATGCTATCAATGCATCATATTGTAATCATGTTATAGTGACGAGTGTGTGTTTGTACGCTACATCATAAACAAATGTACACTACTCATGTAATGTATACCACAGATGAAAAGACGAACCTTGAAATCTGGAGCTGAGTGTCATGGTCGCATTCCCGTTTTCAGAACTGTTCGGTTATAGTCTGGTTTTATGAAAACGTTTTTAAAACCAAGTTCACTATAACCAGTGGCTCTGATACCAAACTGTCACACCCCCAAACTACCACATGCGGAAACACCGCGGGCGTGTGACGTACCAGGATCCTAGCCACCAATCACATTGAACTCATACATATATTTAAATAAAGCTTTCATACATTAGCATAAAGTATTACAAAACGTTACATATCGTTCATTGTATACAGCGGAAGCATAACTCATTTATTAAGTGTTTCTAAATCCATGTGTGCATAACCATTAGGCTTGTATTGCGATTCCAAGTATCTCGACCCATGACCACTCCAGCATCCCAGACGGCAAGTCCCAATGATATAAACCTATAGACCTGCAAGTATGCAGACAAGTGTGTCAGACGATGCTGGTGAGTTCAAAGTTTTGTTAACGTGCTTAGATACCAGTTACCAGATTAAAACATTTCAATGATTCAATGTTGTAATAACTCTTTTACCACTGATGGCTTAAAGTTGTTTTGCCCAAACCCCATTGCCTCTATCAAAGCAATGGTCAAGACTGGGATCATTAGTTCACTCCTGACCTCCCCGGTGCGGTGTGAGGTTGCCAAACCTAAATTGCGCTATTAACTAATATCCCGTTGCCTCCCCGGCAACAATCGATAGATGGGACTTGATTGATAGATATGCGAGTATTAACAAACATCCCAATGACCCAGCATTCCTCCCTGGAACGTTTACCAAATGTCCCTCCCCGAGACGCATGCTTGGAAAAAAAAGCAGCGAACTCACCTTGGTTTGCTCGGTAAGTTTAGTTACTTTGTTATCAATTGATCAAGCATATCCTAACATGGTTTATCAATAACAATCAGTTTTGTATTCGCATTGAATCAAGTAATTTTGCCACATATTACACAAGTTGCACTCATGGATATAGCACATTATCATACGCATTATAACAGTTAACTATGTCATACATTATCCAAGTTATCACCGTTTATCCACGCAATAGATTTTCGTACCACATACAAACTTACTTCGCAAACCCAAGTTCGAATTACACTTAACAGATTATAGTGTGTATCGTAGGGGTGTGTGGCCCAACATAATTAACTTGATATAGGTGTGTGTGGGCCAAGTATGAAATGTGTACTCGCTTAAAAACATTGCACGACCCAGTTGGTTATTATCTACATCTAATTAAATCATGCAGCCCGGTTTACGTGTAAGGCCCAGTTATGTGTGTGACTGATCCACGCATACGATCAGATCTCTCATGCTACTGGACCCCTTGTGCAATCCAGCCTACTACCTGGCCTAAGTACATGCCGATCTAAGATCTTTGCGGCCCAATGAAAGAGTGCAACATGCCAAGGTTGATAGTGTATGATCATACATAATCTGTTTATACTTAGTGCATCAATGGTGTGTGTGTGTGTGTGTGACTCATCGAAGCCCAAACAATATGCTATAACTCAAATAATATACAACGAAACTCCTATGTTTCGTCATTACCGGCTCCGACGACACTCCCATGTTTCGTCATCACAAGCTCCAACGAAACTCCCATGTTTCGTCGTCACAAGTTCCGACGAAACTCCCTTATCATTTTCCGATTATGGTTATCAGATCTATCCGCACTTTGGTAACAGTTATAAGCAAACATATCATCAACAACAATTAATCCAGTCAGACATCAACCCTAACATTCTAATCAAATCATCAGTATAATGGTTTCACTTATTATCATGCAACCCTAATCGTCATCATCATCTAGCCGTTTCGTGTCTTATGATTATATCATGCATACTGTTCAAGAATTGGGTTTCTGTGTGTGAATTCAGACCCCCTTATCATCATAATCAACAAGCATTCAGGTTACATAATATTCCAACCAATTCATCACATGACCGATCATATACATTCAGTTCACATCATTAGTTTAACACCCACACATAAACAAGATCAAACCATTACGAATTAATATAAATACGAATTTACTAACCAAGGGGCTCGACTGGATGAGATGATGCCTCGATGGGGGAGAAGGGTTTACTGCCGTCCTTCGTTTAGGGGTATAGGGTTTGCAATGAGTTGTATATTATAACACTAGTATTTACGTAATATGAAGGGAAAGAGGAGATGGGCCGAGTGTGCTTAATGGTAGTGGCGGCCCAATAACATTGGCGACCGGCCCAAGGTAGTTTATATCGTGAATGCGGCCCAATAATTACTAGACACAATAAAAACCCAAATACACATTCAATCACACACAATAACATTTACGTTTAACCAGTTTGTCAAAGTCACTAGCGTTTAATAGATTCACCAAAGCAAAGAGTGTGAGAGAGAAAATAATCAGGAATCGGAATCACAAGACTGAAAGATACTAGCCTTGAGAGTTCGGGTTGTCACACTACCGATCAGTGAGGAAGACAGCACAAGGAAATTAGCAAAGATTTATCTTAGAGAGATTGTGGCATGTTATGGAGTGCCTGTTTCTATCTTGGTCAACCGAGGTGGTTGTTTTGTACCAAGGATATGGCAGGCGTTTCAGAAGGCGTTTGGGTCACGGTTGAACCTTAGTACTGCACTTCACCCTCAGACGGACGACCAAAGTGAACGAATGACACAGACTTTAGTATACATGCTACGTGCTTGTGTGATGAACTTTGATGAAAAATTGGAATACTCACTTGCCCTTAGTGGAGTTTCCCCTGCAATAATAGCCATCACACCAGCATCCAGACCGCCCCGTTTGAAGCTTTATATGGACGTATGTGTCGACTCCCGTTGTGTTGAATGGGGACTGGAGATAAATGCTTTATTGGCCCCGAGTTGGGTCAGGAAACCACAAACAAGACCGTTCAGATACGTGATCGTATCAAGTCAGCACATGATGTACAGAAAGGCTACGCCGATAAGCGGCTGAAACCGTTGGAATTTGAGTTCGGAGATATGGTTTTAATGAAAGTCTCACCTTGTAAAGGCGTGGTACGATTTGGAAAGCGTGGGAGGTTGAACCCACATTATATTAGACCTTTCGAGATCCTGGAAAGGATCGGGACCATGGCTTATAAGCCAAAACTTCCAGAAGCTTAACCGTATTGATGACACGTTTCACGCGTCTAATCCTAAGATGAGTCTGACTCAAGAAACAGTCGTTATTCCCGCAAACAAGATTCATGTTAACGACAAACTCCAATTTATTAAAGAACCTGTTAAGGTTGCGGACTGGAAGTCCACGAAACGCGGAGAAGTCGTAATTGAATTGTTGAAGTTCGTTGGAATTCACATCATGGCCCAGGATTTACTTGCTAACATGAAGGCCAAATCAAGTCTAAGTATTCATGCCCATTTCACAACTCCCCTGCAATCTATAACATAGCTTGAATTTCGGGACGAAATTATTTTAACCGGCGGGGGGGGGGAATGTGACAATTGACACTTTACCATGAATTCCGTACTATAATAAACAGTAATTTGTGCTTTAATGACTGTGCATGATTAAATTAACAAGACAAATGAATTTCTGATTACTGTCATATACATACAATGGCATTTCATGTTGCAAGATTTTTATCTTTATCACATGCAACCCAATATGGTTTAATTAGTGCACGAAACAAAGTTAGCACAGTTATCTGACAATCTAGAAGTACTGACGGGAGTTCAGTACTCAGATAGACATGATGTTAAGACACAGAATGAGGCCCGGAACCAAGTGATACACTAGTGTAATGTGTAGGGAAGTACGGATTACAAAACTACCTTCCTAGTGAAAACTTAGGTGCCGAAAGTGCTAGAAACACACTAAAACTGCAGAATTCTGCAGAAAATAAATAAATTCAGCAATTTTCAGCATTTTAACAACTAAATATAATACATAAATGTGGTTTAATGGCCCAGAATACTTTCCTAGGTATCGGGAATCAAAACTGTCACAAAAGGGAACATAAAGCACACTAAACTGTGTAATTTAGCACCTTAACGAACTGGTAACCAACCGAACAACCGGACACTACCCGAAACACCAAATTTTCACTAGAAGCATTGTTTTAACACTTCTGAGCTAGTTACGGACATCGAACATCATAATACATCTAATAAACATATAACACCTAAAACACTAACTAGTTCCCTTGTGTCACGGCCCCAGCCCCGGTTTTACCCGGTCAAGAGCCGCGGAACGGGAATCCGTGGTATTTATGATGTGACAGCGGAAGATTTTTAACAGGATCTTTTAAAACTCAAAATGCCCAATTATTTTATTCCATAAATTGGAGATAACCCCGTAATTTACAATAGAGGAATTTAACTAGGAAATTCCCTGATTTATTAAAAGATGTTTATTTAATTTAACTGAGCCACCTCTTCAAGCTTGTTAGTGCTCCGTAGCACGTGTCCTTGATTTACAGCAGGTCACCTGAAACATGTTTTAAAAAATATTTTATCAGCGGGGAAATGCTGGCGAGTCACTCATTTTGCATAAAATGACACATAGTTATAAATTACAGCATAAGAGCGATTACAATGGCTTCTATCTTATTTTTATCTTGCGCCGTGTCACAATGGTGACGATGGTCATACCACTATTGGGTCCCACCCCAAGTAGTGATGATTATCACTGTTAGGTCAATGAACCTAACCGTGATTATCCCGGTTAGGTCAATGAACGTAACCTGGAGAAAATTAGTAATGTGCACAATACCCCACTAGCCAGTGATTCAAGATATCCACGACTTACTCCCTGTAATTATAACATTTGAAAATGGAGTATTGTAAAATACTTTTGATAAAAAGAGAATGACTCACATTGCAGATTTTATACGGGCAGAGTTTAGCCTACTGATTAGCCTTTTGAACTAAATTAAATAACATATACACGAACTAGGTCAGTAACTTAATACAGCATTTACGATAACTCACGAGATTAAACCTTCACAACGAATGACAAAGTGCGATACTTAAACATCCATCGAATTCACGACGAATGACAAAGCATAAACCCTAATGTGGGCAGCACTTAAACATCCATTGGATAGTTTCAATCGATCGGACATTGAATCGTAGCAGCGATCGAGTTAATACCCAGTATCGGAGCAGCACCCCACTAATTGAGGTTGTATTTTTGACTTCAGAGTAATAGCACTTTGTTTTTGTGTTTGGATTTCGACACCAGTGGACTGTGCATGAAACAAGCTATTTATAGCTGAAAATTGACATTGTCGCGGCCCGCGTAAACCATCCATCATATCTTACGCGGCCCGCGTGGCCGCCTAGTCTACGAATAGGTTTGATTGGTCACGAGTAGGGTCAACAGGTGGTTGATACGTGGCTCGGGAACACTTACCCGGTCAAAGTACATGTTGATGCGGCCCGCGTAAGACAAGGCTTGTCTTTTACGCAGCCCGCCTGGGAACCAGAATTCTATTTTTCTTGATTTTAAGTATGGTTTAGGGTTTCCGGGGTTCGGGTTCGTACTTACGGGTATTTTTAAGACATATTTGAGAGTCCTTACATCCTCCCCACCTTATTTAAAAAATCTCGTCCTCGAGATTCATTGAAATAAGTGAGGATACTTTCGCTTCATCTCCGATTCCAGCTCCCAAGTGTACTCAGGTCCTCTTTTCGATTCCCATTTGACTTTGACTAGCACTAACCGTTTGTGTTTGAGAAACTTAACCTTTCTGTCTTCGATCTGAAGAGGTTTCTCAACAAATTTTAATTTTTCGTTTACCTCTATATCCTGAAGAGGTACTACCAAAGATTCGTCTGATAGACATTTCTTGAGGTTGGAAATATGAAATACATCATGTACTCCAGCTAACTCCTCTGGTAGTTGTAAACGATAAGCAACTAGTCCTATACGTTGGATCACTGGGAATGGTCCTACGTATCTTGGACTTAGCTTTCCTTTCTTACCGAATCGAACTACTCCTTTCCAAGGAGAAACTTTCAATAGTACTTTGTCTCCAACTTGAAACTCTAGTGGCTTGCATCGATTGTCTGCATAACTTTTCTGGCGATCTTGAGCCGTCTTTAGTCTTTCCTTGGTTTGAGTGATCTTGTTGGTAGTTTCTTGCACAATCTCTGGACCTGATAATTGACTTTCTCCTATTTCTGCCCAACAAACTGGAGTTCTGCACTTTCGTCCGTACAGTGCTTCGAACGGGGCAGCTTCAATACTTGAATGATAACTATTGTTATAGGAGAATTCGATCAAAGGTAGGTGGTCGTCCCAGTTTCCACCAAAATCTATTACACATGCCCGGAACATGTCTTCCAGGGTTTGTATTGTCCTTTCACTTTGTCCATCTGTTTGTGGATGACATGCCGTACTTAAATTTAGTCGGGTTCCCATTGTTTCCTGGAAACTTTTCCAGAAATGAGAAGTGAAACGACTATCTCTATCCGATACAATGGAGAGTGGAACTCCATGTAAGGATACTACTTCATCTACATACAACTTGGCTAACCTTTCCATGCTAAAGGTTTCTTTCATGGGTAGAAAATGAGCTGATTTGGTTAATCGATCCACAATTACCCAAATCACATCATTACCTTTTCTGGTTTTGGGTAACTTAGTAACAAAATCCATTGTTATGAGTTCCCATTTCCATACAGGCATTTCTAATTGTTGTAGTAGACCTGAAGGTTTCTGGTGTTCTGCTTTAACTTGTGAACAAGTAAGACACTTAGAAACATATCTAGCTGTGTCCTTTTTCATTCCGTTCCACCAGAAGTTATTTCTTAAATCTTGGTACATCTTATTGCTACCAGGATGTATGGTATACCTAGACTTGTGAGCTTCTTCTAGAATTTGATTCCTTAATTCTCCCTGCTTAGGTACCCAAATTCGTTTCTTATGGAATCTCCAGATTCCATCACTACCTTGCTCTAAGTCCTTTATTCTTCCTTTCATTCCTTCAGCATCATCTTGGATTGTTGTTTCTTGAATGCTTTTTAGTTGATTCATTAAGTCTAATTGTAAACTTAATCTAAGAGCACGAACTCGTCTTTGTTTCTCATGATACTTACAGCTTAAAGCATCAGCAACTAAGTTTGCTTTTCCTTCGTGATATTGAATATCACAATCGTAGTCACTTAAAATCTCCATCCATCTTCTTTGCCTCATGTTTAATTCTTTTTGCCCAAATATATATCTTAAACTTTTATGATCTGTATAGACAGCAAACTTACTTCCATACAGATAATGCCTCCAAATCTTAAGGGCAAAAATTATGGCTGCTAATTCTAAATCATGAGTCGTATAATTTTCCTCGTGCTTTTTCAATTACCTTGATGCATACGCAATTACCTTTTTGCGTTGCATTAGCATACATCCTAATCCTAGCTTTGAAGTATCACAATATACTTCAAAATCTTCTGTTCCTTCTGGTAAGGCTAGAATTGGTGTATTGGTTAATTTCTGTTTTAAAATCTTAAAAGCTTCTTCTTGTCTAGGTCCCCACTCAAACTTAACTAATTTACAGGTTAACTTAGTTAATGGCACGGCTATCTTAGAAAAATCCTTAATAAACCGTCTATAATATCCGGCTAATCCTATAAAACTTCTAATCTCCATTGCTGATTGTGGAACCTTCCATTTGGTGATTGCTTCTATCTTAGCAGGATCTACATGAATACCATCATAATTCACCATGTGTCCTAAGAATTGCACTTCCTGTAGCCAAAATTCACATTTCGAGAATTTGGCGTAAAGCTTTTCTTTTCTTAACAAAGTTAAGAGTGCATGCATGTGCTTACAATGTTCCTCCTGACTTTTGGAATAAATAAGTATATCGTCGATGAAGACAATTACAAATTTATCCAAGTATGGTTTACAGATTCTATTCATCATGTCCATAAATGCTGCAGGAGCATTTGTTAACCCAAAGGGCATGACTGTAAACTCGTAGTGACCATACCTCGTTCTGAAAGCAGTTTTAGGTATGTTTTCTTCTTGTACCTTCAATTGATGATATCCGGAGCGTAAATCTATCTTAGAAAAATATCTAGCTCCCTGAAGTTGATCAAAAAGATCATCAATCCTAGGTAATGGGTATCGATTCTTAATCATAACCTTATTCAATTCTCTATAATCGATACACATTTGCATCGAACCATCCTTTTTCTTTACAAACAACACTGGAGCTCCCCAAGGGGATGAGCTAGGTTGTATGAATCCTTTACTTAGCAATTCATCTAACTGCTTTTTCAATTCTAGCATTTCGGTGGGTGCTAACCGATAAGGTGCTTTAGCTATCGGTGTAGTTCCAGGAATTAGATGGATTCTAAATTCAACTTCTCTATCAGGTGGTAATCCAGGTAGTTCTTCTGGGAATACATCCGAGTATTCTGATACTACTAGAATGTCCTTAAGTTCTTTACTTTTCGTGTTAATGATTACTGAAATCATATACACCATTTCGTGTTTTCTTGAGTAACTAGCCAATTTCATTACTGAAATGAATTTCATTGGCTTACGTGGCTTATCTCCTGTAATCACCACTACTTCTCCTGTGGGTGTATGAATTTCTATGGAATTTTTATCACAAAGAATTCGTGCATGGTTGGCTACTAACCAATCCATTCCTAACACAACATCGAATCCGGCTAAATTCATAGGTAATAAGTTTGCAGAGAATTTATAGCCTAATAATTCTATCTTTCCTTCTTGCAAAACCTTATCTATGTTAATAAAATTCCCATCTGCTGTTTCGACTGTAAAAATCTGCCTAAGGTTGGTTAAGGGTAAGTTAAGTGCTTGGCAGAATGAAGTATTTATAAAACTTTGGTTTGCACCAGAGTCAAATAATACTTTTGCATATACGTTGTGAACTAGGAACATACCGGCTATCACGTCAGGAATCAGTTCGGCTTCCTGAGTCGTCAACTGGAAGGCTCTTACATTCCTTTTTGCTCCTTCTGCAGGTTTGGCTTTGTTATCTGCTGGTTTGTTTAGTTTTGGGCAGTCTGGCCTAAGATGTCCAGTTTCTCCACAGTTGTAGCAGACTGTAAATTTCTTCCTCCTGCAGTCTTCTTCTTGATGCCCTGGAATTTTGCAAAAATTGCAATATCCTTTGCATCTTCCAAAATGCTTCCTTTTGCAAGAATTGCAAAATGGACCAGTGGAAGATTGCCCAGTTCCTCTTCTCTTGAAATTGTTACGGTTACCCATACAGAATCCTTGGGTAATCTTTTGGGCTACTTCCTTCTTTCTATTTTCTTCTCTCGTCCGTACTAGTTCGTCAGTCAGGGTGTTGGCTATATCCACCGCATCATCAATTGTGCGGGGTTTCGCAGCCTTGACAATATTACGGATCTCGCCAATTAAGCCCCAAATGTAGCGAGATATAAGTACCGGTTCTGGCGAAGCCAGTGTTGGTACTACTCTGGCGTATTCGAAGAATGTTGAAGTATACCCTCGATAGTCAACGCCTACCATTTGATGATTTAGGAACTTATTTGTCATTTGTTCCTTTTCATACTCGGGACAGAATTTTCTTTCCACAAGACTCTTAAATTCTTCCCAGTTCATAGCATACGCCACCGTCCTTCCTTTTTCTTGTAGCACAGTGTTCCACCATTCTAGTGCCCCTTCTTTAAAAAGATTCGACGCATACATGACCTAGTCTTCTTCAGCGCATTTACTTATGGCAATTACTGCCTCGGTTTTCTCTAACCAACGTAATGCTGCAGTCGCCCCTTCGTTACCTGCAAACTCAGTTGGTTTACAGGCAAGAAATTCCTTGTAAGTGCAACCAGGTGTTGCAGCTTTCCTTCTTTTAGGAATTGGGACTTGCAGTATATTATCGTTATTGTTATTGTTGTTGTTGCCGCCTCCATTTACACTATTACTGAAGTTATCTTCTTGAGTATGTTTACTAGGAATAATTTGTTGAGGTTCAACAGGTTTCTGGGCAGCAGCAAGTATTGCTGGAATAGCATTGGCTATTCCCTGAGCAACGATATCCTCGATATCTTGCCTATTCAGCAATTGCTCTTCCTGATTTTGCTCAGATTGATTTACTTCATTAACTGGTTCATTACCCACGTTTGCCATCTGGTAATTAATTTATATAAGTGATTATCATAAATAATTAATATTTAAACATATTTAAACAATCGCACATAATTCACATAAACAATTATATAACAAAAATTGTCCATTTCTAGACTTCCATTTTTATATATTATAATATGCTTCTGTATACACTGATTATTTTACATAAGTTTTATTGTTTATTTTACACGTTTTATTTTTATTATTATATTATTATACAACCACAGTTATATTCTCACAACCTCCCTTTTGCTGATATTTTAGAAACGACGCTCCCTCTCGTCGTATTTCCAGGAGATCTGTTCTCCTATCTCCCGGATCCTACTTCCTGCATCCATCAACTCCTCGCCAAAATGACGGAGTTCTGCTAAATTTTCATTGCTCATTGGTGGATTTGGTGCAGGTTCTTGGTCGAACTGCGGTAACCAGGTATAAGGATTATTTAGGAGATTTTGAAACTCCCAATCATTGGTCCACCATTCATCCATTCCTAGAGGTTGGGTGTGTATTAGAGGGTCTGGAATGGCTGGTTCTAAGTTTATGGGAAGTTGGGTTTCAGCAGGATAAGGGTAGAGGTTGGTGTTGATGGTTCTAATGATATCACAGCTTGCCAATGCGCGATCTAATTCTTCCTGAAATGGCAACTCCTCGACTTGTTTAGAACTCTCCCCAATTTCCATTTCTACTTTCCTAGATCCTTCCCCGATCTCAATTCCTTTTCCTTTATCTATGGGATTCTCTATTTTGGGAATCTTTCTAGTCGTGGGTTTCCTCCTGCGTACACGCCTCCATCCTACAAATCTTTTTCTTTTCTTAGGCTTGGGTTTCTCCGGAGGTGGAGCGTTGAATTCCATAGGTTCTTCTATATCGGGTATGTACCCAGTAAAGTCTCTGGAAACTTCTATTTTTACCGGATAAAGATTGAGATTTTGAAGGGCTTCAGATAACTCATTCATGCTGTTTAGCATATATGCAAAAATGCACACAAAATGCTAAGTTAAAATTTTGATAATAAATTTTCACAGAAAACATTCAAATATTATTGTATACTGTGTGACTAATATTAATACAAAGGATGACTGAAAATTAAAACATACTAGGGTTTATTGTAAACTTATTTATTTACTGGACGAAATTTTTCCTTAGAATTTCTGGCTTGTAAGTGCTAATACTAGGTCAGGTTATTTAAAATTTTCCATTTATTGCTACAGTGGCTAACATATAGAGATCTGCCCATTTTTCATCTAATTTATCTTCCCATGGTGGGTTACTGCCTAATTTATGGGTTTCCTGATTAACTTTCACTTCTTTTGGTTGTGACTTCTTCATTTTCTCTTGACTTTTTCTAATAATCAAACTTCTTTTATTAGGAGAAAGTGGTTTCTCATAATTGGCTTTACGAACAAATATTCCCTCCTCAGTATTTACTGAGTATCTTGAGGATTTTGTTTGGGATGAACTTCCCTTCTCTTTTGGTGAACTATCTAATTTAAGATAGATGTTCGAAAGCTTTTGCTTACCCATACTGTAATTTAACAAATAGTCAGTTAATAAAACACATAATCACAAAATGGCAATTAGGAAAATTAAGTATTTTGAAATACTTAATAGGCTTTAAATCAGTGGCTTGATCAGTGTGGCTCTGATACCACCTTTTCCTGTCACGGCCCCAACCCCGGTTTTACCCGGTCAAGAGCCGCGGAACAGGAACCCGTGGTATTTATGATGTGACAGCGGAAGATTTTTAACAGGATCTTTTAAAACTCAAAATGCCCAATTATTTTATTCCATAAATTGGAGATAACCCCGTAATTTACAATAGAGGAATTTAACTAGGAAATTCCCTGATTTATTAAAAGATGTTTATTTAATTTAACTGAGCCACCTCTTCAAGCTTGTTAGTGCTCCGTAGCACGTGTCCTTGATTTACAGCAGGTCGCCTGAAACATGTTTTAAAAATATTTTATCAGCGGGGAAATGCTGGCGAGTCACTCATTTTGCATAAAATGACACATAGTTATAAATTACAGCATAAGAGCGATTACAATGGCTTCTATCTTATTTTTATCTGGCGCCGTGTCACAATGGTGACGATGGTCATACCACTATTGGGTCCCACCCCAAGTAGTGATGATTATCACTGTTAGGTCAATGAACCTAACCGTGATTATCCCGGTTAGGTCAATGAACGTAACCGGGAGAGAATTAGTAATGTGCACAATACCCCACTAGCCAGTGATTCAAGATATCCACGACTTACTCCCTGTAATTATAACATTTGAAAATGGAGTATTGTAAAATACTTTTGATAAAAAGAGAATGACTCACATTGCAGATTTTATACGGGCAGAGTTTAGCCTACTGATTAGCCTTTTGACCTAAATTAAATAACATATACACGAACTAGGTCAGTAACTTAATACAACATTTACGATAACTCACGAGATTAAACCTTCACAATGAATGACAAAGTGCGATACTTAAACATCCATCGAATTCACGACGAATGACAAAGCATAAACCCTAATGTGGGCAGCACTTAAACATCCATTGGATAGTTTCAATCGATCGGACATTGAATCGTAGCAGCGATCGGAGTTAATACCCGGTATCGGAGCAGCACCCCACTAATTGAGGTTGTATTTTCGACTTCAGAGTAATAGCAATTCGTTTTTGTGTTTGGATTTCGACACCAGTGGACTGTGCATGCAACAAGCTATTTATAGCTGAAAATTGACATTGTCGCGGCCCGCGTAAACCATCCATCATATCTTACACGACCCGCGTGACTGCCTAGTCTACGAATAGGCTTGATTGGTCACGAGTAGGGTCGACAGGTGGTTGATACGTGGCTCGGGAACACTTATCCGGTCAAACTACATGTTGACGCGGCCCGCGTAAGACAAGGCTTTTCTTTTACGCGGCCCGCCTGGAACCAGAATTCTATTTTTCTTGATTTTAAGTATGATTTAGGGTTTCCGGGGTTCGGGTTCGTACTTACGGGTATTTTTAAGACATATTTGAGAGTCCTTACACCTTGATTTCTAACTAGATTAACAAACTACCCATTACACCCTAACTAAACACTGTTACAAAGTTTCATATAGCACTGAAACATTGTTACAGTCCAAACAAATAAAAGATCACATGCTAAAAACCTAAATCCAAACGTAGAACCGGTAAATCCTCCTTTATGCAATAACCCCCCCCCCCTAATTCACGGTTATGGACATGGGGTCCACCTCTTGATTTTCTTTCCATTGTTTATTAGATTTGGTCATTTCTTTTGAAACATTAGGACCAATAGGTTATAAAATGTTGGAAGCTAGTTTTATAAAACCCAAGGATAATCATCTTCTTTCATTACACCTTCTTCACAACTTCATCTCTTCCTCCCCTTCTTCTAGCTTACGGCCCAAACACACCCACATACTACATCCATTTTCAAGCAATTCCAATACAATCTAAGGTGATTTAGAGGCATAAGAAGCATATCTAAGAAGGTGGGAGGCATTGGAACTTGAAGGACCTTCACAAGGAGCTATTAACAAGAAAAATTCAAGCAAAAAATATTTTTAGAAAATCACTTTACAAGTTGTGAAGGTCTAAATTCTTCAAGAATGATATTTTTAAATAAATAACCACATTTTAGAGGGTAACTAAGCTTACTAAATACACTAGTAAGTTACTACAAATTTTTATAAATTTTCAAGTTCATAAAGTAGTGATTTATGCTTGTTTTATGGCACTTGTTAGGTATTGTTTGGATTATTGTTGATTGTGATGATTTATAAAAGAAAATGACATGCTTTGAAAGCATGGAAACCTCCATTTTTAAGGGGAAACTATGGCAAATTTTTTCTAGAAATTAGACACTTAAAATATTTTTAAACAAATATTTACATATTTTAACCATGATTTTTCATATAAAGTTTGCCATAATTTTTGTTACAAAACTTACAAAATATTGGAGGTTGGTTTTTGATAATAAAAATGACTAAATATGTATTTAGGAGAATATATATTTAGATATCACCATGTGTGTGATTATTTGTATATTATGTGTATTAGTTATATTATTTTAGGGCTTGAAATAATATAACTCACCAAAATACCAAGAAATACAATACTAAATGTAACCAAAAATTCCAGGAAATAAATATACAAATTATACCCAAAATATTAGAGGAACCGAACAAGGAGTATAACTTACAATAAATATTCCGGAATTAGATTCGTAAGTATATTTTGGCAAACGGTATTTTGGAAACAAAGAGAACAAAAATATGATTTTCATAAGTATTATAAAATAAATCATATTGTTGACAAGAAGAAAATATATTATTTTTAAGTAAGGAAGAATATATGTTTTCTTGAATTATTAGAAAGAATAATATTTTTGGAGTAAATACATATTTTCTTAAACAATTCAGAATATATTATTTTTGGGGAGAAAAATGGATTTATATATATTTTCTAAGTTAATCTTGAAAATATATTATTTTTGAGGTTTATATGAAAATATAATTATTTTTTCCAAGGAAGGATTATAGATAATACTCTATAATAGATTTCTTAAAATATATATATTTTAAGAATACAAATTGGTGATTTTTATTAAAAATAAATCTTCCGGAAATTGAAATGTAAAAATTAAGTATAAAGATACTTAATAAATACAAGGAAATATGTATTGTTGTACATACAAATACACACCAGAATACGCCACCAATACTTGGTAAAATACACAAGTTTAAGAACACGAGTATGAATACACCCATCCTTGGGGAAGGTTATACATGTACAAATACAATATGTGGCAAGTTAAAATATATCATTTTAACTAATATTCTAAAATTTAATAAATATAATTTAAGTTAAAATATTTATTATTTTAACAAATAATTATATACTTTGGAATATTATAATATACATCAATGATGTAACTCAGAATACACCAAGATTTCCAAAACAAGCCTTAATGAATAACTAAGATAAAGAGTCGTTACACGACCTAAACGTCTAATAAAACATGGCACGTGTGTAGGTAGTTGTACGACTCATAGAAGGACCTTGAGCATACGAGATAGCAGGACGCAAACTTGTGAGTTCATGTCCCCCTTTTCTCTTAACTGTTTTAGGATTTATGACTCTCGGGGGTGGAATACATGTTACGAATGTTCAAACGGTATGATTTGGCTATGAAATGAACTGTTAGATCATGTGAGCATAGATTGAAATTGAAATGCTAATAACTCTCATAAGAATCATGGAGAAAGGTTAGATCTAACGGGTATGGCCGAGACCCACTCATGGTCCTTATGTGACCACTTAGAGTGCTTTAGTGTCCCAGTCGAGGTGATTCGACAACGGTCAAGGGGATTTGACACAGTCAAGGTGATTTGATACGGTCAAGGGAATTTGACACAGTCAAGGTGAATTTGACACAGTCGAGGGGAATTTGACACAGTCGAGGGGATTCGACAAAGACAAAAGTCTACTCATATTGAATATTCCCTATGTCTTCACATACATTAATGTCCTTGCAAAACATTAATTTGATCTTTTCATAGACGCTTTTCATACATGTTTTCAAAGGAGTCTCTCAAATGTTTACAAGCTTATCAGTACTCATACAAAACGCATGAACTCGCTCAACTTTTATTGATGTTTTGAAAATTACATGTATTTCAGGAAACAAGTTGGATCTTGGGCGTTGGTGTTGTTTCGGGATATAAATAACAAGTTTAGATGTCATCCACTTTTGTTGGTTTGTAACTGAATTCAGAGGTTGTGTTGTTTGAAACTTAAACGACTGGTGTTGTAATATTTTAAACTTTATGAATGGATGAACATCGTTTTGATCATATAGTTGTTTATTATAATTGAATGCAATGAGAACCAATCAAGTCACAAGCATACGCTTCCGCAAATATCAGGGTGTGATAGTAACTACGCAGGTATGCCTTCTATTTTCTTCTTTTTCACAGCCGCAATGAACCTTAATAACATAGGGATTATTAGGGTTTCTCCGATTGATAGTTTATGTGTTGTGTGCGTGATACTACTACGACTTATTGATTCCCGGTCAAATGATTTGAGACTTAATTGAAAAGTAAATAGAAACAGATTATCATGGGGTAGCCCTAATTTGCCATTTCTTTTTCATTGTAATGATTTTGACTAAATTTGAAGCTGTGATTCCAAGATCATGAAGAATTTTGGGTTTTGATTGAAGTTTATTGCGTTTTGCTTTGTGGAAAGATGGCATAAAGTTCAAGGATTTGTGATGTTTCTTTATTATTACATTAATTTTTATCTTTTGCTAATCATTTTTATATTTCTTTGTTTTCTGTTTGCATTTATCATCAGCAACATCAGGTGTTAGCATATTGGTTGTCGACACCGTTTCTGTGTGAATGACATAGAGAGGGAGCGAACATAGATATGTCATAGCATTAACGACAGTGATATTTTGGTGTCAGAAATGCATGTTTCACTCTGGCGGAGATCGATCGGAAGAGAAGTTGTCGTTGCTTGGTCAGAGAAGAAGAGTCGAAGGATACTGCCTCTTCTTATTTGGGCATGAAGGGTGGGTTATGTTGCTTTTGTCTTATTGGAGCACGTTATATAAGTTATATGACTCAATAAGCTTTTCTTTACTAACCAGATCAATGATGCAATTTCTAGAATGATTACGTTCATTATGTTCTTTAGTCTACTGGTGCGATTCATTGTTATATCCTCTGTTCATGTATAAACAAGTTTCTTTTAACAACATTCAAATATAAGTTTTGGATGGCGTTACGTGTAATATTGAAGCCACATATTGCATCCAATATAGAATTATGCCCTTTTTACCAAATACATACGGATTCATTGAAATTAAGTTTTATGAACGCTGAAATTTGTAACCATTATAATTGCCTATGTTCATGACCTTTGTTTTAAATTGACATTTGTAGGGATCAATGAAAACTTGAGTTAACGAGGAGGAACTTCCGGAGAGCATGTTAAGGATCGACAAATGGCTAAGGAATTTTGCAGGTTTTTTCAGGAACTTTCACTACTACTAGGTTGGTGTTTTGATAATTATCTGATTATATTCATGCAATTGTGCTCCTTATGTGTTGGGTATTGTGGCAGCATCGAAATAAGAAGTCTTTAAGCTGGTAAACACTTTAATATTTAAAGTTGTAGAAGAGGTCAAGGAAGTTTCATGAATGGATGTAACAGCGCTCCGAGTCCAATGGCACCACATGGAGTAGCTGGTGCAATTTTGACAGTTCCCGTTGATGTGCTTTAGTTTGTTTACTATATGGTGATGAATTATGACCTGCTGGTGTATTTAATTCTCTAAACATCTTGCTACCCCGTCAGAAAACAGAAGTAATCACCATAATACCTTAACTTGAAATACATCATTGCATGTCGTTTACATCTCCGCCCCGGTATTCCGTTCGCATAACGGCACCACAATTGACTGAGAAGATGACTCCCTTTCTGCTTCCCCCGTCTCTGATTTCAGGCCTGAAACCCAAAAACGTTGGTAACGAACACTAAAATGGTGATGGTGGCTGGAGTGTATCCGCGTGGAACGACTTTCGTTAACGCCGGTAAACTTCCAACTGTACACGGAACATTTCTACTGAGTTGATTGTAAGTAAGATAAAGAGTTTGAAGTCCAATAAACTCACCTAACATAGTCGATGTTTTATCGGATATAAAGTTCCGAATGATGGATAAAAACCCAAGGTTTTTCAGCTTCGATAATGTCGTCCGAATGGTATTGGGGGTTTGGAATGGTATTCTAATTCTGTGGGTTCTTTTAGAAAATAATTTCAAAAGATTACAAAAGGTCAAAGGCGGTTAATAGTTGCTTGGAATCTGATTTTTGATTCTTTCATATCAGCTACTCTTGGACTGAAATTGTAAAAACGACCCAGTCTATCTTTGATAAAAAGTTATAAAATATGTGTTGTGTGTGTTTAATGGTTAATAAAATACCTGGTTGGTAAATAATAGTGTATATATTTCCGTTTCAATTCTATTAAAATTTTGTCTGACCCGGCGCGAAGCGCGGGAGAACCTACTAGTATAATAACAAAGGGTGAAAGCTCTTAGGAACAATCCCGGTTTTCCTGTTTTCCACACCTACATCTGCCGGTCAGTGTCTTTATCATCAGGCAGTCTTCCTCAATTCGCTATAGGGTGAGAAAGAAAGAGATGGGGATTGTCTTCTCCGACGAAACTTCGGCAGCCCACCTCTCCGGAGGTGATGGGTTTAAAGGTGGTCTGTAGCAAGACGATGGTGGTTGATAGCGGCAACGGCCGCCTCCAGAGGCGAGGCAGATGCCAGACGCCATGGTGACAACTGCGTTGTTTTTCACGGTGATGGTGACGACGGAGTTGTTTTTCACTACGATGGTGGCGAGGTCGTGGAAACAAGGGGTTATGGTTCCGTAAATCCAACTAATCTTAACCACCAGTTGTCATTCCGCTTGATGTCCTAGACTGTAACTGTATACATGTACTCTCACTTTCTCTCAAAAGGGTTTATTATTGTGCAGATAAATGGCTTGCTAACACACGAAACTGGGCTAAAAGGATTCAAGAAGAATGGAGGATTCTCGTAAAAGACTTACCTGGTCTGTTTTGCTAGATTTTGCATGTTTTATGTTTTACATTTGGGTTTATATGAAATTTGTTATTTGGTTATAGATATGATATTTGTTACGGACTTACGGTTTATGAATCGAGGATGGGTCTTTTAAAAGCGTCGTAATGGGAGCTGAAGGGACGCCGTATCATGGTTGTATTTTTTCCTATGATGTGTGCTTCCCTAAAACCTATCCTCATGATCCACCTGTACGTTTTATTATTTTCTTTTCCACTGTATCCTATGGTTTGAAATTATTATGTAATAAAGGGTGTTCATCGGGTCCCTCCGGACCTGTACTGAACCGCAACCAGAAAATTAGGACTAATGGAACCAAGAACCAGAGCAATCCAAAATGGTTTGGTATTTAGTTCTGAAATTTCGGTTTAAAACTGGTTTTGTCCCTAACTAGATAATAAAATGAATATAAATCGGTTTAAAGTGTTATATGTTTCGAAAACCATAAATATAACATGTGCAGTTTCAAGTTTGAAAATAATAGTTATAGAATATATCAATTCAGTTCGGGTTTACAGAAGAAGAAATTTACGAAGGGAACATGTTAATTATATATTGATTAGAAAC
This sequence comes from Helianthus tuberosus, assembly GCA_030545235.1. Classification (NCBI taxonomy): domain Eukaryota; kingdom Viridiplantae; phylum Streptophyta; class Magnoliopsida; order Asterales; family Asteraceae; genus Helianthus; species Helianthus tuberosus. The sequence goes on along the minus strand of CM060412.1, from coordinate 129,251,940 downwards.
TATATTTATTATTAAATAGAAGGAAAATGTGTTAAGTTGGGTGTCAAAAGAAATGTTAAAGATTGATTGAAGGGTTGTCCATTGAGCGGTAGGTTTATGTATATTATACGGTTTGAAGTTTTGATACTTGCTTATTTAGGTTTCGTATGCTTGAGCCCTAAATGACAAATTATATGTTTAAGTTTGTTGAATATTCTGCCTCTTTTTGGTTTGCAGATTTCTTAGTATCAAGCACTAACCTTAAAACAAAGGCAGGTAAGCAAAAAAAAAAAAAAAGCCTTTCCATTTGCTTTCAGTTTGCAGATTATGTATTAAAATGTGGACTCAATAGTTTGAAAAGTCATATGGACAGCTGTAGTATTTTGTTTATATCATTCTAGATCTGGAGCTATGTTTCTACGCTTGCTACTTACTCCGTTATGGTTCTTATTTCGTACTTTTGGTACTTCTTTGGTGGTTACAAATGTCACACCCCGAAATATCAGAGCATTGGCGTGACTGGACTGGTATCTTCATTGCACAGCGGAAGCAAATAAGCTAAGTCTTTCTAGAAATTGAACGCCCGCTAAGTACTCGACTCTTCATGGTTCTCCTATTCCAACCGTGCCTTGTCTTAGAACTGTAACCTGAGAAAGAAACATGCGAAAAATCAACATAAAGTTGAGCGAGTTCATAGGTTGTTTGTAAAAGATTTGAAATAAATCTTTTTGAAATAACCGGTTTTTGAAGTATTGTTGAGAAAACGAATTTAAAATCATTTTCTTGTCAAGTTATACAGAAACTTTGTATGAAAACATGGTATGTATCTTGTATAATTCAAGTATTTCTGTATGTATCATGTATTCTTGTATAAATCACGTATTCTTGTATGTATCATGTTTTCTTATATGAATCAAGTATTCTGTATGTATCTTGTTGTTAATGGGTTGCAAGGCCATTAACATGTGACACGACATAGGAAGTCACCAAACCATAGGCATTTTTCTGTAGTCGATTCACGACTGAGACACAAAAACACTGCTTGGTAAAAGAGTGGCCAAGAGTGGGGCTGCCCGGAACCCATTAGATCTAACCTTTTGTTCTGCGGTCTAAGTATGTACACGATTAATGGTGCTTATGGTACCCTATTCGTGACACTATTTCTCGTATCATTCCTCAAACGCATCATATCAAGTATCAATTTTCAGTTCTTGTATTCTTTATGTCAAGTATCAATTCTCATGTGTTTGTATACTCTTGTATTTTCTCGTAGTTTAGAAAACTAGAATTCGTGTGTAAACGCTTGTTTGAAAAACCAGTATAAAACATAAGCTTTTCGTAAACCATTTGTGTCAGATAAATCTTGCTTGTAAAATGGTTTATAAATATGTAATTCATGTATGCTTTGCAAAAAGTGCATGTCTTTCCACCCCGAAAACATTTAGAAAAATGTAAAACCGTAAAAGGTGGGGTTATGAACTCACCTGAATATTCCTGTGCAAAGCTAGCTAATTTACGACTTCGTGGTGTCGTTTCCAAGACTTGACTTGCTAGCGTGCATTCTACAATATTCCTAACACGGAATATCTTATAAGTTTCTAAATAAACGCAGTAACTAAACTACGTGTCTTTGAGCTCTACCGAATCGTTGACAAAGCGATTTGACGGTAAATTGTTAACTTAATAAAAATGATTAAGTTATACTTGTTAAGATTCGCTTACTAAGTCTAGAAAGTACTTAGTTTTTGAGAATTTCGAATATATAAATATTTACACAAAATATATATATATATCGATAGGATAGTGTTTATCGTTTCGAGGGGTCGTACGCGTATGTAACGAATGTTTTATGAAAATAATGTATAATAAACTCGTATTATATATCGTATGCCGTCTAGGCGTTTGAAATAAATATAACTTATATTTATTTAATAGCATTTTCGTGTTGAAATAAATATATAAAATATATTTATTTTATAAAAGAATTGTCGTTTTCGTATGTTGTAAGTTGTTATCGAAGGAAACTTTATATTTGTATCTCGTAAATGTCGCTTATAACAATAGTTGTCGTTTTACAAGAAAAGCACGTTTTTATAATAAAACTCGTTTTGTTTTATGGGTTTTCTCGAAAAACGGGCAGAGTTTCCTCTGTTTTTGGACGCCCCGACAACACAAGTTGTCATTATTTTTCAAAACCAATCAATATTCAAACAACGAAATCAATATTTATGTAAATCTTGTCGAATATTTTGAGATGTGAACTATATATAATCGATTCGAGCTCGTTTTTCACGTAATGTTAATATTATGAAAAATAACAAAATAAATGTGCCGCTTAATATTTACCAAGTCTTCGCGTCGGGTTGTTGACTGAGTCAACTGAGTTGACCAGGTTTGACCGAGTCAACTGAACCTAGTTGTCTGACCGAACCGAGCCGTCTGACCGAAGATGTTGACCGCAGTTGACCTGTTTTGACTCGCTGAGTTGACCGAGTCAACCCGAACCGTTTCAGAATTTGACTAAACCGCCCGAACCGAACCCGATCTGAGCCGAGACCCGCAACTCGAACCCGCTGACTTGTTGACTGAGCCGCACGGAGACACCCGAAGCTGAGATTGGAACCTGTTAATCCAAGAGGCTTGATCCGAAAACAAAACCTGAACCGACTAACTTGAATCCGAAACTGAATCAACAAGACCGAGCCACCTACCGGAGTCGCGAATAACCACCATCATCTTCACATCACCGGTGAAACTCACCGGTCCGAAGCAAGAACCGCCGGATAAAAGTCCCAACCACCGGATAAATGGACCGACCGACACTTCCAAACAGGGACCCGTCGGATAACAACAAAATCCACCGGACCGAGACGCCGACCTCCGGTCGCTCACCACCATCATCGGTTCTCCCTCTCTCTTCTGCCTCTCTCTCATCTCGATCTCTTCTCTCTTTCTGTCTCTCTCTCCTGTTCGTGGCCGCCGCACCACCACCAGACGGTGGTGGTGGTGGTGCTCTGTTTGTCAGACGAAAAAGGGGGGGTATCGAGCTGAGTGAGTGTGTGTCGCCGGAGGAACTCGTCGCCGGTAACACGACCGGCAGCCGGCCGTGTGTTTGTCTGGACAGGAAATCGAGAGAGATAAGAGGGTGATGCTCGAGTCTTGTTGTATCTTTGAGGAGATGAGGGGTTTATTTGGCTGTGGATGTTGTTTGAAAACATAACCGAGAGAGAGGGAATGGAGAATGAGAGCTTGTTCTTTCATTTGGGTGATATTTATTTTATGTTTGTGTGTGAATATGCAGACAAAGAGAGAGTCCTATATATAGAGATTTAGGGATTAAGGGTTTTTGTGTGTATTTGTATTACATTCAGGTCGCATCTTCTACCCTTTGAATTAAGATCTTTTGTAAAGATTTTGCAAGATTATGAGAATCTTGTTTAGATTTTCGTAAATCTTAATAAGATTTTGATAAGATTTTAAGGGACGATCTACTATATTATGTGCAAGTTTAGGCTTGTGGGTTTTGGGCTTGGGCCCAGGGCCCACAAGCCCATCTCACGTGTGAGTGGCCCGTAATTCCTACGAGACCCGATATCGCGACCCATACTCCATAATCATAAAATATTTGTGTAACATCCATATTTGTCGGTGTCGTCAGTATTTCGTACGGTTTCAGTCCGTTGTCATTTGATGTTTCGCAGATTCCACGCGAATCCTCATACGCGTACTGTATAGCAGAACAAACGTTTCTGGGCACTCCAAGGGCCTAATTAAGTTAATTTGCGCTGTAATCACTATTTATTGTCGCGTAATTCACCTGTTAATCACGTAATTAAGGGCGTAAATTACCGGTTGTCACATTCTCCCCCTGTTAATAAAATTTCGTCCTCGAAATTTAGACTATGTTAACTCCTCAGAGTTACGTTATGTGTAGAAAATACGAATAGTACCAAAGTGAACGATTATGAAGTCGAATCAGGACTTATTCGAATGATGTGAATTCAAGGACGTATCACAATATGCAAATGAATTCTAGAAATGATTGCATCCAATAATTGAATTCAGATTTCAACAAGCTCAAATGTACTAGTTTGCATGAAACGCTCGATCCTGATCAGCGCAAGCTGCAAGTTCTACCGACGCCACAAGGTGTCGTAGTGAATGAAACAATTCAAATGTAGCGGTGATCGAACAAGTATCACCTGTGTTTTGCATCGAATGCTCAATCGTAATTAGCCCAAGCTACAAGTTATACTAGCACCACAAGGTGTCGAAATCAACAAACGACTTAATGGAGTCGTAGACCAAACAAATCTACCACGACTCGGAACAATGAAACGCTTGTTAAAACGAATTCGAATATGATGTTTCCAATACATCATATGGTGTTTTGAATTGAATATGTGTAATGAGCAAGTTCAAACAATTGAATTTGATTTCGGCGCAAGCCGACAATAAATACGTGTATCGTCAAGAAAACTTTTGGCATGGTCACAACGAAAAACCATGTACGTAACTTGAAAAGAAAGGGATTTCAAGAAAATGTGTTGACTTGATAACAAAGAAGCCAACAATTTCAAAAATGCGGGTCATTCGAATCACAAATCAATAATTAGATTTAGCGAAATAATATTTGAACTTTGATGAAACGCTTATTCGAAACGAAACCACATGCGTAACAAACGATGCATGCGTATCATATGAATTTTCAAGAAATGAAGCAAATGAGTATTCGCTATACCGAAAGAAATGATCGAGACCCAATGACCATTAAGAGGAGTAGAGATACGAAAATCTACTCAGTAAATGTGAAAGTCGAAATTTCAATAAAAGAAATTTAAGGACTTTACCTGGGGTTGCATGTGATAACCGTTTGTTAGGTGACATTACCATAGAATGTCGAATATAGCGTACTCGTCGTTAGCTGAAATAGGGGAATACGGTGACTTGCGTCTTTTCTTAGCATGACTCGTGTCGTTTGCAGGACCGCGTGCCCACTGCCGCTTCCTGATCGATAGTCGTATGTGACGTACTTCAACCTCCGTTGATGTATAGCTTAAGTCTCACGTATGCCTGTGCGCTAGCGTTTTGTTTTGCGTAGAATGTGATGCACTCCGACATCTGTTGACGTAAAATTTGAGTTCTATGTATTCTCGTGCACTAGCGTTTCGTTATGCGTAGGCTGCTTGCTCGGGAAGTTAAATCATCATAGACAATATGTATAATTATGTGTGCCCGAATTAATATTTGCAGTACCTACGTGATGACCTTTAATGAACTTCAACATAAGTTTTCGAAGGTCTTACATGCATGTTTCCTAAACTCTCAGAGTTTCGTGTACTGTATGCGACTGTTTTGTGTATCGTGGGTAAAACACCACTTTAGCGTATGTTTGAAAACAAAATTTTGACTGTTTGTTTTTCGGCAACGGTTGGAGACCATATTCGAGTACTAGGCGTTCTGTAAGTATTCAAAGTTTTAATAATCTAAGTCCCCAGAGAAATATGAGGTTAGAGCCTAGGTATCTCTACAGAGAACCCTATTCGCTGTAACCTATAGCTCTGATACCAATCTGTCACACCCCGAAATATCAGAGCATTGGCGTGACTGGACTGGTATCTTCATTGCACAGCGGAAGCAAATAAGCTAAGTCTTTCTAGAAATTGAACGCCCGCTAAGTACTCGACTCTTCATGGTTCTCCTATTCCAACCGTGCCTTGTCTTAGAACTGTAACCTGAGAAAGAAACATGCGAAAAATCAACATAAAGTTGAGCGAGTTCATAGTATGTTTGTAAAAGATTTGAAATAAATCTTTTTGAAATAACCGGTTTTTGAAGTATTGTTGAGAAAACGAATTTAAAATCATTTTCTTGTCAAGTTATACAGAAACTTTGTATGAAAACATGGTATGTATCTTGTATAATTCAAGTATTTCTGTATGTATCATGTATTCTTGTATAAATCACGTATTCTTGTATGTATCATGTTTTCTTATATGAATCAAGTATTCTGTATGTATCTTGTTGTTAATGGGTTGCAAGGCCATTAACATGTGACACGACATAGGAAGTCACCAAACCATAGGCATTTTTCTGTAGTCGATTCACGACTGAGACACAAAAACACTGCTTGGTAAAAGAGTGGCCAAGAGTGGGGCTGCCCGGAACCCATTAGATCTAACCTTTTGTTCTGCGGTCTAAGTATGTACACGATTAATGGTGCTTATTGTGACAACTGCCACTTTTCGGTAACTTTCTTACACTTAAAGTACTCATTTTTAGCTACATTTTTATGCATTTCGAACACTCGAACTGCGTATTACATGATATACATCTTAGAATACTTATGGAATATTCAATTATGATGCACATGATTCATTTTTATTGGTTACCTTTGAAACAATGTAAACAATGCATCGAAACAACTAGAGTAGTACCTAGTGAACTAGTGTGCTGACGAAAACTCAGGATCCGCATAAATCATCTAAATTACATCTTTAGGACTCGGACGATAGTCCAACATCAATTATATATTAAACCCTATACGGGAATACAAGAGTTTGGTTAATATACTACCAATGTCCGGTAGCACCGAAAACTGCCGAAAAGCACTAAAAGCGACGATTTCTACACTTTTCCGCAGAAATTCTGCAGAAATCAGTTTTGTAATATTTTTACGACATGTAAAAATATTATTTAACATAGAATTCATGAGAGGATACATTCGGGTATCATCCGAGCCAATAACTACATCAATTCATACAAGTTACACAACTTAGCGTTCAAATAACGTCTAACCGAAACAATTCGAAATGAATATCCGAACAATGTCGGATCTTTTTTTTAGTGACCATCTAATATTATTTAGATCATATTAGACTAGTAATGGTCACTTAACACCTTCTTAACACATTTATACACTTGAAACATTTAAACACCAAAACACCTAAACTTTGCTAAAAGTTTCTAACACTTTAAACACTTAATAACAATTCAACAATTCAAGACCCCCCCCCCCCCATGTATGAACGTGTATAAGGGCCCACATACCCTTAATTATGTGTTAAAAATATCTAGATACTTATTTAGATGCAAGTGGATCAAGTTGGTGAATTATTATAACATGTAATCTCATTAGTTACTAACCATTCTACACCACTTTTCACCATACTTTACCCACACATAAGAATACTCTCATCATCTTCATCTTTTTACCAAGAACACCACAAAAACCCATTTCCTTTTTAGCCTTTATTTGATGATCAAGTTGTACTTCTATGGAGCTTAAGGTGATCTAAAGAACTAGCAAGTTAAAGGAAGTGTATTCATCCATTCAAGAGCCTTATATCATCAAGATCTTCATCTTCTTTGCTTCTTAAAATCATCTAAGATCATCCCTAGCCTAGTGCTAGAAGTAAGCTTCTATATCTATTTTTTTTCTTTGATACATATATTATGATTATGATTATGATTGTTATTATTAGAAATAATAACCAAGAAATCATACATAATAAACATGAAGAAAATACAAAGAAGCAAAGATAATAATCATGATACATTTATGTTGGTTTATATTGTGATTTAAGACTTGTGATATGCATATATGATCTTGTTGTGATGATATTGATATAAATAAATTGTTAGAGTATGTTTTAAAAATATGATCTAACAATTATACATGTTTATGTTAAAGGGTTTTTAACATAAAGGATTACTTGGATGATCATAACCTTTAATTTTGTTAAAGTATTTAATGTTTTTCACTAAAAAACAATACTTCTACAAAATTACGAAAAGTAACATACAACATGAGATTTTTATAAAAGTTGTTAAAACTAGAAGTAAACTTGGTTTTTGAACTAGTTAGCACATGTTATGATCATGTCCAAAACCCTACATGATTTGGAGATCATTTTGATAAGTTTATGTTATAAAAATCTCATATGTTTTTAGTTAAGATGATTGGGTAAATTGATGGTGATTTGGAAAAGAAAATGATATGTTTATGAAACATGGCCAAATGATTAATACAAAGGTTATATGGCCATTTTTTTTAGAACATTATGTTAACAAAACTATCATTTTTTTTTCTAACAAAGTCTTTACAAGATTAGAAAGTTGGTCTTTCTAAACATAAAAATTGACATAAATATATATTTTGGTAAAATATATATTTAGTGAACATATCAAGTATGTGCTATGTGTTATTATTTGTATTAGTTATATATACAAGTTAAGACTTGATAACAATGACACAAATAAATACAAGACATACTTACAACTAAAGACTTACAAGAATACATATAGACACACATGAAAACAACTTACGGACATTCCGAAGGATCGGACACAACTTATGGTCAAATCGGACGACGGACGAATTTATAAACATATCGCCATTCGGAGAACTTACTACGACGTTTAGGCGATCTTCCGACGCGGGCACAAAAATTACGTTACCATTAACAAAATTCGGACATCTTGAGACTTATAAAAACTATTATGTTTTTATTTACTAAAAAGTATACTTAGTGAATTTTTATAAAAATGTTTTTATAAAAATGAAAGACTTATATTACTAGTGGGCTATTTTATACAAATGGGCTATGTTTATACAAATGGGCTATGTTTATACAAATGGGCTATTTTTATACAAATGGGCTTACTTTTCTAAATGGGCTTAATTTCATAATGGGCTTATCAAAACACATGGGCTAAGCCCAATACCAAACATATGGGCCAAGGCCCAATAACATTAAGCCCAATACTATTGAGGTCCAACACTATTGAGGCCCAACACTATTTAAGCCCAACACTATTGAGGCCCAACACTATTTAGGCCCAATACTATTGAGGCCCAACAATATTTAAGCCCAACACTATTGAGGCCCAACATTATTTAGGCCCAACACTATTGAGGCCCAACACTATTTAGGCCCAACACTATTGAGGCCCAACACTATTTAGGCCCAATACTATTTAAGCCCAATGACATATAATTGATAAACATTACAATTATACAATTTACTTATACAAGACACGAAACCAAGATGACAAGACCCGATGATACAACTCACGAGATACAAGAATATGTATTTGGAGAAATATATACACTAAACAGTTATCAGTTAATACATCTAATACACAGTTCAATGAGTAACAAAGACATACAGGTCTTAACACATATTCAAGACACAAGACTTATACTCAAGTCATTTATAAAGACCGAAGTGTCTAACAAATAAAGGACATTTGTAGGTCGCAACATTGTTCAAGACGACCACACGCGAGATCATAATTACTTCTATTCACGGACGCAATTCAGTGAGTTCATGTCCCCTATTCATTTAAATGTTTTACAACTTTACAACTATCGGGGAAAATACATGTTCAACGTATGTTAAAGTTAGGGAATGAAACACCTTAGATCATGTGCGAATTAGGGTCATACATCTAAGCACCATTAATCCAGTTTGGACCTAGGTACAGAGGGTTAGATCTAATGGGTATTGGCGAGCCCCACTCTTGGTCGTGGACCTATACAGAAGAGTGCGTTTGTGTCCCAGTCGATAGGAGTCGACATAAAATCGTCTAGGTTTGGATTGCTTCCTAATTCGTCACACATATTAATGTCCTCGCGAAACATTAATGATCAACGATTTCATTGACGCTTTACATACTACATCATACATACAGATACATTTTATACAACTCACATGTTGTGGATACAGTTTATACATCATACATACAGATACATTTTATACAACTCACATGTTATGGATACAGTTTATACAACTCACATTTTATGGATACATTTTATACAACTCACATTTTACAGATACATTTTATACAACTCACATTTTACAGATACATCTCATACAGCTAAACTGCATGAACTCGCTCAACTTTTGTTGATGTTTTCAAACTTAACATGTATTTCAGGAAATTAGTGGACCTGGCAGACATTTCAGTCAAGGAAAGCAAGTATCAAGACTCCATGCCACCATTTGAAGGGTTTGCCCATTATATACCGCCTCTTTGCGGTGATATAGTGGTCAAAGCCTTGACATTTTAAGACTTACATTTTGATGTATAAAACGATGATAACTTATTTTCATTTAATGGTTTGTAACCAATACATTTAACTTATGTTGCGTTCTTTTGAAACAATTATAACAATGGCATTGGAGCTTGTTTCTATTCATTTAGTATGTTCACTTATATTGTTATGCAATGAGAACCGATCAGATCACACCTCGCGCTTCCGCTACGAGCGGGTGTGACAGATTGGTATCAGAGCATCGATTGTAGTGAACCAGGATTCTTTCTCGAGTCTAAGTCTACAATCACTAGGGATCTCTCACGAAAACCTCTTGTTCATGTTGAACAGATTATAAATAAAATTGGACAAGTCAAAAGGTTTTCATTGCATAAACATTTTTCAAGGTACACTACAGCAAAAATTCATTTCACATAAATCAAGCGAGGACATTTCCATGGGTGAAGTCTATGAGAAACAGACACAATACATTAATAGACTATGTGCCTACAATACATTACATTATCAGTTTATGCATTATAAACAGCTCACAAATTCAACTTATACAAGATAGAAATCCTTGATTGATAGGATTTTACATGATTATATATATAGGTGGTTCATATATATGTTGCATGAAATATTTTGCCAAGAACAAAATACCTTCGACTTCAAACTCTATTATTATTCTTTACTCGCACGGTGAAAATATCGACCTCATGTCTATTGCGGAGCTTATGGCGAACATGATTCCTAAGTGAAATCTTAAACTTAATTCCGTAAAATATGGTTGCTTTCTCGCGAATGCTGAGATGCCTGACCATGATAATGACGACGAGGCGAAGGTGGTAACCTTGGACAACAACTCCATTAGTGGGACGAGATCCCTGTGACTCATACTAATCAAGGTTGATATACTCTTGTCCTTACAAGGAAGATGAAGTATTCATCTTGAAGGTGCCTCTTTGGTTGTTATTATTACAAATTCTTTTCATTTCTATTTCACCTAACGCCGTACCGTTCTGCGAGTAATGACAACGAACGTTGACACGTGAGTTATCACGAAGGTCCCTCCTATGTTGAAGGTATATTGACAATAACGTTTTCTCTCTGACTGATCGCCTGCTCTGAACGAGAGAATGCTAGGGTGACCATGCAAGACAATTTATTATTACGGGGGCCCACGTAATAACAACTTGTAGTGCATGGAAATTCTGGTGGACTCTGCGGGTCAAGCTAATGATCACTATTCATTCAAAATTCTTAAGTTATTACTTGAGATTCAATTTTTCTTATCTATTAGAACACGAACTGTGGTGGTTAGTATAACACCCTACAATACAATACAATACAATACAATACAATACAATACAATACAATACAGTACAGGAAGACGACACGTATTTGTTCACACCTAACATTCGATCTATATCACGATTCAGTTGAGACTAGTCATTTAAACAAACAAAACGTGTTAGCTACTCATGGAGGATTTTCCTCAACATTCTCGAAATTCTTGAACATGGGTTGGTTCCATGGTGTCGATGACACTTTATCCCACTTTACCTTATCATATTCCACCTTATCATATTTATTGGAAATAGATACAATAAATTCCTTCGCTTGACATTTGTCTTTTCCCAAGGGATGGTATGGCATGAGCCATGCTGCAACTCCCTCATTGCATTCTATTCAACATCTTTGGAGATTCTAATGATCTTGCTAGAGCTCGTGAAACTCAAGCACTATTACCATAATTGTCACATGAACAAGTAAGACAAAGGATTTTCTCTACGTAGGACGATCGAGGTCCATAGAGTAGGGAATACATATTATATGGACGAAGACCACTGGTTGGTTTCCCCTCCTCAATGAATTTTTTTTTTTTCTCTTTTTCCAGTTAGACATATGACCAATACACGCAAGAGGCATTACACCTTTTGGTTTTGGTTATCCACATTATCATTTATTCAAACATATATGAACAATGCGATCTTGAGGTTTCCATGACCGATTGCATTCTTCATTCTTGGTCGCATGATAGACTATATTTATCCAAATATATGTCTAGATTCTTTTAATAGTGAGTATTAAAAATATCATGGAACCAAAAGAAACAAATGTTTAAGTCAAAAGTTATGTGTTGAAAATCATTGCTTTTACACAAGACGTGGTTTATACATGACACTGTTAAGCAAGACATTGTTATACATGACATTTGACGTTAGTATATACAAGACATTTTCATAAATAACGAGACGTGTGTAATATGATAAAAGCATGGTGGATACGCCCTGGTACTTCCTATATATAAGTGCTTATATTATATTGCATATCGTGGTGTTATTCAAACCTATTCGACAAAGACAAGACATGACATTTTGCATAAGACGCGACATCCTCTACACAAGACATAATATTCTATTTCAAGACATGATATATTTATACACTACATTTTTATTGGTTATTTATTTAACCATACATCATTCTTTTATATCATCTGATTTTCATATCTATTTTCATATGATTTTATAAAAGAACTCGATCATAACTGGAGCCAATGTTGATGGTTACACTTGATGCTTTCACGGTCTCTCAAGGGTTGTTCCATAATGGGTAACACCCGAATTCAAACACACTGAGTGTTACATTTTATGTTTAGCCTCAGAGATCCGAAGCATAACCGCATCATCCCTCCCTACCTCGATCACTCAAACAATAACTCTCGCCATGAGAGAAATGAATTCATGAGTTCGTACACTCTACGATCATCATGTATCAATTCTATTAATACCAACACCGAGCTTAGCTATTGCTTTTAAATGTTAAGCATATACTTGAATTAGAGTCATGTTGGACACACATTACTATATCAAGTTAGCTAATGGGGAATTAGCTGAGACATATCAAATCATTAAGGGCCACCGGTATGTATCCTATTCGTCAACATTTCACATCCATGTTATTGTATACAATTGGCAATTTTAGCTTCATCTCAACATTTCACATACATGAGTTTCATGGCTAGGGACGGGATTGTCCTAGCTACAATTAGGGATTGGGTTATCCTACATCTAAACATATGGTTGGGTTATCCAACAACTAAACATATGGATCGGGTTATCCTACATCTAAACATATGGATTGGGTTATCCTACATTTAAACATAGGGTTCCTAAAACTATACAGTGAAGTCCTCGCCACACAGAATTTAAAATGTACTTGGCCTAGAGTCAAGTAAGCTAGACGTCTCCTCATTCTATAGAATTGGCAAAAAGTAAACTAGTCGAGTCTAGAGCTGAAATTCAATATCGATCTCTTCCCCGTTCAGTTGAGTAGTTTCGAAGTAGTGGTTGACATGGATTGGTTATCCGATAACCTAGCCAAAGTCTTATGTCACGAGAAGATCATTCGCCTACCACTACTGAACGAAGAGACACTTGTGATACATGGAGAGAAGCGCGACACCCTATTGCGGATCATCAATGGCATGAAAGCACATAAGTGCTTACGGAAAGGTTGTATTGCCTATCTAGCACTTGTTGTAGACAAGAAGGCCGTTGGGCCACAGCTGACAGATATTCTTTTGATAAAATAATTTCCTGAAGAAATTCCTGAAGTCTTGCCAGGACTACCACCATATCAACAAGTCGAGTTTCACATCGACTTGGTACCGGGAGCCGCACCCATAGCCAAATCTCCATGTCGATTAGCACCTTCTGAACCTTTTAGTTGACCGAATAAGGATGTTGTGAGTTCATAACCCCCACTCTTTACCACTATACATTTTTATAAAGGTTTTGGGGGTGGAAAGACATGCAAGTTTTGCAAAAATGCACAACATTTCGATGAACGAAAATTCATATTTCTAAACCATGTTACAAATGAATTCCCAACTAACTCAAATGGTTTATGAAAGGTTCTAGCTTCTACTCTAAGATATACTTACGATCGGAGTATCATCAGTTACGAATTCAAGAGGAAAGCATACCGAAAACGGCTTTTAAGACTCGTTATGGTCATTACGAGTTTCTCGTTATGCCTTTTGGTTTAACAAATGCACCAGCGGTCTTCATGGATTTAATGAATCGTGTGTGCAAGCCGTATCTCGACAAATTCGTCATAGTGTTTATTAACGACATTTTGATATACTCTCAATCGACTGATGAACATGAGCAACATTTGAGAACCATTTTAGAGTTGTTAAAGACGGAGAAACTATACGCAAAATTTTCCAAGTGCGAATTTTGGATTCGCGAAGTAAAATTTCCTCAGGCATGTAGTGAACGGGAAAGGCATTCAAGTAGACCCAGCTAAGTTTGAAGCAATCAAGAGTTGGGAAGCGCCCAAGACTCCAACTGGAGTCCGGCAATTTTTTTTTTTTTTTGGGATCAGCGGGATATCATCGGAGATCTATTGATATTTTTTTTTTAAATTACTCAATTGCTAACCTCCCTCACCAATAATAGACAATAAATTCGCCCCAATCGAAAAACAAGAAATAGCATTACAACTTATTCTTAAGATTGGTGCATAGCATTTTACAACCTTATCATTATCCGACGATACCGATGACTTTGTTGTAAACTATGATGCTTCGCATCAAGGATTGGGTTGCGTACTCGTGCAACGTGAAAAAGTTATCGTGTACACGTCGCGCCAATTAAAAAGTTCATGAGAAGAACTATACCACTCTCGACCTTGAGTTAGGCGCGGTGGTATTCGCTTTAAAAATTATGGCGACATTATTTATATGGTACTCAATGCATTATTTTCACGGATCATAAAAGTCTTCAACACATATTCAACCAAAAAGAATTAAATATGCGTCAACGATGTTGGGTTGAATTGTTGAACGACTATGATTGTGAAATAAAGTACCATCCGGGCAAGGCGAAAGTTGTAGCTGACGCTATGAGCCGCAAGGAGCGAGTTAGAACATTGAGAACTCAAGCATTAGAGAAGATGATTCACAAGCGCTCAAGGAAGAGCATATTCAAGTAGAAACACTTCGAAGCATGAAGGAACAATTAGTGCCGAAAGAAGATGGAACTTTATACATTATGGGTCGAAATTGGGTTCCATTATTTGGCGGCCTTCGAGATGATATTTTGAGGAAGCACATAGGCCAAAGTATTGAAAGAATACTATTGGTGGCCTAACCTCAAAAATGATATCGCGACTTATGTCGGAGAATGCTTGACTTGCGCGAAAGTCAAAGTTGAGTAGCAAAATCCCTCGGACTTGTTACAACAACCCGAGATTCCCGTTTGGTAATGGGAACAAATATCCATGGACTTCATTACGAAGTTATCCAGGACCTCATGCGTTCATGACATGATTGGGTAATCATCGATAGACTAACAAAGTCCGTACACTTCTTACCGATTCGAGAGGAGGATAGTACAGAGAAACTAGCGGAACCCTATCTCAAGGAAATAGTGGCTCGTCATGGAGTACCTATTTCAATCATCTCTAACCAAGATGGTCGTTTTGTTTCAAGAATTTGGAAATCATTTCAACTGGCCTTTGGATCTCATTTGAATCTAAGTACGGCCTTTCACCCACAAACTGACGGCCAGAGCGAACGAACAATCCAAACACTCGAAGATATGCTTCGTGCATGTGTTATGGATTTAGGCGGCAATTGGGATACTCATCTACCTTTAGTTGAGTTTTCCTACAATAACAGCTACCACACTAGTATACAAGCTGCACCGTTCGAAGCTCTTTATGGTCGAAAGTGTCGCTCTCCGCTATGTTGGGCGGAAACAGGCGATAGTCAATTAATTGGTCCGGAACTAGTCCAATAGACTACGGATAAAAATTTTCAGATCTGAGACCGTATTAAGACGGCTCGCGATCAACAAAAGAGCTACGCAGACAAGAGACATAAACCATTATCTTTCGAGGTCGGAAAGTCTCGCCTTGGAAAGGCGTAGCGAGGTTCGGTAAACGTGGAAAGCTTAACCCACGTTACATTGGACCATTTGAAATCTTAGAAAAGATTGGCACTGTTGCCTACAAGTTGAAGTTACCAGATGAACTTAACAGTGTGCACGACACGTTTCATGTGTCGAATCTTAAATAGAGTCCAACACAAGCAACCGTTATCATTCTATTCACATTGACGACAAACTCCAATTCACTAAAGAACCTGTTGAAGTCATGGACTGTAAAGTCTAGAAATCATGGAGGAGTCGTATCAAATTATTAAAATGTACGTTGGAACTCTCGACACGGACCCGAGTATACTTGGGAACGTGAACATTAAATCAAAGCCAAATATTCTCACCTGTTCGAGTAGTCTCCTGTATAGGATGACTCAGCTTGAATTTCGGGACGAAATTCTCAATAACAGGGGGAGAATGTGACAACTGCCACTTTTCGGTAACTTTCTTACACTTAAAGTACTCATTTTTAGCTACATTTTTATGCATTTCGAACACTCGAACTGCGTATTACATGATATACATCTTAGAATACTTATGGAATATTCAATTATGATGCACATGATTCATTTTTATTGGTTACCTTTGAAACAATGTAAACAATGCATCGAAACAACTAGAGTAGTACCTAGTGAACTAGTGTGCTGACGAAAACTCAGGATCCGCATAAATCATCTAAATTACATCTTTAGGACTCGGACGATAGTCCAACATCAATTATATATTAAACCCTATACGGGAATACAAGAGTTTGGTTAATATACTACCAATGTCCGGTAGCACCGAAAACTGCCGAAAAGCACTAAAAGCGACGATTTCTACACTTTTCCGCAGAAATTCTGCAGAAATCAGTTTTGTAATATTTTTACGACATGTAAAAATATTATTTAACATAGAATTCATGAGAGGATACATTCGGGTATCATCCGAGCCAATAACTACATCAATTCATACAAGTTACACAACTTAGCGTTCAAATAACGTCTAACCGAAACAATTCGAAATGAATATCCGAACAATGTCGGATCTTTTTTTTAGTGACCATCTAATATTATTTAGATCATATTAGACTAGTAATGGTCACTTAACACCTTCTTAACACATTTATACACTTGAAACATTTAAACACCAAAACACCTAAACTTTGCTAAAAGTTTCTAACACTTTAAACACTTAATAACAATTCAACAATTCAAGACCCCCCCCCCCCCCATGTATGAACGTGTATAAGGGCCCACATACCCTTAATTATGTGTTAAAAATATCTAGATACTTATTTAGATGCAAGTGGATCAAGTTGGTGAATTATTATAACATGTAATCTCATTAGTTACTAACCATTCTACACCACTTTTCACCATACTTTACCCACACATAAGAATACTCTCATCATCTTCATCTTTTTACCAAGAACACCACAAAAACCCATTTCCTTTTTAGCATTTATTTGATGATCAAGTTGTACTTCTATGGAGCTTAACGTGATCTAAAGAACTAGCAAGTTAAAGGAAGTGTATTCATCCATTCAAGAGCCTTATATCATCAAGATCTTCATCTTCTTTGCTTCTTAAAATCATCTAAGATCATCCCTAGCCTAGTGCTAGAAGTAAGCTTCTATATCTATTTTTTTTTCTTTGATACATATATTATGATTATGATTGTTATTATTAGAAATAATAACCAAGAAATCATACATAATAAACATGAAGAAAATACAAAGAAGCAAAGATAATAATCATGATACATTTATGTTGGTTTATATTGTGATTTAAGACTTGTGATATGCATATATGATCTTGTTGTGATGATATTGATATAAATAAATTGTTAGAGTATGTTTTAAAAATATGATCTAACAATTATACATGTTTATGTTAAAGGGTTTTTAACATAAAGGATTACTTGGATGATCATAACCTTTAATTTTGTTAAAGTATTTAATGTTTTTCACTAAAAAACAATACTTCTACAAAATTACGAAAAGTAACATACAACATGAGATTTTTATAAAAGTTGTTAAAACTAGAAGTAAACTTGGTTTTTGAACTAGTTAGCACATGTTATGATCATGTCCAAAACCCTACATGATTTGGAGATCATTTTGATAAGTTTATGTTATAAAAATCTCATATGTTTTTAGTTAAGATGATTGGGTAAATTGATGGTGATTTGGAAAAGAAAATGATATGTTTATGAAACATGGCCAAATGATTAATACAAAGGTTATATGGCCATTTTTTTTAGAACATTATGTTAACAAAACTATCATTTTTTTTTCTAACAAAGTCTTTACAAGATTAGAAAGTTGGTCTTTCTAAACATAAAAATTGACATAAATATATATTTTGGTAAAATATATATTTAGTGAACATATCAAGTATGTGCTATGTGTTATTATTTGTATTAGTTATATATACAAGTTAAGACTTGATAACAATGACACAAATAAATACAAGACATACTTACAACTAAAGACTTACAAGAATACATATAGACACACATGAAAACAACTTACGGACATTCCGAAGGATCGGACACAACTTATGGTCAAATCGGACGACGGACGAATTTATAAACATATCGCCATTCGGAGAACTTACTACGACGTTTAGGCGATCTTCCGACGCGGGCACAAAAATTACGTTACCATTAACAAAATTCGGACATCTTGAGACTTATAAAAACTATTATGTTTTTATTTACTAAAAAGTATACTTAGTGAATTTTTATAAAAAAAATTTTATAAAAATGAAAGACTTATATTACTAGTGGGCTATTTTATACAAATGGGCTATGTTTATACAAATGGGCTATGTTTATACAAATGGGCTTACTTTTCTAAATGGGCTTAATTTCATAATGGGCTTATCAAAACACATGGGCTAAGCCCAATACCAAACATATGGGCCAAGGCCTAATAACATTAAGCCCAATACTATTGAGGTCCAACACTATTGAGGCCCAACACTATTTAAGCCCAACACTATTGAGGCCCAACACTATTTAGGCCCAATACTATTGAGGCCCAACACTATTTAGGCCCAACACTATTTAGGCCCAACACTATTGAGGCCCAACACTATTTAGGCCCAATACTATTTAAGCCCAATGACATATAATTGATAAACATTACAATTATACAATTTACTTATACAAGACACGAAACCAAGATGACAAGACCCGATGATACAACTCACGAGATACAAGAATATGTATTTGGAGAAATATATACACTAAACAGTTATCAGTTAATACATCTAATACACAGTTCAATGAGTAACAAAGACATACAGGTCTTAACACATATTCAAGACACAAGACTTATACTCAAGTCATTTATAAAGACCGAAGTGTCTAACAAATAAAGGACATTTGTAGGTCGCAACATTGTTCAAGACGACCACACGCGAGATCATAATTACTTCTATTCACGGACGCAATTCAGTGAGTTCATGTCCCCTATTCATTTAAATGTTTTACAACTTTACAACTATCGGGGAAAATACATGTTCAACGTATGTTAAAGTTAGGGAATGAAACACCTTAGATCATGTGCGAATTAGGGTCATACATCTAAGCACCATTAATCCAGTTTGGACCTAGGTACAGAGGGTTAGATCTAATGGGTATTGGCGAGCCCCACTCTTGGTCGTGGACCCATACAGAAGAGTGCGTTTGTGTCCCAGTCGATATGAGTCGACATAAAATCGTCTAGGTTTGGATTGCTTCCTAATTCGTCACACATATTAATGTCCTCGCGAAACATTAATGATCAACGATTTCATTGACGCTTTACATACTACATCATACATACAGATACATTTTATACAACTCACATGTTGTGGATACAGTTTATACATCATACATACAGATACATTTTATACAACTCACATGTTATGGATACAGTTTATACAACTCACATTTTATGGATACATTTTATACAACTCACATTTTACAGATACATTTTATACAACTCACATTTTACAGATACATCTCATACAGCTAAACTGCATGAACTCGCTCAACTTTTGTTGATGTTTTCAAACTTAACATGTATTTCAGGAAATTAGTGGACCTGGCAGACATTTCAGTCAAGGAAAGCAAGTATCAAGACTCCATGCCACCATTTGAAGGGTTTGCCCGTTATATACCGCCTCTTTGCGGTGATATAGTGGTCAAAGCCTTGACATTTTAAGACTTACATTTTGATGTATAAAACGATGACAACTTATTTTCATTTAATGGTTTGTAACCAATACATTTAACTTATGTTGCGTTCTTTTGAAACAATTATAACAATGGCATTGGAGCTTGTTTCTATTCATTTAGTATGTTCACTTATATTGTTATGCAATGAGAACCGATCAGATCACACCTCGCGCTTCCGCTACGAGCGGGTGTGACACTTATGGTACCCTATTCGTGACACTATTTCTCGTATCATTCCTCAAACGCATCATATCAAGTATCAATTTTCAGTTCTTGTATTCTTTATGTCAAGTATCAATTCTCATGTGTTTGTATACTCTTGTATTTTCTCGTAGTTTAGAAAACTAGAATTCGTGTGTAAACGCTTGTTTGAAAAACCGGAATAAAACATAAGCTTTTCGTAAACCATTTGTGTCAGATAAATCTTGCTTGTAAAATGGTTTATAAATATGTAATTCATGTATGCTTTGCAAAAAGTGCATGTCTTTCCACCCCGAAAACATTTAGAAAAATGTAAAACCGTAAAAGGTGGGGTTATGAACTCACCTGAATATTCCTGTGCAAAGCTAGCTAATTTACGACTTCGTGGTGTCGTTTCCAAGACTTGACTTGCTAGCGTGCATTCTACAATATTCCTAACACGGAATATCTTATAAGTTTCTAAATAAACGCAGTAACTAAACTACGTGTCTTCGAGCTCTACCGAATCGTTGACGAAGCGATTTGACGGTAAATTGTTAACTTAATAAAAATGATTAAGTTATACTTGTTAAGATTCGCTTACTAAGTCTAGAAAGTACTTAGTTTTTGAGAATTTCGAATATATAAATATTTAGACAAAATATATATATATCGATAGGATAGTGTTTATCGTTTCGAGGGGTCGTACGCGTATGTAACGAATGTTTTATGAAAATAATGTATAATAAACTCGTATTATATATCGTATGCCGTCTAGGCGTTTGAAATAAATATAACTTATATTTATTTAATAGCGTTTTCGTGTTGAAATAAATATATAAAATATATTTATTTTATAAAAGAATTGTCGTTTTCGTATGTTGTAAGTTGTTATCGAAG
Source organism: Helianthus tuberosus (assembly GCA_030545235.1). Classification (NCBI taxonomy): domain Eukaryota; kingdom Viridiplantae; phylum Streptophyta; class Magnoliopsida; order Asterales; family Asteraceae; genus Helianthus; species Helianthus tuberosus. The sequence goes on along the minus strand of CM060412.1, from coordinate 129,230,682 downwards.
GAAACTTTATATTTGTATCTCGTAAATGTCGCTTATAACAATAGTTGTCGTTTTACAAGAAAAGCACGTTTTTATAATAAAACTCGTTTTGTTTTATGGGTTTTCTCGAAAAACGGGCAGAGTTTCCTCTGTTTTTGGACGCCCCGACAACACAAGTTGTCATTATTTTTCAAAGCCAATCAATATTCAAACAACGAAATCAATATTTATGTAAATCTTGTCGAATATTTTGAGATGTGAACTATATATAATCGATTCGAGCTCGTTTTTCACGTAATGTTAATATTATGAAAAATAACAAAATAAATGTGCCGCTTAATATTTACCAAGTCTTCGCGTCGGGTTGTTGACTGAGTCAACTGAGTTGACCAGGTTTGACCGAGTTGACTCGGTTTGACCGAGTCAACTGAACCTAGTTGTCTGACCGAACCGAGCCGTCTGACCGAAGATGTTGACCGCAGTTGACCTGTTTTGACTCGCTGAGTTGACCGAGTCAACTCGCTGAGTTGACCAAGTCAACCCGAACCGTTTCAGAATTTGACTAAACCGCCCGAACCGAACCCGATCTGAGCCGAGACCCGCAACTCGAACCCGCTGACTTGTTGACTGAGCCGCACGGAGACACCCGAAGCTGAGATTGGAACCTGTTGATCCAAGAGGCTTGATCCGAAAACAAAACCTGAACCGACTAACTTGAATCCAAAACTGAATCAACAAGACCGAGCCACTTACCGGAGTCGCGAATAACCACCATCATCTTCACATCACCGGTGAAACTCACTGGTCCGAAGCAAGAACCGCCGGATAAAAGTCCCAACCACCGGATAAATGGACCGACCGACACTTCCAAACAGGGACCCGTCGGATAACAACAAAATCCACCGGACCGAGACGCCGACCTCCGGTCGCTCACCACCATCATCGGTTCTCCCTCTCTCTTCTGCCTCTCTCTCATCTCGATCTCTTCTCTCTTTCTGTCTCTCTCTCCTGTTCGTGGCCGCCGCACCACCACCGGACGGTGGTGGTGGTGGTGCTCCGTTTGTCAGACGAAAAAGGGGGGGTATCGAGCTGAGTGAGTGTGTGTCGCCGGAGGAACTCGTCGCCGGTAACACGACCGGCAGCCGGCCGTGTGTTTGTCTGGACAGGAAATCGAGAGAGATAAGAGGGTGATGCTCGAGTCTTGTTGTATCTTTGAGGAGATGAGGGGTTTATTTGGCTGTGGATGTTGTTTGAAAACATAACCGAGAGAGAGGGAATGGAGAATGAGAGCTTGTTCTTTCATTTGGGTGATATTTATTTTATGTTTGTGTGTGAATATGCAAACAAAGAGAGAGTCCTATATATAGAGATTTAGGGATTAAGGGTTTTTGTGTGTATTTGTATTACATTCAGGTCGCATCTTCTACCCTTTGAATTAAGATCTTTTGTAAAGATTTTGCAAGATTATGAGAATCTTGTTTAGATTTTCGTAAATCTTAATAAGATTTTGATAAGATTTTAAGGGACGATCTACTATATTATGTGCAAGTTTAGGCTTGTGGGTTTTGGGCTTGGGCCTAGGGCCCACAAGCCCATCTCACGTGTGAGTGGCCCGTAATTCCTACGAGACCCGATATCGCGACCCATACTCCATAATCATAAAATATTTGTGTAACATCCATATTTGTCGGTGTCATCAGTATTTCGTACGGTTTCAGTCCGTTGTCATTTGATGTTTCGCAGATTCCACGCGAATCCTCATACGCGTACTGTATAGCAGAACAAACGTTTCTGGGCACTCCAAGGGCCTAATTAAGTTAATTTGCGCTGTAATCACTATTTATTGTCGCGTAATTCACCTGTTAATCACGTAATTAAGGGCGTAAATTACCGGTTGTCACAACAAATTTTGTTATTGAGTTTCAATCACAACCCAAACGGTTCACTTTACTTATATCGACCGGGCTACCACTATTAACAGTATTCTTGCCATAATAGGTTTCAATTTAATATGTTTGTATGATTCTAGATTGATTGTCGATATCCTTTTCTGAATATCACGATTTGTGCTTTCGGTTTAAAAGTTGGTTTGTCCCGCCACGAAGCTCGGGAGAAAACCACTAGTTATATATAAATTATCAACTAGTTAGCAACAGTGAATTTGTTATTTTTTGTTTTCCACCACAGAAGTGTGAGGTCATTTTGTTTGGCACTTTTGTTTTATTTTATTATCCATGGAAAACAATGTAATACATGTTCTCATTGTCATCATTCGTTTTTTGTTCATATCATACACATACACTTGTTATACATTTATTCACTGCATGAATCAACTTACATTAATAATAAGCAATAAATTAAGTTATGATATGAAATCCGAGGAAACTTAAGTTATTTATCTTTTTTTTTATCAAAGTAAATAATATTTGCCATTCATATTAAGTTATTGTTAATCTTTATCAAAGAAAAAGTTTTATTTAAAGTTTAACAGGTGAAAGACAACTAATATTTTTTTGTACAGTGACGAACACAATTAATACCATCCGAACAACTTAAGCAGCGGTACGATTATTCATTTTTGTGGATTTTGAAATAAATATTGTTGAAGACAATGTTGTATTCATGAGAATATCTTTTTTAAATCATAAACTATAGAAAATGTTAGTATCGTACTGGTACCGCGATGAACCGAACTGATATTAGTACAACACCAATTCTGATCGGCATAGGTACGGGTTTTGATAATAGTGGAACCATTACGGATATTAGTTTTTATAGTTTCCAGTTTTATTGGTATGGTAAGCTATCGTGAGTGCCGGTACGGTACTGGTACCGCGATGGATCGAACCGATACCATCCCAACAATATCGGTACAACACGATTTTTACCGACAACATCGGTACCAGTTTTGGTACTAACAGAACTAGGGATGAACATATGCCACCGAATACCGATCCCATACCGATCCCGATCCCGAAATACCGATACCGAATTTTTTCGGTATCCCATACGGTATCCACTTTTTGGCGTTTCGATATAGGTACGGTACGGTATCGGTATAATACCGATACCGACCCTCAAAATACCGATACCGAACCGACATGTTTCGGTATCGGTACCTAGTTTGGGTGAAATTCGGGATCGGTATTAGGCGGTATCGGTTCGGTATCGGATACCGCTTTTCTCATCCCTAAACAGAACAATTACCAATAATCATCTTTATAGTTTCCCATCTATGTGAAATAAGTGTAGATATCCTTTTGAGCATATCACGACTTTATAAGTGTCAATCTCGTTGTTATATAGTAATGAGCCAAATTGAATTTCCGTTGCAACGCACGGACGAATTTTACTAGTCAGTTAAAATAAATAACAAAAGTTCATCGGTCGTCAACATAAATGCATAAAATAAATACAAACTTAGATTATTTAGTAAATATATCAGGAGTTTTGGAAGAAGAATCAAGAAAAGAAAACCCTTTTTTTCCTAGACAAAACTTTATGGGGGTAGTTACTCGTTTTCCAGTTTTATGGGGTCTTTTACTCGTTTTTCATTTTTTTCTTGGGGTGTGATGTCAATTTTTTGTGGGTCGATCGAGATTTTATAATATATATATATATATATAGGGGTAAGATCAAGGGGAAGGATCCACTAAAAAGTGGATTTTAGCTAAGTAGCCTAAGAAGGATTGTGATGATGACATGTGGCACTCCTAATAAGTAGGAATGAAGGGCATTTTGGTCCTTATAAACAGTGGCGGACCCAGGATTTTTGGACAATGGGGTCCCATTTTTCCGGTGTTCAAATTTTTTGGATCGGTCGTTGTTCGGGTCGGGTCAAGAAACATAATAGAAAACAATATCATAACTAAATTACAAGTTTCATTTACTACACATTCAGCTAAATATAGGTGAGAAAAAATTGAAATAGAAAAAAAAAATAGAGTGATAAATTTAAAATCAGGTTTAAAAAAAACACAAAAAAACAAAACAAACATGTATCGAACCTGGGACCTTTTGTGTGTAAAGAAGGGGTTTTACCACTGCACCAGGCTCACTCTCACTATTATGGGGTCCAACTAAATTATTTTATAGATCCATAGAAAATTTTATATACCGCTTTCACTACTTTTTAAAAAAAGATTGGGGTCCGGGGACCCCGTTCCGCTTAACGTGGGTCCGCCCCTGCTTATAAATAGGAGTGAAAATGACTTGTGGCACCCCTTTTGTTTTTTAAAAATACAACAAAAAAATCTAGTACAAAAAAATCTAGCATAAAAAAACTAGTACAAAAAAATCTAGCACAAAAAATCTAGTACAAAAAATATAGCACAAAAAATGTAGTACAAAAAATATAGCACAAAAAAATCTAGTACAAAAAAATATAGCACGAAAAAATTAAGCAAAAAACTGTAGTACAAAAAAAATCCAGCACAAAAAATTAAGGAAAAAAAAATTTAAGATAAAAAAATTCAGCACAAAAAATTTAGCACAAAAATATAGTACAAATATTCCGTACAAAAAAATGTTATACAACATAGAAATACAACACATTTAAGTGGGTTTTTTTAGTCTTCATATTTTTTATAGCAATATGGTACTCAAATTAAAGATAAAAAGACGCTCGATTTTACGGTGAAATTTTTATGAAAAAATAATGTCGTATAAAAAAGTTATTAACGTTTAAAAAATGGGGGTGGAATATGCATGTGCCTTGCATGTGGAGAGAGAAAGTCCATAAATGGGATTTTCCCAAGATACCATTCCACTCCTCCTTTCTCCTACCCTTTCATCTTAACTATTGATTTGAAAAATGAATGGTTAATATTCCTTTTCATCCTACTTACGGGGTAAGATCAAATAAAAAGTTAATTTTCCCTAAGTAGGATGAGAAGGAATATTAACCATTCATTTTTCAAATCAATGGTTAAGATGAAAGTGCAGGAGAAAGGAGGAGTGCAAGGGTATCTTGGGAAAATCCTATTTAGACTGTCCGCAATGCAACAGACTGCATTTACTACATGCATCCTAGTCATCACTGCCACATCAGCTTTTTACTCATTATTAACAAATGCACTATCTCTCCTCTTTTTAACTCCAACACATCCTTCCCACATGCACCCTCTCTCTTCCACGTCACCATTTCTTTTTCCAACCCATTAGTTTTTTAAAGGGTCCACCTTCACCTTCTCTCTCCTGCATTTAGGTGCACTTCACTAAGTGCAAACCCCTTACTTTATTGTCCACCCCAATGCATCCTTGACAAGTGCACACGCCATGTCATTAAGTGCAACCCCCCAAATGGAAGCATTGGAGGCAGTCTTGTGGACTTTCTCTCTCCACATGCAAGACACATGCATATTCCACCTCCGTTTTTTAAACGCTCATAACTTTTTTAATACGACGTTATTTTTTCATAAAAATTTCACCGTAAAATCGAGCGTCTTTTTATCTTTAATTTGAGTACCATATTGCTATATAAAATATGAAGACTAAAAAAACCCACTAAAATGTGTTGTATTTCTATGTTGTATAACATTTTTTTGTGCTGGATTTTTATACTATATTTTTGTGCTAATTTTTTTGTGCTGAATTTTTTTGTCTTAAATTTTTTTTTCTCAATTTTTTGTGCCGGATTTTTTTGTACTACATTTTTTCCTGAAATTTTTTGTGCTATATTTTTTTGTACTAGATTTTTTTGAGCTATATTTTTTTGTACTAGATTTTTTTGTGCTATATATTTTTGTACTACATTTTTTGTGCTATATTTTTTTTACTAGATTTTTTGTACTAGATTTTTTTGTTGTAGTTTTAAAAAACAAAAGGGGTGCCACATGTCATTTTTACTCCTATTTATAAGGACCAAAATGCCCTTCATTCCTACTTATTAGGAGTGCCACATGTCATCATCACAATCCTTCTTAGGCTACTTAGGCAAAATCCACTTTTTAGTGAATCCTTCCCCTATATATATATATATATATAGCATGCGTTTTTGTGTTCAATAAAGATTCTCTTTCTCGCTGGTCTGTATGTATATGAATCTGTATAAGGAAATGAGGAAATTATTTTGCAACCAATGATCGAGGTTGTCGATCTTATTGCAATATTTCCTGCAACTAGAATCATTTTTTCTCCAAGCTGGTTGAGGAGATCTTCTATTTTCTTGTTTAACTTGATTTCCAAATAATCAATCATACCATGATGATAAAATTGAATTATTGGTTCCTCTGTCAATTTTGTAGGATGGTGTATTTGAAGCAATAGAAGACCAATTCCGTCTCCTGTTTCATTCGTTCTTTCCACCACTTTGAATCCTTGTTGTTCACTGTCAAATTTGAATGCCACGTCTACCAGCTGTTGTTGCAAATTGTACAGAATTAGAGGAAACTCTGCACATACTTTCTGTGAAACAAGATTCTCGAATTCTGGGAATCTTTCTGTAACTGGCTTTAGGCATTGCCTCCAAGGTGTATCAAGAATCCTTGTCCAGAAACACTCAAAAGTCCTGTGTACTTCTGTTTTATCTTTGTTTTCTTTTTTCTCGATCTTTTGTAATAACTGTGCATTTTTTGATTCGAGTAAACACATTTTTTGTTTTAACAGGCTATTTTCAATTTTTAATTGTATATCTTGTGCATTTCTTGTTTTTTCTTCGAGCTGTGTTCTTAATGTAGAAATAATTTCCTGTTGAGCTTTTATGTAATGCTCAGGATCTGTTTTAGCCAAATCAGCAAAACTCTTAACCTCTTCAGGTTCTATGTAAAAACTTTGTATACCAAAGCTGTTTCTTGCTGTTTGAAGAGCTTCAGCAAAACTTGTGTAGCCTTTCCAAAGTGATCCTCCTACACAAGTTATGTGTTGTGCAACTGTTTCCCATTTGTTAAAAATACCAACCTTTGTACCTCTAAATATTACATAATGTGTGAAATTTGGTGTTATTTTAAACTGTCTTTAAGGTGTTTTCGAGCTTTGTTCCTGAAAGTAAATGCTTAAAGCATTTAAAACCTGTACTTTAAATGTTGAAGCTTGTGGCATGGTTTGAATATGCCATAAGTTGTCTAATAAGCATTGCTGTTTATCTGTTAGTTTCATTCCCATAATAGGACGAAACTTTTTATCAACTTCATTACATATCTGTAAAGCATATGTTCCAAATTCAATCACCGGCTTGGGTGAGAAATTTGTGTACAATGGTCGTTTGCCAGCTGCCTTTGATTGCTGTTGTTTATAAAACTGTCCTATCATTATCTGTGGTAATGAGATGTGAGGAGAACTGTATATCTTTTATGTTGAATGTATGTATGACTGTTGGATTTGTTCTTCATCCGAGGAAGAATATATAGGGTCAGGATTTAGAGAAAACGATGAAAAGTGTGAGAACGGTGAGAACGCTTATCGATCGTCCGATCAAAACAATCTATGGACTAGATTGGTGCGGTGGCATTTTCGTAAATAACACGAATTCTATTGAGTCGACGCGCTTCATTAAGGGTAAAAAGGTCTTTAGACTTCTATACCAAAACACCAACTAATGAATAAAACGCCATTACTGGCCAAAACGCATCCCTATATAAACAAAACATTCTCATACACAAGAACACACCTCCCCCCAACCTGAAAACGCCATATTTCTACTATATAACATTCATCTTACAACGCCAAAAAATGCAAAACATCAAACACACCTACTCAAAAAACGCCATATTTTACTATATACCAATCATCTTAGAAAACGCCAAATCTCTCAAATATCAAAAATTTCCAAAAATTGGACTTTTCTTTCAGATACACTATTTCCTCAGAAAACGCCAAAAATGCCAAAAATTGTTTCTTGTATATTATATATTGTTCTACGCGAATTTTCGGAAAATGCATTCTTTCATGAGGTGCTGCGACTCAAATAACATTTTGCTGAATGAGATGGACAAAACTTCAAGAAAAAGATACTGGGGTCAGACTTATGTCAGTTTTTGTGTTTTGTTATTGATGAATATTATAATGGCATGAATTAGACGAATGATACTGATGAATGGTTTGAAGATACATATTCAAACAAAAAACTCATGTCATATTGTCTTTCCAAACTGCCTAAAAAAACACAAGAATGACGAAGCCAAACCGCCGGTGAACATGTTTCAAAGAAGAAAGAGACTGACGACAGTGAAAATTTGAAAGATGAATTGTTTCTATTTTTATTTTTTTAATTTTCTTTTTCTGTTGTTTGTTATGTATTTTTCAACTTATAATAAAAAAATAACATTATATTAATAAAACGCCAAAAGTCATAATTATTGTGAAACGCCATAATGAAATAAAACGCCAAAAACTACTAAAAGCCATAGGAAATGCCAAAACTTGGAAGATGGAATGTCTAAGACTATAAAAACTCATAAAAAACCTGAACAAAAAATCAGTAAAAAATACACAGGGTAACTGAAAAGACGGCTACTTTATTAATATCATTTATTATAAATAAAAAATCCCGCCTAAACTACGCGCCAAAAACATCCTATAAGAGAGACGACTCTGCACAATCAACTGATCACACCAACAAAAAAATAAACACCATCTTTCCAACAAACCATTCACTTTAAAACGCCAAAAAAGATACTTAAAAAAGCCACAGATGCGGAACATCATTTCTTCTTTATTGAGTATTGTTCTACTCTAAGGTGGGTATATCTATAAGCTTTTGCTGAATGAGATGGACAAATTATCATGAAAAAACGAAGAAAAAAAGACTTTTACCCCTTAATGAAGACGGGCGTTATGTAGGAAAAAAAGGATCTACATAAGTTATTCAAATCAGGTTCAAAACGCCAAAACAGCTTAAAGTAGAAGAGGCTGATGACAGTGAAGATTTAGAAGAGAAATTAGATTATAATTTTTATTTTATTTTTCAGTTTCTATTGTTTGTTATCTAATTCTCTGATTTTATTATCTAATTCTTTACTAAAAAAATTAATATAAAACGCCAAAAACACCAAAACTACTGATAGTGTGAAAACTGAGAGAACGGAAGCTAGCAAAACACGATGTTGCTATAAAACGCCAAAAACGCCAAACAAAGTATTACTGAAAAATCAACACTAATTCACCGATGAAAATTGAACGAAACAGAAATTGCTAAACAGAAAAATGAAGAGACGGTAACATTATTGCCAAACATTTATTATATTAAAAGCCACTACATGGAAAACTGAATTTATTTATCTTTTCAAAACGCCATAATTGTCTGTCAAATTATAGACCTGTATCCTACTTGATATAATAAACATCAAGAAAATTGCTGATGCTTTTTACATCATAGACATGAATCCTGATTTAAAAAAACAATAAAAACGCCAAAACATAATTAAAACGCCAAAAATGTTAACTATGATCCTGATCCACAAACAATAAAACGCGGCGAATTTATTAAACGCCAAAAAATGGAAACGCGATGTGACACGAGTTTAAAAAAAGAAAATATGAAAGGACAAAAAAGCCCCTCCGCCCTTCTATATGCGGCGTGACACGTGTTAGGCCAGGAAGCGTTCTCACCGTTCTCACACTTTTGAGCGTTTTTCATGATCCCGTTTCTATATATATATATATATAGGTAAGTTAACGTACAATAGTGCTTATCGTACGATACGTACGGGATCATCCCAGCCGTACGATCTGGTGCGAATTCAATCTTCCACATGCGATTTTGTCCATCTACACACCCCATGCCATTTTTCACATTACCCTATGCTAGCCATTTTTCACATTACCCTATGCTAGCCATTTTTCACATTACCCTGTGCTAGCCATTTTTTCACATGCCATATTCAATCTTCCATATGCGATTTTGTCCATCTAGACACCCCATGCCATTTTTCACATTACCCCATGCTAGCCATTTTTTCACATGCCATATTCAATCTTCCCCATGCGATTTTGTCAATCTACGCACCCCATGCCATTTTTCACATTACCCCATGCTAGCCATTTTTTCACATGCGATTTCATTTGCATGGGATTTCAAAACATGCGATTTCATTGCATTTTCAAGCCATGCGATTTCATTTGCCTTTTTATAACATGCGAAGATTGAATTCGCACCAGATCGTACGACTGGGATGATCGCGTACGCATCGTACGATAAGCCCTATTGTACGTTACACTTTTTCTATATATATATATATAAGGTCAGGATTTAGGAAAAACGGTGAAAAGTGTGAGAACGGTGAGAACGATTTTGGTGTTGACATGTGTCATTGATGCTAAATTAAACTAAGGGGTAATATTGTCAAAAAACCTACTCACATGAACTGGGTGTTCAAATAAAACGCCATAAAAACACACAATTCAAAAAAATGCCATGAAAATACCCAGTTAAAAACGCCATAAAACACTCGTTTCAGAAAAACGCCATGAAAATACCTAGTTAAAACGCCATAAAAACGCCTAGTTCAGAAAAACGCCATGAAAATACCTAGTTTAAAACGTTATAAAAACATCTAGTTCAGAAAAAATGCTATGAAAATACATAGTCTAATAAGCCATAAAACACCCAGCTCAGAAAAACGCCATAAAAACCGAGTTCATTTTTTTCGAAAAGTATATCAATAGTATACTCGTTGGAAAGATAAAAAAACGCTGAGTTTTATGGTATAATTTTTTTCGAAAAATAATCACGTATAAAAAAGTTATTGTTGTTTAAATATGATAGGGAAAATAACATGTGATTAGCATGTGCACCTTTGTTTGGTTCTTCCTATTTTACCCCTACTGATAGTTCCAAGGCCCCTATTATTTACAAAAATACCACTACATCAATCTCAGTCACAAACCACTAAGATCTTATGGCTGAGAATCGTTATCACCGTTCTCACACTTTGAGGCGTTTTCTCCTGATCCTGTTCCTATATATATATGGGGATGGTTCAAATGAAAACCACTTTTATTGTGAAAACTCGAAAACTAACTAAAAAAAGCCTAAAAAACACACAAAAAAAATTATTTTTTTTTCAATTTTTTTTTATAAAAATTGCAGGTTTTTATATATGAAAAAAAAAATTTTGTAGTACACATGTGTAATAATACACATGTGTAGTACACATACACATGTGTAGTATTACATATGTGCACTACACAAATTTTTTTTTTTTTTTGAAATTTTTTTTATATAAAAAAACATGCGAAAATTATTATGCAAAAAAAAAAATTTTGGTATGTTTTTTTGGCTTTTTTAATTAGTTTTCGAGTTTTCACAATAACTAGTAGTTTTCATTTGAACCTTCCCCTATATATATATATGGTAAGGATTCTAAGAGAAGCTCACCTTATTTAAGAAACTTGAGAAGCATTCTTGATCACACATTTTTCTTATGCTTTTAGTAATATACACACATGCATAGTATAAAATTGACTATATACATATATGTATATTGTCAAATCTTGAATTATACATATATGTATATAGTCAATTTTAAACTATACATATGTGTATAATACGAAAAGCTTAGGAAAAATATGTGATCCAGAATGTTTCTCAAGTTTCTCAATTAGCATAGTGCTTCTCACGTGATTCTAATCCTATATATATATATATATATATATATATATATATATATATATATATATATATATATATATATATATATATATATATATATATATATATATATATATATGTGGAGCCGCTAAAATAGAAACCATCCACAGTTGTAAGAACCGCGAGAACCACTTTCAACCAATCAGAATAAGGGGTAATTTGGTCATTTCCTTCAAATGTCTAATCTCTCTCTCTCGCTTCATTAAAGTCATTGACTTTATTAATATCTCTCTCCTCTCTCATCTCTCATACTCTCTTTCCCAGACCCCCTTTCTCTCCCTTTCCTTTTACCTCTACACCCAATGTCTTCCACATCCATTAGACAGCATATTCAACCGTTGTCCCCATCCCAAAAAATCTGCCCCGCCAGCAGACATCCAACGAGTGGCCGGAAAGGTGGGTTCCTGTGACTTGCGACGACACCGGAGAAGGCTTTTTGAAGGTAGATCATTGATGGGCGGCTAGGGTTTCGAAGACCGATCTTTGACGTCACCAGAGAAGGATTTTTACATAGATCTTTGACAGGTGGATAGGGTTTCGAAGACCAGAGTAGGTGACCGACGGCTAGGGTTTCGAAGACCCAGATCTTTGTTGAAGTTCCTGCTGAGGTTGTAGTTTGTACACCCCGATCGTCGCTTGTGGTATAAGATTGTAGTATAACAGAGCTTTGTGGGCTATGGTGTCACAACCCCCAATCCCAAATCCCCGGGAACGGGCGGCCGCGAGCCAGTTTCGGTGGTATCGTGTGTTGTTTAATTTGGCAGCGGAAATTTTCATAAGGACCGTAGTTAGGAAATATTTGATCAGAGTAAAATACCACATTTTCATAACATTAAACACATGGGATACAACCCAAGTTTGCTGTACACACATTTTCATAGGAATACATCCTATTTTATTTAATAAAAACATCTATTTCTTTTTAGGTAACTTTATTGCCACTTTTCCAAGCCTTCAGTGCTGTCCAGCTGGCTTCTATTTGGCTTTCACATTTTGTTACCTGAAACGCGTTTTAAAAACATTTTTCAGTGGGAAATACTGGTGAGTGAATCCCAGTTTAATCAAGTTTAAATAAAAATCATTGTACAGTATTGAGGGCGATCTCGCAATTACATTTGTTTCCAAGTTATAACAATTAACATCCATGGTACCGTCAGACCCGACTTGTGGAAATGTTACTCCTTGACCAGGTGGTAACAAATTTTGTATACAAAACCCCAACATACTCATGATAATTGTATTCTTACAAATACTCAATAACTGCTTAATATACATTTAATTATATGAGGTTTTGTAAAAACAGTTAACAAAAGGTTTACAAAAGGCGGATCAACTCACATTGCTGTCGTAGATTTTCTATAAGGGTTCCCTGGGAATTATCTATAAATTACACAAATGCACACGTGTTAGTATATAACCCATTTTAACATTAGCAATACCCTCCCCGAGACGGCATTCCAACGACTACGTCGGGCAGAACCACGACAGCCGTTACGGAACCCTAGATCAATCGGGCAGAGTATCTAATACGTATCCAGGGGTTATGATACTTACAACAGAGCAGAATTTCGCTATTTAGGGGGGGTATAATACCTGTATATAATGCCTACTATTCAGAATTGAGAGAAAGATTTCGAATTTGAACGAACAGACTGAAGATCCGATGGCCTCTACTTTTAGGGCCTCATTTCAACTTTTACGCGGCCCGCGTAAACATAGACAAGGGCCTACGCGGCCCGCGTCAATGTTGGTCAACGTTGTAGCTTGTCCGGGTCATTATGTAGGCTTGACGGGTGTTGGGCCACGTGGCGGCCCAGGGTGTCGCCAGGTTTTAAGTTGTCGCGGCCCACGTAAGCTTAAGGGGTGGCTTACGCGGCCCGCCTAAACCCAAAAACTTGATTTTTGATTATTTTTAATAATATTTAAGGTATTCGGGGCCCGTTTTCACGTATGGGGTGTTTTTAGGGACATATTGGGATACTTTAAATAATTTTAGAGTGTCGAAAAATATTACGAGTGTGTCGGTTTAAAGTTGTTATATATGGCGACGTCGGTGTGTGGTTTGGAGTTCCTTGTCCTTACCGATCATCCTTCTTTCATCCGGTGTGTGGTCTTTCATCATGTAACATGTCTTTCACTAATCGTCGTTGTTTCACCAGGTAACGGGTCATCCTCAGCTGGTGTGTGATCTTGAGATGGATATCTATTTTTTTGAATATTCAAAGAAAATTAATTGATAGAAGTAGATTTGATTTTATGAATAAAAAAAAATATCAAGCAAGTGCGAGATGAAAGAAATATACAAATTTCTTTTTTATTGGCCTGATATAAAAATCTACAACTGATTTCTCTATCTTGTCTTATCTTTATCTTAAATGTAAATTTGATTAAAAAAATTTAATGATTTTTTCTAAGATGAAAGGATGATTAGTTAATGATGATCAGTTTGTGTGTTATGATGTTTGTAGATTGTGGTTTTTTTTTTTTTTTTTTTTGCAACAGTACGTATGCTTGGTGAAGGGCGTAAAAATGTTATGATCATGATCTGTTTGTGAGAAAATATTTTACACCCGTTTTTGCAAATTTGGGAGAAAGTGAGTATCTTGACGGGTGTAAAAAAGTTTATAGGTGTAAAAAATCTTTTGATTTAAGAAATGTCGAATGTAATCTTTTGACGGGTGTAAAAAGTTTATAGGCGTAAATGTTTTTTTACGCACGGTGTCGAGTGTAAATGTTTATTTTTTTAAATGTTGAATGTAAACTTCGTTTTATGAGTTTTTGTCTATGTTTTACGTTTTGTGCCCGCGCGGTGCCGGTGGTGCCCCGTGGTGTCGATCAGTGGTTTTAGATTTGTGGCGGTGATGATGCAAAAAAAAAAAAAAAAACACATGTTTTGATAACGATGGCGCGGCAAGGATGGTGGAGGGTAGGTTTTTGAACGTGCAACCCCACTTTGCAGCCTCTGATTATCGGAAAATCTGAGCCAAACCCCGTTTTTTTCAAGAATCCACTCATTGTTTTGATTTTTGTTTGTTGGTTTTTTTATTTTTTCCCCAGTCGATGATGATAACAATCTATCTGGGACACCTACCGAGTTGCGATTTCTGGGTGTGTTCGTTTTGAGAAAAAAAAGGTTTTGTAAAAAAAAAAAGTTAAAACCGTAAACTTTTTAACGTAAAACGTAAAACGTAAAGTTTTTAACGTAAAACCTAATTTTTTTTACGTAAAACGTAAAAAGTTTAACGTAAATCGTTAAACGTAAACTTTTATGTAAAAACTTTTTAACGTAAAACTTTTTCTATGTAAATTGTAAAACGTAAAAAACCGTGAGATAAAACGGCGCCTAAACAAGGGGCGTGAATACGGAGCATAAAAACGCCGCGAAAAAAACGGAACATAAAAAACGCTGCGTTAAAACGGGACGTAAAGAACGGCCCGTTAACAAAACGACGCTTGAAAAATCCGATCGTAAAAAACGGCATGCAAAAACGACGCGTTAAAAAACGATGCATGAAAAAGCCGGGCATAAAAACGGCGTGCAAAAACCGGCGCGGAAAAAAATTGTTTTGTTAAAAAAATTTGAATTTAAAAATGCTTTTAATAAAAAAATTCTGTTTAAAAAATAAAAAGTAATATAATAAAAAAAAAGTAATAAAAAATAATAAAAACAAAAAGACAAAAAAAGAGTAATTTTACTAAACTACCCTTTTGGATTAAAATATTAAAGACATAATAAGACAAAATGTATTTAATATTAATTTTTGTTACTTTTAATCTCATCCATCCATCTTGTTGATCTAGTGGCTAGAAAGTGGTTCTCTCGATTCTTACAACTGGAGGTGGTTTTCATTTTAGCGGTCCCATATATATATATATATATATATATATATATATATATAGGACAAAGATCCGTTAGGAACCACCATTTATTGCGAGAACCGCGAGAATCAGTGTGAACACAAACAGTAATACCTAAAAAAATCTAAAAAACACCAATTTTTTTTTACTATTTTTTTTTTGTAAAAATCGCTATATTTTGTTTATAATAAAAAAAATTTCAAAAAAAATAAAAAATAAAAAAAATGTCGAGTCACAGTTGTCCATACACATGGTCATTTTGTATCATTTTTTTGACAAATTCCGCAATTCATTATAAATATTAGACAATTGCACTTTCATTTACACTACCACGTGTAATACACTACTTTTTACGTTACCAATATTAGAAATGCACATGTGCATCTATATGTAACAACATGAAATAAGGTGTGTTGGTACACTACTTTCTCATTCCATCCATAATACACAAGCATGCACATGTGCATTTTTGTCATTTATTTGACAAATTCCGTAATTCATTACGCATATTAGACAATTGCACTTTCTTTTACACTACCATATGTAATACATTACTTTTTACATTACCAATATTAGAAATGCACATGTGCATTTATATGTATCAACATGAAATAAGGTGTTTTGGTACACTACTTTGAATACACTTTCCCTTTCATCTATCATACCATCCATAATACAATACAATTACCTCCTACCATCCATAATACAATACCATTACCTCCTACCATCCATAATACAATACCATTACCGATATTTTCACTTTATTACATGTATGTAAACACCATTTATACCATCAAATCAACATATTACATCATAAATTGACAACTATAACCAAACCATCAACCACTAGATATAACTAACCAAAAAACATGTATATGGGCCTACTTCTCCATTCAAAATCACAAACTTTTTGTACCAAAACACGTTAAATATCATGGTTATACCTAATGATGCACATGTGCATTTTAAATATTGGTAATGTAAAAAGTAGTGTATTACGAATGGTATTGTAAATTAAAGTGCAATTGTCTATTCCTAATAACGTATTACCGAATTTGTCGAAGTAATGATACATATGCATATGTGCATAGATATCGGTTACTCGAAAAAAAAAGTTTTTTTTAATGGTAACGAAATATAGCGATTTTTTGAAAAAAAATATAAATAAAATTTTTTTTGAGTGCTTTTTTGATTTTTTTTTAGAATTTATTTTGTGTTCACATTGGTTCTCGCAATAAGGGTGGTTCTCGCATGAACCTTACCCTATATATATATATATATGTATATAGGCAAAGTGTAGGATACAAATTCCCTAATCGTAAATTATATACGCGAGTTTCTTGGCCGTACACGTGGCTGATTAGTTTTTCACTCTTAAGGTTAAATCAGACATTTCATTCAATCATCTGAGGGAAAAATCGTCTGATCATTCAATCGGACTTGCGAGGTATTGAAAGGCAAACAACAAAAGAAGATGAAGGGAGTCCAGATTGAAAAAGATCCCAGGCACAAAGCCAAAGAGGTTGAAGATGATGAAGAGGAAGATGAGTTTGAAGATTACAGTGGAAGTAGTGATGATGGCACTGAAGAAGAAGATCAGTGGGAGGAGGTTTCAGACGAGGAAGATTAATTTTTTTTATTGTACATACGATTTTACAAGACAAACATGTGATTTTAATACAGATGATTCATTATTATACAAACATGCGATTTAGTATGCAAACATGCGATTTATATGTATCAGTTTAAAAGTAGTTTAACATGCGATTTTAGAGTGTTTTTCATCTTATGACATGCGATTCTGAGTTATCATTCTTTCATGCGATTTATATATACAATAAGTAAGCATAAGATGTTTTAGAATATGTACACAAAACATAAATATAAAGTATTTGTTTAAGACAACCAAAAGCAATAAAAAGATGAAGAGAAACTTAGTTACTCGAAGCACCAAAGATTTTTCACGTTCAGCCGAGCTATACTCCATCTTCTCGTTCACTGTCTTTAGAGCATCTTTAAGGAAAGAGAATGCTAAGTCATCAGCTCGAGACTGCTCCTTTATGTGATCCAAAGCTGCGTCTCTGAAGCTTGATTGTGGTTCTTCAAGTAGTCTCTCTCACATCTCTTGATTTTTCTTGATTTCTTCAAGAATCTTTCCCTACACATCAAGAATCAAATGAGAAGAGGTGACATCGGTGCTTATTTCTGTCAACGTGCGAGTTGACAATAGTTCCTTTATTGCAATGTTTTTTAACTGTTCTGAATCTTCAGATGACATTTTTGGGGTGTGTTTTTGTGTGTGTTTGTGTTCAGTGTCTTAATCTGGAAGGTGGTTATCACTGGGTATTTTATATTAAAATAGTAAATTTATTATGTAGGTAGAGTGGTAAGTTCAGTAGTATTTATGGTAAAATTGATCATTACAAGTCACACTAGAGTCACATCGGTATTAATTTCAGTTTTTATATAAAATAGGTAATTTATATTTATTTTAATTATGAATTCATAATTTTTTGTTTTTGTATTTTAACCATCATGGGACAAAGTGACATGAAATCATCAGCAACATTTTTTTTCAATATCGCATGTGATACGAAAACGAATTCGTACACTTTAAGAAACCACATACAAGTTCTTTTTTTAAAATCGCATGTGTTTAAAACAAGAATTCGCACACGATAAGAAATCTGCAACATTATTTCTTTTTTTTTTTAAATCGCATGTTATAAATAATGATTTCGCACACTGTAAAAAAACAAAACCTTTCTTTTTGTATGGAATGTTTTTTCGCACGTTTAATGTGTATTTCGCATATTTATAATTTTCATCCTGCATCATCTTCTTCGATAGGTGGTCTATCGATTTGTTTCAGTTATGAACTTTCAAAATCATCATATATGAAATCGCAGAAAGAGATTGGTTAATAATAATCTTAAGCTGTTGTATTTGATGTTATGGATCGAATTTTGATTAATGGTTCGATTTTCGAATACGATTTTGAAATTGAGATTCAAATCTCCGTCGGTTACAGAGATTAAGATATCGTAATGACGATTTTAACCTTTTTTCAATATTTGAATAGATTAATTTGGCTAATTTAATGACTTAAATTGGTTTGATGGATTGAAGATCCAACGACTGAGAATATCACGTACGTAATGTAGGATAAGGAGTATTGTACGTTAACCGGTCTCTCTCTCTCTCTCTCTCTCTATATATATATATATATAGGGGACCGCTAAAATGAGATCCACCTCCAGTTGTAAGAACCGTGAGAACTTTTTGATCCGGGGCGAGTTGGACCAATTTTTTTTTCATAAACGTAGATGCTTGTATTATAAACACATTTGTAAAAAAAAAATTCAAAAAAAAAAAATGTCGGGTGTGTAGTTTTGAGCACCCCAAGTTTGCGTTTACGGGACCCATAGTAAACGCAAACTTGGGGTGCTCAAAACTACACACCCGACATATGACATATTTTTTTGAATTTTTTTTTTACAAATGTGTTTATAATACATGCATCTACGTTTATGAAAAAAAATTTTGGTCCACCTCGCCCCGTACGGTGTAGTTCTTACGGTTCTTATAACTGAAGGTGGTTCTCATTTTAGCGGTCCCCTGTATATATATATATATATATATATATATATATATATATATATATATATATATATATATAGGGGATCGCTAGAATGAGAACCACCACGAGTTATGAGAACCACGAGAACCGCGCCCCGCGGGTGGCCGTTGACCACGAATTTTTTTTACACCTAGATCCGTATATTTTAGGACCGGGTGTAAATTTTCGGTTCAAACGGCGCGCCCGAGGGGGTAGTTTTTTACGCCCAAAGTTTGGGTTTTTTTAATTTTTTTAATTTTTCTTTTTTTTTAACCAAACTTTGGGCGTAAAAAACTACCCCCTCGGGCGCGCCGTTTGAACCGAAAATTTACACCCGGTCCTAAAATATACGGATCTAGGTGTAAAAAAAATTTCGTGGTCAACGGCCACCCGCGGGGCGCGGTTCTCGTGGTTCTCATAACTCGTGGTGGTTCTCATTCTAGCGGCTCCCTATATATATATATATATATATATAGGAGATGGTTCAAATGAAAACCATTTTATTGTGAAAACTCGAAAACAAACTAAAAAAAGGCTAAAAAACACACAAAATTTTTTTTTTTTTTTCAATTTTTTTTTTATAAAAATCGCTGGTTTTTATATATAAAAAAACTTTTTTTCAAAATTTTTTTTTTTTTTTGTAGTACACATGTGTAATAATACACATGTGTAGTACACATACACATATGTAGTATTACACATGTGCACTACACAAAAAAAAATTGTTTTTTATATAGAAAAACCTGCGAAAATTGGTTTGCAAAAAAAAAAAAAAAATTGGTATGTTTTTTTGGCTTTTTTAATTAGTTTTCGAGTTTTCACAATAACTAGTGTTTTTCATTTGAACCTTCCCCTATATATATATATATATATATATATAGGATAAGGATCATGTGAGAAGTAGTAGGCTATTTGAGAAACTTGAGAAGCATTCTGGACCACAGATTTTCTCTAAGCAAAAAAATGCAAAAAAAATGTAAAAAAAATGCAAACTTTTTTTTTTTTTTTTTTTTTGGAAAAATCACAGCTTTTTCTTTAAGGATTTAATTTTTTATTTTTTTTTTAAATTTTTTTTTTTTTGGGATTTATACATATGTGTATATTGTTAATCTTCTAACTATACATATATGTATATTGTCAATTATACATATATGTATATACATGTTTAAAATTGAAAAATAAGTGTTATTTAGGGTTTAGCATTAGTATTTAGGGTTTAGCATTAGGGTTTAGGGTTTAGCTTTATGGTTTAGGGTTTAGCTTTAGGGTTTAGCATTAGGGTTTAGCATTAGGGTTTAGCATTAGCGTTTAGTAATAGTATTTAGGGTTTAGCATTAGGGTTTAGCATTAGGGGTTAGCTTTTGGGTTTAGCATTAGGGTTTAGCTTTAACTTTTGGGTTCAACTTTATCTTTAGGGTTTGCATTAGGGTTTAGCATTAAGGGTTTAGCTTTAGGGTTTAGTTTTAGCTTTAGGGTTTAGCATTAGGGTTTAGCTTTAGGGTTTAGAATTAGGGTCTAGCTTTAGGGTATAGCATTAGGGTTTAGAATTAGGGTTTAGCATTAAGGTTTAGCTTTAGTGTTTATGGTATAAGGTTTAGGATTTATAACACATATTTTTTCAATTTTAAACATGTATATACATATATGTATAATTGACAATATACATATATGTATAGTTAAAAGATTAACAATATACACATGTGTATAAATCACAAATTTAAAAAAAAAAAAAATAATAATAAAAAATTTAATCCTTAAAGAAAAAGCTGCGATTTTTCCAAAAAAAAAAAAATTGGGCATTTTTTTCAAATTTTTTTGCATTTTTTGCTTAGGGAAAATGTGTGGTCCAGATTGCTTCTCAAGTTTCTCAAATAGGGTGGACTTCTCTTAGGATCCCTACCCTATATATATATATATATATATATATATAACATTAAAAAAATTCATTGGGGCCGGCCACTCGCATACCCAAAGCAATACGTACACATATATTTGGTTGTGACATTATTTAAAATTTTGATAATTGAGAAAGCTAGCCATGTTGCACAATCAATTCCATGTCACAATCACTTAAAATTTCTTGATAACACACTTCAAATGTCTTTGTTAATTTAATATCGGAGACTTTGATCTTGCAAATCGATGTTATATTGTTATTGTTTTTTTTTATTTTTCCCAATAAAGGGTTCCACAAAAAAAGGCGGAGAGATATGAAAAACCAAGAATATTTTGTGTATATTTTCAGTGTATTGTTTTTGTTCATTTCACAAAACGAAAATTTCCAAAAGATTTTCAGTTAGTTTATTTGAGAAAATTGAAAATGTTGAGGAAATTGATTTAACCTTATGACAAATGATAGATTAACTGTAGAAACGATTCTAGCACATTTTTTTTTTGAAAGGCAAACGAAACTTTTATTCAACACAAACAACCAGGATCAATAGCAAGATGCTACAGAA
This sequence comes from Helianthus tuberosus, assembly GCA_030545235.1. NCBI lineage: Eukaryota > Viridiplantae > Streptophyta > Magnoliopsida > Asterales > Asteraceae > Helianthus > Helianthus tuberosus. Next base: position 129,209,180 of record CM060412.1, on the reverse strand, counting down.
CCGAGTTTCAACAAAAAAGTCAAAAAACTATTACAACCAGATCAAAATGAAACTGCCACTATTAAATACACCATGCAAAATTTTTCCAGTTGTCCCATGATGTTAGCTGCACCTTAGATCTTAGCTTCATCCATTCAAACGATTCAGTTTTGATTTCTTCTATTAGTTTATAAGCCGCCCCATATCTTCCATTGAATATTTTTTCATTCCGGTTTTTCCACAATACCCATACTGTTAGTGTGAAGATCGCATGCACAGCCTTTTTTACTGACCTCCCCCATTTCATGTCGCTCGGCAACCTGAAGATTTCTTTCAGAGAAGTTGGTTTTAAACTTATCGGTATTTTGACCCATGTATAAATCTGAATCCAAACCATATCCGCTATGCTACAAGTTACCAACGCATGATCCGGCGTCTCATCCTCCCTGTCGCATACTCTACATAACCCCGATGGCACCGGAACACCCCTGCTTCTTAGCTTAGTTGCTGTTGGTATTTTACCGTCGATCGCTCTCCATACAAACATGCTGCACTTTTTTGCAGCCCAATTATTCCAAAAAAATTCATCCGCCGGGTCATTCAAATTCAGCTGCCTACCCAGTGACCTTCTAACATTTTTAACCTCGAACTCTACTCCTCCGCCCTCTCCCCAAGACCAGTGATCACTCCCTGTCGATATTTGACTTTGACTTAACGTATTCATGAGTTCTTCAGCTTGAATCTTTTCCGCATCACTACTCGGCAATCTCAGCCAGGCCCAATCCCATATTGTAACACCTCGAAAATTCACGTCCTATGATGTGTAGACACGTGTCAAATGTTTAAACGTGTGAAAGAAATATTATAGAAGGACTAAAGTTGACAAACATGGAAAGTATGTGAATATACGTATTCTAAGTGTCAACTGTGAATAAATATAATGTACATTAACCCTACATGGTGCTCATACCTTCAAACGAATAAATCATGGATCATACGAAGCTAAAAGTGAGAGATTTCAAACTACAGGGGCTAAATGTGTCAACATGTTTAAATTATACCTCTGAGTGACCTTTTGACAAACCCGAAGCTTTGTAACGGTAAATTATGCTCACTAGAATGCACGATTAAAATTTCATAAAGTTTCGTTATCGTATGAGAAAGTTATGATCAAATTCGTGTGCGAAGGGTTAAAGCGTAAACGTTGAATGTTAGGACTTTTCGGGTGACAACGAAGTTAACCGGGGACCTAACAAAGTGGGTATATGTTTTAAAGCCCTTATAGATCAACATTGAGGGTTTAAAATGCAAGAAAACAAGTGCCTAATCCAGTTTTGAAGAGCCAAGGATCAAAATGAAATAAATCACAAAAGCTGATCAGGGAGGGCCTAGCGCGACGCGAGGGAGGCGTGGCGTCGCGCGAGGGGTGCCCAGCTCCGAGAAAAATGGGTTATGGTCTGCCATGGCTTTTGTACGCGATCTTTAACCGACTTTCCACATCTCTTGACCCCTAAAACACCCCCTAAACACTAGAACCAAGTGTTGATCAGTTGTGGTGTGTGCTAGGCTTTGTTGTCAACACTTTGTGGTGATTGAAAACACTATAAAAGGCCATGAACTTGCAAACAATTCCTCACACCTTCATCTGCAATTGTGGATCACTTCTGGAGCTCAAACTTCCTCTCAAGTGTTCTCTGATCAAGCTTAGGACTTCTGTAAGTGTTCTAATCCTTCTTTAATTGAGTTTAGCTTAGTATTTTAGCTAAAAGTCAAACCGTCGTAATTACGGTTTGACTTCGAGATTAGTCAGCAATGGCTCAGTAATATCTCGAATTAAAAGTAGTTATAAGATGGTATTTATGTGGGTAATAAAACCTCAAAAGGATTCCCCCTGATTACCACTCTAACCAGGTCAAAAGTCGGGTCAAACTAGTTTATAAAAAGTCAACAGGATACTTAAAATGCTAATTATGCATAATTACCATTATAGATCATATACAACCTGTTGGATCATTGTTATAACTTGGTAATAAGTGTAAGAACATGTCTAAACATGTTCAACCCGACAATTTCCTGTTTAGACCCGGTTCGAAACCGAAAGTCTCATAGTTTGACTTTCACTTTGACTTTCAGTTCTGACCCGTTTAGGCATGTTTTAGAAATATCTCAGAGCTTTAATTGGACACCTTGGTTCATTAGTTATCCAATTAATATGCATGTTTCCGTTAATTGCCCGTATGTTGACCATTATGCCCTTATTGCCTTAAAACGTGATTTTTGGAAATGTAAAAGAGTAGAAACTTTAATTACTAATATATAAACGTCTATGCAAAGTTTGACATCAATTTGAATTGTAGATTAAGAGTTATGCTCATTATCACAAAACGAATGCTTTATGTTAATAAAATGGCGTAATTAGCGTATAGCCTACTTAAACATACTTTTTGATATCAAATCTTTTACCCACTGATGTAATATATTATTTTCGGAATTTTAAAGATTTTTAATTAATTTTAGGCTGAGCATAACTCATAGTCGTAGGCTTAATCCGGTAAATGTCGGTTTTGCCCTTACGGGCCATAAAATGAGTTTTACATATCTAAACGACTCCAAACCTTTTGCTACTGATCACGCATGTTAAATAAATTATTTTAAGCCTTCTGGAAATATAAAAATATCAGATTTAAGTATCGAACCCGGAAATGGCCTTTAATCGCCTTATTAAGCGTTTTTAACGCATAGTATGTATTAAAATTATATTGAACATACCCGGGTTGATACCTACTAATATTTTAGGCAAATTGCGATATTTTAACAGTAAGCAATGGTTGATTAACTCAGACTTTGGTTTTGAGCTTTTCGGCTTATGTGAAATTACCAAAATACCCCTACGGGGCATAGTTTGGTTATAATTGATAAATTTCACATATATGTTTTATCCCACTGATATAACTTAGTAAATTTAGTATATTTTCTGATTACATCAGACCTGTAACTCAGCTTGTTACTTAAACTCTTTTATAAACTTTTAAATGACCAAACTACCCCTACGGGGCCTAGTTTGTGTTTAAACACGTTTCGGGCATAATGAAAGACATCTTACTGATGTCACAACATATTTGAGGCATAATTAACTTAGGAAACCTATCTATAGCTCTCATGAATACCCGTCACGCTTATTACGCATACGGTTCGGTTTATGTAACAAGTTTACATAAACTAGCCGAAACGGGTCAAACCTTATCGGTTTTATCTCAAAATCCAGAATGTGAATAGTAAACCCATATTAAGCAAGTCTCTGAACTTGTCGGGTCTAAATCACATTCTATCCGGTCTTCGCTTAATCGTGCGTACGAACCGTATCTTTGAAACTAGCCGGTCTAAGCTTAAGCTTAATTAAAGACCCGTTAGGATTCTAATAGGTTATTATAAACCTTCATTCCCGATTAGGAGAACCAGTAAAAGCTACGTGCAAATTTGCTTATTGTGATATATACTTTGCTTAGGTAAATACTTTAAACTTATTTTCCCTATACGGGCTTGGGTTACGGTATATAGCATACCGCTTGATCGGGCATCAAATCTCCACAATTGAGTGGGTAGTTGAATAATTTGATCGGCTCGTTTAAACAGTCTTGATTACTTAAAGCCTTTGGGGGGTTAATGACCATGTCCCGGATATCCTTGGCATCATCTTACGAGATGGCCACGACCTGAGCACGGGGTGTAGGCGTACACCTGTCAGTGTATAACTCTTTGATGTGGTGTGTCAATTGATCTTTAACCCGGACAAGATCCGGGCGACTGAACGCACAAGTAACATGTAATTCATTCACAAGATTATAATATTAAAAAATTCTCCCAAGTTAAATAAAATGTTTATGCCATGTGCATCCAAACCAATTTTCAATCATTTTCCAAAATGAGTCAGTTGATTGTATTTACCAGTGTAAACTGACGTATTTTCCCAAAAAGATTAAATGCAGGTACTAAGCGTAATTGGCTGGGATTTCTCCTTAGCATCATTAAAAGTCTCGCAAGCTTAGGTTGCCGAAGTCTGTTGAACAATTGTTTCATATTTTATTTCCGATCCATCTGTGGATAAACATCTGAATATTGTGACATTAAATATTACAATATTAAATTCGGTTGTATTATATCTTTTAAATTGCTTCCGCTGTGCATATTAAATATTGTGTTGTTTGACTATTACGTTGCCAACCACGTCACGATACTCCCCCACCGGGCCCACCGGTGACACGTGGAAATCGGGGTGTGACAGGTTGGTATCAGAGCCAACATTGAGTGAATTAAACACTAGCCTTTTGTGTTTAATCTCAATGACACAATTGCACAATTCTAAACTTTCGAGTCTAGACATATAACATAGGACAAATTCCATTTTGTTTGGTTTTATTTTGTCCTTTATTTTATATATATTTTGTGGTTATCTTACATTGTATTGACATGATTAACAAAAATGCCGCCGAGATTCTTCCGCAGAAGAGGGCGTGGAAAGGGGCCAGTCACCGCCCCCAATGACCATGAGGCGGGACTTTCGAATGTTCGAGCTCCGTCCACCACAGAGAGTGATGATCCACGCCAAAAAAGAAGAAACCTATTTGAGCCGGCAAGACGGTCGGTCTCACACAGTTCGACACCGCCAGTCCAAAACCCTTATGGGCCGCAACCAGATTACGAGCCCAATAACCCGCAACCATCATATATACCATTACAACGATCCCTGTCCCATCATTCTTTTGATGATCCCACACCAGTTTTCAGGGGCCGGTTTAACCCGGCCAATTACATCCAAGAACCCGTGGGTTTTAACCCACTGGGGCCAGACGATCACTTCTCCGGTGATAATGCGGATGACATGGACGAGGATACGGACCCCGTCGAACCTGCCAGTGGTACTCCAAACCACCCGATCGAGATTTCGGATGGATCTTCGTTTCACGGATCACCCTACGGTGGTCCAGACAGTTTCCAAGCCATGTTTACCAGGCACGAATGGTACTATACACCTCCTCACCATTCATCACCTTCCCATCATTCGTCGCCTCATCAACAACAGCAGCCGCAGCAGCATCATCAAGATTCCTCTAGGGATCCCCGATTTATGGCAGTTACGCCACCACCTCCACAGCCACCAGTTCAGCCGGCACCTCCTCAACCGCCAAGGCGTAGGAGAACCGGTGCCCGCATGTCTTCACGAGCAGGAGACTTTCATTTAAGCTCCCCTCGTCAATCCAGTGGCAGCCACTATCCGCCACACCAGGAGGACCTACAAATGGGTGGACCTTCCAACCCTGCTGTACCACAGCCACTGCCGATGGGTTTTGATAACCCAATTCCAGCGTATACTGGTCCCATGGCATACAACCCGTTTGAGCCACCGATTCAACACAGCTACGGTTACGCAGAGGCCGACCCTTACATGGTAGCGGCAAATTATAATGCCCTGCACCCGGAAGGACCATACGGAGCTCCATGGGGAGTTGGGTACCCAACACATGGGTACCAGATACCTCCTAGGCCTATTATTCGAACTCAATCGCAGCCGCCTAGGTTCTCCCCACCTGAGCATGAAGAACTCCTTCAGAGGCTGAATCAAGTTGAACGGGAAGTTCACGAGGACCGCAGGGAGAGACAGACCTTCTTCCAAGGATTAGTAGGCTTGATCAAAGGGAAGAACAAGAAGGATCATTGAATCCTTCCAATTTCTGTATAAGCCCCTGCGTGGGTGTATTTGTTTGTTAAGCCCCTATGTGGGTATGTATGTTTGTTTGTTTGCTTTGAGCCCCTGCGTGGGCCTATCTTTCCATAAACCCCTACGAGGGTATATTGTATGTGTGAGTCCCTGCGTGGACTGTTATGTTTGTTATTTAAGTCCCTGCGTGGACTAGTTTGTTGCTTCACCCCTACGTGGGTAAATGTTTGTTGAAAAGACCCGTTTAGGGCAGCGTGTAACATGTATAATTAATGGAATGTTTGTTTTATAAATTTCGTGTTTGCCTTACGTGCATAAATAATTTATATATGAAATAAATAAATCAAAATCATTCCTTTTGAAAAATAATCTGCCTATGTAAATTTTTAAAATAAGAATCTTAAAGTGTGAAACCTAGTCTAAGTGTCATTATAAAGACCTGACCATGATGGTAAGACCTATTTAAAAGATTCAAATCCCTGTTAACATCTGAAAACATGTTAACACTCTTGGCAGATGTGATTCATTTAAAAATCACACGCATTATTATTATGTAAGGATCTTTCTAAAGATTCCAAACCCAACTTAATGATCTCTGAATCATGGGTTAAATCATCAATTAATATGAACATATTTTTACCATACGTGGTAATATGGTGCCTACGGGCCCTGCTCATTTCCATATGAGCCAAAAGACAGTGGTAGCTATGACTCCCTGTCTGATAAAGGTAATGAACTAGGTTCAAACCTTAAGAGCCTCGATTCTCTGAAATCATAGCTTAAAATTTAAATTGTCCATGTGACTAAGCCTTGTGTGCTAATATGTATTGTTACTGTTATTAGGATAAATTATAATTGAAATCCTAATTTAAATACGATTATTAAGTTAACCAAATATGGTCTCTGCTTACCATGGTTAATGAGTTACCCTAAGGGGTAATTCCATAATAAACTCCCAAATAAAATATTGTCCTTGTTTTCTACAACAGTTCAATTCAAATGGCTGATTCAGACGAAATAAATAGCCATCCAGTGGAGCCAAATGATAACGCCCAGATTACGTTAACGGGTGCTGAACTAAAAGCTATAGTAGACGGCGCTGTTACACAGGCACTGGAGCGACAGTATGAGGAGTATAGTGGGACCCGGAGTAGGACCCTATCTATACCGCGCTCAAAGCCTAAAGTTCAATCAGAAGCGCATAGCAAGCCTCCTCCCAAAAAGGATATTCCCAAGAAAGATGGTGATGATCGTCAGTCCACAAACCACCACAGTGAACCCTCTCTGATAGTCGTGCCAAAACAAACCCATAATAAGGGTTGCTCCTATAAGTATTTTGTATCTTGCAAACCCCAGGATTTCACTAGGGAAAAGGGGGCCATTGACTGTATGACCTGGCTGGATGAGATGGATACGGTTGTGGACATCAGCGGATGCGCTGAGAAGGACGTAGTCAAGTTTGCGTCACAGTCTTTTAAGGGTGAAGCTTTAGCATGGTGGAGATCTCTGATTCAAGCCACCGGGAAAATCCCATTATACAATATGTCGTGGGATCAATTTGTTGCCCTTATCAGGGAAAATTACTGCCCTCAGCATGAGGTGGAGAAGATAGAGTCTGACTTTCTATCCTTGGTGATGACAAACCTCGACTGTCAAGCTTACCTAACGAGCTTCAACACTATGTCTCGGTTGGTTCCATATTTAGTAACCCCGGAACCAAAACGAATAGCTCGTTTTATCGGTGGTTTAGCCCCCGAGATCAAGGCAAGCGTAAAAGCTTCTCGGCCAGCTACTTTTAGATCCGTAGCTGACATTTCCTTATCCCTCACTTTGGATGCGGTCAGGCAGAGATCGCTGAGGAATAAGGAGGCTGAGAAGAGGAAGCGTGAAGGTGATAGTTCACAGAGGTCGAACAAGAAGCACCGTGGAAACAGTGATAACAAGAAGGGTTCTGAGTCAAGAAAAGATGGGCACCAAGCTGGTGAGAAGCCCACATGCAAAACTTGCAAGAAGCAGTACTATGGAAAGTGCAGACTCGCGTCGAACTCTCAGACCCAGTCAAAAACCTATGCTTGTGGTATTTGCAAGTCCACGGATCACAAAACCTTGGATTGCAAGAAGATAAAAGACGCAACGTGCTACCGTTGCAATGAAAAGGGGCACATTAAGACCAACTGCCCTAAATACAACAAGAAGCCTGAAGAGGCCAAGAAGACTAATGCCAGAGTCTTCAGAATGGACGCGAAAGAAGCGGTGCAAGATGATAATGTCATAACAGGTACTTTCCTTGTAAACGATGTCTTTGCAAGAGTACTTTTTGATTCGGGCGCAGATAAGTCTTTCGTAGATCATAAGTTTTGTAAATTGTTAAATTTACCTGTCAAAACCTTAAGCGTAAACTATGAGGTAGAGTTAGCAGATGGTACCATAGAAACCGTCTCAACTGTGTTAGATGGATGTGTTATATCCATTAAGAACCATTCTTTTCCTCTGTCTCTACTTCCCTTTAAGTTGGCCGGTTTTGACATAGTTCTGGGTATGGACTGGTTATCTCATAACCAGGCCTAAATTGTCTGTAACATGAAGCAAGTGGTAATAAAGACTCCGTCTGGTGAACCACTTACCATTCGGGGAGATACCCAGTATGGGCTGCCTGAGCAAGTGACTATGCTCAAGGCTTCAAAATGTTTAAAGAGGGGTTGTGTCATCTACATGGCACAAGTGATTATTGATGAGCCTAAACCGAAGATAGAAGACATCCCTGTCATCTCTGAATTCCCAGAAGTTTTTCCGGAAGAACTACCTGGTTTGCCACCAGATAGGCAAGTGGAATTCAGGATTGATATCATCCCCGGAGCAGCACCAGTTGCAAGAGCACCTTATAGGTTGGCGCCCATAGAGATGAAAGAATTGAGGACATAGCTAGACGAATTACTAGCCAAGGGTTTCATTAAACCTAGCTCGTCGCCTTGGGGAGCGCCAGTCCTATTTGTCAAGAAGAAGGATGGATCGATGCGTCTGTGCATCGACTATCGCGAGCTTAACAAGGTCACAATAAAGAATAGATATCCTTTGCCTAGGATCGACGATTTGTTCGATCAGTTGCAAGGGGCCAGTTATTTCTCAAAGATTGATTTGAGGTCAGGCTACCATCAACTGAAGGTTAGAGATGAAGACGTGCATAAAACTGCATTTAGGACTCGTTATGGTCATTACGAGTTCCTAGTGATGCCTTTTGGGCTCACTAATGCACCGGCCGCGTTCATGGATCTCATGAATCGCGTTTGCAAGCCATACTTGGATAAATTCGTCATCGTCTTCATCGATGACATCCTTATTTATTTGAAGAACCAAGCTGATCATGAGAAACATCTTCGATGTATTCTCAAACTTTTACATCAAGAGAAACTCTATGCCAAATTCTCTAAGTGTGAATTTTGGCTACGAGAAGTCCAATTCCTTGGACATGTGGTCAGTGAGCATGGTATCCAGGTGGATCCCGCTAAAGTTGAAGCTGTTATGAATTGGCAAGAGCCAAAGATGCCTACAGAGATTCGTAGCTTCCTGGGATTGGCAGGATATTACAGGCGTTTCATTGAAAAATTTTCAAGGATTGCTGCGCCCCTAACTTCTCTAACTAAGAAGAAGATTAAGTTTGACTGGGGGCCTAAGCAGCAAGAAGCTTTCGATATTCTCAAGCAGAAGTTGAGCAATGCTCCTGTGTTGACATTGCCTGATGGAATCGAAGAATTTGTAGTTTATTGTGATGCATCACACACCGGGATGGGGTGTGTGCTTATGCAGAAAGGCAAGGTTATTGCCTATGCATCACGACAGTTAAAGGTGCACGAAAAGAATTACACCATCCACGACTTGGAATTGGGTGCCGTTGTATTCGCACTAAAACTGTGGAGGCATTACCTTTATGGAATCAAGTTTGTGATCTATTCTGATCACAAGAGCCTCCAACATCTGTTTAATCAGAAGGAATTAAACATGAGGCAACGCCGTTGGATGGAGACATTGAATGATTATGATTGTGAAATCAAGTATCATCCCGGCAAAGCGAATGTAGTCGCTGACGCCTTGAGCAGAAAGGAAAGGGTTAAACCCATTCGAATCAATGCCAAGCGCATGGAAATAAAGAACAGTTTGATAGAAAGGGTGTTAGCTGCACAGAAGGAAGCTGTGTTGGAAGCTAACTATCCTAATGAAAAGTTAGGAGTAACTGAGGAGCAGTTAACTCTTAGCAAGGACGGAATACTAAGATTGAATGGACGAATATGGGTTCCAATTTATGGAGGACTTCGAGATGTCATCCTCCAGGAAGCTCATAGTTCCAAATACTCCGTTCATCCTGGAGCTGATAAGATGTACCAGGATCTAAGGGCAAATTATTGGTGGATAGGCTTGAAAAAGTCTGTAGCCGCCCATGTAGCAAAATGCTTGACATGTGCGCAAGTCAAAGCCGAGCATCAGAAACCATCAGGTTTGCTACAACAGCCTGAACTTCCTACGTGGAAGTAGGAAATGGTAACTATGGATTTTATTACCAAGTTACCCAAGACAAGGAAAGGAAATGATACGATATGGGTTATAGTTGACAGACTGACTAAGTCAGCACATTTCCTACCCATCAAGGAGACTTATAGCTCTGACATGTTAGCCCAGTTATACGTTGATAAGATTGTAGCCTTACATGGCATACCTGTGTCTATTATCTCTGACCGAGATACTAGATACACATCACATTTTTGGAAGAGTTTCCAACAATCTTTGGGCACACGTTTGAATTTTAGTACGGCTTATCATCCTCAGACTGACGGTCAGAGTGAGCGTACTATTCAAACGTTGGAAGACATGCTACGTGCATGTGCGATCGATTTGGGTGGTAGTTGGGATAAGAACCTACCATTAATCGAATTCTCCTATAACAATAGCTACCATACCAGCATTAAGGCTGCGCCTTTCGAGGCCTTATATGGTAGAAAGTGTAGATCGCCCGTTTGTTGGGCAGAAGTTGGAGACGTCCAATTATCAGGACCAGAGATAGTGTTCGAAACAACGAACAAGATTGTCCAGATTCGTGACCGTCTCAAAGCTGCCAGAGATAGGCAAAAGAGTTACGCTGATACTAAGCGTAAGGATTTTCACTTCGAAGTAGGTGACAAAGTCCTACTTAAAGTGTCACCCTGGAAGGGAGTGATGCGGTTTGGTAAGAAAGGCAAGCAAAGCCCGAGATACATAGGACCTTTCGAGGTTATCGAACGTGTCGGGTCAGTTGCCTATAAGTTAAACTTACCGGAAGAGCTCAGTGGAATTCACAATGTGTTCCACATTTGCAATCTGAAGAAGTGCTTCGCTGATGAATCACTGGTTATACCACATACAGATGTGCATATAGATGAGAGCTTGAAGTTTGTGGAAAAACCTTTGTCGATTGAAGATCGACTGGTAAAGAAGCTTCGAAGGAAACACGTACCTATTGTAAAGGTCAAATGGGATGCCCGTAGAGGTCCCGAATACACGTGGGAGGTTGAATCCACGATGAAAGAAAAGTACCCTTACTTATTTCAGTAAATCTCAGGTCGAGATTTATTTTAAGGGGGTGAGGATGTAACACCTCGAAAATTCACCTCCTATGATGTGTAGACACGTGTCAAATGTTTAAACGTGTGAAAGAAATATTATAGAAGGACTAAAGTTGACAAACATGGAAAGTATGTGAATATACGTATTCTAAGTGTCAACTGTGAATAAATATAATGTACATTAACCCTACATGGTGCTCATACCTTCAAACGAATAAATCATGGATCATACGAAGCTAAAAGTGAGAGATTTCAAACTACAGGGGCTAAATGTGTCAACATGTTTAAATTATACCTCTGAGTGACCTTTTGAAAAACCCGAAGCTTTGTAACGGTAAATTATGCTCACTAGAATGCACGATTAAAATTTCATAAAGTTTCGTTATCGTATGAGAAAGTTATGATCAAATTCGTGTGCGAAGGGTTAAAGCGTAAACGTTGAATGTTAGGACTTTTCGGGTGACAACGAAGTTAACCGGGGACCTAACAAAGTGGGTATATGTTTTAAAGCCCTTATAGATCAACATTGAGGGTTTAAAATGCAAGAAAACAAGTGCCTAATCCAGTTTTGAAGAGCCAAGGATCAAAATGAAATAAATCACAAAAGCTGATCAGGGAGGGCCTAGCGCGACGCGAGGGAGGCGTGGCGTCGCGCGAGGGGTGCCCAGCTCCGAGAAAAATGGGTTATGGTCTGCCATGGCTTTTGTACGCAATCTTTAACCGAATTTCCACATCTCTTGACCCCTAAAACACCCCCTAAACACTAGAACCAAGTGTTGATCAGTTGTGGTGTGTGCTAGGCTCTGTTGTCAACACTTTGTGGTGATTGAAAACACTATAAAAGGCCATGAACTTGCAAACAATTCCTCACACCTTCATCTGCAATTGTGGATCACTTCTGGAGCTCAAACTTCCTCTCAAGTGTTCTCTGATCAAGCTTAGGACTTCTATAAGTGTTCTAATCCTTCTTTAATTGAGTTTAGCTTAGTATTTTAGCTAAAAGTCAAACCATCGTAATTACGGTTTGACTTCGAGATTAGTCAGCAATGGCTCAGTCATATCTCGAATTAAAAGTAGTTATAAGATGGTATTTATGTGGGTAATAAAACCTCAAAAGGGTTCCCCCTGATTACCACTCTAACCAGGTCAAAAGTCGGGTCAAACTAGTTTATAAAAAGTCAACAGGATACTTAAAATGCTAATTACGCATAATTACCATTATAGATCATATACAACCTGTTGGATCATTGTTATAACTTGGTAATAAGTGTAAGAACATGTCTAAACATGTTCAACCCGACAATTTCCTGTTTAGACCCGGTTCGGAACCGAAAGTCTTATAGTTTGACTTTCACTTTGACTTTCAGTTCTGACCCGTTTAGGCATGTTTTAGAAATGCCTCAGAGCTTTAATTGGAATAGGTTACATGTTAGTAGAACCCTCTGTGATTATACACCTTGGTTCATTAGTTATCCAATTAATATGCATGTTTCCGTTAATTGCCCGTATGTTGACCATTATGCCCTTATTGCCTTAAAATGTGATTTTTGGAAATGTAAAAGAGTAGAAACTTTAATTACTAATATATAAACGTGTATGCAAAGTTTGACATCAATTTGAATTGTAGATTAAGAGTTATGCTCATTATCGCAAAACGAATGCTTTATGTTAATAAAATGGCGTAATTAGCGTATAGCCTACTTAAACATACTTTTTGATATCAAATATTTTACCCACTGATGTAATATATTATTTTGGGAATTTTAAAGATTTTTAATTAATTTTAGGCTGAGCATAACTCATAGTCGTAGGCTTAATCCGGTAAATGTCGGTTTTGCCCTTACGGGCCATAAAATGAGTTTTACATATCTAAACGACTCCAAAACTTTTGCTACTGATCACGCATGTTAAATAAATTATTTTAAGCCTTCTGGAAATATAAAAATATCAGATTTAAGTATCGAACCCGGAAATGGCCTTTAATCGCCTTATTAAGCGTTTTTAACGCATAGTAAATATTAAAATTATATTGAACATACCCGGGTTGATACCTACTGATATTTTAGGCAAATTATGATATTTTAATAGTAAGCAAAGGTTGATTAACTCAGACTTCGGTTTTGAGCTTTTCGGCTTATGTGAAATCACCAAAATACCCCTACGGGGCATAGTTTGGTTATAATTGATAAATTTCACATATATGTTTTATCCCACTGATATAACTTAGTAAATTTAGTATATTTTCTGATTACATCAGACCTGTAACTCAGCTTGTTACTTAAACTCTTTTATAAACTTTTAAATGACCAAACTACCCCTTACGGGGCCTAGTTTGTGTTTAAACACGTTTCGGGCATAATGAAAGACATCTTACTGATGTCACAAAATATTCGAGGCATAATTAACTTAGGAAACCTGTCTATTGCTCTCATGAATACCCGTCACGCTTATTACGCGTACGGTTCAGTTTATGTAACAAGTTTACATAAACTAGCCGAAACGGGTCAAACCTTATCGGTTTTATCTCAAAATCCAGAATGTGAATAGTAAACCCATATTAAGCAAGTCTCTGAACTTGTCGGGTCTAAATCACATTCTATCCGGTCTTCGCTTAATCGTGCGTGCGAACCGTATCTTTGAAACTAGCCGGTCTAAGCTTAAGCTTAATTAAAGACCCGTTAGGATTCTAATAGGTTATTATAAACCTTCGTTCCAGATTAGGAGAACCAGTAAAAGCTACGTGCAAATTTGCTTATTGTGATATATACTTTGCTCAGGTAAATACTTTTAACTTATTTTCCCTATACGGGCTTGGGTTACGGTATATAGCATACCGCTTGATCGGGCATCAAATCTCCACAATTGAGTGGGTAGTTGAATAATTTGATCGGCTCGTTTAAACAGTCTTGATTACTTAAAGCCTTTGGGGGGTTAATGACCATGTCCCGGATATCATTGGCATCATCTTACGAGATGGCCACGACCTGAGCACGGGGTGTAGGCGTACACCTGTCAGTGTATAACTCTATGATGTGGTGTGTCAATTGATCTTTAACCCGGACAAGATCTGGGCGACTGAACGCACAAGTAACATGTAATTCGTTCACAAGATTATAATATTAAAAAATTCTCCCAAGTTAAATAAAATGTTTATGCCATGTGTATCCAAACCAATTTTCAATCATTTTCCAAAATGAGTCAGTTGATTGTATTTACCAGTGTAAACTGACGTATTTTCCCAAAAAGATTAAATGCAGGTACTAAGCGTAATTGGCTGGGATTTCTCCTTAGCATCATTAAAAGTCTCGCAAGCTTAGGATGCTGAAGTCTGTTGAACAATTGTTTCATATTTTATTTCCGATCCATCTGTGGATAAACATCCGAATATTGTGACATTAAATATTACAATATTAAATTCGGTTGTATTATATCTTTTAAATTGCTTCCGCTGTGCATATTAAATATTGTGTTGTTTGACTATTACGTTGCCAACCACGTCACGATACTCCCCCACCGGGCCCACCGGTGACACGTGGAAATCGGGGTGTGACACATATGATCCCCCTATTCTGTATCCTGTAGTATTTCTGTACCTTTTCTCTTTTTTTTCTTTTGCTAGTTGATATATCAATGGATATTTCACCCGTAAAGGCTCGTTTCCGGCCCATACGTCGACCCAGAACAACGTCTTGTCGCCAGAGCCTATTTTACTTCTCAGATTTTTCCTGACATCGACCCCTTTCTTGTTAAAATCTTTGTCTACTTCAGCAATTGTTTTCCAGATCCCACTATATTCTTTCTTTACCGGCACCGTTGTTATCTTTCTCTTATTTGTATGAATTGCCTCCACCACTTGTACCCACAGTTGTTGTGGTTCCATTTTGAGGCGCCACCACCATTTTATAAGGAGAGCCAGATTTAAATCCCTGATACTTCCTACTCCAAGCCCTCCAAATTTTTTTGACGCCACTATTTTTTCCCACTTTACCTACCTCATCTTCTTATTCGAATTACATCCACCCCAAAGAAACTTCCTCCTAATGCCTTCCAGGACATTTATGACTGCTTTAGGGCACTTGTACAAAGATAGGTAATAGTTCGGTAGGCTGCCCAGTACCGATTTAACTAAAACGACACGCCCCGCAAAAGATAGAAATCTTGCTTTCCAACTTGATAAACGCTTATTAAAAGCGTCAATAACCTCCTTCCAATTTATTATTCGATTCATATTCGCACCCACCTTAGACCGAGCAAATCAAAGAAAAGTAGGCTCAAATTGTGGTGTGTCAATGGGCTCTACATACAATTTTGAATTCTTGGTAAATGTGATACAAGAAAACAATTAATGAACTAGTGGTATTTTCATCTTAGAGTACGATTTAAAAAAAAAACTGAGAGGGTGTCTGGGATTACGTTTCGAAGTGATTATTTGATTATTGCGTTTGTAAACATAAATAATCTAAAAAAGTGTTTGGATGAAAAAGTGATTATCTGAATCCAAAACACAGTTTTGGAGAACCATGTACCTACATGCTTTTTCAAAACGCAAAATCTATTTTCAAAACGCAACACCCAACATCCCCTGAGTACCGAGTACTATCGATTATTGCTTGTGGAGATTTATGATAAACACACTAAGGTTCCGTTGTTTACAGAGTGCTCATTTCAATCAAGTATCTGTTCTGTTATGCAACACAAAGACATAAAGAGACATGGTTTCTTTTTCATATTCTAATGTTCATTATTACGGTAACTAATTAAATTCTCTTAGTACCTATGCTATATATATTTAGGTTAGTTATCATATGACAGTTATCTTTAGTTTGGCGCCAAAAACCGCCAAACATAACCACTTGTAACTGTTTGTTGTTATGTATATATACATTATGTCTGTAATTGAACGAATCACTACGATTTCGACAATACTTTTATTGTTTGTTACAAGTTTTGAGATACGGTGGAGAATTGCATCGTGGTGTAAAATCCCGAATTTTTTTGCCTTTGATATCCAGGATTTGCTTAACATCTATAAAGGGGCTGATGGAGGATCGTGTGGTTGAAAGATAGTGCATGGCATTGTCGTGGTCACTCTTTGGTCCATTTGGTTAGCTTGCAACGATAAATTGTTCAATGGGAAGAATGCTAAAGTTATGGAGGTAGGGCACAACATTAAGTCTAGATCATTTTTTTGGTTTAGGCATAGGTTTGATTGTAATTGTGTGTTTTAACAAGAATGGTGTAAAAACCCTCTGTATTCGTTGTAGTTGGTTTTTTTTTTTTTTTTTTTTTTTTTTTTGCAGAGGTCCTCGCTTTGAGGACCTTCTGTGTGTGTTAGTTGATCGTTCAAAAAAAAAAAAAAAAAAAACAAGACATGTTCTGAAGAATCCAATAGAAATGCAAGACGTTCCAAAGTATCAAAGAGGAAGTGTTGCTATTGTCATCAGTATGGGCACTATGTTGCACAGTGTACGACGAAAGAGCAAGATGAAGTGACTGTGTTGATTAAGCAAGCAATTGACATGGGAATTCGGGCTTTCAATCAATATGGAGAAGATCTTGTTGTCCAGGGCACTAATTATGATCTGTGGTCAGAAATTTGGTATGTGAATTTGATGTTTAAACATCATTATTCAGGAAAACTCTCGTTTAAACGTTTTAAAACATCATACGGGATTGAAACTAGAACCAATAACAAAGAAACACTCTATATTCGGGGGAAAGATGTTGTGGATGTTAAGACAAATGCTCATTGACTTAGAATAGCTAGTGTATTCTAAACTCTTGATATCGGGCGAAATGTATTAAGTCATTGGTTAATTAAGGATTTGTAATTAAGATAGGTGGTGATACTTGCAAAATAGTTCCGATGTTTGAATCGTTTTATTATAGCCTTATGTCTTCATCACTACTAGAACTAGAGAAAAAGAAAAGGCTTTTGCACTTGATAGAAACATGGAATTTGAGAAATATAAGGAAGATCACATCATTGCAATTTGCGAAGACTTAGATAAGAATTCTACTGAAAACATGGTCCACGAGAATAAGATTCTAGACACTATAGAATTCAAGTCTTTTGATGATTGTGTTAAATTTACTGATATGCTAGATGATGTCAGTTTAGTGAGTGAGCTAAGATATAAATTTCTAATTAAGTTTAAAGTTATGATTGATTGGTTTCTGAGTTCGTATTTGAAAATTCTTGAAAAGAGATTATTCCACCAATGACCGAGAAAGGAAAAGAGATTGATCTACTTGACTTATTTCTAACTGTTAAAAGAGAAGGAGGGCATAGGTGTGTAAACAAAGAGAATCTGTGCTCAGGACCGTTCCTAAGAATTTATGTACCCTATTTGAGCTCGAAAAAACGTGCCCTTAGGTCTTATCGAAATAAAAAATTTAAACTAGTTTTTCATACAACTTTTAACCGTTGAAAAAAATATAGCATTCGATAAACAATGCAATTAACAAAATACAAAATATAGTATTCGAATGAATGACATACCGTAAAACTAATAAGTTAATATTCATGAAGCCCTCCTTGCATTCTTGATAGCAAATTGGTGAATCAACTCTTCGCAGTTTATATCATCTAAGACTTCGTTCTCGATAGCTATCGTCACCAACCCACTAAGTCTTTCTTGGGACACTGAAGATCGTATGTAAGATTTCAATAACTTCAACTTCGAAAAACTTCTTTCTACAGATGCCATGGTAAAAAATATTCTATATGCAATGCATGTTTCTGGGGAATAACCGTCTTCTTTCATATACTCCAAAACATCTACAAGATTGTTAAATTTATTGGTTAGTGATTCACGAAATAAACTAAGCTCTGTATAAAGTGCCTCGCCATCAATATCCGATTTTTCTTTAAATCTGAGTGCATTTTTAAGACGATGACAAGACGACTTAAGATCTTCATCTTTAATAATCCTCAACGTACGTGGAAACAAAAAACCAAATAAACCCTCGTACCATTTATATTGTTCAAATCTTTTCTCTAAAGAAGCAATAGCTTGATCCACAATATATAAGAAAAAGTTTACTCTGAAATTCTCTTCTACTGTAAATGCAACTTCTTCGCTACTAGAAGTCTCATCTTTTCCTTTTTTCCTTTTAATCTTACGTTTTTCTATAAATATGGGATCAATATCCATTTCACTAGCAATCTCCGTAGCTTCATCAATCGCTTTAGAAAAACCTGTTTCTCTATAATCCTTAAAGTACTCAATCAAATTGTTTATTTCTTGAATAGCAATTTCAAGATGCATATCCTTTGCTTGTAATTTTTTGCTCACAATATTCACCCGGTTTAACCCTTCATACCAGATGACAATTGATAACAAAAAATCAAATCCACTAAGTTGCTTTTCTACTAAAGCTAATGCTTCCTCTGCAATTGCAGCATCATTATCTGTCTCTCCAACTTGAAGCAAAGCTTCCCGCACATCATCAGGTTGCAATTTGATTGCCTTAACACTCTCAAAACGATTTTCCCAATGAGTTTGAGACAATGGCTTTAGACTTCACTTTTCACATTATCTTTCAAAATTTGCCAACGATTGATAGAATTTGCAAAAATAGTATAAATCCGTTGGACGTGTCCAAAAAACTCTTTCCTTTAACACAACTATAAGCCATATCACATAATCTAAGGTTAAGTGAATGGCTACCACAAGGAGTGTAAAATGCTCTTGGATTTTCTTTTAAAAATCTCGTTTGGACTCCTTGATTTGACCCTTTCATATTTGCCTCATTGCCATATCCTTGGCCACGCATGTCATCAATTTCAAGACCAAGATATTGTAACTCTGCATAAGTTACAACAAATAGTCCATTCCCAGTGGTATCATTAGCATTCAAAAACTCCAAAAATGACTCCTCAGCAACAACATAATTAAATGAGAACTTTACATACCTTACTATTATAGTCATCTGTTCTTGGTGACTAGAATCGGGGGTACAATCTAGTATGATTGAGTAGTACTTTGCTTCTTTTATGTTCTTAATGAGTTCTTTTTTAATTTCATCAGCAAGCATAACTATTATCTCATTTTGGATCTTGTGTTCAAGATAATGCACATGGATATTTTCACTAGTGATCCGCCGAACATGCTCTTTATTAACCGGATCAAACTCTTCCAACATCTCAACTAGACCCAAGAAATTTCCACTACCTGTTAAATACAATCAACAAAAATGAAGTGATGCCTAAATAATAATTGACAATAAAAAGATCCGGATGCTTGTTTAGGAGCCATTAACGCCTAAATAATCGACAAAGTTTGTATCAAATTAAGTGAACGCCTAAATAATGATCGACAACAAAAAGATCCTAAAATCATAAATCAACTAATCATAGAAATCGTAAATCATAAGTTCATCGTAAATCCTAAATCATAAGTTCACTGTGAATTTGACCAAAAAACATAACTACTGAATTCGACAATTTGATGTTTACCTGAATACGAGAACTGATCTGTGATCGAACTGTGGCTGATGAAATCGAAGGCTCTGAAATCGAAGGCCTGTGAACTGTGTGGGCTGATGAAATCGAAGGCCTGTGAAATCGAACAAAAACTGCAGAATGATGATGAAAAAATCGCTCTCTAGTCTCCGATCTCTCCTATCCTACGAGTGACGTTCCAATACCCAGGTAGTTGCCGCCCAATGGATTTCTAATTTCATTATTTTTGTTAGTTTTTAGAATTATTTGGGTATTGGGCTCACTAACCTAATGGGCTAACTAATTTAAACAATATGATTTTTTTTAAGTGGCCCTATGTTAATATTTGTTTTGCTATACCCTATTAAATTTTTTTTACATATATAATATCATATTCTTTTTAAAAATTATGTGCCCTACGAAATCACGGGCCCTAGCCGGTGGTCCTCCCCGCCCACCTTCAGGGCCAGCCCTGTCTGTGGTCACTAATTGCAAATGATTTAAATTTGGAATGGGTAGAAGGTAATGACATGAGGGTTCTATATGCAGAGTTCATTGATGTACTAGTTTACAATTACCACAAATGTAAAGCACAGGTTGTCATGCTACAAGATTAGAGACTGAGTTCGCAAACACACCTCATATCCTGGAACAAGAACTAGAAGATTATGCATTATTCATCTGTTAAGACCGGAGAGGAATGCACAAGCTGATGAAGAGAAGAAAGTTTGATTTTAAGCAGGCCGAGATGGTAGTTAACGAAGCCAACATGTCCATCATCAATCATTTGAAGAATCAAAGCATCAAGAAGCCTTTACCTAATTAAGGTCAGGGAGGTGTATTAGAAGAAATTAAACTTAATTCGTATTCTAACGTTCATTATTATTGTAACTAATTAAATTCTCTATGTACCTATGTTATGTATATTTAGGTTAGTTATCATATAACAATTATCTTTGGTTTGTCTTAAGTTTGGTGCCAAAAACCGCCAAACATAACGTTTGTAACTGTCGGTTGTTATGTATATATACAATATGTTTCTAACCAATCGAATCACCAAGATTTCGACAACACTGTTATTATTTGTTGAATATCCACATTCGATTTCTCATTATTATTATTACAAGTTTGTTGCCATTGTGTTCTTGATATCCATCAATGCTATGCATAGACCTAGAACCAGATTGTAAATTAATTATATATATAACACGTGGTCTCTTTTGTCAGGGTTCAATTAGTTTGGAAGTGGAAAGGAAAATAAGTTGAAAGTTGGGAGTGACACGATTCGATTCGATTCGTAAGTTGGGAGTGCTATCCATTAACTAAAAATAGGTGATTTGATAATCACATCAAAATCAATCCGGTTAACATTTGAATCAATTAATTACAACTGATATCCCCTAACATTACAAACTATCATCAATCCTGTATTGTAAACCATAAAAGTTTATGTGGCTGAACTTGAAAAAAATGAATTAGGGTTGAATTATATAACCTTTAGATGATAGGGGCCTATGTCAAGGCTTACACCAATACTGCAAAACCTCATACATATAATTATATCCTTACAAAAGCATAAAAATGTTCAGATAATATACCACTTGAATATCCATTCAAAGAAGTGATCTATCATGCCCACACTAGGTTGCAAACTTTCATTGCTAAATCACCTTCATTTCCCTAGTCTTCTTAATCAAAATTAAACCCCTAGTCAAACTTAAAATTTTAATCAAAATTTAAACCGATTAAAATTATAAATGTGTCTAAAATTTACCATAATAATCAAAATCTAACTGCATTAATAGAATATTTTACCTGAAGTTCGCTAAATATATAAGAAAGTTTGCCATTGTTAATCAATAGTCTAGTGGTGTACCATGCAGCAAAACAGCCATATTTGCGTCAATTCAGTCTCTTTTTAGTCTCTTTTTTCACGCACTAGTAGAAGACCTAATTATATATGCTAATGCTGCCATTAGTGAGTAATAATTAACAAAATATACTCCATCAAGCATTCAAACACGAATAGCTTTATCTAAAGATAACACGAAACATACCTATAGATAAACTGTTTGAGTAGGAGTGTTGGAGTACCACCACCATATCCTTATCTTTGTAAGGTCTCCTACCCAAGGATCTCACTCAGACAACAATCACCAGGTGTGCGGAATCCACCTAGAAATCACTACTGTAGAGTATTGGATCAAGAAAATGTAGAATAAGAATGATGAAGATGATGAATGACGTTACACACAGTAGCCGTCAATTCACACACAGTGGTAATGATTAGGGTTTTCTTGAAGAACAAACTTTCCACAAAAGAAATCTCCGAATCTTCTTCTGAAACACCAGGAAGATCAAATGAATCAAATAATCTATCATAATCGTATCCGCTTTTAGGACCAAATTCAGAAGGTGGAGGATCGTAACTCAAAGGAGTTATATCAAAACGATCTCCACTGTACGCTTCTTAATGTTATAGATGCGTTTGTTTGGTGTTCCATTGGCATAACCCAAAAAGTACCCAACTTCTCCAACTTCCCCCCATTTTAGGAGTATCCTTGGTGAGTTTGATAACACACTTGATCCCAAAAGGTTGAAAACCCGATAAGTTCAGTTTCTTGTTTTCAAGCAATCCATAACACGTTTTATCTTCTCTTTTTGACCGTAAGCACATGGTTTAACACATAACATGCAGTGTTTACCGCCACGGCCCAGGAGAAAATTGGTAATTTTGATTCAGAAAGCATAGTTCGGGCCGCCTCAATTAGGGTACGATTCTTCCGTCCTGCAACTCCGTTCTGTTGAGGAACATATGGAGCGCTGAACTGAGGAACGATACCCATTTCCTGACATAACTCATCCATATAATGATTTTTAAACTC
This sequence comes from Helianthus tuberosus, assembly GCA_030545235.1. Classification (NCBI taxonomy): domain Eukaryota; kingdom Viridiplantae; phylum Streptophyta; class Magnoliopsida; order Asterales; family Asteraceae; genus Helianthus; species Helianthus tuberosus. The sequence continues at coordinate 129,186,563 of CM060412.1, read as the reverse complement.
AATGCCATTGTCACTTTGGATTTTCTTAATAGGAAGTGAATAATTTTTCTCAAGTTGTTTGAACAAGTCTCTTAAAATACCAGCAGTTTGGTCCTTTGTTTTTAAGAAAAATACCCATGAGTATCGTGCGAAATCATCAGTGACAACTAGGCAATAGGACATCCCACCAATGCTAGCAACATGTATTGGGCTGAAAAGATCCATGTGATGCAATTCAAGTGGTTTTTGGATCGAGTTAAGAGTTTTTGGTTTGTGAGGCATTCATTTGATTTTTCCTTTTTCACATGATTCACATTTGTTGTGCATATTGAAACTACGTAAAGGAAACCCCAACACTAAGTTGTTTTTCAGTAAGTGGTTCATTTTTCGCAGATACACATGGCCCATTCTCCTATGCCAAAGATACGATTGATCTTCGGTCACCTTCAAAAGTAAACATGTCACTGGAGCAAATGAGTTAACCAACAGGAGCATGTCCATGACATATGTGTTATTCACCCTTGGAGCCCTCAAAACGATCCAATCCTCAAGAACAGCAAATCCCGGATGCAAAACGAAACAAGCTTTATCAGTGAACAGCATCGTGTACTTGTTATTGCATATTTGAGAAACCGACATCAAGTTATGGTTTAGCTCTTCAACGTAGTTCACTTTATGCAGCGTAATTTTTCCATTTGACACTGATCCTTCACCGGTGATGTAACCACCCTTCTCACCGGCAAAATTAACATAACTACCACAAATTTGTTTAAAATTGCTCAATAACTCTTTATTTCCTGTCATGTGTCTGGAACAGCCACTATCGATATACCAAATATAGATAACCCTCTCTAGCTGCTCCTACACTCCCCAACAAGAAGATTTAGTTAGAATGTGGGACCCAATCCATGATGGTCTTGGGTCGTCCCGATTAGTGAACATAAGAAAAAATCTTTGAAATAACCATCACCGCCTCTATGTCCTCCATTTCCATTTCGGAAATTGTTGGAATGATTCCCCGCAAATCATGGATTATACAGAGTTGACGATCTATTGGTATAACCAGAGTTTCCATAACCTCGGCTTCGATAGTTTTGGTATCTATAATTTTGATTTCTGGGAGGCTTAAAATTCCTACCAAACCTAGGAGCATCATCGTTTCGTGAGAATGATCATGGATGATTATCTGAATGCTGTCTTTAATTTGGAAATCGGGGGGGGGGGGGGGGGTGATGCATTTTGGTCATTCACGAATCTGTTCTGTGCGTGAGGTCTAACATAGTTGTTGTTCGAACCTCCAGAATGTTGGTCATTCTCATGTGATTGGAAAGTAACATGATTTTGGCGTCGGTGAGGAGTTTTCTCATGAGCAACATGCTTTTGAGATGAACTTTCTGATCCTTCACCACGATTAATAACAACCGGTTTCTCCGTATGATCCTGATTTTGTTGTGATTTAACAGTTGGTTTGACAATTGGTTTTACTTCTTATTTAATCACATTGTTTTTCTCAACCTTCTGATTTTTACCGATTTTCTTTATAACATTAACTATTTATTTTGCGGTTGTTCAACAAAAGGTTTCTTTTGATCAGGATCAACGTGGGATTTACCCATGTCATCTGTACAATCTGCTGCCAAATGTCCTTTCCCACGACACTTATAACATTTGCGAACTTTCGCAGCATTCTTTGGACGTTCCTCTTGACTTGTCAAGATGATGAAGCATTTGTGGGATTTTTCAAAATCTGGTTAACAAACTGAGAGTTTGAACCTGTTTTGATTTTCTCTTCCTCTTTGACAAAATCCTAGTCTTTAACAAACTCAGTTTTAGGGATATTTTTCAAATTATTTTTAGGTTTCCCACGTGATTTTGGTTTTGACTTAGCATTTTGAACTTGATTGAAAATTTCCAAAATTTTATTACTTATCAAATTCTTAATGTTATCAAAATTTAGCTCACTTTTTTTGGTGGCTTCGCACATCTTCAACTGTTCTGAGTCAGAAGCCTCATCAGGCTCAGATTCTGACTCACTTTGTGGTTCAACCGTCAGATGGGTCTTTGGTACAAAATTTGCCAATTCAGGATCAATGCTTGGCATCAATGTATAATTACGATTTGTCGATGGAGGCACTTTCTTTTAACCGATGCTGAACATTTCTTCCTCTGATTCTTTGAGACATTGGCTGTTAATACGGAAATTCATCACCTCAGATGAATCCCCAAACTTTTTAATTTTTCGTTGCAAATCTATAATCAGATTATCTTTTTCCAAAATGAATTTGTTCTTTTCCAAAACATAATTTTGGTTTATTTCAAGTTCTGATTTTAATTCCTGATTTTTAAGAGTTGCCTGTGCCACAAGTCTCTCAAATTCAGAGATATCATTTTCAGTGCTTTTATCTTAATTCGGTGTTCTTTATCTGAATTAGAGAAAACAACAATGAGTTCTCTGGATTTTCTAAATCTACAATCAAATTTGTGTTGTGAAGTGCATATCTGTTAATTTTGGTGACAAATCTACACATCTTGCACACCGCTTATCTACAGAAGTTGATTTTACCTCAATGCCAGCTATGAATGCACATGTTTCATTTGCTACGAAGTCTTCTTCCAACCTTTTAGCTTATGCATCTGCAAATTGCTGCATTTCGGCTGTGGAGATCTTGAACTCAAAGCATTCTCCATTTTCTCCATCTTCTGTTTTGTTCGACTTTTCAGCAGACTCTTCATTCAGGTTATCTTCATTCTCAGCAACATTACCCGAATCCTACTCTTCCCTAAAAACCTTGGCTACAACTACAAGTTCCTCAATGCTAGCCTCTTCGATAACCTCTTCACACACTTCTTCGTCAACAATTTCAGCCATAAAGGCTTGTGAAACAATAGCTCCTGAAATTTCTTCCAATGCACAACCCTAGTCGTAAGGCTCAGTCACATTTTGTAGAGGTTAAGCCACCATAGCATTGTTTGTCGAAGGTGTAAGGTTTTCAGAACCACTTGAATGAGCACTTGAGTTTGAAGTAGGTGCTGCATTGTTGTGAGTTCTTGAGTTATTTCCTTGAGAGTTGCTTTCTCTGTTAGATCTTTCCATTTTAGGCTTCTGACAATCACGTGCGAAAGGCCCGTAGATGCTGCAGTTGTAACATTTCACCTTTGATATGCCGACTCCCATTCGAGTCTTTGTCTGACCTCCTATGAACTTCCTACTCGTCCTCAATAGAAATTTCTTCGCTCTTCGAACTAAGAGTGCCATATTGAGTTATAGATCAAGTTCTTCCATTTCGTCTTGGTCTATCTTGTCCAAGTCCTCATCGAGACTTGACGGTTCAATGAGCTTTCCAAGACAGAAGTTCTCATAGGCAGTCATGAAGGACGCCAAAAGGCTCATGTTTTCTTCTATCAACTTTAAGCAGCTTGCATCTAACTTTGGAATGTTCAAGTTTGTCGCTTGAGATTTCTGAGCTCCACTAGAAGAGTACATTCCTTGATTGGAATTTGTTGTTCAACTTAAATAGACATTGTTTCTTACAAAAGCGTGTTCACTTGTAGGAACTTCATTCATTGAATATAGGGCAACACCGGCTCCTCTATTATTACCCTTATCCGTCGGTTTTGAAGCTTTATATAACGGAGGATCTTGGATCATCTCAAAATCAGATGCTTGATCTTCCATATTCCAAGCATAACCCTTTAGTTTTTGTACAACTTCTTCCAATGAGAGATCCTCATAAAGAACACCTTCTCTAATCAATGCCCTGTACATATTCCATTCTTTGGGAAGGCAATTCAGAAGCTTCTCAACTTTCTCAAATTCAGTGTAGATGCCTTATTGACTACGATCAAGTTCGCTCAACAGATGATAAAATCGATTCACTGTGTCATCGAATGATTCATTCCTCAACACTTTAAACACAACGAATTGAGTCTTCAATCGTTCAAGACATCGTTTCTTGTAGATTGCATTTCCCTCGTAGCGTTCGATCATGCTTTCCCACAACTCCTTCGAATTACTTCTCTTACGGAAAATATGGAGTATAGATTGCGTCATCACCATCGTAATCATCGACATTTCTTTCTCTTCACAATCATAAAACTTTATTTAGTCGTCAGTGAGCGCCAAATAAGTATCAATCGTTAAGGTTCTAACTGCTGTGGCTCCACATCCTTTAACGATACACAACCAGATCTTGATGTCTTTCGCTCTTACATACCTTTCGAAACGCTCCTTACACTCAGGAAAATCAAGATCTGGTTGTAAGAGCGAAAGACATCAAGATCTGGTTGAGGATTTGCACCACTGTGGGCGGATTGTTGTTTGCCATTTCAAAAGAATTGTGAAAGAAACATTGAGTTTAAACAGAAAGTTTGCTTTGAAAAAAGTGTCTAAGTTCACAAAATCCGGATACACGAGTGAAACATGGAAATACAGAGTGAAAAGTCGAAGAGTATCAGAGTATTATAACCCGAATCACAACCTGAATGAAACAGAAACTCTGACAACACTCTAAACTCGGACTCTATGAAGACTTAGTAAACTCAGAAAGCTTTAAGAACTAAATTCTGAACTTTCAAAAACACTAAACTCTGAATAGATTCCTAAAAATAAATTCGGATATGATTTTAATCCAAAACTCTGATAGATTTTAAACTCGGAACTGATGGATTTTAAAAGTTCTGAACTGATGGATTTTAATCCGAAAACTCTGATGGATTTTAAATCAAACTCGGATCAATAGGTTTTTCACTCAAACTCGGACAGGAGGAACAACTGACAAACTCGGAACCCTTTTAAGTAAATTCGGAAAAAACTAAACTCTGAAACTAAAACAACACCTTGGAATTTTTGAAATACCTAAACACTGAACTCCTTTTAACTCGGACAAAGTGTAAAATCTGAAAGTGAAATACTTAAGCTCTGAACTAAACCTAAACTCGGATGCCACTAAAACTAAATTCGGAACCTTGGAATCTAATTAAACTCGGACCACAAAACTCTGAACTAAACCTAAACTCGGATGCCCCTAAAACCAAATGATAGTCGACAAAGAAACTCGGACTCACTTTAAAAACTTCGATAAAGACTATACTAAACTCGGACCAACTAATTTTGATGGAATAAACTTGGACCTAAAAGACTTTTGATTTTCTAAACTCGGAAATATATAACTAAACTCGGAAATAAGCTTTTATATTAAAATCGGACTCTAAAAGATTAACAAGGGATAAACTCAGATCTATTTAATGTTAGTAAACTCTGATGTATTATGAAATAATAAACGCTGAAGTTTTAAAATTGTAAACTATGATGTTTTGAAGTAAGAAACTCGGATTACACCTTAAAAAAACTCTGAATACTTGTAAACCTTGATCTTTCAAAAGTAAAGCCTGACCTTTCTAATGTAAGCCCTGAAGATGTAAACCCTGACCTTTGAAAAAGAAATCCTGACCGCAAAGTCCAGACCTCTCAAAGAAGTAAATCCCGACTTATAAGTTAGTCCGGACAAGAGGAAACTGCTTCAGGATATCTCACAAGTGTGACTTCACAATGGTTCATCAATAATCCGGAAGCACAAACACTGTAGGAAAACTCTAAATAAATTAAAATGGATCAAACAGGGAATCTTTACTAACCTTCAAAAACCCTTAAAAAAACCCTGATGAAGATCTTCAAGCCCTGTAAGAACCCAGATGAATGTTTATCCTAAAAAGCTCTTTTCTAATCACAATCCATCATCCAGAATGAGTAAACACATGAATGATTAATGAAAAACACTTAAAACCCAGCAAACAACACCAAACATCCAATCAAAATGTGATCTTTCTCAACTAAACCTCTAAACCCAAACCTACAGTAGTATGAGCACACTGCTCTGATACCACTTGTAAGGTCTCCTACCCAAGGATCTCACTCAGACAACAATCACCAGGTGTGCGGAATCCACCTATCAATCACTACTGTGGAGTATTAGATCAAGAAAGTGTAGAATAAGAATGATGAAGATGATGAATGACGTCACACACAGTAGCCATCAATTCACACACAGTGGTAATGATTAGGGTTTCCTTGAAGAACAAACTTTCACAAAAGAAATCTCCGAATCTTCTTCTGAAACATCAGAAAGATCAAATGAATCAAATAATTTATCATAATCTTATCCGCTTTTAGGACCAAATTTGGACGGTGGAGGATCGTAACGCAAAGGAGTTATATCAAACACGATCTCCACAGTACGCTTCTTAATGTTATAAACGTGTTTGTTTGGAGTTCCATTGGCATAACCCAAAAAGAACCCAACTTCTCCAACTTGCCCCATCTTAGGAGTATCCTTGGTGCGTTTGATAACACACTTGATCCCGAAAGGTTGAAAACCCGATAAGTTCGGTTTCTTGTTTTTAAGCAATTCATAACATGTTTTTTCTTCTCTTTTGACCGTAAGCACTTGATTTAACACATAACATGCAGTGTTTACCGCCTCGGCCAAGAAGAAAATTGGTAATTTTGATTCAGAAAGCATAGTTCGCGCCGCCTCAATTAGGGTACGATTCTTCTGTTCTTTTGTGAGGCTTTTGTTTGAACAAAGATGAAGTGGATGCTAGCTGGAGAGCAAGATTATCCAAGTTTAGGGTAGAAACCTTGGATAAAGATTCTGTGGTTATCTACACACATCTCGTGAACAAAGATGAAGTGAATGCTTGCTGGAGAGCAAGTATTCCTACTAATGTGTCTCCGAATGTTCCAGTCCCTGATTTATTCGACCGTGTAAACGAGGTTGTTGCTGAGCAGACCCGCAATGATGCTGCTTAAACTACAAATAGTGATCTTTATGTTGATTTTTCAACATATCCAAATGTTAATATGTCTTCTATAAATGTTCAAGCTTCTAGTAGTAATGCAAATGCTGAGGGGGTGATTCAATCGAATTTGAGAAACAACCTTCAAGCTCCGGCTATCCAAGTTCCAAGAATAAATATTTGTCATCCCGTTGATAATATTATTGGGAATCCAAATGCGGGAGTGCAAACGCGAAGGAGTTTTTCAGAGATGCAGTGTCTGTTCTCTGCTATCAAGAAGGAAGAATTCTACAATCTTAGCCTACATGAATGTTTTATCTCTCAGATAGAGCCGAAGAACTATCAGATGGATCTGAAGGATAATTCGTGGTGTGAGGCGATGCAAGAAGAGTTAGCTCAGTTTGACAGGTTAAAGGTGTGGAATTTGGTCGATCTTCCAAAGGGCCAACATGCAATTAATACGAAATGGGTTTTCAAGTGCAAGAAGGACGATAAGGGTGTTGTCATCAGAAACAAAGCACGGTTGGTTGTACAAGGCTTCAATCAAGAGGAAGGGATTGATTATACAGAAGTTTATGCACCAGTGGCAAGACTGGAAGCCATATGTTTGTTTCTAGCCTTTGCTGCACACATGTGTTTCAAAGCCTATCAGTTGGATGTGAAAAGCGCGTTCCTCAACGGAAAATTGCATGAAACTGTGTATGTATCCCAACCACCAGGTTTGGAAGCTTCAGGGTCTGAGAACAAAGTCTATCTATTGGACAAAGCTCTCTACGGTCTCCATTAGGCTCCTCGGGCGTGGTACGAGACTTTATCAAGACATCTATTGGAGAACGGGTTCTCACGTGGTGTGATCGACTCTACACTGTTCATATTGAAGAAATGGGGAGATTTTCTGATCGTGCAAATTTACGTTGATGACATAATTTTTGGTTCTTCAAATGAAGAATTGTGTCGTGAGTTTGAGGCGGTGATGAAGTTGAAATTTGAAATGAGCATGATGGGCGAGTTGTCGTTCTTTCTAGGTTTTCAAGTGAGTCAAGAAAAAGTCAGGACATACGTGCATCAGACAAAGTATGTCCATGAGATTCTCAAAAGATTTGGATTGGAAGATAGCTTACCTTATGACACGCCTCTGCTGACAAATCATAAGCTTACAACCGATAAGGATAAAGATCCTGAAGTGGGTCCGACTCTATATTGAGCAATGATAGGTTCTCTAATGTATCTTACTGCTTCACGACCAAACATTATGTTTTTTGTTTGTTTGTGTGCTAGGTACCAATCAACTCTGAAAGAGTCTCACATGAAAGCGGTCAAGCGTATCTTCAGATATCTGAAAGGGACGCCTAAGCTTGGATTGTGGTATCCAGCTGAAGTTGGTCTGGGTTTGCTGGCGTATGCTGACGCAGACTATGGAGGGTGCCCGGTGAACAGAAAGTAAACCTCTGGCGGCGCACAACTACTTGGGAACCATCTTGTCTCTTGGCAATGCAAAAAGGAAGTTGCCGTTTCTTTATCCACGTGCGAGGCCGAGTACATTGTTGCATCGAACTGTTGTGCTCAGGTCTTGTGGATTCAGCAGCAAATAAGGGACTACAGTTTGAATTTACTCGAACACCAATTCTTGTCGATAAGTACTCTGCCATTTCCATAATTAACAATCCAGTTAATCACTCACGCACTAAGCACGTAGATGTTGGGCATCACTTCATTCGCGACTGTGCTGAGAAGGGTTTAATAGAAGTGGTTAGGGTAGACACCTTGGATAATCTTGTCGACCAGTATACGAAGAAATTTGATAGGGCTAGATTTGAAAATCTGGTCCGAATGATTGGCATGATCAACCCTGAGTAAAATGCTTTTCAAAACTCGCATAGAAACTTTATTTTATGTTTACTGCACAGTTCTTACCGCTTTTCAAAAATTGAAAAACTCCAAAAATATTTTACTTAGTTGTAGGATAAATTTTTAAGAAAAATACAAAACCATTTGAAAAATATAAAATGAAGTCGTGTTGAGATATAGGGGAAATGATAGTACATCGGTTAGTCGTATCTGATGCATGATTATAGTAATATATAAAATTAACCATTAACTGTATCAACTTCAGTATACGTTGCTTCAGTAGGTTTTACACGTAAATAAGAACCTGTTTTTGGTATATAAACATAATGAAATGCGTAACTTGTGTGGTACATCTCTCGGATATATGGTCTTGGTACCATAATTTTGTTTGATAGGTTGCAAAACTTCTGAGATACTAGGTCTTTATGTGTGTTAAATCTCTGGGGTATTATACCTGGTCTCCCGATATTGCGTGAGTAATGGCCTAGACCTCGTATAATGCTTTACTAAGCGCTTCGTTTGTGCGCAAACCCCCTTGGTGGATTTCTTTCTCCCACAACAATCATCACCGGATGATCTGTTCAAAATTATCATCACCGGATGTACAAATACAATACTATGTTACCACCGGGTACATAGTAAAAACTACGAAATTATGCAGAAAAAGATACCAAACGATGGTACACCACCTTTAAGTCGAGCCTTCATCTCTCTGTCTGTGCGGTGGTACTAACCTGAGCTCTCAAGGCATCCCATTTTAGCCGGATACAAAGATTTTTTAGATATACTCACCTGTAATATGTAATGTTTGGTAGTCTTGATACGTGAGTATATTCTGAGATGGGTAAACATAGTTACAATCAGTTATTAATTGTAACGCCTCGTATCTTCGTATTTCTATTTTAAAAATGATCATATTCGTATTCTAATTTTAGAAACCTTACATTCGTATTTTAATTTCAATCTCACAATTCGAGGCGTTAATCATAATAAAATTCATATTTTATACATATTTTTTTATTCACACAACTGATCATTTAAATACGTATTTATACGCAAACCGACATAATTATACGTGTAAATACTTATTCGCACATCCTCAATACTTGAATTATACTTTTTATATACTCAATTACATAATATATACTAAAGAAATACCAAGAATTATACCAATCATCTTTCCACCTCATCAATCCTCTTCCACCTTCTTTAGCCAATCATATTTCACCCTTTTGCACCTCCTTTCTCCACCAATCATCTTTTCAATCCTCTTCCACGTTTTTTAACCAATCATATTTCACCCTTTCTCACCTTCTCTACCTATAAATACCAACCTCATTCTACCATTTTCTTCACACCATTCTTCTGTCCATCTCTCTAATTATCTCAATCTATCTAAATCAGGAATTTTAAGAATTCAAAAAGGACACTAGGTGTTCCAACCATTCTTCTCTCAACCTCTCTACTTCTCTTAAGTCTTCCAAGCAAGGAAGAGAACTCTAAGAGTTCTCAAGAAAACACTAAGTGTTTTAAAGGAAGCTTTGAAGCTCCAACCTCCAACTCTTCACGGAATCACCAAAGGAAACTTTTCAAAACTATGAGTATACTTGAACCCCCTTTTCATTTACCACCATTTGGGGTGTAACATGTTAAACTATAAACTTAGACTTAAACTTTATTCTTAATGTAACATCTGTGCTTGTAATCATTGTGAACAATTCTGTTATCAATAAAACAATGTTATTTGATCCCAATGTTTGTTTGGTTGTGTTTTACATTTTCCATGTTTTGACTTTTGCTCAATTTCAAACTCTATATCGCTTTCTAGAGAGTTATACGCAAACTGGTACGTAAACGTAATCAGTTTAATGCGACAAATACTCCGGAACTTCAACATATACTTAACATACCTTAAATAACCTTTACATAACTTAGAAATAAGTTTTAAAGGCTTTGGTATGGCAAAAACAAGTTAATTCGACTACAGGGACTAAACTTGACAAACTGCGAAAGTATGCCAATTTGAACTGTAACAGACATTCCGGAACATGACCATAAGTTAAACATACCATAAATATCCTTTACATAGCTTAGAAATAGGCTTTGAGGGGTTCGGTATGCTAAAATAAACTTTTGGGTCATTCAGGGACTAAAAGTGTCAAAAAGTGCACAAGTTTGCATTTTCGCGCATAACTTACGTTCTGAATACATCCGGACATCCAAAAATTTATGTAAGCACTAAAACATTTTATTTTAGTGTTTGGCATAAGAAAAATCCATTCGTCGCGTCATTTGGATCGTTTTTCGCGCTTATGCGCATTCCGTCGTAATTAAGCGAACATCGCGTTCGTACGACCAAACGAACCAACATACGACATATTTTTGAGCATGTTTCATGTCCACAATGTTTAGGCTTCCTTTTAGGGCCTTAAAGTTGGCTTTATGGGCCTTAGAAGTGTCGGGAATGGCCTTAAACACGTGCATGGACTGAAACTGTCAAAACAGAAACATGTTGCTGATTAGACAAGGCCAGGCGGCCCGCCTGAGCCTTGTGTGATCCTGAAGCGGGCCGCGTCAGGCTCCCTGATCAGATTAGATCGAACAGTCAGCAGATTCCAGCTGTTTTAACCACACCCACACACTTCTCACTTGCCTATTCAGCTGATAAGGACCATTTTTAGATACCATGAGTTTCCAACAAGTGTACGCACAAGATACGAGCACGGTTTCCATGAAATGATCTTAATGGTGGACCGAAAACTATAAATACCCCACCCCCCATTACTTCAAAATCACTAGAATCTGATCTTAAAGACTCTAAGTTGAAACCATTGTTTCATACCTGAGTTATTTCGATCTAGATTAGCATTCGGGGACCCTTCGTAAGTATTCTTTCGTTCTTTTCTTTCTTTTATTGCTTTTCAAGTCCGAAAGTCAAACTTTGTTTGACTTTCAGCGTTGACCAGCTTATGGTCAATGCGAAGTTCGTTTGAACTTCGCAACGTGATTGTAATCACGATGGTTATAGTCCCTTGGGACTATGCCTACTGATTACCACATTGTCTAGGGTCGTAGGGTAAGCGATCTAATAAATCGCTTATACCTCGAACCCGACCCATTTGGTCGATCATTAGGATCCGACCAAACACATTATGTGACCATAGTATATAGGGAATAACCTTCCGAGGTTATACCCTATGGTCACATCGTTTAAGTAGTTGTATGATAGGTAGTTTATATGCCTTAGGTAAATTACCAGAATACCCTTTTCATGTATAATTGGTAATTAAGCATATGTAACCTAAACTTTTGTCATATAACTGATTATGTAACATGTTTAGGCATATAACACTTGTCATAGGACTAGTTAGGCGGTCCGAACGCGTTTCACGCGAACGACGCGTTAAAGTAGCATAAGCTACCTAAACGGGTCGTAATGGGTCGTAAACATTTATGTTAGGTTTCATTTAGTATGTAGGCTTTGTTAAACCAAATGACACGAGTCTCTACACTCGTTTGGTTTACGAACCCTCATGCTACCCGATCTTCCGATATAGGTCCGGTTTATTAACATAGTTACCTATATTAGGTGCCGTTTGATTCCGAGATCTCTAGCATTGCTTGGTGGTTATCTTAGGACTACTGAACAATCTCAAGTGAGTACATAGAACCCCTCTTTTACTGTTTTCCAAACTGTTTTGGGGTGAAACACATGTGCCTACTTGTTACTTTCGTGCTTTTCATGCTTTCATATCAAATACATGCTATGTTCGTTAGTACATTATAGTACATGATTTCATTACATTTCATGCTAGGTGTGCCCATTGTGTGCATTACTTAGTACATCGTTTTACATTACATTTCATGTTATGTATGTCCATTGTGTGCATACTTAGTACATTGTTTTACATTACATTTCTGCTATGTATGTTGACTGATAGCATGCTAGCACATTGATTTACAAGACTTTTCTGCTTTGTATGTTAACTTAGCATACCTAGTACATTGTTTTCATATGACATGTATACAACTGCTATGACATTTGGTTTGCATAAACGGGTCTTTATTACGTTCATTAACATTTGCTACGCCGCTCGGTAGTAAGTAGTGGTACCATAGGACTTGACAAATCCCATTTCTAACATCTCGGGTTTGTTTGGATGTAAGGAATGACTGAATCCGAAAACATTTCTTTTGATAACCTTGACTGAAAGGGTTATCCGACTGTCTCAAGGCTTGAATGTATGCGTTAACTTACCACATAAATGTTTGTATCATTGTAACATGCATCACTTTGCAAAACATAACTTTTTGATATATTCAAAATACTTTGTTTTGTACATTACTACATTTGGACTATGTGACAATACTTTATTTACAATATATAACATTTGTTACACATTATTTGACTACTTTTGGACTATCAACATTTGACATGGTTTATACAAGGACTTTTGACAATTGGTTTAAACATAGACATTATACATTGTTGGTTGGTTTAAATGACTTAAGTAACGAGATGTGAGTAATATGATACAATCATGGTGGATACGCCGCTGGTACTTCCTATATATAAGTGTTTGTATTATATTACATATCATAGCGTTATTTAAATCATTCATTTTGGACTTATACATTATACACAAGTAACATGTTTTCACAAGACTTTGGTTTACAATACGGTTTATTTTATACAACTCATTTTACATGGTTATTCATTTAACCATACATTATTCACTTATTTATACATATCATCTGAACTAATTGTTTTTCAAGCGATTTACAAAACAAATCAAATTACAAGGTTCATGACTAAACATTTTCTTAAACTTAAGTCATGAATCCTATTTTCACAAAACCTATGTATCTCACAGGCATTTTTATGCTGACGTACCTACTTTCACATGTGTTTTCAGGTGCTTTTGCATAGGATGACGATCATGACACTAGGGCGGACCTGTGCCTTAGAGATTTAAAATGAAGATAGACTATGTTTAATTATGTTAAAAACTCTTTGATTTCTGTTTGAAACAATGTAACACTTATGTTGATAAATAAATACAACTTTGTATGCCATGGTTATGAAACAATTAATTCTGTTACAACACTCCCCGACGTTTTCCGCCACGTTTTGTATGTTATACGTGGTCGGGGTGTGACAGAAGAGTTGGTATCAGAGCCAATGGTTATAGGGAATTAGGTTATTAGTAATGCTTGAACCTAGACTATAACTTTTCTAGGACCCTAACACAAGTTATCATGTGTTTAGATCTTAAAACATGTACATCACCTATCCTTAGGTGATTATCAAAACAAAAACCAAATTTTTCGAAACGATTTTTGAAAAACAATCATCTGTTTTGAATGATTTATTACAAGGTTTTGAATCCTCTATTGTAAGGTTTTGAACCCTCTGTTATATGGTTTTGAACCCTTCCAGTTTGGTTTTTGGCCTTGTGCCTTCAAATTTTCAAAATCTCGTCAAAGTTTTGGGTTCTAAATAGTGTGAACACGTGCAAACTGGAAGAGTGAATGCCTGTATTCTGGGTTTTCTGTCTAGGCATTCACTTCGTATATATCTCATCAGACGCGAGACCAGTTGTGCTTACCTGGGAATTCTTGGGATGAGTGTTCACTTATAGGCGAGCATGTCTTCGTGATACATTATTTTTGATCCATTTACTTTGATTAGTCACTGTGTGTCGTTTGTTTGCTTGGTAATGCGGACGAATGACCACCATCTTTGCTTTTGTTGATCTTGTTTCATCTCATTCTCTTCATCCAATCATCTCACTCGTTTCTTTACATGTTTTCCTCTTTTAGAATGCCTCCTCGACGCGAGAACTAGATAGCAACTGCTGAACTGGCAGAAATTATTGCGCAGCAGATGGCTGCTCAATTTCCAAATCTCTTTGCTCAATGGAACCAAGCCAACAACAACAACAATGTTCTATGCAAATACAAGGATTTTAACCAGGCTAAACCACTTAAGTTTAGTGGTTCTGAAGGAGCGACTGGGCTTCTTCAATGGTTCGAGAGCATTGAGAATACTTTTCGCCACGTGCAGTGCCCGGATAATCGCAAGGTCGAGTTCTCTTCGAGTGTGTTTCAGAAGAGGGCTCTCACATGGTGGAACGGGGTTATGAGAGACCGAGGTGCAGAAGTTGCTCTCGCACAGACATGGGCTGAACTTAGAGCCCTTATGATGAGGGAATTCTGTCCTCGTCATGAGCAGCGAGCTTTGGAGAAGGAATTTGATGATTTGAAGCAAGATAGTGGTGAGCACAGGGCATGTACTGATAGGTTTTAGGAGTTGATTTTGCTTTGCCCGACTATGGTTACCCCACTCGACAAGGCTATCGAAAGGTACATCGACGGCCTACCTGACTCGGTACAAGACATCCTTACTGGTAGTAACCCTACCATACTCTGTCAGGCGATCGAGTTATCAGCGACATTGACTGAGTCGCAGGTTCGTAAGGGAAAGCTGCATAAAAAGGGTGACAAGGGTAAGAAGCAGGCATCTGACAAGGAGGATGGTAAGAAAGGTGAAAACAAGAAGGGAAAGAATTCGGGTTCCGCAAGAGGGTCTAGGAAGCGAAAGGCTTCCCAAAACTATGCTGTTACTGCACAGGCTCAAGCTGCACCAAATCAGCCTGCGCAACCACCTGCCAAGAAGCCTTATTTTGGCAATGCACCTTTGTGCAACAGGTGTAACGGCCATCACCAACCACATCTCCAGTGTCGTCAGTGCACCAACTGCGGAAGATCTGGTCATCTTGCCGCTACTTGTCGCATTCCTGTTAACCAGAACCAGGCAGTTCAAAACCAAGCTCAACAAGTTGCTCAGCCTCTTGCTCAGCAACAAGGTCAAGCTGCACGACCTCATTTTCCTCCCGGTTCGTGCTACAATTGTGGGGATCTGACCCACTACAGAAACCGGTGCCCAAAACTAGCCAACCAGAATCAGAATCCCAATAAGGCTCAGGCTCCGGCTCGAGGCCGAGCCTTTAACATGAATGCCCAAGAGGCGCAGGCGGACGATAATGTGGTGAACGGTACGTTCTCTATTAATAATCAGCCTGCATCTGTTCTTTTCGATTCTGGTGCCGATAAGAGTTTCGTGTCATTGTCTTTTGAGCCAATGCTTCGCGTGTCTAGAACGAAACTAGGAAAACCTTTGACAGTAGAAGTTGCTAGTGGTGAACCCATTGTTCTTAATTCTGTTCTTCGCAACTGCCAATTGAACCTTAACGACCATCTTTTTCCTATCAACCTCACGCCTATGCAACTTGGAAGCTTCGACGTCATTGTGGGTATGGATTGGTTATCCCAACATCACGCAGAGGTAGTTTGTTTCGAGAAGATCGTTCGTGTGCTGCTTTCGACAGGCGAGATTCTACAGGTTCAAGGTGAGAAACCGTCTGGTGGTCTCAAACTCATGTCTTGTTTTAAAGCTCGGAAATATCTGCGGAAGAACTATGTAGCCTTCCTAGCACATGTTACAGCAGATAAAGGCAAGGGTAAGTCTATTTCAGATATTCCTGTCGTTCGGGATTATTCTGAAGTATTCCCTGAAGATTTACCTGGTCTACCCCCAGCACGCCAAGTCGAGTTCCGCATTGATCTCGTACCTGGAGCAAATCCCATTGCCAGAGCTCCATATCGTCTTGCACCGTCTGAGATGCAAGAGTTGTCTAAGCAGCTTCAGGAGCTCTCTGACAAAGGTTTTATCCGTCCTAGCTTTTCACCCTGGGGTGCTCCCGTTCTTTTTGTCAAGAAGAA
This sequence comes from Helianthus tuberosus, assembly GCA_030545235.1. Lineage (NCBI taxonomy): Eukaryota > Viridiplantae > Streptophyta > Magnoliopsida > Asterales > Asteraceae > Helianthus > Helianthus tuberosus. The sequence goes on along the minus strand of CM060412.1, from coordinate 129,170,156 downwards.
GGATGGATCTTTTAGGATGTGTATCGATTATCGTGAGCTTAACAAGCTTACCATCAAGAATCGATATCCCCTACCTCGCATAGACGATCTCTTTGATCAGCTACAGGGCGCTTCTTATTTTTCGAAGATTGATCTACGTTACGGATATCATCAACTTCGGGTGCAAGAAGAAGATATTCCCAAGACAGCATTTCGTACTCGTTATGGGCATTATGAGTTCACAGCCATGCCATTCGGTTTGACTAATGCTCCTGCTATTTTCATGGACTTAATGAATAGGGTCTGCAAACCTTATTTGGATCAGTTCGTCATTGTTTTTACTGACGACATCTTAATTTATTCTAAGACGCGAGCTGATCACGAGCAGAATCTTCGTCTTACTTTGGAGCTCCTAAAGAAAGAGCAACTTTTCGCCAAATTCTCCAAGTGCGAATTTTGGCTTAAAGAAGTTCAATTTTTGGGACATACTATCAACGAACGAGGTATTCAGGTAGATCCCTCCAAGATCAGTGCGATTAAGGATTGGGATACGCCTACTACTCCTACGGAAGTTCGTTCTTTTCTTGGTCTAGCGGGTTATTATCGCCGCTTCATTGAAAACTTCTCAAAGATTGCAGTTCCTCTAACTGCTCTAACTCAGAAGAACAAACCCTTTGATTGGGGATTCAAACAAGAAGAAGCTTTTCAACACTTGAAGCATAAACTTTGTGACGCGCCTGTTCTGACTTTGCCTGAGGGCGATGATGATTTCGTCGTTTATTGCGATGCATCTAAATTGGGTCTTGGTTGTGTTCTGATGCAAAGGAACAAAGTCATAGCATATGCATCTAGGCAGTTGAAGATACATGAGAAGAACTACACCACTCATGATCTTGAGTTGGGTGCAGTTGTTTTTGCTCTCAAGATCTGGAGACATTATTTGTACGGTACAAAATGTGTGGTTTTCACTGACCACAAAAGTCTTCAACATATTTTCAATCAGAAAGAACTCAACATGAGGCAACGACGTTGGGTTGAGCTTTTAAACGACTATGACTGCGAAATTCGCTACCATCCTGGTAAGGTGAATGTCGTAGCCGATGCATTGAGTCGTAAGGAATGTACTAAGCTTCATTGTGTTCGTGTCCAATCTGTTATTCAAGCCCGATCCGATATCCAAGCCCGCATTTCTCAGGCTCAACAGTCTTGTGTTTCACAAGGTTTAATGGATAAGGAATTTCCTTATCACATAACACCTGCTCTGGAACTGAAGGACAATGGATCATATTACTTCATGGACCGTTTGTGGGTCCCAAGCCAGGATGATCTTCGTACCTTGCTTATGGATGAAGCCCATAAGTCTCGTTATTCTATTCATCCGGGCTCAGATAAGATGTATAAGGATCTTCGTATTCAGTATTGGTGGCCTGGTATGAAGAAAGACATTGCCTTATATGTATCAAAATGCCTTACTTGTCTTAAGGTTAAGGCTGAACATCAACGTCCTTCGGGTTTATTGGTGCAACCAGAGATCCCAGTTTGGAAATGGGAAAACATTACTATGGATCTTGTTACCAAACTTCCACGCACAAAGAAAGGTCATGATGCCATCTGGGTAGTTGTTGATCGTCTTACTAAGTCAGCACATTTCTTGCCAATCCGTGAGGATTTTTCTGCTGACAAACTTGCTAAAATCTATGTGGATGAAATTGTAGCTCGACATGGTGTTCCTTTGAACATTATTTCTGACAGAGATGCTCGTTTCACTTCTCATTTTTGGAGAACCATGCAATCTGCTATGGGGACCCAACTTAATCTGAGCACAGCTTATCATCCGCAAACGGATGGTCAATCTGAAAGAACAATCCAGACTCTGGAGGATATGCTTAGAGCTTGTGTGATCGATTTTGGTGGTAGTTGGGATTCACATCTTCAGTTGATTGAATTCTCCTACAACAGTTATCACACCAACATCAAAATGGCTCCTTTCGAGGCTCTCTATGGTCTAAAATGTCGTTCACCAGTCTGCTGGAATGAGATCGGCGAGGCTCAACTTACTGGACCTGCCCTCATTTTAGAGACAACTGATAAGGTCAAGAAAGTTCGTGATAACCTTCAGACAGCTAGAAGCCGTCAGAAGAGTTATGCGGATCCCAAACGCAAACCCTTGGAATTTCAAGTCGGTGATCGAGTATTACTTAAGGTCTCACCTTGGAAAGGTGTGATCAGATTTGGAAAGAAAGGAAAACTTGCACCTAGATATGTTGGACCATTCAAGATCGTCGAAAGAATTGGTAAGGTAGCCTACAGACTTGAGTTACCTCCTGAACTTGGAAATGTTCATCCAACCTTTCACATATCCAATCTCAAGAGGTGTTTAGCTGATGAGAACCTCCACATACCGCTTGACGAAATTCGTGTTGGCAAAACACTGAAATTTGTTGAGAAGCCAGTGGAAATCATGGAACGTGAAGTCAAATGGCTCAAACGCAAGCGCATTCCTTTGGTCAAAGTTCGCTGGGAAGCTAAACGTGGACCCGAGTTTACTTGGGAACGCGAAGATCAAATGAAGGCGAAATATCCGCATCTTTTCCCACGAGTTTCCTCTAAATAAATCTCGGGACGAAATTTCCACAAATAGGGGAGACTGTAACATCTGTGCTTGTAATCATTGTGAACAATTATGTTATCAATAAAACAATGTTATTTGATCCCAATGTTTGTTTGGTTGTGTTTTACATTTTCCATGTTTTGACTTTTGCTCAATTTCAAACTCTATATCGCTTTCTAAAGAGTTATACGCAAACTGGTACGTAAACGTAATCAGTTTAATGCGACAAATACTTCGGAACTTCAACATATACTTAACATACCTTAAATAACCTTTACATAACTTAGAAATAAGTTTTAAAGGCTTTGGTATGGCAAAAACAAGTTAATTCGACTACAGGGACTAAACTTGACAAACTGCGAAAGTATGCCAATTTGAACTGTAACAGACATTCCGGAACATGACCATAAGTTAAACATACCATAAATATCCTTTACATAGCTTAGAAATAAGCTTTGAGGGGTTCGGTATGCTAAAATAAACTTTTGAGTCATTCAGGGACTAAAAGTGTCAAAAAGTGCACAAGTTTGCATTTTCGCGCATAACTTACGTTCTGAATACATCCGGACATCCAAAAATTTATGTAAGCACTAAAACATTTTATTTTAGTGTTTGGCATAAGAAAAATCCATTCGTCGCGTCATTTGGATCGTTTTTCGCGCTTATGCGCATTCCGTCGTAATTAAGCGAACATCGCGTTCGTACGACCAAACGAACCAACTTACGACATATTTTTGAGCATGTTTCATGTCCACAATGTTTAGGCATCATTTTAGGGCCTTAAAGTTGGCTTTACGGGCCTTAGAAGTGTCGGGAATGGCCTTAAACACGTGCAGGGACTGAAACTGTCAAAACAGAAACATGTTGCTGATCAGACAAGGCCAGGCGGCCCGCCTGAGCCTTGTGTGATCCTGAAGCGGGCCGCGTCAGGCTCCCTGATCAGATTAGATCGAACAGTCAGCAGATTCCAGCTGTTTTAACCACACCCACACACTTCTCACTTGTCTATTCAGCTGATAAGGACCATTTTTAGCTACCATGAGTTTCCAACAAGTATACGCACAAGATACGAGCACGGTTTCCATGAAACGATCTTAACGGTGGACCGAAAACTATAAATACCCCACCCCCATTACTTCAAAATCACTAGAATCTGATCTTAAAGACTCTAAGTTGAAACCATTGTTTCATACCTGAGTTATTTCGATCTAGATTAGCATTCGGGGACCCTTCGTAAGTATTCTTTCGTTCTTTTCTTTCTTTTATTGCTTTTCGAGTCCGAAAGTCAAACTTTGTTTGACTTTCAGCGTTGACCAGCTTATGGTCAATGCGAAGTTCGTTTGAACTTCACAACGTGATTGTAATCACGATGGTTATAGTCCCTTGGGACTATGCCTACTGATTACCACGTTGTCTAGGGTCGTAGGGTAAGCGATCTAATAAATCGCTTATACCTCGAACCCGACCCATTTAGTCGATCATTAGGATCCGACCAAACACATTAGGTGACCATAGTATATAGGGAATAACCTTCCGAGGTTATACCCTATGGTCACATCGTTTAAGTAGTTGTATGATAGGTAGTTTATATGCCTTAGGTAAATTACCAGAATACCCTTTTCATGTATAATTGGTAATTAAGCATATGTAACCTAAACTTTTGTCACATAACTGATTATGTAACATGTTTAGGCATATAACACTTGTCATAGGACTAGTTAGGCGGTCCGAACGCGTTTCACGCGAACGACGCGTTAAAGTAGCATAAGCTACCTAAACGGGTCGTAATGGGTCGTAAACATTTATGTTAGGTTTCATTTAGTATGTAGGATTTGTTAAACCAAATGACACGAGTCTCTACACTCGTTTGGTTTACGAACCCTCATGCTACCCGATCTTCCGATATAGGTCCGGTTTATTAACATAGTTACCTATATTAGGTGCCGTTTGATTCCGAGATCTCTAGCATTGCTTGGTGGTTATCTTAGGACTACTGAAAAATCTCAAGTGAGTACATAGAACCCCTCTTTTACTGTTTTCCAAACTGTTTTGGGGTGAAACACATGTGCCTACTTGTTACTTTCGTGATTTTCATGCTTTCATATCAAATACATGCTATGTTCGTTAGTACATTATAGTACATGATTTCCTTACATTTCATGCTAGGTGTGCCCATTGTGTGCATTACTTAGTACATCATTTTACATTACATTTCATGCTATGTATGTCCATTGTGTGCATACTTAGTACATTGTTTTACATTACATTTCTGCTATGTATGTTGACTGATAGCATGCTAGCACATTGATTTACAAGACTTTTCTGCTTTGTTATGTTAACTTAGCATACCTAGTACATTGTTTTCATATGACATGTATACAACTGCTATGACATTTGGTTTGCACAAACGGGTCTTTATTAAGTTCATTAACATTTGCTACGCCGCTCGGTAGTAAGTAGTGGTACCATAGGACTTGACAAATCCCATTCCTAACATCTCGGGTTTGTTTGGATGTAAGGAATGACTGAATCCGAAAACATTTCTTTTGATAACCTTGACTGAAAGGGTTATCCGACTGTCTCAAGGCTTGAATGTATGCGTTAACTTACCACATAAATGTTTGTATCATTGTAACATGCATCACTTTGCAAAACATAACTTTTTGATATATTCAAAATACTTTGTTTTGTACATTACTACATTTGGACTATGTGACAATACTTTATTTACAATATATAACATTTGTTACACATTATTTGACTACTTTTGGACTATCAACATTTGACATGGTTTATACAAGGACTTTTGACAATTGGTTTAAACATAAACATTATACATTGTTGGTTGGTTTAAATGACTTAAGTAACGAGATGTGAGTAATATGATACAATCATGGTGGATACGCCGCTGGTACTTCCTATATATAAGTGTTTGTATTATATTACATATCATAGCGTTATTTAAATCATTCATTTTGGACTTATACATTATACACAAGTAACATGTTTTCACAAGACTTTGGTTTACAATACGGTTTATTTTATACAACTCATTTTACATGGTTATTCATTTAACCATACATTATTCACTTATTTATACATATCATCTGAACTAATTGTTTTTCAAGCGATTTACAAAACAAATCAAATTACAAGGTTCATGACTAAACATTTTCTTAAACTTAAGTCATGAATCCTATTTTCACAAAACTTGTGTATCTCACAAGCATTTTTATGCTGACGTACCTACTTTCACATGTGTTTTCAGGTGCTTTTGCATAGGATGACGATCATGACACTAGGGCGGACCTGTGCCTTAGAGATTTAAAATGAAGATAGACTATGTTTAATTATGTTAAAAACTCTTTGATTTCTGTTTGAAACAATGTAACACTTATGTTGATAAATAAATACAACTTTGTATGCCATGGTTATGAAACAATTAATTCTGTTACAACACTCCCCGACGTTTTCCGCCACGTTTTGTATGTTATACGTGGTCGGGGTGTGACACTTAAATGCATAAACATTCCTTATACATGCATGCATACTTGTTACTTGATACTTTAAACTTGGGGTTATATGTTTTGTGTTAGACTTATCATTAACTTCATACGAGACTATCCTTGACATATATAGCGCTACAGGATTAACGCACTGCCTGTAAACTTTGGGTTATGTTAAAAGCTTATTGCGTTTCATCATTGGTTTGATTAGTTAAACACATGCCAATTTTATTGTTTATCTTGTTTCAATAGCTTGCCATGTGGAATTGTTTACAACTTGTTTTTATGCTATGTATGAAAACCTGTATACTCGCCAATACATTTTTGTATTGAACTATGCTTTTAAAACATGTTGCAGATTTTGAGATAATGTTGATGATGCATGGAACATAGTAGGATGCTTAGATACACATTTAACATTTTGTATTCTTATTGTATTGTCATTCTTGTATTTCAAGTTATTGTATTTGATTCCAACCTTTGCAATTGACTTTTTGAAATGAAATGAAATGAAATCCATTATTTAATTATTGTCACTAATAGTGTTATGAAGTCTCTTGCAAATCTCGTTTACGTCTCACTCCGATGTTTCCGCCATCGGTTGCGGTGTGATAGGTTGGTATCAGAGCCATAACTATAGGGAATTAGGAAAATTGTCATGCTCTTGACCTAGTCTATAGTTAAGTACTAAATTCGCCTTACTTGATTCATATGCTAATTTCATGGAATGTCTCTTACGTGTTATTTTCTTGAAATGCTTTATCTGCTAATACTTGTTATTATTATTTCGAACATACGTCTTTTACTCGTTTATACTAAACTCGAAATCACTCGTATTGTACAAACGAGACGACTTCACCAAAGTAGGCGTGAAACCCACAATTTGGTGAACGACTCTCAATCCATCTATTCTTTTTACACGAAATTCGCCACTAAGTTAGGAGTGAAATTCTCACCTTGATGGGGAATTTCCATTTCAAATTCAAGTGGACCCTCGTCAAATTGTTAAAATTAAATTTTGACCCGACGAGTACCAACCACACTTAGGGTACGAAATCGTCAAGTTAGGGGGTGAAACCCGCACCTTGTCGACTAGTTCCGCTTCTTGATTTTCAAAAATCCAGCCAAGTCTCGAATTTTCGATTGATTTGGAACATGTAGTAACCAGAAGGGTGAATACCGTTAACCGACATGTCGGCGAGAGTATTCCACCTATTAGGCCAAAGCATATTTCTCAAATTCGAAAGACTTTTCGACCACTTTGGTTAGTCAAACTTCCGTTTCAGAACCATCCAAGTTTTAATCAAACCTATGTTTTCCTATTATCAATTTTATGCAATGCAATCTTTTCAAATTCAAATTTATTTTTGAGATTTTTTTCTCTCACACACACATCACTAAATCTTTTCATACATTTATACACATGCATGATTTCGAAAACGTCACCAACTAAATTTACATTTCTTGTAACCCCAAAATGGAGACATATCATCGAGATAGAAGTGATTTCCTTACCTTGGCGATTAACTCCACTCCTTTTCTTAAAACAAACTCTCCAACGAGTTAGGGGTGATTCCCTTACCTAGGTGATCGTTACCAAAATTTTCCTTCAAAAGAGACTTTATTATACAAACACGATTAAGTTTTATATGTAAATCGTTTATCATTTGTCAAAACCCCTACTTATACAAATTTCAAAGTTCATTGATTTATTAAGCGTATATCTTACCCCATACTTTATTTTCACATAACTCACATACACGAAATTCTTAATTATACCTTAAAACGTTCCATTACCCGAATTTCAAAACCTTACGAAATGCTACCTATCAACTTAATCGGTCCAATGAATCTCTTGCTCATGAACTTCATACTCAACCTAATCACTAAAACACGCTCACATTATTTCATCATACTAAAGACTTTCATTCTCAATCGAAATCAAACCAACCTTTCTCACATACCTATAAGATCTTATAGTTACTATAAGATCATTTTACTAAAGCTCTTTTCAAAATCAATAAAACATTTTATTTAAAACATTTTTCAACGATCACTAAGTTCATTATGCTAAATTTCTTTTTAAGAATCAACGTTTTCATGAGAACCTCCAAATTTCAAATTTCTTATTTTAATGCAAGACCCTTTAAAATGATGCAAACTTACTATTTTCAAAATCTTTTCCATACACCGCTCAATATGTCATTTAAATTCAAAACACGTGGGCAAGAAAACTTCATAGGAACCAACAATTTTCAACTTACGTAAATTCTTTTAAACCAAGAGTAGCATTTCCGATCATTACAAAATACGTCACGTATAAATAATAGGTACTTTGTATTCGTTTACATTCACAAACTAGATTCTACATTCCAAATCAAACTCAATCTATTTTGATTCGATAAACTCAACGTTTTGCTCAAACAACTATATATACATATCATCGTACATGTTTTAGTCAATATTTCACCACAATTACCTTTTATATCATTCATTTTCCTTCTTTTTCGTACTCAAACTTCTCAGTCATTTTATATGCTTAAGTTCACCGTATTCAATATATGTCATACACGAAATCATCGTCATTTATACCTACTTATATTCATAATTATGCTCATATGTTTTATTTTCACACTTATACTCATATGCATACTCATACTTGTGTTCATACTTATACTTATACGCATACTCATATTCATACTTGTATTCATACACTCGTACCTATACGTGGGCATAACCCGAGGGGTTCACTCACGTTGGTCCTACATACTTAAACATAAGCATGCTTATATACTACATTCTTATACGTACACATTCTTATTTTCAAAATTTATGTACACCTTAATTCGTACGCAACTAGTACAAGCTATGTGGATCAGGCGACAATTAATACAATCGCGGGTGCACACTGGATTATAGTGATAGACGCATGAGAATCATAGAGTGTACTACTGTGTATGGTAAGACACGGAACGTAACATGACACCGAATACGAAACAAACATAACATGGTTAAAACATGGTGGATACGCCGCTGGTACTTCCTATATATAAGTGTTTTCACCATGTTACCAAACTTCCGTAAAATGTGCCATGAGAAATTCGATCTTTTGCAGACCTATTTAGACCTAATATAGAAACTTTAACAACTCACAAACGCATTGCTAAATGCGCAATATCCGATTATCCACGACGAGACCTCATTCCTAACACAACGCCTTCGTTTGTCCAATACACCTACCATTCTTATACTCGTATTCGTTTACTAGATCGATCATTCACCTCGTACCTCCGTTATTCCTTGTCTTATATACAAACCTCGTTTACAATCAAATCTGTGTACATGTTCGAATCCTAAAATACTTTCTTGATTTTAAAACTATCTTCCATTCTTGTTATATGCAAACACACTTAGTTGGCCGTTACCTCCAAAACCGTTTATTTAAAATACTCAACTTTCTCGTTTCTCACCAATAATCGAATTATTTACAAAAATTGAGATTTATCAATACTCTTTGAAATCAATAAAACTATCTTACAACTTACAACGCGGCCACACTTTCCATCGAAATACTTACCATTTTATACGAAAGTTTTTGGAAATCATATTTTAAAGTTACCTCTTCATTTTGAGTTATTCAAACTTGTTTAAATCGCTTACGTATACACATACATGCATGTTTTACTTATGCTATGTGCCTCGAATCATTTTAGACAAACGAACCCTTTTTACAAACCTATCTTTTCGTTCCTCGAAACTTCATACTTTTCAACACATTTCAAAACTTCCAAGTCCCGATTTTTGACAATCATTCTTCTAGCCAAAATGCTTTTTCTCCAAGGTCTTCCTCTAGAATAAATTTCGGGATAAAATTTCCTAAAGTAGGGGAGACTGTAATGCCTCGTATCTTTGTATTTCTATTTTAAAAATGTTCGTATTCGTATTCTAATTTTAGAAACCTTACATTCGTATTTTAATTTCAATCTCACAATTCGAGGCGTTAACCAAAATAAAATGCATATTTTATACATATTTTTTTCACACAACCGATCATTTAAATAAGTATTTATATGCAAACTGACATAATTATACGTATAAATACTTATACGCACATCCTCAATACTTGAATTATACTTTCATACTTTTTATATACTCAATTACATAATATATACTTAAGAAATACCAAGAAATATACCAATCATCTTTCCACCTCATCAATCCTCTTACATCTTCTTTAGCCAATTATATTTCACCATTTTCCACCTCTTTTCTCCACCAATCATCTTTTCAATCATCTTCCACTTTTTTTAACCAATCATATTTCACCCTTTTTGATCGGTACATTTTAGTTATACTCTAGTTTATTTTAATTATAATAAAAATGTACCGATATTGTTACAAAAGATACCACTTTGATCGCTTTTTATTATTTTATAGGTTGTAGAGCAAATGAGTTTAATACCATAAATTTATAATAACTAAAATATAAAAAAAGGTAATTTAGAAAATCAATACATAAAATCTTAAATGCAATTTGGTCAAAAAAATTTCTTGTGTTTTATGAAGTCACGTAAGAAAAAGAAAACAAGAATAAATAAAATTTGAAACAATTAATTAAATATTACAATTAATATAGTAATGAATTAGTCAATTATTTAATAGTTTCTTTGAAAACATACATGAAAGTTGAATTATAAAATGACGGACTTAATTAATTGTTCTTTGATATGGGCTAAAAGAATGGGCAAGTTGTTGTCATGAGGCAAAAGAGTGCATCATTGGCTTTGGGCCTGACGTTGGGGATTGCAATTTGCAAACATAAAACAAAAAGGATGCCAAAGTAAAAAAAAAGAGGGGGGGAGACACTTTTGACGGTTATGGGAAACGCAATGAAGGCAGCCATTTGGCTGGGGGTTCTTGTCTACTTGGCAAAAAAAATCAAGGAGGAAAAAAAAGATTATTTTTAAAATAAAAGCTTAAACGCAATGCGCGGCTAATCCACCACGATCATCCCAGGGTGTAGGGTTGTAAGCGTTCTAGGTTTTGACATTTGTTTTAATTTTGATTCGTGATTAATTGCGTTTGAACATTTGATGTTTATATTAATTGTCTTGCATTTGTATTGTATCCATGAATAGTCGAGTGAGTTATGAAATTTGACTTCGTGGAATGAATATGTGCACTTATGCTTTAATATATATCAGGGTTTACATGTTCTAGGTAACGAAGTGCATTTTTGTCCGTTCTTTGTAACATTGATAGTTATTGGCACCTAAGCCTTGTAACACTAAACCCATTAATAACCAAGTGTGATTAAATCAAGTTTAAAACGTGTAGGAACCCTAGTTGCTTATGATTTCGAACCCGGATGTGATTGTTTTCCCATATTATTGTTTTTGTCCAAATTAAAAATAGTTACTTTAACCAAACATTTCAAAAGACAAAATTTAATCATGGCAAACTTCATAATTAATTTGTACATTTGTTTATAAATAGTTTAGACAATCGAATAACTAGTGTGATACTGACCACATGCTCTTCGTGGATACGATACTCGACTTACCCTAGCTACCTAGGTTAATTGGGTTTTTGACTGATCGGGACGACACGGTCACGTCAAAATGGCGCCGTTGCCGGGGAGCTAGTGCGCTTAGTATTTCATTACTTGTTCAATTTTAGTGTTAGTTTTCTTTCTTGTATTTTTGTGATTTTACTTTGGGTGGTCGAGCTTGTTTGTGCAGGTACGTGTTTTGCAAGCACCATCTTTCAATATGATATGGGTAGATGATGATCCGTGTGAGTGTTGCGGAAGCAGAGAGCATTTATTAGAGGATTGCTCTGTTTTCTACGAGAAAGTTCAAGCCTACAAGGATCGGGAAGACTACCTCAGCGGATTGTACGGATATGGGATGGCGGATTATGAAGATCTCAATGGTCCATCCTCGTATTATCCATACGTTAACCCACCACCACCACATTATCAAGAATACTACTATGAACCCGAATTGCCACATTTCTCAATTTACCGGGAGGAGTATGGTGATTATTATAATGAATAACCTCAACCGGCATACGAGGAACCTCAAGATTCAATAAGTTTCAAGCTCGATGCCATCATGAATGCCATCAACACTTCAAATCAAGAGATTAAGAAGGAACTGAAGAAGGAACTTGAGGCAAGAGATAAAGCTTATGAAGCCTTGGCAAAGAAAGTGGGTCAACTCGCCGAAGAATTGGCTCAACTTAGACGAGACCAAGAGGTGATGGCCAGTGGTACCATGTTTGATGGTGATGTAGTGGAAGAGGTTATGGAACTTCCGGAGCAAGAAATTGAATGTTTGAACCGAGCGGAATACATGACACCACGAGACGAATCAGATCCGAAAGAAGCCCACGTTCATATTCATCCTTCTCCCAGACTTATCACCCCAACCAACAAAGTTGGGGATGCGGGTTCAGGTATAAGGATTTGAAGGGTGGCATTGCAAGACATTGGACAATTCGTTAAGAAACGGCCCCAAAGTTGTACAATATGCATGCCGCGTAAAAGAAAAAAGAGTGGATTCAGCATGCCAACTACCGACCGTATGTTGGAAACTCGGTAGGAAAATGTTCACTTCGACCACCATGAGAGGCAAATCAGGTATGATTGTTGAAGAGTTTGTACTATTATTCGTTTTATTTTATTTTCTTAGTTAAATGAACGTTGTGGGTGTGTTCCCTATATAACCCTCACGAGACCTCTCGTCCTCCCGAGCTATCGGGAGGTTTAAAATGGCTTGTTGCATAAGCTAAATGCAACCGTGATTCCTACGAAAGTGAGTTAGGTTTGTTATTGTACATTAATATTTCCACAAAACTCAAACTAAAGTAACGAATGGTATGGTAAATCTTTTGTAAAAATGGTAGAACAAGTAACTAACAAATGTTGATGGTTGTGAGAAGCATGCTTCTACACAAGGATTTACATTTGTAGGTACACATGTTCGGGAGACAACCATTTTCATCGAAGATTGAAGACCACGCGAGGAACAAGAACAATCAGGTGCATTCGTTTCCTTTTCTTTGATTTTTATTTAGTTAATAAGTGGATTGTAATTGTATAATATTGACTGGGGTGGAATCTTTGGGAGTTTGGTCATGTCACATCCCTTATGTATTTTAAAGACTCCATTCTTGCATATTGAGGACAATGTTTACCTCAAGTGTGGGGATGGGGAGAAAAAGTTTGCGTTTTTTACCCCTTTCATTTAAACACTACACATTGAGGACAATGTTGACCTCAAGTGTGGGGATGGGGGGAAAATTTCAATTTTTTTTTTTATAAAAAATGTCTTTATTTAAATCAATCTAAAAGCACAAGTAGCTAAGTCAATAAGGGATGACACACCTATTTGGTCTTTTGTCATGGTCAAGTTCAAGTTAGTAACATGAAGGGTATTTAGCGGGTGGTTATTTTGGAATAATCCACCTAAGAAACTAACATATCATGCATGTCACATACCATACCCTTTATACGTGAGGTTTTGAGCCACTTTTATATCATAGATTTACATATACATGTTTCTTTGTTTGAGTAGACCATTAGTTACGTATTGTAGAACTTGCAACTTTTGATACATTTGAGACCATAGACCGAATACAAGCACGAGAATGATTAAGGCATTAGGTGAACCTTTTCCTTTAAAACCATTTATCTATCCTTACCCAAACAAATGCCCTAGTCGCCCACTTTGAGCCTAAACCTTTCGTTTGATAACCCATTTAACCCAAAACCGTTAAACCTTTTCTTTTAAACCCGTGTGATGAAAATTCGATTATAGGATTATGTGTTTGGATAGTTGTGATTGATATTTGAAAAAAAAAGCAAAAATTCAGAAAATGTTGAGAAAAAGAATAGAAAATCATTGAGAAAAGAACAAAAATATGAGTTAGTAGTTTTTGAATAAAAGGCGAAAATCGTTGCCTCGTAGTTGATGTTTATAGATTAGTTTTGTTTAGAGTAGTCGTTTGTAATAAAAAAACGGATTTTTCATCACCTTAGCCACTTTAAAATATCCTATTTCCTACCCTTCGCTCGCCCCATTACAACCCTTCAAAGACCTTTTGACCTGTGCTTAGTATTCGTGTTCGGTAGTGGAGAATGATTGAGTTCCAAGCATATGCGGGTTAGTGTTCTAATCGGTTTTTGAGTGATTACTTGAAAAGTGCTAATTCATTATCTATTAGCCAAATTTTAAACCGAGTGGAGAGAACATTGTGAGGGTTGTGCATGGTTTATTAGTTTCGAGGGCGGGTTAATCTTGGGTAACCATTTTATATGAGGTTATTCACTTTACCGTTAGATATTTAGTAAATTGTAAAAAGTTTGAACCGGGTATGACTTTAGACCTTAACCCTAGTCTCGGGCTAAAATGATGGACTTAATTAATTGTTCTTTGATATGGGCTAAAAGAAAATGGACAAGTTGTTGTCATGGGGCAAAAGAGTGCATCATTGGCTTTGGGTATGACGTTGGGGATTGCAATTTGCAAACATAAAACAATAAGGATGCCAAAGTAAAAAAAGGGGGATACACTTTTGACGGTTACGGGAAACGCAATGAAGGCAGCCATTTGGCTGGGGGTTCTTGTCTACTTGGCAAAAAAAATCAAGGAGGAAAAAAAAAAGATGATTTTTTGGATTAGAGGCTTAAACGCAATGCGCGGCTAATCCACCACGATCATCCCCGGGTGTAGGGTTGTAAGCGTTCTAGGTTTTGACATTTGTTTTAATTTTGATTCGTTACTAATTGCGTTTTAACATTTGAAGTTTATATTAATTGTCTTGCATTTGTATTGTATCCATGAATTGTCGAGTGAGTTATGAAATTTGACTTCATGGAATGAATATGTGCAATTATGCTTTAATATATATTAAGGTTTACATGTTCTAGGTAACGAAGAGCATTTTTGTCCGTTCTTTGTAACGTTGATAGTTATTGGCACCTAAGCCTTGTAACACTAAACCCGTTAATAACCAAGTGTGATTAAATCAAGTTTAAAACGTGTAGGAACCCTAGTTGCTTATGATTTCGAACCCGGGTGTGATTGTTTTCCCATATTATTGTTTTCGTCCAAATTAAAAATAGTTACTTTAACCAAACATTTCAAAAGACAAAATTTAATCATGGCAAACTTCATAATTAATTTGTACATTTGTTTATAAATAGTTTAGACAATCGAATAACTAGTGTGATACTGACCACATGCTCTTCGTGGATACGATACTCGACTTACCCTAGCTACCTATGTTAATTGGGTTTTTGACTGATCGGGACGACACGGTCACGTCACTTTTCCACCTTCCCTACCTATAAATACCAACCTCATTTTACAATTTTCTTCACACCATTCTTCTCTCCATTTCTCTAATTCTCTCAATCCCTCTAAATCAGGAATTCTAAGAATTCTAAAAGGACACTAGGTGTTCCAACCATTCTTCTATCAACCTCTCTATTTCTCTCAAATCTTCAAAGCAAGGAAGAGAACTCTAAGAGTTCTAAAAGAAAACACTTAGTGTTTTAAAGGAAGCTTTGTAGCTCCAACCTCCAACTCTTCACGGAATCACCAAAGGAAACTTTGCAAAACTGTGAGTATACTTGAACCCTCTTTTCGTTTACCACCTTTTGGGGTGTAACATGTTAAACTATAAACTTACACTTAAACTTTATTCTTAAATGCACATAACATTCCTTATACATGCATGCATACTTGTTACTTTATACTTTAAACTTGGGGTTATACGTTTTGTGTTAGACTTATCATTAACTTCGTACGATCCTATCCTTGACATATATAGCGCTATAGGATTAACGAATGGCCTGTAAACTTTGGGTTATGTTAAGAGCTTATTGCGTTTCATCATTGGGGTGATTAGTTAAACACATGCCAATTTTATTGTTTATCTTGTTTCAATAGCTTGCCATGTGGAATTGTTTACAACTTGTTTTTATGATATGTATGAAAACCTGTATACTCGCCAATACATCTTTGTATTGAACTATGCTTTAAAAACATGTTGCAGGTCTTGAGATGATGTTGATGATGCATGGAACATAGTAGGATGCTTAGATACACATTTAAAATTTTGTATTCTTATTGTATTGTCATTCTTGTATTTCAAGTTATTGTATTTGATTCCAACCTTTGTAATTGACTTTTAGAAATGAAATGAAATCCATTATTTAATTATTGTCACTAATAGTGTTATGAAGTCTCTTGCAATTCTCGTTTTCGTCTCGCTCTGATGTTTCCGCCATCGGTTGGGGTGTGACATTAATACACTTAATCGCATATCTCGAAAACAGTGTTCGAAAGCGTGCTAAAGCTTAAGTAGACCACAATACCATTGGACGTCTTGAACTGTTAATATCATTCTAAAAGCTTAAACTGGAAGACTATGTTTCTTGTGATTGGATATTGACAGAAAAACCGATATGATCCCTTTGCTCCGATTTCACAAAAAGATAATTAGTGTAAATACGTTCTTAGGTTTAATTTCTTTAATTAGTCTAAATTGAAAAACAACAAAAAGATTTTGCTTTCTTGTTTCTATGTGCGAGTTATCATTCTGAAAATACTCTAAGGGTTGTGAACATTCTTTAATAAGGTGTTAAACATCAATTCTGGTAACTTTAAAATAAGTCTTTTCCATAAAAATCGGTCGTGCAAGATACGTTAAGCGTGCATGGGTAATTTCGTCATTTTTAAGGGTGTTTGGTGAATTCTCGTTCCAAGTTCTGATATTTTTCCAAAAAGTATAAGTTTTGAAGTAACTTGTTCTGATTGTTCGGGATTTGAAATACAAATTATTAAATGTTGGTTGTTTATTATTTCAATTTTTTGATTCCAGGGTATTGGAGTTTATTTTTTATGATCCGGGGTTGGGCCGAGTGTCTCCGGGGTTAAGATTCTTAATCCGGTGTTAAGTGTTTCAGTCTGGATGGTTCATCTCAAGATGGAAGATTTGAAGAAGCTGTGTGGGCCTGGATCGTTCATATCAAGATGGAAGATTTGAAGAAGCTAAGACATCTGCCGTTGCATTCCTTTGAAGAAGGTCAACTGTTAGCTGATCAATACATCAAGGTCGTGCAGTTATGTGTGAAAAACTAGGCAACAAGTACTCAAGTGTTGACAGAGAGAAGATTTCAAGTTTTACATTGAAGATCCCGCACTGATCATGGGGGAGTCTGTAAGTGCACTTTGGGTGATAAGTGCAGGCTCTTAAATCTTCTAGGGTGTTTTATGTAAATTGTTAAAAGTATTATGTTGGTCAGAATTTATGCTTGTTTTGGTCAAGACTTAGGCTTGGTTCCCGAATCCGAATTTAGGCATTTGTTAGTCAGGGTTTGTTTTGTATTGGGCTTTGGGCCTTTCTATGTCCTGACTTTAGTAGTCCGGACTTCCCATTGTATATAAACTCTTTAGTGAAATGTTATACGTGGCGATTTCTTTTGTGAAAAGTTTGTTCTTCAAGAAAAACCTAATCATTACCAATGTGTGTGATTGACGGCTACTGTGTGTGACGTCATTCATCATCTTCATCATTCTTATTCTACACTTTCTTGATCCAATACTCTACAGTAGTGATTGCTAGGTGGATTCCGCACACCTGGTGATTGTTCATTAAGTGTGATCCTTGGGTAGGAGACCTTACAATCTCTACTCCTAAATGCCTACCAAAACGATTACCACCATGACAGTTGCTGGTTGGCCAATATAACCACCTCCATATCCTATTTCTACTCCGAAATTTCCTTAACCTTGTCGACGCTGCCATGACTTTGAACCACCTGAAGTCACCTATGTTGTCTCTCAGTTCTGGTACCGCGGGAATCAAACCCCAACCTCACTGTCAAATCCGATTTGAACCCCAACCTCCCAACCGTTGTCGCAGACATGAATGGCAACCTTAACCGCCACTACATTAGACCATAAAAAAACTACCCTCCCTTGCTAAATTGGTACAACCTCCATATATCTCTATCTAGAAACTGTAGAATCACTTATGTCACAACTTAGGTGACCATTACCAACACCACCTCCATACTTTTGCTTAATCCATCAGTACCATTAGATTTCCCATCTTCTTTTTAGTGTGTATAGGCTAGACAAGCGATGGTAGGAGCGACTACGCCGCGGTGCGCCACCGTTGGACATGGTTGCCGACCGCCATACTTCTCCCAATCCCTCTCTTATTTCGGACAATCTCATTTATTTGGTGAGTTTAGGTGTAAAAGTAAGAGAACAGAAGATGCTTTAGTGGGTAAAGTGTAAAACAAAAAAGTTTTGTGATGATACTATCAAAATCGGAAAGATGAGTGGCGCAAACTGATGATAGTTTTAGATATATTAAATAATATATTGTGGCCCTTCAATCAAAAGTTACTTATTTTGTCAGCATAACCACTCTAAGAAATATCTATTAACAGTCATGTAATATAACACTAATCAACAAGATGTTGAAGATCATGAACAAAACACATATGAATCTTGAGAGCTCTGAGAAATGTGAGAACGAAGAGGGAACTGAACTATGGTGTCTTGATTGATGAGCTAATTCTTCTATGTTGGAAATTTAAATATTATGAATGGATATTAATTTAGTGAAATTATAATTTAATGAAATTATAATCTTTACTAGACTATTCATATGAACATAAACTATTAAGTAGAGTTTTTATGTCAATTTATTAGTTTTTATTAGAGTTTATGTCTCTAATAAATCTCTAATTACGTACTAGACTCTTAATATGGAACATAAACTCTTCGGTAGAGTTTTTATGTCAATTTATTAGTTTTTATTAGAGTTTATATCTCTAATTAAGTGAGACTTTTCTCTACCCCATGTCTTTTGTATTAAAAGTAGGCTATGTGCCTAACTTGATGGGTTTTATATATATAAAAAAACTATAAGAGTAAGAATACAAGAAGGAGACATAAAGATATGCATGAAGAGTCCTTGAAGAAGAAGTACTTGATGACCCATATGTTGGGAACATATAGAGATAAGTTTCTCTACATGATTCAACTACATTTCTATTCTTCCAAAAGGTCTAACACTATGTTTTTATCCGGTGTAACCTCAGGCGCGAGGCCTTCTCCGGCAGTACAAACTGCTTCGGCTGTTGTACCCTAGGAGACAGACGCGTCATCTTTAGTAGAGGCGCGAAATCTGTTTTAAGGGAAGCGTCTTGAACAGGTGCCTCAGCCACAACCATCAACATTTATTTGTTCTTTTGTAGGAAATTATTGTAGAAGAAGACGTGGTTCAAGACCTCGTTGAAGCCTACACAACGGACTGAAAACACAACGAACCATACAAGTAGACGCGGTTAAAGATCAAGTTGAAGACTTTATCTTTTGAAGATAATGGTTTGAATTATTGTCTTATTAAATATGTTGTAGTTCATATTTATTTTCATTTGAATTTGTACACGGTTCATGTACTACAATTTCCCAAATGTTTAAAGAGAGTATCTTTATTTTTTTATTAGTTTTATTAATAAAACTGTGACTCATTTCCTACAAACTTAAAACAAATTTCGTGAGATTGTTACTACAAACTCAAAACCTTATTTATAAGGATTTTTGGTTCACGAAAAGATTTATAATAAAAAAATATTTTTAGAGATTATGATCTTATAAATATTTTTTTTTTGGGAAATATGTATGTAGTACAACTTGTTGTGTTTGGATTTCTTGAGATTGAGATACAATCTTAAATCCTATACCGTGGTACAAAACAAATAGTTTTGGTTCAAACGTTTGGTTTTGAAACGATTTTGGGAATCGTTAATTTTTCTAACTTTTGTGTTAGATCGGGTTTATTATTGTAAACCATACATTTTTTGTAAACGTTAAATTCTCTAACATGTGTGTTAGACCGGAATTATTGGTGTAAACAATACGTTTTTTTTTAAACGTTAAATTCTCTTGAGTAGAGTTTTTTATATCTTTAAATAAGAGTTTTATGTTACCTGATCAGAGTTTTATGTCTCTAATTAAGTCTCTATTTAAAGTAGACTCTTTATCCACCCATGGATTGATATGAACAAATAAGTATTATAATGATTTTTGTAATCATTTGTCTTCTAACACGTGTGTTAGAAACGTTAATGAAAAGCGTTAGTTTGGAAGCAATTTTTAATTGTTTAGTTTCTAACGTGTATATTAGAAATGACTTATTTATTTGAACCATATATGTGTTTTTAGTAAGTCGAATTAACATTTTGTGAAAATGTTTATATTTCTAACGTGCGCGTTAGAATTTCTTTCATTTTAACGTGATTGTTAAAAAATGGTTAAAATATAAATGCTTTGAAATGTTTTATGTAAACATTTTATATAAGTAATTTGTTGTAGCATTGATTTTAATGCATTGAATGGTTTAGAAATAAAAGGTCATACATTGAAGTTCATGTTTGATTGGCTTCAAGAATTAAATCACCATAAAGTGATAGTGTAGTTGTGTGGGATTTATCACCAACTTTAATTTGTGATTTCTAAATCCATTTGAGTGAAATTATAATTCCGGTTTACTATCTCTCTTTATATAAAGCCCCTAAAGCCGTCTTGGATTCTATTGAGACGATTATGAGACGGTTTCTTTGGGCCGGTCCTAGTATTGAGAATAAAATTTCTTGGGTTGCTTGGGATGTCGTTACAACTCCTAAGAGCAAAGGTGGTCTAGGTATTTCCAAGCTTCAAGAGGTTAATAACGCTTTGTTGTTAAAATGGACATGGAGATTCAAAAAGGAGGGTAGTAGCCTTTGGAAGAAGATTATCTTGGGGTGCCATGGGTCGAGTAGACCTTGGTCGTTATTGCCGTGTAATGCCTCCTCGAGTGGATGTTGGAAATTCATTGTCAAAGTAGGCGACAATAAACTCCCTAATGGTAGGTCGCTTAACTCGTTTTTTGTTGGGGCTCTTGGCGACGGTAGGTATATCAATTTTTGGGGTGATACTTGGCTTCTTGATGCTCCTCTTCGTATCTTGTACCCTAACCTTTTTAAGCTTGAGAAGAAAAAATGGGCTAAAGTATGTGATCGGCTTATATGCTTGGATGGCAACAAACATTTAACGTGGGATTGGAGATCTGAGCCGCATAACCATGATCAGATAAGGGAGCTGTTCGATCTTCTACAACACATTTATAACTTGGATTGGCATGGTGGTCAAGACTGTTGGAAATGGACCGAAGAGAAGGACGGACAATTCACAGTTTCTTCGGCCAAGAGACTTTTGTCTAGCAATTACGTGGGAGACGGAAATCTTGGGATTAAATGGAAAGGATGGGTGCCGTTGAAGTGCAAAATTTTAGCCTGGAGGATCGCCCGGAACCGCATTCCTACCATTGCTGAACTCATTAGACGAGGAGTGTCTTTTCAGCAAACCGAATGCCGGTTTTGCCAGGATGGTTTGGAAACTACTTTACATCTATTTACCGGGTGTAGCTATTCGCATGAGGTTTGGTCTCGTATAGAAAGTTGGTGCAAGATAAGTCATAATCTCTTGTTCGACATCCCGGATATGTTTAGAAATGGCGGAGTCTCAAGCCTTGTCTAAGGAGTCGAAGTACATCCTCAGAGGTATCACTTACACGACCATTTGGATGATATGGAATGAAAGAAACGAACGCGTTTTCAATGATAAGAAGAGGCAACCGATTCAGCTCGTGGAGAACATCAAAGCGACGGCTTACTTCTGGCTCCGTAATAGGTCTCGTTGGAAATCTATTGATTGGAAAACTTGGTGTAATTTCCCTTTGGATTGATGTATTTTGTTTTCGCTCGCTAAGTCCTTGTTTTGAGGACTTGCGAGTCTTGTGTTAATGAAGTTTTCCTTTCAAAAAAAAAATTAAACTCTCCCTATGGTGAAACTCTTGAGTAGAGTTTTAATGATGAAATTTGATGAGTTTTATTAGAGTTTAAGTCTATAATTATTGAGACTCTTAAGTCCTCATATGGTGAAACTCTTGAGTAGAGTTTTAATGATGACATTTGATGAGTTTTATTAGAGTTTAAGTCTATAATTGTTGAGACTCTTAACTCTTCATATGGTGAAACTCTTGAGTAGAGTTCTATTGATGACATTTGATGAGTTTTATTAGAGTTTAAGTCTATAATTATTGAGACTCTTAACTCTTCATATGGTGAAACTCTTGAGTAGAGTTTTATTGATGACATTTGATGAGTTTTAATGATGACATTTAATTCTTTAATTTGGTCATGTTTTGTACATATAAAATGACTTAATTTTCTAACACGTGTGTTAGAAAATGTGTATCACGAATACAAGGTTAGAGATTATTCATAATGAAGAGAAATGTTTTATGTAAACATTTAGTTGCCTATGTGTGCATTAAAAATGATAAGAAATTGTTTATTTTATAAACTATATCTTTGGAAAACGTTTTGTAAACGTTCAATTCTATAAGGTGCTCGTTATAACATTTTTTTTCTAACATGCGTGTTAGAAAACGTTTAGTACATGTGTAGTAAGACTAAACAATATAAAACCATTTGATATATTGGGTTTGATCTATGTTTTCATAACCCTAATTGGTATTATTAATATTGTATATTGCAAAACTAAGAAACTGTTTTGAATGATTTTTAAAACAAAGTTTTGCATAACATTGATAATTCAAATGGTTCGCTACTCTTGCTAGAAGTAGCATATGGTGAACAAAGTAACAGTCTCGTGGATGTTATTTGGTGAAAAACAACTTGGTGTTGTTGTGAACAAATTTAATTGTTCATGTTTTCTACTTAAATGTAGTCTTTGTAACAACTTGGTGTTGTTTTGAGCATAATTGTCCAAATTTAAAGTTTCAAGATGAAATGGGGAACTTGTACTTACAAGTACATGGAGTCTTATTGAGGGAGTATCTCAAGACATGCCATGGGACGATATCGTTGAGAAGATTTCGGTCAGATTATAAAGTGCTGAAGATAAAAACGCTTTGCTATTTGATGTCTACATATTGTCTATGCTTCCGTTTAAATTTCAAAAGTGATTGGCACTTATGATTTAGTTTCCAATGTATTTTATTGTTTTGTGTTAAATATCTTCGGATAACACATGCAATTTTTTACAAAGACATAAATCACTAATGTTTGTGACCTATAAATTATTTTTGTGAGAATAATTATAACGCCAATTATACATTGTTTAACAGAATGTGGTTTTAAACGGATAGTACATGAAAATTCTTGGACATAAATAACTTAAGAGTTGTTGCATTGACTAAATGTCAAAGACGAGACATCAAATGTGTAACCATATCATGAGAGAATAATGAAAGAACGTACTGAGTGTATTGAAATGAAATACACAAACGAGATTCATATCGACATACTTCGTTAGAAGTCATTGGAAAATTCACAAGTGTGAATAATAAATCTTGCGAGATTTGTTCCGAGTGATCTACACGTAGATGCGTCTACCACTTGATTATTGTTAGAACTATATGGAGATTTTACCTTTGTTTGGGAGAGCATCCTAAATATACATATCTCCTAATGAATAACAATAATTGTGTGCAAATCACTTATGGCAAAATTATGAATGCCATGTTGTTGAGTGTCAATCTAGTTGACTCTATGTCACACATAATAGTGATTGTAGACGAGGAACATTCGTCTTGTTGGTGATGAATGTGTTCACTAAGTGACTTGGATTAAGACTTATGTTTAAGTCCTTATGAGTCAATGGAAAAGTGTTGGAGATCAAAGGTAAATAAGTTATGTTCCTTAAATGAATGATAAAATTTAGCTATGTGCTATATACAATTGTAACACCCCGTGTTTTCACGAGTGAAAGTCAAAGTCAAGGTCAAAGTCAACGACCGATTTCGCGTGACTTGACTCGTAGAATTGTTTCTATTATATTTAGATTATGTGGAGTAAATGTCGTACATTACAATAATCGAGTCATGCTAACCGTATTTCAACCGACCAACGACTGTGAATGATAGGAAGTAACAATGCGATAAAGTTAATCAAGCTATGCTAATCAAATCGACATCAAATCGTAACTCGAGCTATACCTTTTACTTGTCATTTATACGTGTGTGTGTGCTTTACGTGTTACCTGTTCATGTTTATTTTATGTTATAATGTGATAATCAAGCGAACTCAATCGAACTCGAAGTCTAACCTCAAATGTAAACGAACCCGAACCCGAATTCCAAGTCGAACCGTTTAAGAAGTAGTTGGGACTGAAAGTAATTTGACTAGGAAACCCTATCGAGTCGTACTCAATCGAAATTGAAACGTCGAATAATCGCACCGAACGCACCAAAACGGGTGACATCCGAATGGAAGGTCAATCCGCACGGATTGACAATCCGCACGGATTGCCAATCTGGACGGATTGCCAATCCGGACGGATAACCCCATCCGGGTAACGTGCAATCCGCACGAGCTACCCCTTTCCCTTTTTGGCATCCTATAAATACACGGGTCACTCTCCAACTTTTCCACTTTTGGCAAGTGACGTCCGAACCGCACACATTCATCACTTTTCCTCAGATTTCTCTCAATCCAGGTAAGATCTTGCACTAACTCTTGTACATCTTTGATCACTACACGATTCTACACATTTCCATCTTTCAAATCTTCACTTTTAACCAAGAAATCATCCAGATTTGAGGTATTCTCGGGTGACGTCATCATGAAGTTCTTATGAACTTCAAGCTTGACCTCATTCCACCAAGAATATCTCAGATCTAAACGATTTCTACAAGATTTCACAATAACTTCACCTAGATCTAAACTTTTCTAAGGATAAAAGAGTTGAAAGAAATAAACCTAAGTTCTCTCCTCCTTTTACCCTTAGAATCGGTACGAATCTGATCGGTTCTAGTCTCTACTTGATAATAGTGGTGCACTCATGGATTCTACCAACAAGACCCCTGATTTCGAGGTGAACCGGAATACCGTTCTGAGTCGCCGACAGGTCGAGTTAGGGTGGTTCCTGGCCGGCTTAGTCACGCGGGTGAGAATACCATTCCAAGTGGTTGCCATGTAATCAGAAAGTCTCGATAAACGACAACAGAAACCAAGAGTAGACGAACGGAACCATCAGACCAGAGGCTGCCCGCACGGACAAGCCGTCCGCACGGACTAGCCGTCCGCACGGACTAGCCGTCCGCACGGACTAGCCGTCCGCACGGACTAGCCGTCCGCACGGACTAGCCGTCCGCACGGACTAGCCGTCCGCACGGACTAGCCGTCCGCACGGACTAGCCGTCCGCACGGACTAGCCGTCCGCACGGACTAGCCGTCCGCACGGACTAGCCGTCCGCACGGACAGATGATCCGGATGGTTGTCACCCGGACGAGCTACCCTTGGGACCCACTTTCAAAATAAGGTTTGAGTATCGACGAATGAGCAATCCGGACGGACGACATCTGAAAGGATTACTTTTCGGATCATGAGATACTAGGGCCTTGGATCAACTCAACAATGATCATCCGCACGGACAAGTTGTCCGCACGGACAGACTATCCGGACGGATTGTCTTGCCCGCACGAACAACTATCCGGACGGATTATCCTATCCGCACGGATTACCATCCGCACAGATTCCACAACCCAACACTAAGTAACTCAGCCTTAGAGACGTTGTCCGCACGGACTGCCATCCGGACGGATTGCTATCCGCGCGACCGCCTTGAAGGGTAGAGACACTTGGATGTTTTCTAAATGCTATAACGAAAACTTCAAAGTACAAGCCATCATACACAAACACATCTCACTCTTAGGAAGAAACAATCCACTTGAAAGGATATCCGCACGAGTAAGTTGTCCGTACGAATAAGTCATCCGCACGAGTAGCCAATCCGGACGGATTACCACTCGCACGGATAACCAATCCGGACAGACTTCCACTCGCACGGATGATCAATCTGCACGAGTAGTCAATCCGGACGGAATGCCATCCGCACGGAATGCCATCCGCATGAATTGCTATCCGCAGGGATGAGTGATCCGGACAGGCAACTGTCCTACCCATTTTCACTTTGTATCGTTTTACGCGCCACTTATCGTTACGTTATCAAATCTATTCAGGCTAACCGTACTCGTTGAAAAGCGCTCCCTTCAATCCACAATCACTGTGAGTATACTCGAACCCTTTTTGCTTTAGCACTTTTGGGTGTTACATACGTTACGAATATTCAAACTACAACAATCACACTACTCAAGCTATTTTAACGCCGAACCAATTATGCATGTTATACGTGGCTTATGAATGCTTGTTTGTTATGTTTACACATGGAATGCTGTCTATCTGCCTTAGCAACGATAGTACTATAGTTTGGACTCAGCACCCGTTCACACGGGGGTTGTTAAGGATCTTTTACTTGCATGGATTACGGTGGTAATCATGTATTGCGAACTGCCTCGGGCAGTCAACCCGCAGTCATTGGTATCGATGGATCTATGTCGATAACTAACGTGCTTCATTTCACTATGTGTACGTGCTGGTTATGCGTAAACGAATTCGAACTCTATATGCTATTATCAAACTTGTATGCTCACCTTTACATTTTATGTATTGACTTTATTTTAACGTATGTGACATGTGCCTAGGTTGTTTATATACTTCTCGGGCTGTGATGAAATCGAAGCTAGGAACTGGAGTCCTAGAAACCAACGAATAAATTTGTTATGTTTAAATCTGAGTTGTCGGAACAGAATATTTGTTTTGATGTTGTCTGTAATAACTTGTTTGACCATTTGTGCTACGGTATGGGACGTATTGCTTTAATTAAATGGTAATGATAGTTGTTGTGGAAACTTCTGGACAATCTGTTTCGCTCAGTGCCACGCCCCGATGATTCCGCCATCGGTTGGGGTGTGACAGATTGGTATCAGAGCCATAACTATAGGGAATTAGGCAAGACTCGACCTAGTCCGGGTCGAAGTCTTAGAGACCTAGTCTATAGTTAAGAACCAACAGACCAACTCACGCGAATGCGTAAACTCGTCACTATCACTCGCTCTATTCTATCACTGCACTCGAATTTTCAAATTATGAATGGGTGACAAGGTCGAGAATAGGTGTGAAAACCGCAAACTCTCGACTAAAGTTACTTAATTAGCTTGCGTTTTATCTACCAACGAGGAGAATCATACCAAATTAGGAGTGGAATCCATATTTTGAAGAATAATCTCCTCAAATTTTATTAAAAACGAGGACGGAAGTTGCAAGATAGGGGTGAAACCCTAACCTTGACGACTTGTCCTGCTTTTATAAAAAAAAAAAAAAAAAACTCCCACCAAAGTTTCGATGGACTCCAACGATCTAAAGACACAATATAACCAATGGGAATTGCGCCAATGCCCAAGAATCGAGGCAAGGGCATAGTCCTGGAGGTAATTGTGCACGATCCTTGTGAATAGTCGAGCCACTTTGGTTAGTCGAAGTCTACTAGCCACAGACAGTCTACCCTCGATTTATCGATCTTTATGAAAATTTTATGCATTTTCTGTTTACGTTTTGAGGTACTATTGGTTTCGACCCAACACTACTGCTTCTGCTAAGTCACACAACACACAACACGAACTTTAAATACTAGGTTTCTGTTTTTCTGAATGCCTTAGTGACTAGGAACGTACATGTGTGTTTTGCTATCATGCTTACGTGTTTAGGAATACTGTGACTATGTGCTCTATGTGTTTATGTGATTTTGTGCAATTCTGTGATTTTGTGACTACATGGTACGTGTTACTGAGCTTTAGTAAGTAGTAGACGTGTGAGGTGAGATTCGAATACATGTGTTGAGTTCCGTGGCGATG
The DNA here is from genome assembly GCA_030545235.1 of Helianthus tuberosus. Taxonomy (NCBI): domain Eukaryota; kingdom Viridiplantae; phylum Streptophyta; class Magnoliopsida; order Asterales; family Asteraceae; genus Helianthus; species Helianthus tuberosus. The sequence continues at coordinate 129,142,210 of CM060412.1, read as the reverse complement.
TCTATTGCAGACAATGTCGTCTGGATCTCGTCATACGCTCACTCGTCAGGAGAAGAGGGACAGGCGTCTTGCCTCTATTATCGCGAAAAGTGTGGCAAAAGCTGTGAGCGATGCCTATGAGAATGCCAGCAAATCATCCGAGGAGTCGAGGACTGAAGGTCCTAAAGTTGCTGCAAGACCTTTCAGTTTCAAACAATTCAAATCATGTGGGCCGAAAGAATTCACAGGCGAAGGAGGTCCTACTGCACTATTCCACTGGTTTGACTCTATCGAGGTTATTCTGCGACAAAGTGGTTGCCCTGATGACCTTCGAACTCTGAATGCTACCGGCGTCTTTCAGTCTCGTGCTTTGGACCGGTGGACGGCCGAGAGGAACAAGAGAGGGAATGATGCAGCTTACGGTTTGTCATGGGACGAGCTCAAGGAAGTCATGCTAGAGGAATTCTGCCCTCCTCACGAACGTCAAAAGCTTGAAGATGAATTCTGGCACATACATCAGAAGGATGGAGACAATGCTGGTCTTACTGCTCGTTTCAAACAGCTCAGCATTATCTGTCCTGACCAGGTCAAGACTCCGGAAATCACCATCAAGAAGTACATCCGAGCTTTGCCCGAGTGCGTTGCTGATTTCGTGCAAGCGGCTAAGACTACCACGATCGAGGAAACCTATCTGCTAGCCGCTGAAATCAATGACAATAGGGTTAAGGCTGGGGTATGGGATAAGACCTCCAAGCATCTGCATCAAGCTACCGCTACTCCACCAACTGCTGAACCTACCTCATCAAGCAACAAGAGAAAGAACAAGAGAAAGAGCAACTCCACCAACAAGAACTGTGCGATTACTGCTGCACCGATCCAAGCTGTACCTGCCCAACAGCGTCAAGTAGCGGCGCCTGTGGCCAATGCACCGCCTGCAAAGCGTGTATACACTGGACCACACCCACTCTGCCCTACTTGCACCTATCATCACCCGACTGCTATTCAATGCCGCTTCTGTGCTCACTGCAATGTCTACGGCCACTTCACTGCCAACTGCCGCATTCGTCAAACTCCTGCCAATCAAGCTCTACTCGCTGCCCCACAGGGTCAACAAGCTCCTCCGGCACCCGCAGTCAAAGCCAGAGCATGCTTCACATGTGGCGACCCAAACCATTTCGCCAACATGTGCCCGAACAGGGTAGTGAAACAAGAACCGCAACAGCAGCAGCCACAGCAGCAACAACAACAGCAACAGCAGGCCGCACGTGCCAGAACTTTCAACCTCAACGTGCGTCAAGCCCAGGCCGACAACAACGTGGTCAACGGTACGTTTCTCGTGAATGGTATTTATGCTTCATGTTTGTTTGATACTGGAGCGGATAATTGCTTTGTGTCGATCGAATTTGAGAAACTCCTTAGTCGTAGACGTTCCAAACTCTCCTCGGCATTCGAAGTTGAAGTCGCTACTGGAAGAACCATCGCCGTTAGTTCCGTTATTCGTGATTGCACTCTCGAGCTCAACAATCACATCTTTTCAATTGACCTCATTCCGATGCAACTCGGAAGTTTCGATGTCATAATAGGCATGGACTTTCTCCGAGAGAACCATGCCGAAGTTGTGTGCTTTGACAAGATGATTCGTTTTTCGCTCGCAAATGGTGACTCGTTATGCGTTTATGGTGATACTACTTCTAAAGGTCTCAAGCTTATGTCATGCCTACAAGCTAGCAAGTATCTCCGCAAGGAATACAGGGCTTTCTTGGCTCACGTTGTAGCAGCGGAGAAGGAAAAGAAAGAGAAGAAGGAAGTAAAAGACGTTCCCGTGGTTCGGGAATTCCCTCAAGTTTTTCCAGAGGACCTTCCCGGACTGCCTCCAAAATGCGATATTGATTTTCGCATTGATCTCATTCCTGGAGCAAATCCTACCGCCAGAGCTCCTTACCGACTCACGCCGTCCGAAATGCGCGAACTCGCAACCCAACTCCAGGAATTACTTGAAAAAGGCTTCATTCGCCCGAGCACCTCTCCTTGGGGCGCACCAGTCCTTTTCGTCAAAAAGAAGGACGGGTCGTTCCGGATGTGCATCGACTACCTGGAATTGAATAAGTTGACTATCAAGAACCGCTACCCTCTACCTCGAATCGACGATTTGTTTGACCAGCTACAAGGCGCTACGTGTTTCTCAAAGATCGATCTACGTTCCGGATACCATCAGCTGCGTATACAAGAGGAGGATATACCCAAAACCGCATTTCGAACCCGTTACGGCCATTATGAATTCGTCGTCATGCCTTTTGGCCTAACCAACGCACCAGCAGTTTTCATGGATCTAATGAATCGCGTGTGTAGACCATATCTCGACCGTTTCATCATCATGTTCATCGACGATGTCTTGATCTATTCCAAGACGAGAGCCGAACACGCGCAGCATCTACGCTTGGTTCTCGGTACGAATCTGATCGGTTCTAGTCTCTACTCGATAATAGTGGTGCACTAGTCTTAGATATGGATTCTACCAACAAGACCCCTGATTTCGAGGTGAACCGGAATACCGTTCTGAGTCGCCGACAGGTCGAGTTAGGGTGGTTCCTGGCCGGCTTAGTCACGCGGGTGAGAATACCATTCCAAGTGGTTGCCACGTAATCAGAAAGTCTCGATAAACGACAACAGAAACCAAGAGTAGACGAACGGAACAATCAGACCAGAGGCTGCCTGCACGGACAAGCTGTCCGCACGGACTAGCCGTCCGCACGAACAAGTTGTCCGCACGGACAGACGATCCGGATGGTTGTCACCCGGACGAGCTACCCTTGGGACCCACTTTCAAAATAAGGTTTGAGTATCGACGAATGAGCAATCCGGACGGACGACATCTGAAAGGATTACTTTTCGGATCATGAGATACTAGGGCCTTGGATCAACTCAACAATGATCATCCGCACGGACAAGTTGTCCGCACGGACAGACTATCCGGACGGATTGTCTTGCCCGCACGAACAACTATCCGGACGGATTATCCTATCCGCACGGATTACCATCCGCACGGATTCCACAACCCAACACTAAGTAACTCAGCCTTAGAGACGTTGTCCGCACGGACTGCCATCCGGACGGATTGCTATCCGCGCGACCGCCTTGAAGGGTAGAGACACTTGGATGTTTTCTAAATGCTATAACGAAAACTTCAAAGTACAAGCCATCATACACAAACACATCTCACTCTTAGGAAGAAACAATCCACTTGAAAGGATATCCGCACGAGTAAGTTGTCCGTACGAATAAGTCATCCGCACGAGTAGCCAATCCGGACGGATTACCACTCGCACGGATAACCAATCCGGACAGACTTCCACTCGCACGGATGATCAATCCGCACGAGTAGTCAATCCGGACGGAATGCCATCCGCACGGAATGCCATCCGCACGAATTGCTATCCGCACGGATGAGTGATCCGGACAGGCAACTGTCCTACCCATTTTCACTTTATATCGTTTTACGCGCCACTTATCGTTACGTTATCAAATCTATTCAGGCTAACCGTACTCGCTGAAAAGCGCTCCCTTCAATCCACAATCACTGTGAGTATACTCGAACCCTTTTTGCTTTAGCACTTTTGGGTGTTACATACGTTACGAATATTCAAACTACAACAATCACACTACTCAAGCTATTTTAACGCCGAACCAATTATGCATGTTATACGTGGCTTATGAATGCTTGTTTGTTATGTTTACACATGGAATGTTGTCTACCTGCCTTAGCAACGATAGTACTATAGTTTGGACTCAGCACCCGTTCACACGGGGGTTGTTAAGGATCTTTTACTTGCATGGATTACGGTGGTAATCATGTATTGCGAACTGCCTCGGGCAGTCAACCCGCAGTCATTGGTATCGATGGATCTATGTCGATAACTAACGTGCTTCATTTCACTATGTGTACGTGCTGGTTATGCGTAAACGAATTCGAACTCTATATGCTATTATCAAACTTGTATGCTCACCTTTACATTTTATGTATTGACTTTATTTTAACGTATGTGACTGGTGCCTAGGTTGTTTATATACTTCTCGGGCTGTGATGAAATCGAAGCTAGGAACTGGAGTCCTAGAAACCAACGAATAAATTTGTTATGTTTAAATCTGAGTTGTCGGAACAGAATATTTGTTTTGATGTTGTCTATAATAACTTGTTTGACCATTTATGCTACGGTATGGGACGTATTGCTTTAATTAAATGGTAATGATAGTTGTTGTGGAAACTTCTGGACAATCTGTTTCGCTCAGTGCCACGCCCCGATGATTCCGCCATCGGTTGGGGTGTGACAACAATAATTTGTGAGACCTTCCTAAATATTAATGTTTTAGGATTATGAATAAGTCTCATTATTTTGTCCTAACAAGGGATGAATGTTGCAAAGTGATATTATGATATCCTTAGGGTTGTGAAGAATCAGAATGATGCATCTTCTGTTCACATGCTAAAGTATTGTAGTCTAAAGCGTGCTACTAGACTAGTACTTGGTTAATTATGGGTCTTGACGAAGACTAATTAACTCTAAACATTCAAATGTATATGAACACAAAAAGAATTTATGTATAGACAAAGTTGAGGGAGAATTTTCATTCATTATAAGGAAAAGTCATGTAACCTTTTAATAGTTTGTTTGAAAAGCTAATGATGAGAACTCACGGTCTAAGCTTATTCTAGATGTTAAATTAGAATTATTCTAAGTTGGTGACAAACTTATGACAATGGCATGTGTTGCTTTGGTCAGCTCGGAAGTTTATGTAAGCTAATGCAATATGAGTTGAATTCACTGATACAATGAGGTTGATCTTGTTCAATCATATGTGTATAAATGTCGCCAAAAGTGGTGTTACAAAAATGTTGATCAAATGGCAAGAAATGTGGGGGAGGATCCATTAAGAAGCAACCCTATAAGGGAATGTAGAAATGGTTCTCATTAACCCATCTAAATGTTATCCAATAACACTTAAATGTGGGGGTGTCTTGCATTTGTTTTTGGCAATAAGGATTTTGTAATCCAATCTAACATTGCAAATAGACGACTAAGTGGAGGACACAAATGTCGTAGTGCATAATGGAGATGTGTTTGCCTTAAATGATAAATATATCATTCTAAGACAAATATTATAACCAGGTTCAGGTGGCCACTGAGGTTATAGTCTTAGAAGTTGACAATAGGTAATGTTAACTTTCGAGTTACAAACACGTCATGATAATTGATCTCAACTGCAAAGTTATCTTTAGTGACTTGTCAAAGACAAAGATAATGTTATGGATCCAACAACCTGAGGGTTTATTAGAGATCAAGTTGTGGAATGAGACTAAAGCTCATGGAAAAAGGGTGTGTGAAGGAAACCTACCTTAGTTGACTGGAGATCCCAAGATCTAATTAGTTCAATAGCACAATGAATTCATATGCCTAAGGGTGGTCACTGTGGGGGCATAGCTGATATGCATAAGCTAGTATATATGGTCATATATACCCCCTAAACGATAAAAAAGGTGTTTAAATACGTCCTAGTTCATTCCTATGAAATTCAGTGACAAATTGTGAGGCTAAGCATATTATGTGGTAAATGATTTTGCGTAATCATGGTAACCACGATGCTTTTAATGATTTAAGGAGAATCACCTATGTTAGAGAGAAGTGGGGTCGCTTCGAATGGAATTGGGGGCACAATTCCTAGAGCTCTCGCAGAACCAGGAAAGTGTTCGACGACCATTATTGGACACGACTATGAGGGGATGACCCGACTAAGGAGAGTATTGTGTGAAGTGTATTGTCGTCTACACAAGTGGGGGTTTTTTCAAGGACATCGTGTCTACAAACCGCTAGGAGGCTAAGTATGCTTCACAACGGAAAGTTCAAATGGACACCTACTTATCCGGCAATACTCAACTGTCGAGGTTCCATTGGAAACTTTGTGTGTTTTGATCAATCTCCATTCATGTTGGGGATTGTTGGAAATTTAGATATTATGAATGGATATTAATTTAGTGAGATTATAATTTAATGAAATTATAATCTTTACTAGACTATTCATATGAACATAAACTCTTAAGTAGAGTTTTTATGTCAATTTATTAGTTTTTATTAGAGTTTATGTCTCTAATAAGTCTCTAATTAAGTACTAGACTCTTCATATGGAACATAAACTCTTAGGTAGAGTTTTTATGTCAATTTATTAGTTTTTTATTAGAGTTTATGTATCTAATTAAGTGAGACTTTTCTCTACCCCATGTCTCTTGTATTAAAAGTAGGCTATGTGCCTAACTTGATGGGTTTTATATATATAAAAAAAAACTATAAGAGTAAGAATACAAGGAGACATAAAGATATGCATGAAGAGTCCTTGAAGAAGAAGTACTTGATGACCCATATGTTGGGAACATATAGATATAAGTTTCTCTACATGATTCAACTACATTTCTATTCTTTATTTCCAAAAGGTCAAACACTATGTTTTTATCTGGTGTAACCTCGGGCGCGAGGCCTTCTCCGGCAGTACAAACTGCTTTGTCTGTTGTACCCTGGGAGACAGACGCGTCGTCTTTAGTAGAGGCGCGAAATCTGTTTTAAGGGAAGCGTGTTGAACACGTGCCTTAGCCACAACCGTCAACATTTATTTGTTCTTTTGTATGAAATTATTGTACAAGAAGACGTGGTTCAAGACCTCGTTGAAACCTACACAACGGACTGAAAACACAACGAACCATACAAGTAGACGCGGTTAAAGATCAAGTTGAAGACTTTATCTTTTAAAGATATTGGTTTGAATCGATTGTCTTATTAAATATGTTGTAGTTCATATTTATTTTCGTTTGAATTTGTACACGGTTCATGTACTACAATTTCCCAAATGTTTAAAGAGAGTATCTTTATTTTTTTTATTAGTTCTATTAATAAAATTGTGACCCATTTCCTACATTCTATACTCATGATCACAGAGAGCTCTAATCGAGGTATTGTATACTTCTCATCAAAGTATTGCAATTCTATAAATTATATAGTTTTTAACAATTAATTAGTTGAAAACAATAACTTAGATTATTCACCCGTTTTAACAACTTAGGTTGAAAAATTCTGAGCTGAAATTAAAATAAACTTACAAATGAAAGGGATGCTAGACAAGATTTAGAGCAAAGAGTGCAACAAATGGAAAAAGAAATTAAAGAAAATGAAGAAAGGAGGCAAAAACAATTTGAAGAGTTTTTGAAAAAAATTCAACCTCTCGTTAGTCATTAGTGGTAGTTTTTTAATTATTCCGGGTCTATGTTTAACAATGATGGTTTTGTGATTTGAACGAGCTCATAATATATGTTATTTGTTCAGGATCTTTACGTTTAAGAATGGTGATTTTGTAATTTAAACTTGCTCCGAATTTATGTTATTTGTTGTTTTCGAATTTATGTTCTGAATCATATTTATCATTATGCTTTTTTTTAGCCAAAAAATCAGGTACTTTCTTTTTTTATTATTTTTTAAATGTATCCGTAGGAAATTTGTAGGAAAGATTAAACATCTTTGTAGGAAATGCGTAGGAAAAAATAATAAAAAAATTAATTTCGTAGGAATTGTGTAGTAAAATAGAATACATAAAAATAACTTAGTAGGAAATGCGTAGGATAAACGAATACATTCCGTTGGAATTGTGTAGGAATCTTTTTTTAGGAATTGTGTAGGAAAAACGAATACATTTTGTTGGAATTGTGTAGGAATAAAAAAAATTCATAAGAACTGTGTATGAAAATTAAAATATATAAAATTTATATAGTAAAAATAATTATAGATGATTTAAACACAAACTTTTAATAAATAAATATTCTGTGAGAAATGCATTGGAAAGCTAAGATAATTAATTCCATCAGAAATGGGTAGAAGAATTCCAAAGGAACATTTGTGTGGGAAATGAGTAGGAAAATTTGTAAAAAATGCGTCAGAAAAAGATTACCCACGTGCAGAATTCCTATAACTCGTTTTCGTGGGAAATCTGTGGGTAACTGCTCTTACCCACGGATTTTCGACGAAAATTGATCTAGGAATAGTAGCAGATTTCTAGTAGTGTGAGAAATGTGAGAACGAAGAGGGAACTGAATTATGGTGTCTTGATTGATGAGCTAATTCTTTTTTACACATAATCATTGAGAGCTTTGAGAAATGTGAGAATGAAGATGGAATTCGTGTCTTGATTGATGAGCTAATTCTAGTATACTCATAATCAAAGGGCAGTGTTCTAGCTGTATCCCGATGATTTTCTCTAAGGATTAGGGGAGGTCGCCGGTTGAAGTCTCGTTATTAACAAAATGTCATGCACGAGCCAGAGGTTTTACCACTGTGAGCCTGCAGGCGGTGGGTTTCCACTGAAATTGATGACGACCTTTTGCCTATATGTGTATCCTAGTGACTTGTCTTTGTTGGACGTTAAAAAAAATCTTTAGAGTAAAAGGCCAAAATGGTTCCTGAGGTTTGGTCACTTTTGCCACTTTAGTTTAAAACTCAAAACTTTTGAATCAGGGTCCCCGTGGCTTTAATTGTGTTGCCATTTTCATCAAAAAGCAAAATCTGTTAGATTTTTTAGTTAACATTCAGTTTTTTTTTTATTTTTTTCCTCCCTTTTAATGAAGGGTAAAATGGTCTGATTTTTTTTAATTTGTTATACTAAACTTTAAAAGACCATTTTGCCCTTCATTAAAAGGGAGAAAAAGGACCAAAAAACTGGATGTTAACTGAAAAATCTAACAAGATTTTGATTTTGGATGAAAATGGCAATAAAATTGAAACCATAGGGACCCAGATTTAAAAGGTTTGAGTTTTGGATTAACGTGTTAAAAGTAACCAAACCTCAGGGACTATTTTGGCAGTTTACTCAATCTTTTATTCTCCATAGTTGTAACTAAGCTAAGCCCTTCCACTTTTTCAGCTTCCATGCAACTCCTCATACTCAACCAATCCTACGCCAAAGCCCATGAATTGAATTACATAAACCTCTTAAGATAGATTGTTCTATTGATAACTATATTTATTAGGGGACTGGGGGCGGAGCCCTTTTGTCCGTGATAGTGATTCTTCCACGCGTGGTGGGAACAAACAACCCACCGCCACTGAAGTTTTCAATGAGTGATAGCAAATGACCGTGATGTTTTCAACGCGTTATGGGGTTTTAGTGATGGAACATGTGAGGGGGTGTGAGAGTTTATTGTGGGTGTTATGAGTGATGACCAATGCCACTAAAAAGGTTGTGAGTGATGGAAAAATGGTTGATGACATGACGGAACTTGATTGGATGCTTGTGAGTGATAGAATTCTATCACTAGTGACCATCTCCACTCCCCTTATATTATTTATTATTATTAGTGTGAATGTGTAAATCCTAGCCCATATGTAAAACCCGATAGTAATTAAGGTTTTGTATCTTTTCACTGTTTAATCATTATACATTAAACACCTTTATATTCTTTAGAGAAAAACAACTGAATTGTTATGAAAATGTAATATTTAAACAACATTGTTGTTTTATTTATGTGTTTTCCATCAAAATCACTAGTTTAATTATGATAATTGTTTGGCTTTATATTTTTTTTAAACAACAATCTTTTTACACCTAAATATCACTTAACATTGCAATTTTTTAGCTTCTTATACTATGGAAATGGTGAGAATTAAAGCATGAACACACACACACACACACATATATATATATATATATATTTGAATTATTCCTTCAAGCACATAGTTGTAAGATCCGGACAACCTAAGAGGAAAATAAACAGAAGATTTCAATACAAGGTGAGCACACACGAACGTCAATAATTTGCGTCGTAAGGATGTGGAACTACAAGCAACTCATTTGTTCGCTTAACAGTGAGTCCAATAGATTCAGACATGTCCAAATCTTTAGATGTTGCTCCATCTGGAAGTTCCAAGTCGAAGTGGTATAGTAGCATCGCAAGAGGAAGCTCCACATTAGCTAAACCCAACGTCATGCCTGGACACATTCTTCTCCCAGCCCCAAATGGTAGATATTCAAAATTTGTGCCGATCATGTTAACTGAACCCTCACTAAATCTCTCTGGTATGAAACTTTCAGGGTCAATCCAGTAATCCGGATCGCGCCCAAGCATCCATACGTTTAGTATAACCTGTGTTTTGATAGGTATATGGTATCCACCAATTTCACAGTTCTCCCGACACACTCTAGGTAACAAAAATGGAAGAGGTGGATGCAACCTTAATGTTTCTTTAATCACTAGTTTTAGGTAGTCTAGTTCTTGAAGATCTGGCTCATGAATCATTGTCCTTCCTTTGAGTACCTTCCTGAGTTCCTCTTGTGCTTTCTTCATCACCCTTGGATTCTTCATTAGTTCTGACATTGCCCATTCAATTACCACCGAGGAAGTATCTGAGCCTGCTACAAACATATCCTGTGCCATAGTAAGATAAAGATTGTAAGATAAAGGAACTGTGAATAAGTTAACATGGTTAAAATGAAACTAACCAAGATGACTGCTTTGATGTTGTCAAAAGTTAATGGAAACTGAAGACCACCATCATCTTTAAGCCTCAATAATACATCAACAAAGTCTTCATTCTCATTGTTACTTTGTCCTGGAACACGAAGTTCTTGGTGCTCCAAGATGATGCTATCTAAAATAGCATCAATCTTTTTCCGTATATTCATCATTTTTTTCGTTTTGCCTGTAATTAGAGGGAGTAATGTGATGGATGGAAATAGATCTGAAATATCAAAACCACCAGATAATTGTGTAATGTCTTTAATTGATGCAATAAGGATCGCTTGATCCTTGCATCTACTCCCAACAGTACATCTACTTATGATCGTGTTACTCATCTTGAAAATCATGCCAGATAGTTTGACGGTTTGTGATCTTTGTGTAGCTAAGGACTCAATGAGGTTCCGTGACTCTTGTTCACGAATAGATCGAAATGATTGAACTTTTCTTACATTTAGAAGCTCGAAGATGCATATCTTCCGCATTTGTTTCCAGTAATCGCCGTAAGGGGAAAATGATAAGTTTTGGCCGTTGTATCCGATGATCTGAACGGTGAGAAGTTTGGGTCGGTTTGCGAAAGAGATATCGTGTGTTTTCATGATCTCTTTTGCAAGCGGAGGCGACGAGATTAAGATGGCAGAGACTTGGCCAAGCTGTAGATGAACAAGGGGTCCAAGTTTTTGGGCTACTTTTCTAAGAGCATGATGGGGCAGCCCTCCTATGAGATGATGAATGTGGCCAACTAGAGGGAGCTTCCATGGCTGTGGAGGATGGTTTCTTTTTGTATCAAGTGAGTTGATGCTTATCAACCTAGTGATTATTACAATGAAGAAGAAGATGAAGGTGGTAAAGAAAAGGAGATAAAAGGGAAGATGGATATCCATTTTTATTTCATGTTAAGCTCTCGCTGGTTAGGACTTTAAAGGCAGTTTTCTATGTAATTTAAAACAATTGCATTGAATATAATCAAGATTACTCTCTTCTAATTGGGGTGAAGGAACTTTAGGATACAAAATTTAAGGAATAATTAGAATGACAAATATAAAAAATACAACTGATCGTTATAAACACCCACTATAGATATAGAATACAATAAATTTTAGCAACTTAACTACCTGTTCCATTAATATTTTGAAAGTCTCGCGACTTGCAATATCTTAGTTTTCAGATTCATCATCTCATATAATTTAAGCCTAAAGTTACCTAATTTTTATTTAATTTCCTCTGGATGCTAATCTAATGATCTATACATCATCATTCATCATGGTTGTTTAATACATCATGTATACCATGCCTAGACACCACCCGAGTTTTAATAATGTATGATTTATATTGGATAGAAAAATATGCACAGTTTTGAGGCTCTACTCCAGCTTTGACTCTTTCTTATTACTTACCAAAGAAAAACATCAAGTTTTAATAATGTATAATATAACAATGAATGATTTATGTTGGAAACAAGTTAAATAAAACACGACGCACAGTTTTGAGGCTCAACACTAGCTTTGACTCGTTCTTATAATTTATCTAAGAAAAACATATTGAGGAATATGATAAGCTTACCAATCTATTTATACTAGACCCTTAATTCAGAAAACAAGATACCCACTAAAATTCACGCTCCAACTTCCAAATACTAGGAGGTAATCATAACATTAAGTATCTTTGTATATGAAACAACTATAGATAAATATCGAATAACTCAAAATACCTTTGTCTTCAAACCCTTTTGACTTACTCGATACTTCAACCATCCTTATCCGACCGGTTTCACATGTGAAATCTGGGATTAACACCTTCAAGTTATACTTAAATCAGGTATGTATGTGTTGGATCAATGATCAATCCGTTTAAGAATTAAAAAAATTAAAGTGTTTTGTAATAATATATTAACCTTTTGTCCCTCTCACTCTCTCTCAACCGCAAGCTTATCCATTTATCATTTCTCTCCATTACAATATAACATTACAAAAAAGGTTATGCACCCCATTCACTTCGTCTCCAAGAGGTCGGCCTCCTTGGCCACCAACAAAATCTTGACATATTCCTCTACCACGTCCATGATTGTCTTGATTTGAGTACCCTCGTCCGTACTTTTCATGATTGAGCACACCATTCCTCGAACTCACTTGCCCGTCTGCTTTAAAACAATACTTTTTCCTTGATTCTCATTTTAGTCTCCTCATGTACTTTAATTTTAATTCCTCGGGGCCTTTTAGTTGTCCAATAGCTTCTTTAAACGATACTGTCTTGAGGTTAACGTATTGGTCCATCGGCAGAAGTAAATACTTAGCTGGAATTGAGTGTAGAAGCTTTCTAACTATTATATCATCTTCAAGATTTGCACAAGACTTTTGAATTCCGTCACTATATCTTGCCTTCAAAGTTGTTAATATTTTCACTTTCCTTCATCTTTAGCATTTCCATTTCAATTAGGGTTTGTAGACAGGTTTTTTTCATTCGATTAGCTTCAAAACCCGAACCTCGACTAAATCCCAAACATCCTTTGAATCCTTATATTTTTCCACCTGAAGTAGAATATCCTCGGCTAAGGACCGGAAGATAAACGCCATGTCAAGTTTATTTTGGCCTCGACAATACTTCATATCATCTGGTCTATTGCTTCCCAAAGACCATGAGCTTGCAATATTGATTACATTATAATAGCCCTGCTTGCATAATAGTGGTTGTCGACTTGGACATTGCAAAGTATGTTAGATTATTCATGAACTGGAACTAGGCACTTGCGAAATTGCTTCCTGCCATCTTTGTCTCGGTCTTAGTTAGAGTTTGTTCGATCTCATCTCACATATCTTAACAATTAGTCTCTTTACCAAACACTTTTGCGATTGCATATATTAACATGTCTTGTTTCTTTTGGGCTCCCACATATGTCAAGACTTGGTTATAAACTACCTACTTAATATTGAGTTTTCTTAGGATGATCCAACCACATTGATTATCATATGTATAGAGTCAAATGATTGCGCAACATAGGTTTGATTCGATATGTTTCGAACAGGACACAATACACTACAACAAAATGGGGCAATAGGGGCAACATATATCGTCGTTAAAGACCCCTTATGTCGCTGCTATTACCAATAGCGGTGACATGTCGCCGCTAAAGGTTGGCCGGTATTGCCCCATATGTCGCCGCTATTGGTACCTGTCGTGGCTAAAGGGTTGACTCAATCACTGCGAGAAATGTCGCTGCTAATGCTTTAGCCGGAGTTTTGCCTAAAACTTCACCACCGGAGACGAGTTTGACAGGTCGCTAATGCTCAATTATCTACCTTCCAGTTGTTCATCATTGTTTGAACTCCAAAATGAAACAAAACATTGCATTTTATTCATTAAAAACAAATTTACATAACATGATTTCTAAGAAAACACAACATGATTTACAAGAAATAAAAACTAGCTAGTGGTTGGAGACGGAGCTTGACGGTGGTGGTGGTGGTGGTGGTGCGGCTTGACAGTGGTGATGGAGCTCAACGATTGTGGTGGAACATCACGATGGTAGACGGTGGCAGTCTAGTGGTGGTCGTGGCGAAGTGACGAAACTTGACGGGTGCAGCTTGACGGTGGTGGTGGAGCTTGACGGTGGCAGACGGTGGCAGTCCAATGGTGGTGGCGGTCCGGTGGTAGCTTCATGGTGGTGGCAGACGGTGGCGGTCCATCTTTGTCTCGGTCTTAGTTAGAGTTGGTTCGATCTCATCTCACATATCTTAACAATTAGTCTCTTTACCAAACACTTTTGCGATTGCATATATTAACATGTCTTGCTTCTTTTGGGCTCCCACGTATGTCAAGACTAGGTTATAAACTAGCTAATTAATTATGGGTTTTCTTAGGATGATCCAACCACATTGATTATGATATGTATAGAGTCAAATCATTACGCCACATAGGTTTGATTCGATATGTTTCGAACGGGACATAAGATACTACAAGAAAACGGGGCAATAGGGGCGACAAATGTCGTCGCAAAGACCCCTTATGTCGCAGCTAAAGGGTCACCATTAAAGGTTGGTTGGTATTGCCCCATATGTCGCCGCTATTGGTACCTGCGCCGCTAAAGGGTTGACTCAATAGCGGCGAGAGATGTCGCTGCTATTGCTTTAGCCCGAGTTTTGCCTGAAACTTCATCGAAAACGAGTTTGACAGGTCGTTAAAGCTCGATTATCTACATTCCAGTTGTTTAACATTGTTTGAACTTGAAAATGAAACAAAACATTGCATTTTATTCATTAGAAACAAATTTACATAACATGATTCCTAAGAAAACACAACATGATTTACAAGAAATAAAAACTAGCTAGTGGCCGGAGACGGAGCTTGAAGGTGGTGGTGGTGGTGCGGCTTGACAGTGGTGATGGAGCTTGACGGTGGTGGTGGAGCTTGACGATGGCAGACGGTGGCAGTCTAGTGGTGGTGGTGGCGAAGTGACGAAGCTTGACGGGTGCAGCTAGGGGTGTTCTTCGGGTTTTTTTCTTGGGTTTCGGGTTTTTTGGGTCGGATTGTTCGGGTTTTTGGCTAGGAAAAAGTGACCCGATAACCAAACCATTTAAAGCTCGGATTGATCGGGTTCGGGCTAGTTCGGGTCGGGTTGTTCGGTTTTCGGGTTTAGATGTAATATTAATTTTTTTTTTGCAATATATAATTAAAATTCATCATTCTACTTAAAAATATTATCAGAATTAAAACAATATTTGACAATATGCCATGATAATGTTCAGATGTTCTAAAACATAATGTTTTAGATACCAAAAACTCTAAACCAAAACACATCTACCGAAAAAAGACATTAAATGTTCGGGGTTTTTTTCGGGTTTCAGATTTCGGGTTTTTCGGGTCAAGTTTTTCGGGTTTTTGGTTGGGAAAAAGTGACCCGAAAAACAACCCATTTAAGGTTCGGGTTGGTCAGGTTCGGGTTATTCGGGTTCGGGTTTTTCGGGTATTCTCTACTTCGGGTTCGGGTGGCTTCAACTTCGGGTTGAGTTTCAGGTTTCTGATAAAAATGAACAACCCTAGGTGCAGCTTGATGGTGGTGGTGGAGCTTGACGGTGGCAGTCCAGTGGTGGTGGTGGTCCGGTGGGAGCTTCATGGTGGTGGTCCGGTCGTCGTTGCTTCATGGTGGTAGTTGCTTCATGGTGATGGGGATTGAGGTTTTGTTGGTGTGTAGTTGAAGATTGGAGAAGATGGGGTGTTTGTTGAAGTAGGAAGTGGGTTAAAGATGAAGAATGTGTTTGTTTGAGGGAGACAAATTAGGAAAGAGCCCTGATACGTGGTTGAAACCGGTGTTTGTAATTGTTTAAATTGATGTGTTTACATGATTTTTAATTTCGTTTAGCCTACTTTTGATTAGATTTGTGTTTTGCAGGTCTAGCGGAGTTTAAGGAGCTATTCGGGAGCTTTACGGACCACCGGGACGAAAAATGAACCACCGGGACGCGAAACGGGTCAAACGGGAGCAAGATATGCAAAAAAACAGGAAGTGCAGGATACATGTACCGTCGCCAACGCCTCCCCAGGCCGTCAGCGACGCCGTCTGCTGATCCCCATCTCCCAAACAAGTCCGTATACAGGAGAACAAGGTGTCGGCCTGTTTTGCATATTACACGAGGCGTCGCCGACGGTGGGCCAGGCCGTCGGCGACGGCCTCCGAATTCTTGGTTGTGAATTCTTGTTCCCTTTTGGTTGTTGGACGAGTTATAACACATCTTGGACCCAAAATACGGGGGTTACACTTATTCTTGAGTTTTGAAATCACTCTTGGAGCCAAGAAACACCACCAATCCCATCTCTAATCATCCATTCCAACCACCAATCCATTTATTCGATTGAATCATCATCTGAATTCATAAACACATCCACCTTACAAACCCTAAATCATCCATCCATTCATCACCATCATTTCACCCAAACCCCAATCACCATTTATCACTTTCAAGGCTCCTAGATGTCGAAGTTCAAGCTTTCATCTGTTGTTGCTCGTGTCCCGTTCACCATGAGCGGCTAATTCGCGGAGGTTTCACCCCGGTGTAGACATTTGTAAGGATTTCTAGGGTTTGCTACTTGTTTAAACATTTTGTTTGTGACTAATTGAATTACATTTGAATCATTAGATAATTGTCATACATTTGTATTGTATTTGTGAATTGTCAAATGAATTATTAAATTTGACTTTGTGAAACGAATATGCGTATATATGCCTTGTCTTTTGATAGGATTTACTTGTCCAAGGTAACGAAATGCATTGTGGTCCGTTGTCTATAACGTCGATAACGATTGGCACCTAAGTCTTGTGATTCTAAAACCGTTAATGAACTAATTCGGTTAAACCAAGTTAAAACGTGTAGTAACCCTAGGACTTGCATTTGTTGAACCGGGTGTGAACCTTGTTTCCAATTCATTGTTATACAATCGTTAATTAAGTTTTTGTACAATAGCTCAAGTTTAGTAATCAATTAATCGAAACAAATTTGTCGGTCTATTCTGACAACTT
This sequence comes from Helianthus tuberosus, assembly GCA_030545235.1. Taxonomy (NCBI): domain Eukaryota; kingdom Viridiplantae; phylum Streptophyta; class Magnoliopsida; order Asterales; family Asteraceae; genus Helianthus; species Helianthus tuberosus. Next base: position 129,125,177 of record CM060412.1, on the reverse strand, counting down.
TTTCCAAACAAATAAAATTCATATAAACTATAGCAAGCTTCATAATTGTGATAACTCTTTTAAAATCAATCGAATCTATACACAAACCACAAACTCTTCGTGGTTCGACCCCTTACTACCGCTAACTATTTGTATGAGGTAATTTGGGTATTATAAATTTATCTTTGACTGGAGCGCGACACATCCGATCAAGCCCACACCCCTGGATCATTTTCTCGTCAAGGGCAAAGATCGTCCCCTTTTCAGCTTCACATGGATCGACCAATAGCGGCGACTTCACTGCTTGTCGCCGCTATTACTCCACGTCGTCGCTATTAGCGTCGTCGCGAATAGTAGGTAATTCTTGTAGTGAGAACCACTCAGGTTCGGCTTCGACTAGTTTTGACCCCTTCACACATATTGATCGCTTGTCTCCGACTTCAGATGTGATACTTCACAAAGATTATGTTGTATCCAATCCTCACTAGAATGGTCGTCAGACAAAATTATCGACTCCTCACTTTGATCTTAATTATCCCATAAGTTGTGTTCAACTTCTAACTTTGATCAAACCACACTGATTCACAACTTCTATGGGATGATTACTTCTAACATGATGCAAACTAATCAGTAATGTGTTCCCGACTCTTGACTTTTTATTATCCATTTATATGTGACACCTCGTGTGTATATATATATATATATAGGGTCAGGATTTAGAGAGAACGGTGAAAAGTGTGAGAACGATTTTGGAGTTAACATGTGGCATTGATGCTAAATTACACTAAGGGGAAATATTGTCAAAAAACCCACACACATGAACTGGGTGTTCAAATAAAACGCCACAAAAACACCAAATTCAGAAAAAACGCCATTAAAATACCCAGTTAAAACACCATAAAACACTCAGTTCAGAAAAAACGCCATGAAAATACCTAGTTAAAACGCCATAAAAACACATAGTTCAGAAAAACGCTATAAAAATAACTAGTCTAAAACGGCATAAAACACCCAGTTCAGAAAAACGCTATAAAACCCATTTCATTTTTTTCGAAAAGTATATCAATAGTATACTCGTTGGAAAGATAAAAAACGCTGAGTTTTATGGTGTAATTATTTTAGAAAAATAATCACGTATAAAAAAGTTATTGGCGTTTAAATATGATGGGGGGAAATGGCATGTGATTAGCATGTGCACCCTTGTTTGGATATTCCAATTTTACCCCTCCTGGTACTTATAAGGTTCCCATTATTTACAAAAATGACACCACATCATCTTAGCCACAAATCACAAAGATCCTATGACTGAAAATCGTTCTCACTGTTCTCACTCTTCAAATCGTTCTCTCCTGATCCCATTCCTATATATATATATATATATATATTGACACACATACATACTACAAATATATGTGACACATGCCTGACTAATAGGCAGAATAATCGACTTTGGGTGCCAAAGGACCAAAACTAACAAAACGACTTTGGTTTAAGCCCATGGATTTACTCATATGGGTCGTCTGGTAACATACTAATATGTGTTAAGGTATGTATGAAAAGTATGTATCTTAAACAATTGGGTTTAAAACAGAGTCACCTACTAAACCACAAAATCATGGCAAGTATACCGATCTTGAGGTGGTAAAGTTAGTAACACCTAGTATTAATCCAAGGATATTGATGTGCAGATCTTGATTGTAAACCTCTTTCATATCCCAGTCGTGGATATAAAATCCTGGTATTAACCTTAACTAAGTAAGAAATAAACCGAAAGTGGGAAGTAAAGAGAGAATGTAGCAAGATGTAGGCACGGGAAACAAAAGTTAACTGCTCACGAACGGGAAATCAGCAAGGGAGAAGAGACAACCTAGACTAGAATCCTAATGATAAAGCTAAAAGCTCACGGGAATAGATACTTGAATGGTTAATGGGATCTAAATATACTATCAAATTAGGAATCACCAAGATCTCCAAAGTCTCCTTTCGGTCTTGATTGAATGCCAAAGATATCCTAAAAGGTCATGTGAATCTCGTTGGGTGATGAATGGATCTCATCTCGGTTTATCCAAACATAAGATGTCTACATGCCCGAGGATATCAATTTGTCTCGGTCTCATGAATGACGAGGCACCAACGATGTCGATAGGGGAGTAAAAAATAAATGGTAAGTGTTTGGAAGAGCGATATAAACAGGTAAAAAGGCGGAATATCACTCTAATGCAAATTCGGATGCAAAGCCAGGAGAACCTAAACTGCCTATCACCTCTCACCTCTCGGTCTCAAGGCAAGTGATAAGCCCCAAATGAAGTCAGACATGCAATTTCCAGATTCTAAGTCAATGAGTCAACCTATAAAATAATCACACGTAGCAAATGATAAAGACGTACAATATTTAGTTTAAAAACATCAAGTGAATAAACTATAATCATACTTAGGTTTAAAAACATAATACAAATATCATCCAAGTGAAAAATCACAACATAAGCTAATAAAGATTGGATTTTATCACAAACGAATGCCAAAGAAGTATCAAATCCCAAAAACAATCAACAGTGATCAATACTCATCCCAAGTCTAGGCAATCAACAAAAGATCTAGCCAACCATGGCTCTAAAATACATCACAAAATCATATCTAAACAAGTTTAACATAAACATAATTGAAATGGATCTAACAACTACTGAAATAAAAAACCAAGGATGAAAATCAACCTAAGACCTCCGGTTTTCACCTGTACTACCCAATGCAAGTCCCGAGAGCTCCCTCATCATAGTAACAGCCTTTCGTTGTAAACTTGATAAAATCTCCCTTAACAATGTGACCAAGCGGGGATTTGTAAGAAAACCCTAATGATTGTTGCCTTGACGGGTTCCTGGCTATCGGCTCCTAGTGGTCCGCTAGTGGCTTAGTTATTCCACTCGTCGGGTAACTGCTAGGGTGTTATTGTCACACCCCAACCCATGGCGGATTATCGATCAAGGCATGGTGATTGTCTAAAGCTTATGGCACTATTAAGTATTTCATTACTAAACATATCATTAATTTAAATTATCTTGCCATACAACTAAGTTCAAATAGAAATAACACACGAAACTTCTTTATTAAACTTCTAAGGCAAATCTCTATGTGATCCTGATCCAAGCATTCTTCAATTTTCATTTCCTGTATCACATGTAAATGTATTTTGAGTCAAGTACAAAGAGCTGGTGAGTAAATCTAAGTTACATAAAAATTAATTTATTTTAAAAATAAACATGCAAGTTCATGTGTTAATCAAATATACCAAATAATGAGCGCCAATGATGTTGTAGCCCAGCGGTGGAAGGACTTGGGGCTGTACCAGAGGTCGCCGGTTCGATCCCCGTGGGCTGCAACGGAGGTGTGAGGGTTTACTTCTTTGAAGGTTCCCGCACAGGTGGCTCCGGACTGACCCCAGATCGTCCGGTAGTTGGGAGCCTGGCTAGGCCCAGGGTTGAAAAAGGTCCCGATAGATCGGGCCCCACCTAAAAAAGCCGTTCCAAAAAAAAAAAAAACCAAATAATGAGCATCCAACAATAAATAAAATAACCAATGCTTGATTCCTGAACCCCAAAGGACGTGACTAAATGATGGCAATACCAACATCCCATAGTCTTGAGGAAATGTCAGTCATGGGTCCACAATGATGAGTACTTGCTTGCTTGAATTGAATAACCATTGCTATACCCCAAAAAGTTAATGTAAAAAAGGGAAAAAGATCTACTCATTGTTTGCATAGCGTTCCATGAATGGTAAAGACACCGCATGAGAATGAATAACTCAAACGACCAAAATCACCATAATATATATATATAGGGTAAGGTTCATGCGAGAACCATCTTTATTGCGAGAACCGCGAGAACCATTGTGAACACAACCTAAAATAGCTAAAAAAACCTAACCCCTCCCCCCCCCCCCCCCCAAGCTAAATGCTAAAAACTAAAACCTAAAAAAAACCTAACCCCCCCCCCCCCACCCCAAAAAAAACCTAAACCCCCCCCCCCCCCCCCCCAAAAAAAAAAAGCTAAAAACTAAACCCCCAAAAAACCTAAAAAAATCTAAAAAAAATCTAATTTTTTTTTTATTATTTTTTATGTTAAAATCGCTACTTTTAGTAGCCAAAAACAAATTAAAATTTTTTTTTTCTTCTAAAAGTAGCGATTTTTTATAAAAAAATATGAAAAAAAAAATTTGTGTGTTTTTTAGCTATTTTTAGGCATTTTTTGTTGTGTTCACATTGGTTCACGCGGTTCTCGCAATAAAGGGTGGTTCCTAACGGATCTTTGTCCTATGTATATATATATATATATATATATATACATATATATAAGTGACCGCTAAAATGAGAACCACCTCGAGTTGTAAGAACCGTGAGAACTTTTTGATCCGGGGCGAGGTGGACCAAAATTTTTTTTCATAAACGTAGATGCGTGTATTATAAACACATTTGTAAAAAAAAAAATGTCGTGTGTGTAGTTTTGAGCACCACAAGTTTGTGTTTACGGGTACCGTAAATTTTCCGGTAAGATTTACGGTACCCGTAAACACAAACTTTTGGTGCTCAAAACTATACACACGACATTTTTTTTGAATTTTTTTTTTACAAATGTGTTTATAATACACGCATCTACGTTTATTAAACAAAACTTTTGGTCCACCTCGCCCCGTATGGTGTAGTTCTCACGGTTCTTACAACTCGAGGTGGTTCTCATTTTAGCGGTCCCCTATATATATATATATAGGTAGAGGATCCTGTAGATTAATCTTAATATTGTGAGAAGGGTAATAAATAATGTGGTGATGACAAATGTCCTATATTTAAATTAATTCAAAAGGGTGAATTAGTATTTTTCTATTTCTTTCAATTAATTGATTAAAAGATAACTGCCCAAAACAACTGTCACTTTTTATTATAGGAATTCGAATTTAAGAATTAATCTACGAATTTGTGTCATCTCGTTCACCGGTTATTAATTCTGTAGTGTTATATAATTTTGTAGTGCAACCACCATTCAGAATTGTAGTGTTATATATTTTTATATAGTGTTATATAGTGTTATATGGTGTTATATGGTGTTATATAATGGTTTTTGGTGTTATATAATTCTGTAGTGCAACCACCAAAAAACACCATATAACACCATCAATTATTAATTTTATAGCGCAACCACCATTCAGAACTGTGTAGTGTTATATATTTTTATATAGTGTTATATAATATTACATGGTGTTATATAGTGTTCTTTGGTTTATATAGTGTTATATGATGGATGCATAGTGTTATATAGTGTTATATTTTTCTGGTAGCATGTCTATGATGGATGTATAGTGTTATATATTGTTATATAGTGTTAAATAGTGTTATATGGTGTTATATGATGGATGTATAGTGTTATACATTTCTTGTAACAGTTACATATTTTTGTATTGTTAGAATTTAGGATCGATAGAATTTAGCAGTTAAATTTGAATCGCTAGAATTTAGGAGTGAATCACTAGAATTTAGGAGATGTTACCTAATTTGAAACATATACAAAGACATTATTACCCCTACAATTTTCAAATCCGTCCATATAATTAAAACACAATTTATAATTTGGTCTCTATTAATCTCAACCATTAGATCAAAGATCTAATAATTTAAAACACTTCTTACACTTTAGACACTTTGTACACTATCCCTACCATATATATATATATATATATATATATATATATATATATATGGGGGGGCTCATGCGAGAACTCCATTTATTGTGAGAACCATGAGAACCAATGTGAACACAACCTAAAATAGCTAAAAAACCTAACCCCCACCCCCCCCCCCCCAAAAAAAAAAAACCTAACCCCCCCCCCCCCCCCAAGCTAAATGCTAAAAACTAAAACCCTCAAAAAACCTAAAAAAAAACCTAACCCCCCCCCCCCCCCCCAAAAAAAAAAAAAAAACCTAAACCCCCCTCCCCCACCCCCCAAAAACCTAAACCCACCCCCCCCCCCCCCAAGCTAAAATGCTAAAAACTAAACCCCCAAAAAACCTAAAAAAATCTAAAAAAAATCTAAAAATTTTTTTTTGATTTTTTTTTTGATTTTTTAGGTTAAAATCGCTACTTTTCGAAGCAAAAAAAAATAATTTATTTTTTTTTTAAAAAAAATTTTAAAATTTTTTTTTTTTTTTGGCTTCGAAAAGTAGCGATTTTAACCTAAAAAATATTAAAAAAATCAAAAAAAATTTTTTTGTGTGATTTTTAGCTATTTTTAGGCATTTTTGGTTGTGTTCACATTGGTTCTCGCGGTTCTCGCAATAAGAGGTGGTTCTCGCATGATCTTCTCCCTATATATATATATATATAACAAATATTCTAAATAAACGAAAAACAATATATATAACACAACTAATGATTTGAGGACTTTTATGTAAAAGCAATAATATATATAAAATTTCCTAACCTAAAAAAACATATATATTTAATGAATTATAAAAGTAACTTGGATTAGTATTACTATTCCAAGATGTAATAACATTTATTTAATTAGTAAGTCTTGAATTTTTTTTAGTAATGAATTTCCAACAATGCTACTAATTATATACACAAGTTTCTTGATCAGTGATTATATCTAGCCATCTAATTAATTTTTACTAACTAGATGATAATCATTCTTATGTGAAACATATTTTATATATCCACCAAAATAAATAAATGATGTACAATTTTTAAATAAATAATATAATATGGTGTTTGTAATAATAACATAAAGTTATTCATATTACTATATATATTTTGTAAAAATGCTAAACTTAGATAAATTATTAAAAACTCATCTAACATATTTATAAACTAGACAATCATAGTTGTCTTGTATTTTTATTCAAAATAATTAAATTTGTAAAAAGATTTAGTTAGATTTTTAATTTTCTTAATCCTTTTATTACAAAATAAATTATCAATAATTATGATATTTGCTATAAAAATATATAACTTCTTTATTTTCTATAAAAATCAGATGTAATATCTGGGATGTATTATTTTGACCAATTAGTAATGATTTTTCATATGATACAAACATGATTAAATTCGTTGATAAGTCTGAGTTTAAAAGGTTTATGATTAATTAACAATTGAGATCAAAACACTTTTGTATTGTAACTAAAGATAAACAATCAAACTTGAAATCATCATCTTTTCATATATAGTCAAAAGATTACAATAATGTTTTACAGAAGATTGACTCTACAGACTCTCCCTCAACCTGATCACTAAACAATTCTGATCGTACAAAAGAAAAGGTTGGTAGTGATGAATAGATCTCTAACATGTGAGATCTATTTATATGCTAAGTACGAAAGCTCTGTTTGTGACGGGCTGAGATCACCCTGATAGTGACATCAAACATTTCTGACAGAAAAGATTCCATAGAAACAAGTGATCTAACTATGCTAAACACTTTTAAAAAGAAAATATTGTTACATTGGGAAACATCTGTTAAGCTATCATCTGTTGCTTTGCTCCAAACATCTGTTTGGCCAGACAGATGTTTGGTCTTCTTCATCAGACGATTGATTCAACAGACTTTAGGACTTGAACTTATGTTGGGAGATTCACTATCTTTGGGAGGAATCTGGTTCAAACTTCTATCTATTTCTTGATCATTTGATCATGTTTTAGCATTTAAATATCATCTATTCATTTATAGGTCAAACATCGGTAATAATCCATCCTATGTCAAAAAATTAACAAAATTTCTACAAACTAATCAAATATGATAATGAAAAATAACATAACTTCAATTTCATCAAAACAAGTCTCTAAGGTCAAAAGTCCCAAATTATGTTATTCAAGAACCCTAATTTAACAAGGAATCAAATTCGAATCCGTTTGCCCTCAGTCACACAAATGGATAGAGGGCTTTTGTAGAGCATTAAAAATTAATAAGGTTAGGCTCAAGAATCACCTGATTTGGCTTCGGATTGAAGGAGAAATCAAGGAGAGAAGATACGAGCCCTAATCTTGTTCTTGCTTGAATATGTAATTTATAATGAGTGTTTGCAGAATTTGAGAGTGAGTAATCACGTGAAATGTTGAGAGATGTTGTTTGATATCGAAATTACATGATATGGTTACCAAATTTGAGAGAAACGATTTGTGTCCAACCTAGGCTTTAATGGTACTCTTAATTAGAGTTTAATGGATTACTTTTGACGTGTTAATGGATTGATTTAATTTGTCAAATCATCAATAGAATTAGCATTATAATTACGTTCTTGTGTCTGATCCCCTCACGTACACGGATTCCACACGTGATATGTGATCTTCGTGGTCATCGGTGTTACGAATTCGATCCAGAAATGAATCCACAGATTTATGATGGGAAACTTAACTCTCCATAACTACGAATCAATTGAGACAAGTTCGAAGCTTGAAGGACACGTGAAACGGGTTAGAATGTCGCTTCGAGAGAACATGGGTTCGCGTTTGGGTGAAAGTGATGAACAGGTGGATGTCATTTGGATTGAGGCTGGTGTCATTTGGATTGGGTCATGTCGTTTGGGTGTGTCGTTTGAAGCCACATGTCGTTTGAAGCCTCATATATTGTTTGAAACCTAAAGTCGTTTGGAGTCGGGTAATGTCGTTTGACACTATATTCCAACACAGTCATACTATTCCTTTATATTTACTAATGAAACTACCGGATATTATTTGTAAAGTTAATATTTTTAACCCGATTATAATTTTGTTAATTAAATTAATACACGACGATATTCGAAATAATAAAAGACAATAAAAATTCGCATTATCATTTATTACGCTTGGGAACCGGTTTACAATCGAGTCGGCTTTCTAGGATCCGTTTTTTGACAGATGTTACATCTCCCCGACTTTTGATAATTTCTTCCCGAAATTTGCGTGGGAGCCTTCTCTGGAAAAAGGTGTGGCTATTTAACCCGCATCCGGTCTTCACGTTTCTATGTAAACTCTGGTCCACGTTTAGACTCCTGGCGGACTTTGACTATTGAAATCAGACTGCTCTTTAACTGTTTCTCATCGCGATCCCAGATTTTGATAGGTCTTTTAACAAAACGCACCGACTCATCAATTTGTACTTCCTCAAGCGGAATATGATGAATTTCATCAGCAAGGCATTTCTTTAGGTTAGATACATGGAACGTCAGATGAATCTTGTTGAGTTATTCAGCAATGCAATTCAGGTCCAGTAATCTGAGCTTCACTGACTTCGTGCCAAGAAACAGGAGATCGGCACTTTTGGCCGTATAAGGCTTCGAATAGAATCATGTTGATGCTAGAATGATAACTGTTATTATAGGAGAACTCGATCAAAGGCAAATGAGTATCTCAGTTTCCTTTGAAATCGATAACGCACAAACGGAACATGTCTTCAAGCGTTTGTATAGTGCGCTCGGACTAGTCGTAAGTCTATGGATGATATGCAGTACTGAGGTTAAGTCGGGTGCCTAACGCTCATTGAACGGCTTGCCATATGAGTGAAGTAAAATGTCACACCCCAACCCATGGTGGATTATTGATCGGGGCATGATGATTGCCCAAAGCTTATGACACTATTAAATATTTCATAATTAAACATGCCATTAATTTAAATTGTCACACCATACAAACAAGTTTAAGTAATCCAACAATATTGAAAAGAAATAAACATGGTAAACTTCTTTATTAAAGTTCTAAGGCAAATCCCTAGGTGATCTTGATCCAAGCAAATCTTCAGTTCTCCTTTCCTGTATCACATGTAAAAGTATTTTAGGTCAGCTACAATGAGTTGATGAGTAAACCTAAGTTAAACAAAAATTATTTTTTTTAAATAAACATGTTGTTCATGTGTAATCAAGTATAACAAATAATTAACAATGAACCATAAACAAAATAAACCAAACCAAACTTGAGTCTCGAACCCCAATATAACGCTTCGCATTTCTGTACTTTCCCTACTTAGGACGTGTATTCGTATTTCTATTTTTGGAAACTTGTAATCGTATCGTATTCATATTTCCTTTCCAATATTGTAATCCGAGACTTTGATCATAATGGAATTCACTTTTATACTTATACATGTTACATACTTGTGTTATACGCTACAATCTGGAATACATGTTTATACGCAAAAAACCGACACTTGAAATACTTGAAATTATCAATAATACGTGCATTATACTCATACACTACTTTGATACACTTGGAATACCTAAAAACACGCTTAATTATGAGTTTCTAGCATAAAATAATGGAATTATCAAACTTTAGGGGTCAAACTGCAAATTATAGAAAGTTTGGAAAATTCCGCAGGTGGTGCACGGCCATGCACACTGCAATCCGCATGACTGCGCACCTTGTGTGCACCACCCTGCGATCCACGATCCTCACGACCATGCACTTGATCGGGTAATTACCCGTTGGATTTCGTGTATACCCACGAGTATCGGGTATACCCATTAGTTTATTAAAATATATACGTTGGGATTTTCAAATATATTTTTACTATTATAATTTAAAAATATGGATTATATAAATATAAATTTTAATTTTATCATAAATTAATAATAACTTTATAATACTTATACATATACATTTCTATGTATATACTTCACAGCATACAAAATATAAATACTATTATCAATAAATATATTAAAAAATTATTTTTTTACGTTATTAACATACTAAAATAAATCACTAATAGACAATGGTTAGTGGAAAACAAAAGTATAATTAAAAAATTCGGGTATATAGTTCCGGTAAATGGGTTTGTGGTTTCGGGCAATCGGGTCGGGTATCACCTAATCCCATACCCGTGAAAATTCTTAAAACAAATCCCATAACCGTTCCAATACCCGTCGGCTACCGGGTATACCCATCCCATTTGTGCCAGGTTTCGGGTATACCCGTCGGGCTCGGGTACTTTTGCCATCCCTAGTTGGCGGCCACTTTTCAAGAGCCAATCATATTTTTTTGTTTATTTTTTCTTTGTATATAAATGGAGCTTTAAAGAGGCTTTAAACAATTGAATGCAAGTTAAAGGAATGAGTTTTAAAGCGCAATATGTGACATCACGCTAATGTGGCTCTGACATGGCACTATAAAGCCTCTAGGGGCTTTAAACCACACCCCCAGCCTTATGTTGTCACGGCTTGGCAGCAGAAAATGGTTACCACGAAAAGAAGGTTAATCGAAAAAAGTAAAGGCTTGATAGCGTGTTACGGAAATCCTCACGAGAGAGTTTAAGCTTTGCATTTATCAATATATAGTTACAAAGTACATAAATTAAGGTTACATAGTCAGGGTGAAAGGGTTGGAAGCGGCAAACCAATCGGGGAGGTGAGTTGTCCCAATATCGTCGCGCGGTGAAGGTGTCGCCAAGGAGGTGTGCGGGGAAGAGTTATCGCATGCGGGGTTAATGAGGGAGAGGGGGAAGTGGTGGGTCCACTATCTTTCAACCAATCATGTTTTGTTTTGTTTTTTTGTTTTTTTTCTTTTTAAATGGTTTGGGTGAAACCACCCATATGTTTTTTTGTGCAAAAATGATGTATAAGAGGAGAATTAACATGACATATCATGATTGGGTGGGTGAAAATTTTCCTCCATCTCAAGAGGGGTGACCCCTTCACCCTTACACATACCATCTTGTAATAATAAACAGTATAAATTAACTAGCAGCTTATTTAATCTATTAAACATGCACGAATATCATATGCTCCGATCATAATACATTGTGTATAACAGTTAAAGAGAATAATATTGTTTTAGGAATGGAAGTTGAGGTTCCATATATACTGATAAAATAACTACCCAACCAGTGGCGGACCCAGGATTTTTTTTTACTGGTTTCCATTTTTTTGTGTTAGAATTTTTTCACAACCAAACATTAAAATTTTCAGGTCAGTCATCATAGTCGGGTCGGATCGAGGCTAGGAAATAATGTAGAAGCATTTAGTGGACATGAAACCACTACATTATTAAGAACCATTTTTAAGAATCAAGTTATCAAATTATGGTGATTAATAAATTGTTTGAAACCAATAGCTATCTAAACAACACAACTACTTCACATAACTTCAAAATTTTGTTTAAGCTTATTTTTTTGAAAGCCACTATATATTGAAAGTCTTATTTGGTAATTAAATGTGAAATAAAATCATTCGGAGACATTAAGTTTATTATTTTAAAAAAAGCAAATTATAGGATCAATGGATGGTTGTGGTGAAACACTAGTTTAATTTTAATGAAAAAAATAAACTAAAAAACAAGAGATGCAAAACTTGAATTTGAGACCTACTTGTTGGAACATAAGGAGATTTACCACTATACTATCTTTGCTTTTAATACTATGGGGTCCAACTAATTTATTTTATGAGGTCTTTGAGAAATTTAACATACCAGTTTTACTATTTTTTTTTAAAACATTGGGGTCCGTGGACCTCGACCCGCATCATGTGGGTCCGCCCCTGTACCCAACAAATTCCTCAAGGCAGAGTTGACCAATTTTGGGCTAACGCTTAAAGGTGGACTCATGTAGAGTTGGCTAACATTTCCATATAAGATAGCGTTACTCTATACATATAAAGGGGTAATTAAAACACGTTAATTACTAGAATTTTTAAAATTTTCAAGTGTGCCTTAGTTTAAACTTTTTGTGCGTGTTTAGCTTTGCTAATGTGTGTGTTATGTATACTTTCAATTAAACACTCAATTGGATCGAGACATTCATACAAATATAAGCTCAATAAAATATATATTAATTAGTATAAGCTCAATTAAATATGTATTAACTAATGAGCTATAAAATATGTATTAGTTTCAACTTACACCCATAAGTTATTAAATTGTGTTTGATGTTTTAAAACATCAACTTTGTAAATTCTTAAAGGGTTCCTTTATGCCTGTGAATTGAAAGTTTTTGGGACCTTTTTTTTCTGAAAAACACGAATAAAATAATAAAAACATTTTGCATATAAGGGTGTTATACATAGGAAAAGGTCATTGTATTTGTGTTAATACTAGTAGTTCTTTGAAAGAAGAGTAGAAATTTAGCAAAAGGATTAGGTCATACACACTTTTTTTTTGATAATTTAACCACACATATAAGTTTTTTGGTTTTAGTTAGATATTTATTATGAGAAATTTATAATTGAACAGGTACTCGAAAGTATATATTAATCACTCATTTATGTCACCATAAGATTTTTGTACCTTTGTAAGTGTGGATAAAACTCCTAAACATTTGGTTTTTTTTCTAATGGCGAATTTCTTTTAATCTTTGTTTTATGTGGACTTGAATCTTCGACCTTCCCCTCCTAAACTCTGATTTTTTTTAAACCCCAAGCCTAGAAGGCTATTTTTTGATGATAGTGCCAACGCTAAATGACTCTGAATAAAAAGTTACTAAATTTATTAATAAAAATCCAAAATACTTTTAATAAACGCAAATTTAATCTAAATAATCACGACTTTCTCAATTTGTCCGATAATAATCCCAACTCAGTTATTTGCCGATAATAATTCGAACTGGTTCACCTTTGTCCGATAATAGTACGCCGTTATAAATAGCTTAACGAAGTTAAGTTTTTTTCCGAATTACAAACCGATGTTTTAGGGGTTTTAATCAGAACGAGGATATGAGCCGATTTATGGAGAACTTACCTCGAAACGGTGCTCCAAACGGCTTGATTTTTGTTAATTGAAAGTTTAAACCCCGAATTGAAGCACCGTTTTCGTCTTTTGGAGCAGTATTTCGAGATAAATTTTATATCATTCAACTTGTATCCTCGTTCTAATCAAAAGCCCTAAAACATCAGTTTATAATTCAGAAAAAAAAAAAAAAAAAAAAAACTTAACTCTGTTAAGCTATTTTTAACGCAGAGTATCATCGGCCAAAAGTGGATCAATTCGAATTATCATCGGCAAATAACTGAGTTGTAATTATGATTGGCTAAATTGAGAAAATTGAGATTGTTTAAATCCAATTTTCATTAAATAAATTATATTCTTGACTTGAATATATACATAAAATTTAGGGTGCTACTTTCTACACCTCCCTTATTACTTTTTACACCCCCTCCTCTCACATACTTACAGGTAGGGACTGCGTGGGACCGGCAGTTTTCCTCTCACAATGGGACCAAAATTTATATGCCTACCGAATTCAAGGATGATTTGACAACTTGGAAGTTGACTCCAAACTAAAAGACAAAACATGACATATGAAATCTATAATAAATAAACGATTTCGTAAAAAAAACCTCAAATTGAAACAAAGAAATCGTCAGATCATTAGTATGTTAATTTGGTTATGTTTTCTTTAGTAAAAAGATGACGTATGAGTAATTTAGACATTTAGCATAAAATCACTGAATAAGATTTGGTCGTTGGCTAATCAATCAATAACCATTATATACAAAATGATAAAACAAAAAACAAAACTGTTTGGTTTATAGTATAGAAATTGTTGGTAATTGGATGCTCGATAATCGATTAATTAATGTTTCTATATTTTTTTTTTTTCAACAAGATACGATTTAAAGAGTTACTTTTGACAGCAAAAGAGGTATGATATTTAATAGTTAAATATTAGTTCAAAAAACGCCGTATTTAAATTGCGGAAATGAAATATTAAGTTTTGAAATTGCGGAAATCAATTTTTAGAGAAATGTTTCATTGAATAATTATTTGAGAAATAGTTTTTTTTTTTTTTTTTTTTTTGAAAACTAAACTTCATTAAAAAACAACGCCCGACCCAATCGGGCAAAAGGCCAAACAACAACACACCCCCGAGTCAAACGGGCAAGGGATTAAACTACAACATATACAAAGGGAATTTACACCAATCCGTCCATCTAATATATTTACATGAAGATCTATTTTTAACTCATTTGTAACCTCTCGATTTAATCTCTCCAAGGATGCCTTGCGGGCTTCGTTTGATCTCTTTGAAAATTAACTCATTCCTTCCTTTCCATATGTACCAACAAGAGCTAATCACAAGACCATGGATGATTTCTTAGCTTCCTTACCCATTTGACAAGAATTATGAATTTCCATGATATCCTTGAAATCGAATGTGAAGATGGGGGTATTTTACACCAAGCGCTAAAACCCGACCAAATCATGTTGGCCATTATGCATCCAGTAAATAAATGCTCCCGCGTTTCCTTGTAACTATCACAAAATGGGCACATAACAGAAGAGACATCCACATTTCTTTTTTTTTTAGATTAGCCCCCGTAGCTAATATGTCCATATTACCTCTCCAGTCCAAAAAATTGCGTTTTAGAGGCACTCATTTACTCCACACCAAAGAAGGAGGTTGACCATCCACTCTATCATCAATTAGCGCCCTTTTCGCAGACTTCACTGAGAAAACCTCAGAGTTATCGACCAACCACTTCCAACGATCGTCCGCATTTGACATCGTAACCGTGTTAAGGACCTCTTGACATTCCTGTCATTCCTTGCGCTCCGCTTCAGACTCAGGCTTCCTATACCAGTTCCAAGACCAACCTTCGTTTACATGATCCTCATTAAACTTGCCTGCTACCCTGCACATTTTAAACTTTTCTAGGCCGAACAGATGGAGCCATCTTTCCACGAACGGAAGATCCCCCACCCATGTGTCCATCCAGAAACGAATCTCGACCCCGTTACCCACCTTACCCAAAAACAACCGGTTTAAACCTTTCCCGTTTAATTTTATTTTAGAAATCACATTAACAATATTTTTCCAGCACCCAAGAATGGTGCCGTTAAGAGGAAAAAAGATCCTATGGTTATTATTAAAGTGGCAGGATTCCACCACCTTCCTACAGAGATTGTGACTCTCCACCCTGAACCTCCACCCCCATTTAATTAAAAGAGCCGTATTAACCTCTTTAAGTCTGGTTATACCCAACCCCTCTTTTTTGGGGCAAGTGACCCGCTCCCAAGCTACCCAATTCATTTTGTTACGATCAGATGACCCACCCCAAAGAAATTTTCTCATCTTGGCTTCAAGAATCTTAATAATCCCACTGGGAGCTTTGTACAAGGAAAAATAATAAATAGGCAGACTTTCCAGCACCGAATTAATCAGAGTAAGCCTTCCCCCAACGGATAAAATTTTAGCTTTCCAAACTGACAACCTTTGATCGAAAACCTCAACAACCGGGTTCCAATTATTAATTCTATTCATATTAGCCCCTACCGGAATACCCAGATAAATCAGCAGAATATTATCTATTGTACACCCTATCTCATTAGCCAAATCCATAGCAACCTCAGCTCCCACACCCAGCCCGAAAAGATTGGGTTTATTTAAGTTAATTTTTAATCTAGAACATAAATAGAAAATCCTAAGACATAGGGTCACATTAACCACGTTAAGCCTATCCCACTCCCCCAAAATGAGAGCATCATCAGCGTACAAAAGGTGAGAAATCATCGGGCCATTGTTAGGGGTTTGAATTCCTCTAAACAACCCTTCTTCTTCAGCTTTGCCAATAATGCTCGAAAGCGCTTCCATAACCATAAGAAACAGAAACGGCGATAAAGGATCCCCTTGCTTAATTCCTTTAGAACATTTAAATTCAAAGGTCGGAGACCCATTAACAAGCACCGACGATCTGGCCGACATTAAAACCCATTCCACCCATTTGCACTAAACCGAAGGAAAACCCATTTGACCCATTATATCCAGGAGAAACTTCCAACTAACGTTATCGTATGCTTTTTCGAAATCGATTTTTAATAAGAAAGCCTCTTTTTTTTCTCTTTTTTTAACCAAGCAATTAACTCATTAAGCATTAGGGGGCTATCAAGAATGTATCTGTCTTTCAAAAAAGCCGATTGATTTTCCCAAACAACAGAGCCAACAACCTTCTTGAGGCGATTCGCAAGAATCTTAGAGATAGCTTTGCTTATTACCCCTATTAGTGTAACACCCCGATCGCGTAATACAACAAACCACGACGGAATTATCGAGGAGTCACGTTACAGGAAATTGTTTCACAACACACGGTATTTAAAGTATTGTTTTATTAAATAAATAAGTTACATTGTCTTGGAAATAAAACAAATAAACAGCTATAACAACCCTCCTAAAATTATTTCTGACACCCTAAAAATATTTAGAATACCCCTATACATCCTAAAATACACCCCGTATATGAGAAATGGCCCAAAATACCTTTATTTTTATTAAAATTAATTAAAAATCAGATTTTTTTAGTCTCTGGCGGGCTGCGTAGACCTAGCCTTGGTCTTACGCTGTCACGACCCCCGACCCTTCCCCGGGAGCGGGAGTCGCAAGCCAGTCAGATGGTATCGGTGTTTAATAATTTGGCAGCGGAAATTTTCATAAGGACCGTAGTTAGGAAATATTTTTATCAGAGTTAAACACCATAACGTTTAAAATGAACAAATGGGATAAAACCCAAGTTTTTTTGATAATACATTTATAATAGACAAATGGGACAAAGCCCGATTTTTATTTTAAATATATATTTATAGGGAGTAACCCTTATTATTGAAAACAATTCTCCTTTTTAATTAGTTAACTTTTATGCCCACTTTTCTAAGCCATCAGTGCTCTCCAGCTAGCTTTTATTGGCTTAACATTAATTTTTACCTGAAACACGTGTTTAAAACATTTTATCAGCAAGAAATACTGCTGAGTGAATCTCATTTTAATCAAAACAGATTTTATCATTTTCCAGCATTGAGGGCGGTCACGCAATTACATTTGTTTCCATCTACCTTAATTACCACCCACGGTACTGTCAACTCGACTTGTGGTTATGCTACTACTCACAGTGTAGTAATAAATTTTGTATACAAAACCCCAACATACCGGCGATAATTGTAGAATACAAATACTCAATCACTGTTTAATATAATATAAATTATTTGAGGTTTTGTAAAAACAGTTTGCAAAAAGGAGGATTACTCACATTGCTATTTTAGGTATTTCCTTTGTGGTTTCCTGGTTATAATCTAATAAATTAAACAATGCACACGCATTAGTATAATAACCCAATTTACATTAGTTATACCCTCCCCGAGACAGAACTCCAACGACTATGTCGGGCAGAGCCTCAACAGCCGTTACGGAGCACTAGATCAATCGGACAGCGTATCTAATACGTAACCGTGGTTATGATACTTACATCGAGGCAGAGCTTCGCTAATTAGGGGGGTATGATACTCGATATTATGTCTACAATTCATAAATTTAGAGAGGAAATCAAGTTTTGAACGAATTGAAAGTTAATGTTGATCGATCTATTTATAGGGCTGGAACAGGAGTTCCTCGCGGCCCGCGAGAGAAACAACAGGGGCCGTCGCGCCCCGCCAGACACCTAGAGGCAGCGGCGGTGTCGCTGAGTCACCGGAGATGTCGACGCGTGTCCTACCACGTGGCGGGCTATGCTTTCGCCGTCTGTTGCTCGGTCGCACCCCGCGACAGAATAAGAGGGGTCTGTCGTTCCCCGCGACAGCCTCTTATTTTTGTTTTTATTAATTTTTTAATAAAATAAAGGTACTTCGGGGCCGGTTTTCGTATACGGGGTGTATTTAGGAGCGTTTAGGGTTGTTCTAACTATTTTAAGGAGGGTTGTTCTATCTTGGGTATAATTGCTGGACTGTTTAATAAAATATATAATGCACTCGCATTATGTATAGTAACCCAATTCAACTTTATCAATATGTCACGAGACAGAACCCCAACGTGCTTAGTCGGGCAGAGCCTTGACATGCGTTGGTGGGTCCTAAATCAATCGGACAGGGTATTGACTCAGTGATCAAGGGTTACAACACTTAAAACGGGGCAGGGTTTTATTATTATTATAGGCATAATACTTTAAAATTGTAAAATGAGAGGGAGAGAAAGCGACACACAGAAGAGGGGTTAGCAATTGTAAAGCTCTCATGATCTCCTATTTATACTCAAAACAAACCTCAGAGGGCAAGGCTCTCATCCACGTAAACACACAGCACAAGCACACGTACACTTTATGTAATAATTTCTCATGATGAGTTGTTTCCAAATTCCATACGTACACATCCTTTTGTTTTCAAATGTTGTAGTTTTTAAATTTTAATATTATTTTATTATTATAATTAATTTAGCTGCTTCACTTATTTGGCGCTTATAACTTCTAAAATATGACGTGTTCTAAAACTATGAATATATCATTAGAACGAGAATAATCTAATCTACATTTTGAACCAAGTTTCATTAAAAACGGAGTAGATTCAAATACAATGTATTTTTATAATTTAATTATTAAACGTTTTTTTTGCCAAAAATACCTTATATTTCTATTGGGCAACTTACCCATGACCTACTCGTGTTACATCCTCCCCACCTAGTTTTAAATCTCGTCCTCGAGATTTGGGCTACGATATCTTATTGGGGTTACGTCACGTCTTTTAGTCGGTTACCAAGGCGTCTGGGATAGAACCAAAAGATGAATATAAGGATATTATAGGATAATTGGAATTCAATGGTCTCAAAACTTAGTTTCAGGAATTGATGTTAACTGAATGAGAGGAAATGATACCATTATCAAGGTGACTAAGTTTCACAAATCAAAAGAGGGATTTGATAGGCATAAAATTCGAAATGCAATGATTTGTAGAAATAATAAGATTTAATGTCAGAAAAGAACTTACGTTGATCATCAATTGAAGGAGATTCTGAATCAATAATCTCAATTTGAGAATGGAAGTATGAAAAATGATTTGTCAATGATCAAACCAGAAATCAGTGACATTTATGTAAATGGAAAGGATACACCGGTCAATACAATAGAATTTAGTGTATCATGGTCTTAATACATAATTGTATTAAGACTACTTGAATGATGAGTCAAACGAATGATGTATGATTAGGGTTGAAAATTAGCACAGGCTACAAATTTATACAGACACCGCAAGGTGTTATAATGACTGAAAGAATTCAATGATTACGGTGACCGAACGAATTCACCATTCTCGCAATTGACTGAAAGTTTCAAATGGAGTGAATCTGGATATTCAAAAGATAGGACGTTCCAAATGAAGAAAGATATGAATATTATATGATCAACTGAAAGAAATGTTGGAGGTATATTGGAATAAGAATTTAGGTACCTTTAATCTTAACACAAAATCGTATTAAGACTGGTTTAGGATAATGAATCAACAAATAGATAAATTTGTACCTCATGTGCAAAAATGAAATGAGTCCAAGTTTCATAGAAATCGCCACCGCATGGTGTCGTGTTTTAACAAATGATTCATGGAAATTGAAGATCTTAAACAAGTTTATTATGATTCAAATAATGAAATTACCTCGAATATGATGATCTCAATTCATCATATGGGATTTTGAATTGAATGTATATTGTGAACAAGTTCAAACAATTGAGCTTGGTTTGGACATATTCCAACAATGGATATATGTATTGACAAGAAATGGTTACAATACAAATCCGGTAAGTATCTTTTGAAAAGAAAAGGAGTTTCCAAAGAAATCTGCTGACTTGATATCAAAAGTCAGCTTTTTCAAAATCAGGGGACTATCAGAATGAGCATAACGAAAATATTTATTCGATCTTGTGACTAGATGATCTTTTGAAATGAATCCACATGCATGACAAGCAACGCACGTATGACATGGGAATTTGTCAAGAGATGCGACAAATGAGAGTTAGCTATATAAAATAAAGACCTCTTATTGATGAAGTTTGGATCGGAATCAAAAGTCAATTAATACTTAAGTACAGACAAAACATAAAGGTGCCTTATTTTAAAAGTTTGCTGTTGTCTCCGGTGTTGTAAACATTTATGCGTTTTTCTTAGCTTCATCTGGGTTTCTATTCTCGTTGTCGGGTGCCTTAGATAATTTCGGGCAGTAGAGACGGAAGTGGCCTGGGTCTCCGCATTTGTAACATACATTAGTTTTCCTTCTCCTTCTACATTCTTCTTCTGTATGTCCAGTCTTCTTGCAGAAGCTACAACGAAGTGTCTTCTTAGAATGGCGTTTTCTTGCGTGCTGTTTGTCGTAGTTGTTGCAGGTAGGCTGTGTGATTACTGGTTCCATTTTTTTGTCCTTACTCGATTTGTCGGAGCGGAATTCCTTATAAGAGTAGCTATAGGTTGTGGTTTTCTTTCGTTTGGAAGATGGAGTTTTGATACGAATACCATGACTTCCATTAATACTAGGGTTAAGTTTGAAGTGATGAATATGCTTACAGTGTATAGTAGGAATCTCGTTTATAGGCACAAAAATTTTAATGGCTTCAATGATTGAAGGTATAGCATTTGATACTGCTTGGGCTATTATATTTTCTATAGTATTTTTATCCAAAAAGTTTTCATTTCTAGTCTGAATTTTCTGGTTACATGCCATTTCCTTTGACATCTGAATTACAAACATGTTCAGATATACAGAACTAAGCAATTATACATGCATATTTTGTTTAGCACAATTATAGACATAGCTGTCAGGATTATGCGTTGATAAATACATACATATATATATATAGGGTAAGGTTCATGCGAGAACCACCTTTATTGCGAGAACCGCGAGAACCAATGTGAACACAACCTAAAATAGCTAAAAAAACCTAACCCCCACCCCCCCCAGCTAAAATGCTAAAAACTAAACCCCCAAAAAACCTAAAAAAATCTAAAAAATGTTTTTTTTTTAATATTTTTATGTTAAAATCGCTACTTTTAGTAGCCAATTTTTTTTTTTAAATATTAAACAAAAAAAACTTGTGTGTTTTTTTAGCTATTTTTAGGCATTTTTTGTTGTGTTCACATTGGTTTTCGCGGTTCTCGCAATAAAGGGTGGTTCCTAACGGATCTTTGTCCTATATATATATATATATATATATATATATATATATATATATATATATAGGATAAGGTTCAAGAGTGAACACTAGTGTATCTTGCGAACTGAGTGAACTAATCCTGGCCATACACGTGTGTAGATCAATGGCCAGGATTTGATGTTGAAATACACTAGTGTATTTTACGATTTGATGATGAGATCCTGGCCATACACGTGTGTAGATCAATGGCCAGGATTTCTTCACTCAGTTCACAAATACACTACTGTTCACTCTAGAACCCCATCCAATATATATATATATAGGGAGAAGATCATGCGAGAACCACCTCTTATTGCGAGAACCGCGAGAACCAATGTGAACACAACCAAAAATGCCTAAAAATAGCTAAAAATCACACAATTTTTTTTTAATATTTTTTATATAAAAATCGCTACTTTTCGAAGCAAAAAAAAAAAAAAAAAATTTTTTTTTTGCCACTAAAAGTAGCGATTTGAGCATAAAAAATATTAAAAAAAAATTTTTAGATTTTTTTTTAGATTTTTTTAGATTTTTTTAGGTTTTTTGGGGGTTTAGTTTTTAGCATTTTAGCTTGGGGGGGGGGGGGGGTTAGGTTTTTGGGGGTGGGGGGGGGTGGGGGAGGGGGGTTTAGGTTTTTTTTTGGGGGGGGGGGTGGGGGAGGGGGGTTTAGGTTTTTTTTTTTTGGGGGGGGGGGGGGGTTAGGTTTTTTTTAGGTTTTGTGGGGGGTTTTAGTTTTTAGCATTTAGCTTGGGGGGGGGGGGGGAGTTAGGTTTTTTTTTTTTTTGGGGGGGGGGTGGGGGTTAGGTTTTTTTTAGGTTTTTTCAGCTATTTTAGGTTGTGTTCACATTGGTTCTCGCGGTTCTCACAATAAGGGTGGTTCTCGCATGAGCCCCTCCATATATATATATATATATATATATATATATATATACTAGTGGGAGACCCGCGCGTTGCGGCGGAGTCGATAACACCGGCCATGAATATATCACCAAGTCGAGATTGTGAAGGTTAAAAGGGTTGTGGGAGTTTTACGAAAGTTTTGCATATGTCACCCTGGCTATTGAGTTGTTGATATAGACTCATGTATTCCTCTCATGTAATGGTTGTATTGAACTCAAGACATCCTGGTTATAGAAATGTTTGTTGTTTATTTTAATATAATAGTGTAGTTTGGATGTTGTGGTCATAGACGTGATAATTTCTAATTGAAAAGACAGGTCGTAAAAAGATAAACCTTATTGAGTTATTCAGTATTATTGAGTTACAGTAGACGTCTTAAAAGCCTTAGGACGTATTCATATAAAGGTTGTTCAATTGGTGTCATGAGGGGTGCATGCGGCGATGATGTCGCGTATATTGGTCGACCACCATTCATTATCTTCCCAATCGTCGTTGTTTTTTTCCTGGTCGACGCGTTTGTTTTCCGGTTCAGAGGTTGTAGCAATAGCTCCCTGGTTCTTGTTTGTCTGTTGTGTTGGGTTGTTCATGGACGTTGCTGAAATGGGATTTTGTTTGTTAATGAAAATGATGCTGAGAATGTAAACGTAATTGATTTTTAGTAGTTGAATATGTTTTGGCATACCTGATGGGGTTGTTTTAATGTGCTTTGTTGGGGAATCCGCTTGCGGGTCATACTCACTGAGCGATGGTTTTGTTACAGATGGTGTTTTCCTTTTCGTATTATGCTTGACTGCTGGGGCCGTTTCTGTTTCATTGGGACGTGCGTTTTATGAACGTTAAAATGTGGCATAGAAATAAATTGTGTGTAATTTGTTTTGAAGTGTCGTTGGTGTTGTTGACGTACCGGGGTGTGTTGGCTTCGGTTGTTTAGTTGTTCCCTCCATTGTTCGTTGGTTCCTGAAAAAGAGATTAATCGTTGTTAGCAATTTAGGGCATGATTTTCATCGTAACTGGCCAGACGTAACAGTGACCAGCCGTAAGAAAATGACCCATTTCAGTTTTTTTTAAGACGAAAATAATCCACTGGTTTCGTTAGTGGAAAACAATAGTAAGGGCATTACAATCCACCATGTTTTGGTAAAGTCCAAACGAACCAATGTACGTAAATGTGAGTTAGGATTGGCGTTTCTCCATAACACATGGCGTAAGTGCAATGTTAGATTATTTTTAAATGTAAATATTAAAAGATTGTTGTTCAAATCTGAAAGCATTAGAATTTCTTAGGCTGCCTATTTGGGGATGATTGATGTCCTGAAATTTGCCAGTTTGTTAATTTTGTATTGTAGTTAAATAAAGTTTACCAGTTATTTTATTAGTATTGTCCTGTTAAGAAACTATATTCTGTAGCAGCGCAATATGTAAATGGCGTTTAGTTTTTGTAATTTTTAAATAAATATTTTCAAAGACAACGCACATGCCATTGTTAGTTTATTTATTTTTTGGGTTGTATGAAATCAGTTTAAGTATCCATAGTTTAAAAGTCAAAGATGTATACATATAAGAGAGGTTGGAAAGTAAAGTAGATAGAATATTATTGAGTCCATGACTCATTAATTCTTTGTGAACATTAGGTAAGGAAACGTAAATAATAATTCAGAAAATTTATTGGTACCACGGTTGGAAATTCATACACCTGAATAATCAGATGTATTAGCATGTGGGGAAAAGAAATACGGTTTTGATGATGTGGGGGCTAATTTAAATGAGTTGGCGACACAAGCGTCTCAGTGAAGATTGCCCCTATGTTTCCTTGAAACCAATTCCCTGGGTAGAAACGGTCCAACGGGTAGCTTTCGGTTGTGAATTCATAGAGCTTTATTGGGCCACTCATAAGATACCACGTTCCGTTTGTCATGAAGTGTGTAAATGTCACCCATGTTGAGAATGGTATGCGAGTCACTGGTGGTGTTGAGAAGAGGTTATACCAGCGGTCGCCGTTGAGTGTCCATAAGTCGGCTTTTTTTTAGTCCCGCCACTTGTAGTCATTAGAAGCATTTGTAGTGAGTCTTGTACATTTGCCAAAACCCCCTCATAAACGGATGTCGGTGGAACTGGGGGGAATGGTATCTCGATAATCTTCTCGGTGATTGTATTGAATGCAATAACGACGTTTATAAATACATCCCATTCTTCTGTGATTGTGAAGTACAAAGTGTTTCCACATAAAGTCCCATGTGACCAAATGAACATGCGTGTTGCATATTCGGGTTTTGTGTCAAATGGTATTTGTCTCCAGGTTCCCGAACGCCTGGAGTAGATTTGTGCTGTAGTCACACCTGTTGTTCTCTTTATATGCAATACGTTGTAGTCGTCAGCCGGCCCTTTGTATAGACCAACCGCATCGTTGACGTTATTATCGAGTCCTTGGCCGGTAGGTGTGGAAAGAAGCTTGTAGTTGGCTGTGGTTGGGTTCCAGAGCACTAAGTCATTGGTCGGTTGCAAACTTATACAAAGCAAACCATCCAGGTGGGCTAATGTTGCGATGCCCTTTAGACCGGGTGGGAATGGGAATTGAATGTTAGTCGGGGTCCCATAATCACCGGTTTTAAAGTCCATTGGGTAAACCGAGCAAACCAATAGACGGGTTAACAATGTTTTTTGATTACATGGAAGTAGGGAGCGGGAGCAATGTGCTGTTTCGAATGCCCTCGTCGATAGTAATGCACACCAGTCCTTGCAGACAATCTTACATCTGGTGGCTTGCTTGGCTGGTAGACATGTTAGTATTCCAAAAACAATCACTTCAACACCTAAAGACATGGCTGGGTAGCAAAGTAGGATAAAGGTAAGGGTAATAGCACATAGATATAGTGTTTCAGGCAGATTAGATAATAGCAAAGAAGTACTTGTATATTTTAATTAATATATCAATTCAATTATTCATTATGTAATTCAGAAATGGAAACATATATATGTATGGCTGTTATCTTCATGTGAATATTAAGAGGTTGATGTGTGATCGTCAGTTTTTTTTTTTAAATTTAGATGACCCATATTTATTCTCACTTTTACAAATAGCATGGTTTGCCCATAGATAAACAGACAAATACTCGAATTAAATTAAGATAATACTAAGTCATCTGTTGAAAGTAATAATGTAAATAATCACAAGAATTATGAAAACAAGCTTGGAAGACCACGTTCAGAAATGACTTTTATTTTTTTATGCTGTTGTGAGATGTGGTAAATAAATGTTAATGAAATATCAAAGAGATAGTAGTAAGTTAAGCGGTAGTTGACTATTTTACAGCTATGCAATATATGTTTGACATGTTGAGTCAACTGTATATACTGAAATTAGAGATTAGAGATATTTACGGTCCGGTTCAGACGTGTTTTATGCATTCTGGGTCCGCGTTGTTTATGCATTTTTGGGTGTAACCAGTAAGTACGTTTTTTGTTAAAATTTACCGAAAGCAGCGGGTAAATGAAGTCATGAATTTGCAGGGAACGAAAATAGGAGAAAATTCGGACCTGATAAACGGGGATTCCGGACGCCGCAGTGTGAAGCCAGAATCCTGCACGGACCTGTTCATAATTCAAGAAGTTAGAACGTGTTTGTTTGAATTACCGAAGAATTGGTATAAGATAATTGGGTAATCAATCAAACCTGAGAATATGGAATTGAAATTGCAAATGAGCAGACAATTGATGTGAGGGCTGCATGTTAAATAATTGGGGGTTTCCAAACGATGTTGGGAATTCAATTAGTTGTGTCAATTACTGAGTGGCCTTCAATTTTCGGTTTCAATGATCAGTAATCAATGAAGGATGGAATATGAAAGAATTGAATCTTGTGATTGGGATGATTTTCCCTCAGTAACGTACAACAATTGAATGGGGTGATTGGAATGGAGGAAATATTGAATGGGGGTAAGGGTGGGCTTCAGTTTCTGGATTGAGGTGTAGATTAGTTTGAAGGAGAAGGACGTGGTTTTTACAGGTGGGTTTATTTGAGTTGGAGGATGTAGTTGTTTATTATTTATTATTAAAGATAAATTATGTATTTAAGTATAACTTTGATTTGAGTGCAAGTGAATTTCAATGTAGTATCGAACGGTATGAATACGAATACCAATTAAGTTTTATTTGCCCGCACTTGAAGGTGACTGTAGTATTGAAGTTTTTTTAACCGATGCGAAGCGGGGGTTATACCGGTTCACTATTTTTTGGAGTTTTATTTTAGGTTAAGTTTTTTTTTTAATGACATGATAGGGTTAATTAGTGATGTTGGTTGATATTTGTTTGAATGTGCAAGGAGGGTGGTTTGGAAGCGGGCGGTTTTAGCGGTTGAATATTTTTTGGTGTTTTTTTATTTGAAGTTCTAATTTTATGACGGTTTAGTGTTAATTAGTGATGCCGGTGTGACCATGTAATACAACGCAGGTGAAGTGGTTAAACGGTTTCAAAGGGTATTTGTTGGCGATTCAAAAAACGGTTATTAAAACGTTGTTTCATTTTGGCATGCGATGCCAGGCGTCATCGCGTCATATGCTATTTTTTTCTTGCTTGTCAAATTGTGACCTGTTTATATAATCACCACGAAATTCATGTTTAACACAACAATTTTTGAAGCCCAAATAACCAAAACTGGTATATTGAGATGGTGTTACATAATGGTCAAACGGGTGAAGTGGCAATCTTAAATACGCATGAGCATAACAGTATGAGTAAGCCGTATGTAGTAATGTATAATAGTAGCAGCAGCAGAGTGCGTTTATTAATAGATGAGTAAAGGTAGTGATAGCTGGTAACCGGAACAGCTTCTGATTTTGTTGTTTGGCGTGCACATGCATGAACGTTGTTGGTCCCCGTCGTCAATGCCAGGCGTCATCGCGTGACTGTTGTACAGATCAGCAGCGTCAAAACACCTTAAATCCCATAAAAACAGCATCACACGCTAATCGAATCATCAAAACCACATCCGCAACTATCACACGTTACCAGTAGCCAAATGCACCACCAGAAGTCTCCTAACTTGTTTAGGCCGTGCAAAAATATCATAAGGCGCACTTACCTGTTTAGCAAAGCATTAATAATTTAGAAATATCATAAGGTTTTTCTATATGGCAAACTTTGACATCAAGTTTTATAATTTAAAAACAATTGTTTAATATACTTCGTATTTTTTTTCTTGCTGTCGTTGGCCGCATAACGTTTTCTACTGGGCCCGTTAGATCTTCCGTTCATACAAGTCTCGAGTTTTGCATGTTGTACTGGTTTAGAATGTTCAGGTATAAGTCCTTGTTGAGTAAACTGTAAAAAAATAAAATATTTATAAAAAGGTCGTAACGATTTAAGTATATAAATTCGAATCAAGATCATGAAATCCGCTCACTTTAACCGCGTTTCCCACAAGATTGGTTATCACTTGTTTGAATCTTCCAGGATCACCCATCACAATTTGCGGGACTTTATCCGATACAACCACCGCCAACTTTAATTTCCCAAAAAGATTGAAATACTAAGTTCAAGAATGATACCGAGGATGCCATTCATCGGAGTTCTGATTTCATGTGAAACAGTAGCAAGAAACTGGCATTCAAAACACATAAAACATTAATTAACACATTTTATTTTATAGTTTATAACATCATTACTGATTCAGCGTTTAAGGAATTAACCTGGGATTTGGCGACATCAACAGCTTCTGCACGGACTTTTAATTTTTAACTTGTGCATTGTGTCAAAATCGTGTTGAACTTGAACAATATGAATGGGTCCCGTATAAAACATGTAACCCACTAACATAACAATCACATAGCCCAAACCTGTAGTGATTATTGCGGTTCGTGATGTGGGCGCCTCATGCAGATACCTACACGTCATATGGTGGATAGCCAGTTCCGGTTGAACTTTAAAGTATTCATTTTTGATGAATGAAGCAGGTTTATCAGCGTAATCTGAATTCACAAATGCAACACAACACCCTCGTAACCAAGCTCTACTCCACTGAACCGCGCTCCATAAACAGCAGGGGCTTTTAAAAGTATCTCATATAGTTGGATTAACCACATCCTAAAAACAAAATTTTCATAAATTGTTAAAAATTTGGATTGTTTATGGACCCGAAAAAAGTAACAGCACGATTTCATATTACAAAAAGTATTCTAGGAAGACATACGACATTCGTAGTTCTGTATTGAAGTTAACCCTGAGGCAGAAGTAAGGTTTCGAAACCCTTAAAATTGCCACAACTCCATGCCTTTAAGGCTAAAGGCAAGTAAATAATTAAACATTGTTTTGCGGACCCTACCAACTCAAAGTAACCTTAAATGCAGTATACGGTGAGGCATTTTTAAAAGTGGTTATGGTACCTGCGAGTAAAATTTAGTTATCTATTCCGGAGTCTATTCTACCCGTACGTTACAGACTCACAATAAGTCATGTGTCGATTTCGTAGTACCTAAACGTGGTAAAACTAAGCGTATCCAGTGAGTACCAGCGCTGAGTCAATGCGTAAGCAGAACTACAGATGGGTCAAATGGATGGAATACGCCGAAAGCTACCCAGAAGGGGTTTTTTAATGCATAAAGCTGGCTATTTTTTTTCTTTCAAGATAGACAACACATAGGCACCTATAAAAGGCTTAAAAGTCGTTAAATGAACTGGCACAATTTATTGAGAGATATTGTTGCTTTGTTTTAGTTATCTATTCCGGAGTCTATTCTACCCGTACGTTACAGACTCACAATAAGTCATGTGCCGATTTCGTAGTACCTAAACGTGGTAAAACTAAGCGTATCCAGTGAGTACCAGTACAGACGGGTCAAATGGATGGAATACGCCAAAAGCTATCCAGCAGGGGTTTTTTAATGCATAAAGCTGGCTATTTTTTTTCTTTCAAGATAGACAACACATAGGCAACTCCAAAAATAAATTTAAATAATAAAAGGCTTAAAAGTCGTTAAATGAACTGGCACAATTTATTGAGAGATATTGTTTCCGGAGTCTATTCTACCCGTACGTTACAGACTCACAATAAGTCATGTGTCGATTTCGTAGTACCTAAACGTGGTAAAACTAAGCGTATCCAGTGAGTACCAGCGCTGAGTCAATGCGTAAGCAGAACTACAGACGGGTCAAATGGATGGAATACGCCGAAAGCTACCCAGCAGGGGTTTTTTAATGCATAAAGCTGGCTATTTTTTTTCTTTCAAGATAGACAACACATAGGCAACTCCAAAAATAAATTTAAATAATAAAAGGCTTAAAAGTCGTTAAATGAACTGGCACAATTTATTGAGAGATATTGTTGCTTTGTTTTAGTTATCTATTCCGGAGTCTATTCTACCCGTACGTTACCACAAAGAGTAATAGAATTTATAAAGAGTTTGATGATAGATGTAATAGAATTTATAAAGAGTTTAATTTTAATTACTAACAAGTTTGTTTCAGTTGTTTCGAAACGGTAAATGAGTTAATTCTCAATCATGGCTAGAGGTTTTCACCTTTAAATCATTGTTGAACCCATTTGAGTGATTTGACCCGTTTTCAATTTCTTACTTCGTATTTTTTTTTCTTGCTGTCGTTGGCCGCATAACGTTTTCTACTGGGCCCGTTAGATCTTCCGTTCATACAACTCTCGAGTTTTGCATGTTGTACTGGTTTAGAATGTTCAGGTAAAAGTCCTTGTTGAGTAAACTGTAAAAAAATAAAATATTTATAAAAAGGTCGTAACGATTTAAGTATATAAATTCGAATCAAGATCATGAAATCCGCTCACTTTAACAGCGTTTCCCACAAGATTGGTTATCACTTGTTTGAATCTTCCAGGATCACCCATCACAATTTGCGGGACTTTATCCGATACAACCACCGCCAACTTTAATTTCCCAAAAAGATTGAAATACTAAGTTCAAGAATGATATCGAGGATGCCATTCATCGGAGTTCTGATTTCATGTGAAACAGTAGCAAGAAACTGGCATTCAAAACACATAAAACATTAATTAACACATTTTATTTTATAGTTTATAACATCATTACTGATTCAGCGTTTAAGGAATTAACCTGGGATTTGGCGACATCAACAGCTTCTGCACGGACTTTTAATTTTTAACTTGTGCATTGTGTCAAAATCGTGTTGAACTTGAACAATATGAATGGGTCCCGTATAAAACATGTAACCCACTAACATAACAATCACATAGCCCAAACCTGTAGTGATTATTGCGGTTCGTGATGTGGGCGCCTCATGCAGATACCTACACGTCATATGGTGGATAGCCAGTTCCGGTTGAACTTTAAAGTATTCATTTTTGATGAATGAAGCAGGTTTATCAGCGTAATCTGAATTCACAAATGCAACACAACACCCTCGTAACCAAGCTCTACTCCACTGAACCGCGCTCCATAAACAACAGGGGCTTTTAAAAGTATCTCATATAGTTGGATTAACCACATCCTAAAAACAAAATTTTCATAAATTGTTAAAAATTTGGATTGTTTATGGACCCGAAAAAAGTAACAGCACGATTTCATATTACAAAAAGTATCCTAGGAAGACATACCACATTCGTAGTTCTGTATTGAAGTTAACCCTGAGGCAGAAGTAAGGTTTCGAAACCCTTAAAATTGCCACAACTCCATGCCTTTAAGGCTAAAGGCAAGTAAATAATTAAACATTCAGTAGAAAATTCAACAACGAAATGAAAGCATAACGTTGTTGAAATCGAATTTCATTAATAACCTTTAGTAACGCGCGTATTCTAAGAGAAATAATGTTCTGCTCTTCTAGTTACATTCAATCAGTAAAGCCGTGCTACCCGCCCATTTTCCCACCAAGTGACACACAAAAATAAAATCACCTGGTCCAAGTTACAACGGTTCACACAATACAGGAGACATAAGGCTATTATCCCCCATTAAAAGAGCATCTTTGTTATGAGCAATCTCTGGTATTTTCTGAAACAAAATAGAACAAATACAATTTATGCAATAATTGAAGGAGGGTATAAGCCTATAACCATATATTATGCGTGTATGATTTCATTATATACAAACTTACACGAATATTAGAAATGTGCATTAAATATATAAGCCAATGAATGGTTTGGTTTGTACAACATTGGGGGATCAGGGTTGCAAAACTTCGCGATATACAACGTTGGAGGTGTGAATCCCGGGTTGTGTAAACCTTTTTGCCGGGTGGACCAGAACCTTTGTGTTTTGTCGTGATTTGCTTCTTGATAGTGCCACGTAAAGCTGGCCATGTGAGAATACAGATTCCGGGAGGTAAATTCCAACGTAGGGTATTGTTTGGCCCTGGGATTTATTGATTGTCATTGAGAAGCTAAGTCGTACCGGGAATTGTTTTCTCTTTAGTTTGAATGGCAACATATTGTCTTCGGATAGAGTCATGGGTATTCTTGGTAGGAAAACTCTTTTCCCGCTATGGTCACCGATTGCTATTTCTGCGTCAATGACGTTGTGTCCGAATGCTTTACATATAAGTCTAGTGCCATTGCATAGGTCGTTTGGCGGATCGATGTTTCGGAGCAATATAATAGGGCATCCAGTTTTGAGACGAAGCTTGTGGGGCGGCAACCCGCTGATTGTTAGTGAGTTTAGAAAGTCGGTTGGATACAGGTTTTGTTGGTCGTCCTCCGCTGTGTCAAAACTGTAGTATAGTTTTTCTTCACCTTGGAAAATGCCGATGATATGGTCATTAATCTCGTCGACATTTTCATTTTTAGTTGTTAAGATTGCCCGTGAAGTTATACAATCAGAGGATGCGGCATTTGTATGTAGAGACGGGAAAATGGCTTTAATGAGTTGTTTGATTGAGTTATCCCTGGTTGTAAACGGAATTGCCATGTCTTCGGGGATTTTGATGAATGTTCCATCTATTGTGGGTTCAGTTCCGTCGCCTACTCGTAATAGGAACTGTGAGTACCATGGATCGTTGATGGCCCTCATATTTATCGACAACTGCATCCCTTAGTCAATGACCAAAGAGGTGACATGCGCAGGCTAGCGTCTACGATCTGTGCTCGTGTGCCTTTTTTGATAACGGGTAGCACTTGCCTGAAGTCTCCTCCCATTACCATTATCTTTCCACCAAATGGGAGAGTTATGCCGGTGATGTCTTGTAAGGTGCGGTCGACTGCTTCTATGGATTGTCGGTTGGCCATGGATGCTTCATCCCAAATGATCAGTCTCGCCGAGTTAATGAGGCGAGCAGCACCACTTTGTTTTTTTATGCTGCACATGCAGTTGTTAGTTAAGTTTATTGGGATTTTGAATCTAGAGTGAGCCGTTCTACCACCCGGCATGTTATTTGCCGCAACGCCTGACGAAGCCGTTGCAAGTGCAATGAGGCCACGTGAACGGACCTCAGCGAGTTGTGCGTTGTACAAGTAGGTTTTTCCTGTTCCACCTGGGCCGTCTATGAAGAACACCCCTGGTAGGCCACGGTTAACGTGGTGCATGACTTCGTGAAAGACACTTTGTTGGTCGGGGTTGAGGGAGTGTTGTGCATGTAAGTGTGCCGGGTCAACAATTATGTTTAATTCATCTTGTGTGTCACGGTGGGTTACGTCAAGTGTCGTTACGTCATTTGACATAGCAGGGAGGTCAAAGTCAAATAGTGTTTTACCCATAGATTGTAGGTAAGAGCCGATTTCCTGTAGAACCAAATTTTGGATGTGTGTCTTGTTTTGAGAATGTCGTTGATGGTCTTCGGAAAGTGTGTCAAAATGGTCAACCCATAGTTGGCGAACATCACCTGGTTCACAGAAAACCAATATGGTTGCAAATAACCTTCGCAACGCCGTTGGGAATTGAAATACGGCGGCTTCATCAAGACATTGTGATAAACTGTTGTCGTTTTCAATTAAGCCTTTCTCTAAAGCGGCTTTACGGAAAGTAGGGTGTTGAATACCTTCTATCGTACGAAGATGTTCAAACGAAGTAGGCCCCCTGATATGTGTCAAAAGAAGTCGTAAGTAGTACCGTTCTCCTTCAGCCGGATTTGCAGAAACAATTCGCCCTCTTCGTGGCTTAATTTTACGAGTTTTCCAAATGGCGTCGCCTTTATTCCATGTGTAGTGGGCTGGGAAATCTTTGTACAAATGGTGTCTGGCTGTTGGGTCCTGCCTATTTTTCTCAAAAAAAGCAGTGAGCATGGTATTTTTATCCCTTTCCCTGTGTATAACTTCAGACATTATGTCATTGTCTGTAAAGGTTACGGTGTGATTTTTAGGGAGGTGAAGTTGTAACGCTAAAACAGCAGGGTAGATTTGAGAGAGAGGGAACGAAAAAATACGCCACATTGCCTCAGGTGGTGATACGTAGCGTGCATCCTGGAATCGTTTTATTTCATTGATAACAACGTCATTTGCATCTGGATCTATTTGTATGACCTGTTTGTCATGGCCCTTGTAAATATATTTGAATAGATATTTCACGGATTTTACACTGGAACATATCTCGACATTAATATGGCAGTTGAACATCATAAGCAACGTTGGGTTGTATGGAACTACCCATCTATTGTCAACTGTTTTCCCCCTTATGTCCAGTTTGATGCCGTTGTTGCGTCTTCGATATAGGGGATATGCGTCGTCTCCCTGTGTTGTATGGTCATTAAACTGCCTTGGATAATGGAAGCGACATTTTTTAGGATCCCCTTGCATGCAAGGGCTGGTCATGCGGAGGGTTCCACAGGGTCCATGTATCATGTGTTTGACAACGACGGCATGCAGTTGGGGATGCCTTTGGATGTCTGGGATTTCAGCACACACAAAGTTATCATATTGATCTGGGTTAATGATTTTGTATTGTGGGTACATCATAAGAAGGAAATGGGCATGCGGCAAACCACGTTTCTGGAACTCAATTACGTAAACGTGTGCTCGCACCTCGCCCAAAATGTGTTTTTTAAAGAGTTGGTCCTTAAGATCCTCCAATTTTGCACGGAAAACTCTGGAAACAAGATCCGGGCGGTCTTGTGCAGTCTGCCCAGGGTGTAAATTCAGAGAAATCTCAGGCCATTGTGGATTACATGTCATTGTCAAAAACAAATCTGGTTTCCCATCATCTTGTACTAATGTCATTGCGTCTAGGAAGCGACGACGCATGTCGCGAGGACCACCAATGAAAGATGCAGGAAGGACAATACGCGTGCCAATTCTGGTCGGGTGAGCGTCACCGGCATTCACGCAATCGACAATTCCCTGGTATAGTTCTGCCCTTATTCTAGGTTGGTTGCGTTCATAGTAATGTAACCGCGATGTCTCTACTTTTTTGTAGACGTCAACTATAAACTGTTGTAGCAACCTGCCACCCAGAAGCAGTATGTTTGCAGTTGGACGGACTTGGAACCTGTAGCAATAGTATTCTCGCATAGCAACAGTTGACCTAGATCTTCGTGTATCCAGCTCTGCATATTGATATAAGGTTTAAAGGGTTAGCAGTTAAGTCCAAATAAGTATGTAAATGTGAGTAGAAATGTTGCTACCGTCTATGTCGTCCTCCATGCTGTTCTGATTGTATTGGGTTCCAGTGGCGACTACTCCAAGGCGTGGTATATTTGAATGCCATCTGGGCTCACCATTGGGAAAGAATAGAGGGTACGACAGTGGGTCGTAGCAACTGTAGTATGGTTGAATAGTTTGTTGATGTTCAGACCTGCCATAAACAATGATACTCCTTTTGTATGCGGTGATATTGTCATTACCTTCTACCCAAATACCAGCCACCTCAGATGTGGTAGGTCGGTTGTAGACACGTTGGTCGAGTTCAACCGAAGCATTTATGGTAACTCTGTACTTGTCTAGGGGGCCTAGGTCGGCCAGGCGGCGGAAGGTTATCATGTACGGGTTTGTGGAAAGAGCTTGCGTAAGAATTCTAGTAATAGTAGCATCTAAATTTGGCCAGCGCAACCGATGTTCTAACTCCGTATCAGGGTCATAAAAATATAGTTGTAAGTATCTGGGTGTGCCATCCCGTGAAACCAGTTGGTCTATTTTGTGATATATTCCTTTGTGTGCACGGAAGGTGTACACACCCCCTGTCATGTTGGTCATTGTTTCATCTAACGAGACACCCATTGAACAGAAAGAGAAGTTGGTGTTGTAGGCGCGTATGTTTTCTCTAAAAACCTTGCCAATCACTTCTTGTGTTGTGTATAAATGGTGTAGTTGTTCTGGAATCTCGGTGTGTGCAAGGACTGTTTTTCCTTCCATGCAGCAAAAGGTTGGGAATTCAAAAGGGAAGCGTTTTGCGGCACAGCGAGGGCAGGGGCTCATCTCCTTAAGGATACGGTGTGATGTGGGGAGGCCGTCGAAAACAAAGTTATATGGATCGTGTGTCGTGCTTGGATCTATAAGTGGTGTGTTATCAATAATGTGTGGGAAGCGAGTCAGTGGTGAATGTGGCTCTGCTTGAGGACCTGTTCAATAAAATATCATTAGTAAGGCAAGTATGAAATTTAAATTTACTAAATTAGT
The DNA here is from genome assembly GCA_030545235.1 of Helianthus tuberosus. Taxonomy (NCBI): domain Eukaryota; kingdom Viridiplantae; phylum Streptophyta; class Magnoliopsida; order Asterales; family Asteraceae; genus Helianthus; species Helianthus tuberosus. The sequence goes on along the minus strand of CM060412.1, from coordinate 129,088,914 downwards.
GGTGCTTATGGCAATACTAACCTGGGGAGAGATGGGGTATGGGTTCGACCCTTTCACAGGACGGCACATATGTTTGAGCTTCTGCGGGCAGGGTTGTTGCTGGCATCAGTGAGTAGTGTGAATTTGGTTTGATCCGATTCCTGCGTGGAGGGGGTGTTTGATTGTGTGGATGCTGTGACGTAGAGGGTCCCACTGGTATAACAGATGTGACAAGAACAGATGGAGTGTGATCGGGAGCTGTACGATTACGTAACTCCTTAGCTGCTTTTCTTGCAGCATAATAGCGTTTGTTACGTTCCTTCTGTAGCGCAACCGAGTCAACATTATCGACACGTTGTTTTTTGGGCCTATCAGACATATGGTGTGGATGTGTGACCTCAATCTGCGTAAAATACGTGGCAGATTGTGATTGGGGGAGTGAAACCTATTAAAACACATGCACAGGTGTGGCAATAAAAGAGACGCAATTTACATAGTAAGTGATCTGTCAATACCAGCACAATAATAATTTTATTAACGGGAAAGTGGGTGAGTTTAATATGGTTAAACTTTTAAACCACTTGAAATCCCGAAAGCATGAGATAAGTGATGATTATATTTTGATGTGGATGAATCGAAAAGTAAAAACCTCAGATTGAACTTCAGAAATGGACTTTAGGATATTGCCGATGAGCATGAAACGCCGTTCGGTTCAGATCGTGGGCCAGAAGATGGCCAAAGGGGCTTTCAAGAAGGTGTTGGAGAATTTGGGTTCTGAAGGTTGTTTTTTTTAAAAAATGCAATTGATTTGAGGGGTCAGTGGGCTAAACATATTTGAGAGTTGCCCATGAGATATAAGTTTTGTTTTTTATTTTAGACAACTGGGAATTTTAGTTTATATCGATGTATGAGATTAAACAATGTATCTTGTTCAGTGTGTAAGTGTAGATTTTAAGATTCACTTTATGTGATAAAAGAATGTATCTTGTTAACTGTAAATGTATATCGATTTATGCGTCTAAAGAATGTATCTTGTTGCACGCTTCTTTTGCGTGGGTGCATTGTTTGGTATTTAAAAAATTACTCTTTCCGTATTTATTCAGACGGGTCAATATTGATCTGGGGTAAACGATCTATATTTTATATTTCAGATGTGGGAAATGTTGTGTAATAAATTTTTTTGAAGTCCCTGTATGTGGTTAAATGAGTATAGGCCTAATGCGGTTATAAAACAGTTGATCCATATGCTGATATCCATGTAAGAAGCACGCAGGTGTGGCTCGTGTGGCATAGGGACGGGGAACCAGTTGATGAGGTGGAAGAACCGTAGTATGTTAAGCGTTTAATCTGTTAGAAGAATATAGTTGCTGTTTGATAAGTTTGAGAGTAGGATTAATTTTATTTTGTTTTATTAACGGAAAACTGGGTGAGATTAATATGGTTCAACTTTGAAACCACTTGAAATCCCGAAACCATGAGATAAGTGATGATTATATTTTGAAGTGGGCGAATCGAAAACTTAAAACCTCAGCCGGAACTTCAGAAATGGATTTTACGATATTGCCGATGAGCACGAAACGCCCTTCGGTTCAGACTGCGGGTCAGAAGATGGCCATACGGGTTTTGAAGAAGGTGTGGGCGAATCGAAAAGTTAAAACCTCAGTTGGAACTTCAGAAATGGACTTTAGGATATTGCCGATGAGCAGATCATCAAGATGTCTTTATATACATTTTTTTCTCTTAATGCATGTTATTTGTAATTTATGTAATTTATTATTGATTTTTTCCTTCGTAGTTTCAACCTTTGGGGCTGTTCTGGACATGGTCACAGATAGGTGATTATAGTAAGTTATTGTTAATTTCTGTATAGTTCTATATTAATTTTTTTGTATAATCATGTATCCATGTAATTTGTCCTGATCACTTATCACTTTTATTATATTTATAACTCAAATTTGTTGTATCTCAGGATAAGCACTGCATGTCTTCTGGTCATTCTCTATCAAGGGAACAGGTTTTATTTTTTTTTTATTTCCTAATTTACTAATTTTGTGTTTTCTGTTTCATATTCATAACTGAATTTATTTATCAATTTTACACGCCCAGCTTTGTTTTCCTGTCGTTGTTTGCTTTGGATATAGAGCCAGTATAATCCAACTGTTCAAATAAAACAATTTAAGTTGTTTTAGGCTTTTAAAGAACTACTTTCTACACTTTGTAAACTGATGCTTAATTATAAGCTTTGTATGAGAAGCATGTAAAGACATAACGGAATGTAGCAAAACCATTTTAATAACCCATGCTTAGATGTGCGAACAAATGAAACATAGGTGAAATAAATAGCAGAAACCAACAATAAAGTAATAACATGGTAAAGATGATGTTATTAAAAGATCAAGCATTTGGCGAGACTAAGGTCTGTTGGAAAACCCCGCCTATGTAACCTCGGAACCAGCTGGATGCGTAATAACATTCTAAGGGGTTGTTGTCAACTCGTATTTCATAAAGTTTTCGTGAGTTACTCATCACCACAAAAGTTCCGTCGGTCAAGTAGTGGGTTATGGTCAGCCACAATGATAAGGGTATAGGGGGACTGTAGGAGTTGAGAAGTGTTTGACCCAATTCTCTCCTTGTAGGGCCCATAGTGTTAGTGACATATCTTGATGGCCAGTCCATAGCACCATGTGAAGAGACTGTCGGACATCAACTAAGATGCCTTGGAAAATCCCGGAGGATGGTACTGGGGGGAAGCTAATCTCCGTAACCTGTTCAGTGTTCGTATCAAACCCGACAACCACATTTTTACCCACGACCCAGCATTCGCAGACGGTAAAGTACAGAGTGTCACCGCATACGGTACCGGGTGACCAATAGAATCTGCGCTTTTCGTATTCGGGGTTAGTTCCGAAGGCTATTTTTCGCCAGCTTCCTAGCTGTCTGGAGTAGACATGGGCTGATAGCAAATCTGATCTTCGAGATAAATGCAGTATTCTGTAGTCGTTAGATGCGACATTGTAAAATCCAACGGTATCTGTTAGGTCTTTATACAGTCCATGGCCGGTTGCGGTGGCCAAAAGTCTGTGTGCGCCAGTGGTGGGATTCCAGAGGACCAATTTATCTGTATGCTGCAAGCATACACATAGGAGGCCGTCCAGATGTGACAGTATCATGACATCCTTTATTTCAGCCTGAAACGGGAGCGGAACTACGGTCTGCGGGCCGTAATCAGCAGTCTCAAATTCCAGTGGCTGAACATGGCAATTGGGGTCACGGATCAACAGGGTTCTTTGATTACTCGGGGTCAATGTGCGTGAACAATGAGCTTTTTCAAAGTCGCGCGTAGATAGCAGTGCACGCCATTCCTTGCAGACACTTTTAGATCGGGCGGCAGTCTTCGGTGGGACTCTTGTTAGTATGTCTGAAATTATCACGTCGGTAGGTAAGTTAGGCATCGTGGGTAGGCTGCCTGTAAGTACGCCTGCAAATGCAAGGGAAAGCAGGTGTAAAATACAACAGTCGGGTGGAACTTAACAGGTAAACAGGACTCAAACGGCATCTAAATGTTTTGCGGACCCTACCAACTCAAAGTAACCTTAAATGCAGTATACGGTGAGGCATTTTTAAAAGTGGTTATGGTACCTGCGAGTAAAATTTAGTTATCTATTCCGGAGTCTATTCTACCCGTACGTTACAGACTCACAATAAGTCATGTGTTGATTTCGTAGTACCTAAACGTGGTAAAACTAAGCGTATCCAGTGAGTACCAGCGCTGAGTCAATGCGTAAGCAGAACTACAGATGGGTCAAATGGATGGAATACGCAGAAAGCTACCCAGAAGGGGTTTTTTAATGCATAAAGCTTGGTATTTTTTTTCTTTCAAGATAGACAACACATAGGCACCTATAAAAGACTTAAAAGTCGTTAAATGAACTGGCACAATTTATTGAGAGATATTGTTGCTTTGTTTTAGTTATCTATTCCGGAGTCTATTCTACCCGTACGTTACAGACTCACAATAAGTCATGTGCCGATTTCGTAGTACCTAAACGTGGTAAAACTAAGCGTATCCAGTGAGTACCAGTACAGACGGGTCAAATGGATGGAATACGCCGAAAGCTACCCAGCAGGGGTTTTTTAATGCATAAAGCTGGCTATTTTTTTTTTCTTTCAAGATAGACAACACATAGGCAACTCCAAAAATAAATGTAAATAATAAAAGGCTTAAAAGTCGTTAAATGAACTGGCACAATTTATTGAGAGATATTGTTTCCGGAGTCTATTCTACCCGTACGTTACAGACTCACAATAACTCATGTGTCGATTTCGTAGTACCTAAACGTGGTAAAACTAAGCGTATCCAGTGAGTACCAGCGCTGAGTCAATGCGTAAGCAGAACTACAGACGGGTCAAATGGATGGAATACGCCGAAAGCTACCCAGCAGGGGTTTTTTAATGCATAAAGCTGGCTATTTTTTTTCTTTCAAGATAGACAACACATAGGCAACTCCAAAAATAAAATTAAATAATAAAAGGCTTAAAAGTCGTTAAATGAACTGCCACAATTTATTGAGAGATATTGTTGCTTTGTTTTAGTTATCTATTCCGGAGTCTATTCTACCCGTACGTTACCACAAAGAGTAATAGAATTTATAAAGAGTTTGATGATAGATGTAATAGAATTTATAAAGAGTTTAATTTTAATTACTAACACGTTTGTTTCAGTTGTTTCGAAACGGTAAATGAGTTAATTCTCAATCATGGCTAGAGGTTTTCACCTTTAAATCATTGTTGAACCCATTTGAGTGAGTTGACCCGTTTTCAATTTCGCGCCTTTTTGTTTTTATTCTCTTAAACCTATTACAAATAAAACACAGCCCGTGCATAGCAAAGGCAACCAAATCTTTCATTTACCATCTTAAAATATCCGTTTAAGTGCTGTCTTCTAGAACTAACTGTAGACCAACAACCATCGTTTTTTTTTAAGTAAACAACACCACCCCAAGACAGGGGCAGCAACAAAAGACAACAGCAGCATAGGACTTTAAAAACTTGAAAAGAGCACTACTCCTATACCAAAAATAACCAAGCACCATTGAGCATCTAATTGATAGGATACTAACATGACATAATTCGCACCTGAGATATGGGGATTCCGGTTGCAGGGGTATGAAATTAAGGAGCCCTGGGGAGGACCTGCTTCACAATTGACGAAATTAAAAGTGAGTAGAAGGGTTGTGTACAAGGAAAAAGTAGAAATTCAGAAGAAAAGTAGAAATCAAAACCTCAGTGTAGCCAAATGAAACTGCAAATGTGTACCCACTTCCATGATGGGGTCGAGGTTAAATATTGCTGGTATGAAACGGGAATTAATTCTTCCAGTAACAATTGATGTTGTGGCTGTACAGATTCGTGGCTGTAGAGATTCAATGGGAAGAACTCTTCAGGTGAAGAAACTGATGTAGATATTCGGGGATAGTTATATAGATGGGGATAAAATGGGAAGAAATATGTAAAAATATAGGGTTTATCTAAGACCTTTAGGCTGCCATCTTAAAAAATAGGTGTGAAATTACAGTTTTGTACATGGGAAATGTATTATATAGTTATATAGATATATATATATATATATATATATACATATATACATGTTATATTTTAACATTTTCTTTTAATATATATCTTATTAAAATATAAAGAAAATGTATATACTATATTATGTGTTGTTTCTTTCTTTGGTGTAATAGCTTTTTCTCTAAACTGTCTTAATTCAACTATATTTCCAGAGCTCATGACTGGATAGGTATTTTTAAAAATAAGGTAAGGGTTTTATATGAAATTCTGAAATTATCCGTTATTGACTCATTTATTATTCTTTAAGAGGTGGTGCTAGTACATATATCCTTAACGTATCTTTTAAATTAAAGTTGGTGAGTAAACATGTAGGTTTGTTTCTTCTGTTATATAAAAGCTTGTCCTTCTACAGAAGACATTTGATTATAATGTATACTATCAAGAAAATGGTGTCTTGCATATATATGTATATAAATATAAAGTTTGTAAAATTTCCTGTAATATGTATATATATAATACCAATTCGTAGGAATCCAATGACATAACTAATTGTATTAGTTATCATGTTTATTCCCATAACTTTGTTTATCCCTTTATATTAACAAAATAAATTTCAATTAAATTTATTGAACATAATAATTTGGAATAAAAAGGAAATTCATCAAAAGGAATAAATTTAATAAAGATATAAATCTTCTGAATTCTTTCAGAACAATTTAATCTTGGCAGGTTGACTCAATTTTGGTTATAACATATTTGATTCAAATTCTTAATTTATTATATCTATTTATTTAAGATTCGTAATAGATAATACAAAGCCTGGTGTTTCTAAACTCGATTCTTAATATATTAAGTACCGTTCTAATATCATAATACATATACATATGATTTAAATATAGTTTAAAAATGAATTAAATTTATCAAATGATAAAAATTGTTTCTTTTTGAGATATATGTACATATATTTTAAACCATATCGTTATACTGTACTAAATGCTTTTTGTACATATTTTTATTTTATAGATGAAATGTCATTTATAATATTGATATAAGTTATATATAAAATATATATATCTGACTTACGTCTAATTTAAGAAATAAGTTTAGGCTATTTTCTGTTGATATATAAGTATTATGTATTAAAATCATTCAATTATACACTATTAAGTTGTTGTGCATATTTCTGTTTTATAGATACTGTTTTATAAAATGTTTTATATCTTCCATTGTATATGTATAGGTGCTTAAATTTTAGAATTGTCAATCTATGGATTACGAATTGTAATAATTCTTGGTCATTATTTGTATTAAATTAAGAATTATCGTTATTCAAGAGCCAAATGTTTTGTCCTTCCAAAATATTATTATGTTTAGTTTTAATTTATAACATAATTTAATAATATTTAATTTAGTGTATTATATTAATAATGATGATAAATAATAAGAGTATATATTAAAGACTTTTCTTATAGAGCGTTTATGTATTAAAATTTCTCTAGCATGTTAATTATCACCAATGGTGACTATGCGTGTAATTTCTGAATATTACATAACTTATCAAATTTTGATGAATAATCTACATATTTAATAATACGATAAAGAATTATTAAGTGATTTACAAAGTATTGTAATTATTGTATCTAAACAATGCTGGAATATTATATTTTAACAAAATTAGTATAATTATATGTTTTGTCAAAACTTTGACAAATATTTATCTTTAAATTGAGTAAAACTTTTGAATTATATGTCTTCATTGAATAATATTTTATATTGTGATATTTTAGTGATATTATACCTAAGGGTGTTATCTTATATCTTTGACTAAGATATTAGTATTAATATCATATTATTATTATAATTTATTTTGAATTGTATTTACATAAATATGTGGATACAGAATTGAATATTATTTTATGAATATATCCCCTTTTTATAGCCTAACATATTGCAAGACACAATAGGAGTTACATATCCTGAAAATTTAAATGATATAAAATTATTTAGGTATGATACATATTATCTAAATATTTTTATTATGATATTTTCAAAGTATCATATCTGAATTGCATTTATCTTATATTAATATTAAAATATTAATATTAACATTGTATTATTGTTATAAAATTTATATTGCATTATGTTCCTACATATACATATGGACATGATAGATATATAGGATATCACAAAATTTACTAAAACATGATATTATTAATATATATAATTTCTATATAATATAGCATAACTGTAAGATACAGATATGGGTAATACATAATGGAAATTCAAAATTAGTTAAATGACATAAAAACCATAATAAACACATTAAGATTTTATGTTTACAGAATAACACATAAGATATTAATTTCCTAACACAACACAAATGTTTAAGGTTTAGGTGGTAGAAGAACACCTAATGGCTTAAACAAGTGGCTTAGCTCTTATACCACCTTCTGTCATGACCCCCGACTCTTCCCCAGGAGCAGGAGTCGCGAGCCAGTCAGATGGTATCGGAGTTTATTAATTTGGCAGCGGAAATTTTCATCAGGACCGTAGTTAGGGAATATTTTTATTAGAGTTAAACACCATAACGTTTAAAATGAATAAATGGGATAAAACCCAAGTTTTTCTAATAATACATTTATAATAGACAAATGGGACAAAGCCCGATTTTTATTTTAAATATACATTTATAGGGAGTAACCCTGATTATTGAAAACAATTCTCCTTTTTAATTAGGTAACTTTTATGGCCACTTTTCTAAGCCTTCAGTGCTCTCCAGCTGGCTTTTATTGGCTTCATATTAAGTTACCTGAAACACGTGTTTAAAACATTTTATCAGCAAGAAATACTGGTGAGTGAATCCCAGTTTAATCAAAACAGATTTGATCATTTTACAGCATTGAGGGCGGTCGCGCAATTACATTTGTTTCCATCTACCTTAATTACCACCCACGGTACTGTCAACCCGACTTGTGGTCATGTTACTACTCACTGTGTAGTAACAAATTTTGTATACAAAACCCCAACATACCGACAATAATTGTAGAATACAAATACTCAATCACTGTTTAATATAGTATAAATTATTTGAGATCTTGTAAAACTAGTTTGCAAAAAGGAGGATTACTCACATTGCTATTTTAGGTATTTCCTTTGTGGCTTCCTGGTTATAATCTAATTAATTAAACAATGCACACGCGTTAGTATAATAACCCAATTTACATTAGTTATACCCTCCCCGAGACAGAACTCCAACGACTATGTCGGGCAGAGCCTCAACAGCCGTTACGGAGCACTAGATCAATCGGACAGCATATCTAATACGTAACCGGGGTTATGATACTTACATCGAGGCAGAGCTTCGCTAATTAGGGGGGTATAATACCCGATATTATGTCTACAATTCAGAAATTTAGAGAGGGAATCAAGTTTTGAACGAATTGAAAGTGAATGCTGATCGATCTATTTATAGGGCTGGAACAGGAGTTCCTCGCGACCCGCAAGAGAAACAACAGGGGTCGTCGCGCCCCGCCAGAGACCTAGAGGCGGCGGCGGTGTCGCTAAGTCACCCGAGATGTCGACGCGTGTCCTGCCACGTGGCGGGCTGTGCTTTTGCCGTCTGTTGCTCGGTCGCGCCCCGCGACAGATTAAGAGGGGTCTGTCGCGCCCCGCGACAGCCTCTTATTTTTGTTTTTATTTATTTTTTAATAAAATAAAGGTATTTCGGGGCCGGTTTTCGTATACAGGATGTATTTAGGAGCGTTTAGGGTTGTTCTAACTATTTTAAGGAGGGTTGTTATATCTTGGGTATAACTCCGGGACTGTTTAATAAAATATATAATGCACTCGCATTATGTATAGTAACCCAGTTCAATTTTATCAATATGTCACGAGACAGAACCCCAACGTGCTTAGTCGGGCAGAGCCTTGACATGCGTCGGTGGGTCCTAAGTCAATCGGACAGGGTATTGACTCAGTGATCAAGGGTTACAACACTTAAAACGGGGCAGGGTTTTATTATTATTATAGGTATAATACTTTAAAATTGTAGAATGAGAGGGAGAGAAAGCGACACACAGAAGAAGGGTTAGCAATTGTAAAGCTCTCATGATCTCCTATTTATACTCAAAACAAACCTTTGAGGGCAAGGCTCTCATCCACGTAAACACGAGCACAAGCACACGTACACCTTATGTAATAATGTCTCGGGGAGGGTATAACTAATGTAAATATTGGGTTATTATACTAACGCGTGTGCATTGTGTAATTAATAGATAATCACCAGGAAATCACAAAGGAAAACCCTAAGATAGCAACGTGAGTAATCTCCTTTTCGTAAACCTTTTCGCTAACTATTTTTACAAAACCTCAAATGTTTTACATTATATTAAACGGTGATTGAGTATTTGTATTCTACAATTATCGTCGGTATGTTGGGGTTTTGTATACAAAATTTGTTACTATAGTGTGAGTAGTAACGTGACCACAAGTCGGGTTGACAGTACCGTGGGTGGTAATTAAAGTAGAAAAATAAACAAATGTAATTGCGAGATCACCCTCAATGCTGTAAACGGTTTTACTTGTCTTGATTAAACTGGGATTCACTCACCAGTATTTCCCACTGACAAAATGTTTTCAAACGCGTTTCGGGTAACAAAATGTGAAAGCCAAATAGAAGCCAGCTGGACAGCACTGAAGGCTTGGAAAAGTGGCTATAAAGTTACCTAAAATAAAGAAGATGATTTATTAAATAAAATAGGGTTTACCCCTATAAAATGTTTGTAATGGAAACTTGGGAATTTCCCATGTGTTTAATATTATAAAAGTGTGGTATTTTACTCTGATAAAATATTTCCTAACTACGGTCCTGATGTAAATTCCGCTGCCAAAATTGATAAACACCGATACCACTGACACTGGCCGCGGCCGCCCATTCCCGGGTAACTAGGGACAGGGGTTGCGACAGAAGGTGGTATCAGAGCAACAGCCACTGATTCAGCCACAGAAGTGTTATGCTGACACCAAAATTTTAATTGTTATGTTAGGAAATTAACTACGAAACTACGTGTATATTTTATTATTTTGTGTTATTTGACTATTTGTAAGTTTATAGTATGAGCGACCAAGGACCTTCCGACGCTTACCGTCAGTTGTCCAGCTCACCTAGGGACGAAGGCACCTCTTCACAGCCTACCCCCTCGGGGTATTCGGCTGACATCGAAGAAAGGATTTTCGTGTTCAAAGCACAATCTGAAGAGCCATTCCCTCCTAAGAAGAGAGGATGGTTCAGCAAAGGAGCTCATGAACGTAGAAAAAGGATGAGAAAACTTCAGCAGCAGTGAGCTTTAGCAGCCGCTAATAGAGAAATGAATGCTCAATCACAGGATATGATCGATAGGAGACTATCCAATTTCCAGATATTAGCCACTACAGCTGCAGACCCAAATCTAGAACAACTCATAGTACCCCAGCCGTTACCTCTATTTCCCACACAACCTATGGAATTGGAACCAAATCCTGTAGACCAAATTCCAATGGCTGATTTTGACCCAGCTGAAATACCTAGAGTACCAGCACCCCATCCCCCAGACTATGACCCATGGTTTGATGACCATAGGAATTATGAACAACGCTACCCAATACCAGACAAACCCATGCCAAACCTAGCAGCCTACCCAAACCTGGACCCCCTGGACCCATATTTTGATAATGACCAATTGATCAGGGAAATCCTAGAGAACCCTTACCCACACGAAGAACTGATGCCCCAGTTCCCAGACCCAATACCAGCACCCGCACCACCCATGAGCACTGAGAATGTGTAAGAACTCCGAACCTTTGGTGAGGAGATTTTAGAAGGAAGTGAGAGGTTGAGACAGATATGGGAGCGACTCGTCTGGAAATATGACGAGCGTAACATGGAATTTTGGATGAACCCCTACCAGTAGTAGTAGTAATAATAATAATAATATATAAATATATGTATGTGTGTATGCTTGTAAGTTGAAAAAAAAAAGAAAATAATATATATCATAACCAACTAGAATAGACAATAGCTACGGATGCATATTAATATTGTATTTTCAATTCCAGTTGTATTTGTAATAGATATAGATGCATAATATAAAATAGAGTAAAGGTCGCAATGTTGGACGATTTTGATCAATATGCTTGTTGTGTGATTGTTTGAATTAAATATTATCTTATGATATTAATATGTGGTAAATGTTTAAAATTCAGATGGACAACGAAGTGAATCAAGAAAACCAGAATAACAATAATAATGGAAACCAAGTAGATAACAGTGCCATCCAACATATAGTGGCACAAGGGATTATAGACGCAATGCCATATATTATCAAAACGGTTAAGGAAGCGGATAATAAAAGTAATAATGGCAGTAAACGACCACCTACTGAACCAGAACATAGCGTAAACAATGGACCAATACTCCAAGTGCCCATTCCAAAAAGAAGAAGAAACATGTCTTATGGTTGTTCTTACAAAGAATTCTGGTCTTGTAAACCAATAGAATTCTCGGGCATTGAAGGGGCCATTGCAGCTTTACGCTGAATTGAAAAGACTGAGGCAGTCTTGAAAATAAGCAAGTGTGCAGAAGAGGATAAGATAATGTTTGCCTCCAATCTATTTAAGAACTCAGCATTAGAATGGTGGAACACCATCCTCCAGTCTAGGGGAAGTGACAGGGTTTACAATATGGAATGGGAAGAATTTAAGAATATGGTTTAAAGGAAATTATGTCCCCCTAATGAAAAGGAACATATAGCAAATAAGTTCTTAAACCTTAGAATGACTGGAGTAGATAGTAAGGGTTACACTACTACATTCTTTGAATATGCTAGAATAGTGCCAACCCTAGCATCACCGGAACCAGTATTAATCTCCCGTTACATCTGGGGATTAATCAGTGAAATTAGACATGTAGTCAAGGCAGCTAGACCACAAACTATAGAAGAAGCCGTAGAACTAGCTAATACCTTGACTGATGAATTAGTACGTACACAAGAAGAGAACTAGAGGAGGAACCTAGCTCAAAGGCTTACCTAAGAATTTCGTTATGGAAATTCCAACCGTGGGAAAAATGTAGGTTCTACCTCGACACCTTATTGTAAGGTCTGCAAGAAGAAGCATTCAGGAAGATGCTCCACCTACTGTAACTTCTGCAAAATACCAGTACATAAGGAAGAAGATTGTAAGAAGAAACCTAGTAATGGAGTGTGCTTCAACTGTGGAGAAAAGGGGCACATCAAGCCACACTGTCCGAAACTAGCTCCAGACATGAACAACAAGACTACTAAAAATGCTAGAGCATTTTTTCTAACAGCAAAAGAAGCCAAAATGATTCCGAACGTGATTGCCGATACGTTTTAAGTTAATGATGTTTTTGCTAAAGTATTATTTGACTCTGGTGCAAACCAAAGTTTTATTAATACTTCATTTTGCAAACTTCTCAATCAACCATTAACTAAACTCCCACAAGAATGTCTAGTGGAAACAGCAAACGGGGAATCCATTAAGATTACTGAAATCTTGCAGGGAGCAAGAATAGAGTTTTTAAATTAAAAGTTTATTGCAAACCTTTACCCAATGAATCTGGAAGGATTTGATGTTGTATTAGGAATGGATTGGTTAATAGCGAATAAAGCCAGTATTCTATGTGATCAAAAGTCAATCCAAGTAAATTCACCAAAGGGTGAAAAGATCACAATTAATGGAGATAAGCCATCTAGATTTAACAAAATTCATCTTTGTGATGAAAACAGCAAGTTATGCTAGGAAGGGATCATTAGTGTACTTGATTTCTATAATCATTCACACTAAAGGAAAAGAACTGAAAGATATTCCTGTAGTATCTCAGTTTCCAGATATATTTCCAGAAGAACTATCAGGATTACCGCCGGACAGAGAAGTTGAATTCAGAATTCAACTGCTACCAGGAACAGCACCAATTGCCAAAGCACCCTACCGTTTGGCACCCACAGAAATGCAAGAATTAAAGAAACAACTGGACGAACTATTGGAGAAAGGATTCATACAGCCAAGCTCATCGCCATGGGGAGCACCGATCTTATTTGTCAAAAAGAAAGACGGGTCAATGCAAATGTGCATTGATTACCGTGAACTAAACAAGGTCACAATTTAATATCGGTACCCATTACCGAGAATCGACGATCTGTTTGATCAACTGCAAGGAGCTCGATTTTTCTCTAAGATCGATTTATGATAAGGATATCATCAATTAAAGGTACAGGAAGAGGACATTCCTAAGATCGCTTTCAGAACAAGGTATGGCCATTATGAATTTACTGTCATGCCATTTGGTTTAACCAATGCCCCAGCTGCATTTATAGACATGATGAACCGAATATGTAAGCCATATTTGGATAAATTCATAATTGTCTTTATAGATAATATTCTCATTTACTCTAAGAGTAAAAAGGAACATGCAGCGCATCTGCATGCACTCCTAAATTTGCTGAGGAAAGAAAAAGTTTATGCCAAATTTTCAAAATGCGAGTTTTGGTTAGAAGAAGTACATTTTCTTGGACATCTAGTTAATCATGAAGGAATTCATGTGGATCCCACAAAGATTGAGGCAATTACCAAATGGAAAACCCCTGAATCACCAACTGAGGTTAGAAGTTTCCTAGGATTGGCCGGTTATTATAGAATATTTATCCGAGATTTTTCTAGAATAGCCATTCCCTTAACTAAGCTAACCTGTAAATCTGATAAGTTTGAATGGGGACCAAAACAAGAAGAAGCCAAGCAAAGATTAACCAACGCACCCATACTAGCGTTACCAGAAGGAACTGAAGACTTTATAGTCTATTGTGATGCTTCTAAGTTAGGTTATGGATGTGTGTTGATGCAACGTCAAAAGGTTATAGCCTATGCGTCCAGACAACTTAAGAATCATGAAGAAAATTATTCAACAAATGATTTAGAATTAGGAGCCATAATTTTTGCTCTGAAAATTTGGAGACATTACCTTTACGGTAGCAAGTTTACCATTTTTACCGATCATAAGAGTTTAAGGTATGTTTTCGGGAAAAAGGAGTTAAACATGAGACAAAGACGCTGGATGGAAATACTTAGTGATTACGACTGTAATATCCAGTATCATGCAGGAAAGGCAAATGTAGCAGCCGATGCTTTAAGTCGAAAGTATCACGAAAAGCCAAAAAGAGTACGTTCTCTTAAATTAAATCTACAAGTAGATTTAAATGAACAAATTAGAAAAACACAAGAATCAGTAATCAAGGATGATACTGAAAAATTAAAAGGAATGATTAAGGAATTAGAACAAGGAACGAATGGAATTTGGAGATTCCATAAGAAAAGAATGTGGATACCCAAACAAGGAAACCTACGCCACCGTATATTAGAAGAAGCCCATAAGCCTAAGTATACGATGCATCCTGGAAGTGATAAAATGTACCAAGATTTAAGAAAGAATTTTTGGTGGATATGAATGAAAAAGGATATAGCAGCTTATGTTTCTAAATGTTTAACCTGTTCACAAGTTAAAGCTGAACATTAGAAACCCTCAGGTTTATTGCAGCAGTTAGAAATGCCGGTTTGGAAATGGGAATTAATAACAATGGATTTTGTTACCAAATTACCCAAAACAAGAAAAGGTAATGACACAATCTGGGTGATTGTAGACAGACTAACTAAGTCAGTTCATTTCCTACCAATGAAGGAAACTTTCAGTATGGAACAATTAGCTAAGTTGTATGTAAATGAAATAGTTTCATTACATGGAATTCCTTTATCAATTGTTTCTGATAGAGATAGCCGTTTTACCTCTCATTTTTGGACAAGTTTCCAAAAAGCAATGGGAACCAAGCTAAATCTAAGCACAGCTTATCATCCTCAAACGGACGGACAAAGCGAAAGGACAATTCAGACGATGGAGGATATGCTTAGAGCTTGTGTAATTGATTTCGGAGGTAATTGGGACGATCACTTACCCTTAATAGAATTTTCTTACAATAACAACTATCACACCAGTATCACTGCTACACCATTCGAAGCACTTTATGGATGAAAGTGCCGAACTCCAGTCTGTTGGGCCGAAATTGGAGAAAAACAACTATCTGGACCAGAGATAGTATAAGAAACAACGGACAAGATTGTTCAAGTCAAGGAACGACTAAAAGCAGCACGCGATCGACAAAAGAGTTATGCGAACAACAGGCGCAAACCATTGGAATTTCAAGTAGGATATAAGGTATTGTTAAAAGTCTCTCCTTGGAAAGGAGTAGTAAGATTCATCAAAAGGGGAAAGCTAATACCCAGGTATGTTGGACCTTTTGAGATTATTAGAAGAATAGGACCTGTAGCCTTTCAGCTACAACTGCCAGAGGAGATGGCAGGAATACATGATGTATTTCATGTATGCAATCTCAAAAAGTGCTTAGCCGATGAATCACTAGTAGTGCCTCTTAAGTATATAGAGGTAAATGAAAAACTTAAGTTTGTAGAAAAGCCTCTACAAATTGAAGACAGGAAAGTCAAGAACCTCAAACACAAGAGATTGGTTCTAGTTAAAGTAAAATGGGACTCCAAGAGAAGACCAGAATACACATGGTAGCTTGAATCAGAAATGCAAAGGAAATATCTACACCTATTCCAGTAGACCTCGAGGACTAGTTCTAAAACAAGGTGGGGAGGATATAACAACCTTCCTAAAATTATTTCTGACACCCTAAAAATATTTAGAATACCCCTATACGTCCTAAAATACACCCTGTATACGAGAAATGGCCCAAAATACCTTTATTTTTATTAAAATTAATTGAAAATCAGATTTTTTAGTCTCTGGCGGGCTATGAAGACCTAGCCATGGTCATACGCGGGCCGTGAGGGCTTGGCTACGAGGCGAAGCCCTATGTCGCCACGTGACACAATCGTGTCAAGGCTAGTGGGGTGACCGGACCAAGCTAGGGCCTACCCGCCCTAGGTCGCGGGGCGCGTAAACCCCCTTTGAGTTCTACGCGGGGCGTGAGGGACTGCCGAAGCAGCCCTATAAATGAAGGCCATCGGCCTTTAGTCCAATTCGTTCATTTCTTCGATCTTTCTCTCAATATTTCTGCATAGCAATTATAATTTCGGGCATAATACCCACTAAAATAGCGAAGCTCTGCCTCGTTGTAAGTATTTTAACCCCCGGTTACGTATTAGATACGCTGCCCGATTGATCTAGTGCTCCGTAACGGCTGTTGAGGCTCTGCCCGACGTAGTCGTTGGAGTTCTGTCTCACGGAGGGTATAACTAATGTAAATATTGGGTTATTATACTAACGCGTGTGCATTGTGTAATTAATAGATAATCACCAGGAAATCACAAAGGAAAATGTCACACCCCGACCGCGTAAAACAACAAATCGCGGCGGAATCATCGGGGAGTGTTGTAACAGAATCATTGTTTCAAAACACACGGAAATTTGAAGTTTCGTTTTATTAAACATTAAATATTTACATCGTCTTGAAATCTAAATAAACAAGTTAAACATAGTCTATCATTGTTATTAAGTCACTAAGGCCTCGTCCAGTCCTATGTGAGCATGCATCCTAGCAATCAACATCATTCAACGACACCTGAAACATATGTGAAAACAAAGTCAGCAAAGAAATGCTGGCGAGCACATAGGTTTATAAGAGTGCCGGATTCATGGCTAGTTTACATGTTGCAATACTTAATTAAAAACCTTGTTTTGAAAAGTATAGTATTGCGACATAATTAACCAACTCAAATCAAGTTGGTTATAATTTATAAAATCTCGTAGCCATGATTCTTAACCCAAAACATTTATTTAATTAAATCAAATTGTAAAACATCTTGTAAAAACTCGTTAATAAATCTCGTATGGTTTATATTATTCAGAAAACATCATTATGTGACCGTTTCAGAATCGTTTACCCAAGTGAACTAAATAACGCCACGGTATGTAATATGATGAAAACACTTATATATAAGAAGTACCAGCGGCGTATCTACCATGTTTTCATCACATTACACCCGTCCCGTTATCTAAACACTTAACCAAAAACCAATCGTTTACCCAAATCGTTTAACTTGTTAAAAATCGCTTCAGTCGTTTAAATCATTCTCGTTTTAAATTGTGAAAACTACTTTTGGTCGTCTCGCTAATAACATCCAAACCTTCGTGACTCGACTATCTTGAAACTCGCATTAATAAACCACCAAAGGGTAAATTAACAATCATAGATTAAGTTGTTACCCACCTAACCCACACATAACCATGGGTGCAGTCTGATATCGGGATTTGTTAGATCCTATGGTACGATAACCTAATACTGGTCGGTTCGGCCAAAACTAATGAATGTTATTCGTTATGTAATTACAACCAACAAGTTTATCCACATTATCGAAATCGTTATTAATTTAATATAAACCATTTTAATCATTTTCGAAACCATCGTTAAAAACATCGAAATCATTTAACACATATGAATCATGTCACACCCCCAAAAATCCACACGCGGAGTATCACGCTTGGAGGCGTGACATGACCAGGATCAAGCCACCAATCATATTGAACAATAAAGTAAAGTAATCAAAAGTTCAACCACACAATATAATTGGTGTCCAAAAACAATTTAATAAGTCTAAGTTATCAGCGGAAGCAAATAGTTCAAAACCCAAATCATAAATTCAGAGTATTTAAGTTTATCATGAACACTCAATGTCCATGCTCCACAACGACTCTTCCCCATGCAAGCTCCTGCTAAACCTAGTGACCTGCAAAGCATGTAGTAACGAGTCAACAACAAAGTTGAGCGAGTTCACAGTTGGGTGTTTGTTTAAGTTATTCCAAAAATATAGTTTCCTTTAACTGGCACCCTTGCCGTGGGGGATACCCCATAATTGAAAGACGTGATTTGTTTATCCCATTTACTCTGGCAATCCAGCCGTGGGGGCTACCCCATGTTTATACTACTAGACTCGTTACCATATCGACCACTGACTTTAGTCATGTTTATGTGCCCTTAGCGTCAATGTCTATCATCATTGACGTGCCCAGATCCATTAGTTCACGCCCGTCCTCTGCGGCACGGTGTGAGGCTTGTCAGACCTTAATAGCACTATCTAACTAATGACCCGCTCGCCATTGGCTCGGCGATTAAGTCGATATAAAAGGAGGGACTTCGTGATAGAGTTTTGGTCTAGTGAAATTTAAACTGTCCAAGAGGACGAGGAATTACATTCCTTAACCCGTACTGTCCTACCCAAGAAGGACGAGGAGTCCATATTCCTTAACCCATTCCCAACCCCTGGGAATCCCAAGCCTTGTAGAAAGTGTGAACTCACCTTAGGTTAGCTCGGCAGACAAACGAAAGGTCAATCAAGCTGCTAGTGGTCAACCACGTCCTAACATGGTTACCATATAAGTCAGGTCTAGGTTCAAGTATTGCACGTAAGTTTACACATAAACTAACAGGTTTCAACACGTAATGATCATGGCAACACATAAACAGTCAAGTACATAACATATCCGGACTTGTGCGAGTCAAAAGATTGGGCTCGCACAAGTCTAACAGCCTTGTGCGACTCACCCGTTGAAGCCCAAGATACCCGGCCCAAAATCATAAGCAGTCCAACATGTATACGGCCCAACAAATAAACATGAGTCTTATGCGGTCCGGATGGTCTTGTGCGAGTGACCAGTCCTTGTGCGATCCGGACAACTTGTGCGGTTGTGTTTTGGGCTAATCGGCCCAACAGCATAAGTGAAGTCCAACTGTTGTGTGTGGCCCAAGCATTGTACGATCGGCACTGTCTTGTGCGATCCACAAGGTCTTGTGCGATCATGCATATATTGATTGTACACGGTGCTTAAAGTGGTTGTACCAAATCTTGTGCGACTAGCCCTTGTGCGATTCAAGGGCTTGTGCGATCAGAACTTGTGTGTTCCGATCTTGTGTGATTTGGTCTTGTGCGATCAGTTAAGTGATTCTCCTAAAATCATGCAACCAGTTACAACAATTTGAACAGTTTCTTGTTTTACAATTAATCGATCAAATCAACATTAAATCGGTCAACAGTTTCCAAACCTTGTGCCAATTGATCAAACCAAAGGATTTACCAATTAACTTGTATGAACCCTATAACATCATCTCATCGAATCAAATAGTATGATTAACATCAAGACCCGTAATCCATGTCAAGACCTATGAATCAATTGAACATCTAAACCCATCACAGCCGATTTCATCTCCTCGGTTCTAACTCAACATCAACATTACATAATTACCAACCCTAAATTAATCAAGTCATGCAACACATATGAACCGATTACATGAACACCAAACCTCATCCTTCATAACTAATCATGTATCATTCATAAATCATTGTATAGAATTATATAAATCATAACATCATTCAACATGCAATCAACAATAAAAACACTAACCGGTTAGAAGGTAGAATGAAGAGGAATCCGAACTAGAAAGCTTCGAGGAAGAGAGGATCGTTACTGCCGTCGAGTTGGAGAGAGAGGAAGGAGAGAATTAGGGTTTGTGTGTTATCAGATTTGCAACAAATGAGGAGTATACACTCCTCTCATGAGTTATGCGACACAAGGGAGTGGGCCGAACCCTCCCAATGGGCTGCCCATTCGGTTCAATCACAAAAGGGGTGTGGGCGGAGAGTGTTAAGGAACCACAGCCCAAAGGCTTCTGCGTTCGGGTTGCTGTTGTGCGATCGGTTTATTTCGTGTGATCCTAATACATACATACAAGCACAACACATATTCACATAACATTTCATTAATCATCGAAGTTCACATAATCACATAAGGTCCATCTACGTTACATTAAACACATAGATAGGTTCTGAAATACGAGTTGTCACATTATCCCCAAGTTGAAAGAAATTTCGTCCCGAAATTTAGCACGTACTCACTGAGGAAGCTAGTTAAGTTGCATGGTTTCCTGGTTTTCCTGGGGTGTCACATCCTTCCCCCGTTGATTTGGAATTTCGTCCCGAAATTCCGTAGTAGCTTCAGCCTCAGTAGTGGTTGTACTGTTCTCGAACAATTGGGGATACTTTTGTTTCATTTGATCTTCCCGTTCCCAGGTGAACTCTGGGCCACGACGGGAGTTCCAACGAACTCGAACAAGAGGTATTCTGGTGCGCTTGAGGACCTTAACGTCCCGGTCCGTGATTTCAATTGGTTCCTCGACGAATCGCAACTGGTCGTCGATAGTGAGCTCCTTCAAAGGAACTATGAGGGTCTCATCTGACAGACACTTCTTCAGATTCGACACGTGAAATACGTTGTGAACTTCACTGTGTTCTGCTGGTAGGTTTAGTTTGTAGGCCACTTTGCCTATTTTCTCTATGATTTCGAAAGGTCCAACGTATCGTGGGTTAAGTTTGCCTTGTTTGCCAAAACGAACAACACCCTTCCAAGGTGAGACTTTGAGTAGCACTCGATCCCCAATCTGGAACTCGAGTGGTTTCCTGCGCTTATTAGCGTAGCTTTTCTGACAGTCACGAGCTGCCGCCATTCGTTGTCGTATCTGAGCAATTCTTTCCGTTGCGTCTACTACCAATTCTGGACCCGTGATCTGACTATCACCCACCTCTGCCCAACAAAGAGGTGATCAGCATTTACGCCCATACAATGCCTCAAATGGAGCGGCCTGTATACTGGTGTGGTAACTGTTATTATACGAGAACTCCACTAACGGGAGATGCTTTTCCCAGCCATTGCCAAAATCGATTACACATGCTCGAATCATGTCTTCTAAAGTTTGGATGGTGCGTTCAGACTGCCCATCCGTTTGCGGGTGATAAGTTGTGTTCATGTCTAATCGAGAGCCAAAAGATTTGTGCATCGCTTGCCACAGTTCTGAAGTAAAACGCGCATCACGATCAGAAATAATGGAGGTTGGCACCCCGTGCCTCGAAACCACTTCCTTTAAATAAATGTCTGCTAGAGTAGAGAACTTGTCTGTTTCTTTGATGGCCAAAAAGTGTGCAGACTTTGTGAGTCGATCCACGATCACCCAAATGGTATCATTTCCACGTTGAGATCTAGGTAGGCCAGTAACGAAATCCATGGAAATTTGCTCCCATTTCCATTGTGGTATTTCTGGTTGTTGGAGTAGGCCCGATGGTTTCTGATATTCAGTCTTGACTCTCGCATAAGTCAAACACTTGCTAACGTAAGTTGCTATGTGAGTTGTCATGCTAGGCCACCAATACGTAGTTCTGAGATCGTGGTACATCTTATCCGAACCAGGATGTACCAAGTAACGAGACTTATGTGCTTCATCCATTACAAGTTCTCGTAAGTTTCCATAAAGTGGGACCCAGATGCGTCCTGTTACGTAATCAGCACCGTCTTCCTTTTGTTCTAACCGCTGTCTTGAGCCGCGTAGGGCTTCAGCCCTGACGTTTTCTGGTTTCAATGCTTCTACCTGAGCATCTCGTATCTGTGCAGGAAGACTAGACTGGATGGTAAGTTGTAATGCTCGCACACGCCTAGGTGTAGTATCCTTTCGACTGAGGGCGTCGGCCACGACATTGGCTTTGCCTGGATCGTAATCATTCAATAGCTCGACCCATCGACGTTGTCGCATGTT
Source organism: Helianthus tuberosus (assembly GCA_030545235.1). NCBI lineage: Eukaryota > Viridiplantae > Streptophyta > Magnoliopsida > Asterales > Asteraceae > Helianthus > Helianthus tuberosus. The sequence goes on along the minus strand of CM060412.1, from coordinate 129,066,721 downwards.
CAATTCATTTTGCTTGAAGATATGCTTGAGACTCCTGTGATCGGTGTAGATGGTCACTTGGTACCGTACAGGTAATGTCTCCATATCTTAAGAGCAAAAACCACTGCTCCCAATTCCAAGTCATGCGTAGTGTAGTTCCTTTCGTGAACTTTAAGTTGACGTGACGCATAAGCAATGACCTTGTCACGTTGCAACAACACACATCCAAGTCCTTGGATGGATGCGTTGCAATAAACCACAAAATCGTCTGTGCCTTCCGGCAATGAGAGGATAGGTGTGCTACAAAGTCTATCCTTTAAGTGCTGAAACGCGGACTCTTGTGCATCTCCCCAATGATTGGTGACACCCTTCTGAGTCAGCGAAGTGAGAGGTTGCGCAATCTTGGAGAAATCCTTGATAAACCTTCTGCAGTACCCTGCCAAACCTAAGAATTGGCGAATTTCTGTTGGTGTACGGGGTGCAGGCCAGTTCTTGATCGAGTCTACCTTGGATGGATCAACGTGAATCCCGTCCTTGTTTACCACGTGGCCTAGGAAGTGGACTTCGCGAAGCCAGAAGTCACATTTCGAAAACTTAGCATAAAGTTGTTCTGTTCGAAGGAGTTCCAAAATAAGTCGTAGGTGCTGCTCATGTTCCTCCTGACTCTTCGAATAGATCAGGACGTCGTCGATGAATACAATAACAAACTTATCCAGGTAAGGTTTGCACACCTAGTTCATAAGATCCACGAAGACCGCAGGTGCGTTGGTCAACCCGAATGGCATGACCAAAAACTCATAGTGCCCATAACGAGTTCTAAATGCTGTTTTGGAGACGTCCTCCTCTCGGACTCTTAGCTAATGATATCCCGATCTTAGATCAATCTTCGAGTAGTAGCTCGACCCTTGCAGCTGGTCGAACAGGTCATCAATTCGTGGAAGAGGATAACGATTCTTCACCGTCACCTTGTTGAGTTCGTGGTAGTCAATACACATTCTGAAGGTACCATCTTTCTTCTTCACAAATAATACTGGAGCTCCCCAGGGCGAAGAACTAGGACGAATGAAACCGTTGTCCAAGAGTTCTTGTAGCTGCGCAGATAGTTCTTCTAATTCAGATGGAGCTAGACGATAAGGTGCTCGAGCTATGGGCGCTGCTCCAGGTGCTAGCTCGATTTGAAACTCGACTTGACGATGAGGTGGAAGACCAGGTAATTCCTCAGGGAATACCTCAGGAAAGTCACGTACAATCGGAAAATCTTCTATCTTCTTCTCCTTCGTCGAGGTATCAGTAACGAGAGCCAAAATGGCAGTGTGACCCTTTCGTAAACACTTCTGGGCCTTAAGGAAAGAGATGATGCTCACAACAGCACCACTCTTGTCGCCACGAATCATGAGAGGTTCATCACTTGAACGGGGAATACGGACAATCTTCTCGTTGCAAAGAATCTCTGCTTGATGTTGGGATAACCAATCCATCCCAATGACAACGTCGAAACTACCCAGAACGATAGGAATGAGGTCGATAGAGAAGGTATGACCAGCAAGAACAAGATTACAACCCTTGACTACGTGTGTGACCTCTAAACTTTTACCATTAGCTAACTCTACAGTGTGCTTGGTGTTCAAAAGTGTTGGGGTACGCTTAAGCATTTGACTAACTTTTAAAGACACGTAGCTAGTATCGGCACCCGAATCAAATAAAACAGTAACATAGAAGTCGTCCAGTAGGAACTTACCCGTCACAACATTGGGATCATTCCTTGCTTCACCCTGGCCAATCACGAATACACAACCCCTGGCACCATTGCCGTTGTTACCCCCGTTGTTTCCATTCCCCTGGTTATTATTATTGTTGTTGTTGTTCTGGTTCTGGTTCAGTTGGGGACAATCTCTCTTGAAGTGGCCTTCAGCTCCATACTGAAAGCACCCTTTGTTGATGCCTTGCTGCTGCTGCTGCTGGCGTTGATTTTGTGGGGCTTGTTGTTGCTGACGATTCTGATTCGCGGGGCGTAAACTTCTACAATCCTTTACGGCGTGGCCTGGCTTGTTGCACCGATGACAGTTACTCCTGGTACATGGCCCGCTGTGGTGTAGATTACAGCGATTGCATTTGGGGTGAATTCCCCTGTACCCACCTTGACTTTGGCTACCAGTTGATTGCTGACTAGGGCTCTTGTAGTCGTCAGTCCTTCTCTGCTGAGACTGGGACTGAACAGAAGTTGGACCTTTGCTTGAAGTTCCATCCCATTTATGCTTGTTGTCGCTGAGAGTATCAGATGTAGTAGCGCTAATACGCTTTGGTAACCTGTTCTGCTCCACCGCCTGATCCGTGAGACGATGAGCCAACTTGATGATCTGCTGAATGGTGCCAAGATTTGCTGAGGTCACGTGACTTTGAATCTCTGGCACTAAACCCTTGAGATACAGTTCGATACGTTTGATGGGAGGGTCTACCATAGGAGGACACAGGATAGCCAATTCGTTCGATCTTTTCGTGTACGCTTCAATTTCTGACCCCGTCATCTTCAAGTTGAAAAACTCTACCTCCAGCTTGTGAATGTCGTCACGACTACAGTATTCTTCCTTGATCAATTACTTGAAATCGTTCCATGGGGTGGCGTTAGCAGCAACTAACCCCAGCATTTGGACTTGAGCGTTCCACCACGTGAGCGCTATACCCTCAAAAGTACCAGTAGCATATTTCACCATGCGAGCCTCAGGGCATTCACACATCTCGAAGATAGATTCGAGCTTCTCAAACCAGTGGAGGAGACCTACAGCTTCTTCGGTACCACTGAAGGTACTAGGTCGACAGTCCATAAAGGTCTTGAAAGTGCACACAGGAGGTTGTGCAGGTTGACTTGCCATGAGAGTAAGAAAGGACAAATTTTAACACAAAGGTTGGTTCACGAGAGTAGGACCTAGAGATCCTAGAGTGAGTTGAAATGGCAGGGTATACCTCCTGCCTGAGTGGCTGAAAGTACCGCAGCAACTTGTTCATTGATCAAAGCCGTCAGCTGGGCTTGAGTTAAGTTCAGGCGTCCACTCATGATCTTCACATCGAAGAAAGCACAAGTAAGAAAAGTGTCGCGCATGTGTGTAAATGTGGAGTGACAGAATAGAGTAAACACACAGAGTTCAAGCAACAGTTGTTATACTAACTAAGCATACCATAAGCAATGTACTAGGTGACTAGCAAGTAGGCAATATAAACATAAATCATATCACCCATAGTGTTGAGCCTTGCACGTGGAGTGAAGCGTCGTTGTGGATCGTTGAGCACTGTTCAGGTTATAGTCTGGTTTTATCCAAAAGTTTTCCCCTTTTAAAACCAAATTCACTATAACCAATGGCTCTGATACCAATCTGTTACACCCCCAAAAATCCACACGCGGAGTATCACCGCTTGGAGGCGTGACATGACCAGGATCAAGCCACCAATCATATTGAACAATAAAGTAAAGTAATCAAAAGTTCAACCACACAATATAATTGGTGTCCAAAAACAATTTAATAAGTCTAAGTTATCAGCGGAAGCAAATAGTTCAAAACCCAAATCATAAATTCAGAGTATTTAAGTTTATCATGAACACTCAATGTCCATGCTCCACAACGACTCTTCCCCATGCAAGCTCCTGCTAAACCTAGTGACCTGCAAAGCATGTAGTAACGAGTCAACAACAAAGTTGAGCGAGTTCACAGTTGGGTGTTTGTTTAAGTTATTCCAAAAATATAGTTTCCTTTAACTGGCACCCTTGCCGTGGGGGATACCCCATAATTGAAAGACGTGATTTGTTTATCCCATTTACTCTGGCAATCCAGCCGTGGGGGCTACCCCATGTTTATACTACTAGACTCGTTACCATATCGACCACTGACTTTAGTCATGTTTATGTGCCCTTAGCGTCAATGTCTATCATCATTGACGTGCCCAGATCCATTAGTTCACGCCCGTCCTCTGCGGCACGGTGTGAGGCTTGTCAGACCTAAATAGCGCTATCTAACTAATGACCCGCTCGCCATTGGCCCGGCGATTAAGTCGATATAAAAGGAGGGACTTCGTGATAGAGTTTTGGTCTAGTGAAATTTAAACTGTCCAAGAGGACGAGGATTTACATTCCTTAACCCGTACTGTCCTACCCAAGAAGGACGAGGAATCCATATTCCTTAACCCATTCCCAACCCCTGGGAATCCCATGCCTTGTAGAAAGTGTGAACTCACCTTAGGTTAGCTCGGCAGACAAACGAAAGGTCAACCAAGCGGCTAGGGGTCAACCACGTCCTAACATGGTTACCATATAAGTCAGGTCTAGGTTCAAGTATTGCACGTAAGTTTACACATAAACTAACAGGTTTCAACACGTAATGATCATGGCAACACATAAACAGTTAAGTACATAACATATCCGGACTTGTGCGAGTCAAAAGATTGGGCTCGCACAAGTCTAACAGCCTTGTGCGACTCACCCGTTGAAGCCCAAGATACCCGGCCCAAAATCATAAGCAGTCCAACATGTATACGGCCCAACAAATAAACATGAGTCTTGTGCGGTCCGGATGGTCTTGTGCGACTGACCAGTCCTTGTGCGATCCGGACAACTTGTGCGGTTGTGTTTTGGGCTAATCGGCCCAACAGCATAAGTGAAGTCCAACTGTTATGTGTGGCCCAAGCCTTGTGCGATCGGCACTGTCTTGTTCGATCCACAAGGTCTTGTGCGATCATGCATATATTGATTGTACACGGTGCTTAAAGTGGTTGTACCAAATCTTGTGCGACTAGCCCTTGTGCGATTCAAGGGCTTGTGCGATCAGAACTTGCGTGTTCCGATCTTGCGTGATTTGGTCTTGTGCGATCAGTTAAGTGATTCTCCTAAAATCATGCAATCAGTTACAACAATTTGAACAGTTTCTTGTTTTACAATTATTCGATCAAATCAACATTAAATCGGTCAACAGTTTCCAAACCTTGTGCCAATCGATCAAACCAAAAGATTTACCAATTAACTTGTATGAACCCTAACAATCGTGTAACAACTCAACATCATCTCATCGAATCAAATAGTATGATTAACATCAAGATCCGTAATCCATGTCAAGACCTATGAATCAATGGAACATCTGAACCCATCACAGCCGATTTCATCTCCTCGGTTCTGACTCAACATCAACATTACATAATTACCAACCCTAAATTAATCAAGTCATGCAACACATATGAACCGATTACATAAACACCAAACCTCATCCTTCATAACTAATCATGTATCATTCATAAATCATTGTATAGAATCATATAAATCATAACATCATTCAACATGCAATCAACAATAAAAACACTAACCGGTTAGAAGGTAGAATGAAGAGGAATCCGAACTAGAAAGCTTCGAGGAAGAGAGGATCGTTACTGTCGTCGAGTTGGAGAGAGAGGAAGGAGAGAATTAGGGTTTGTGTGTTATGAGATTTGCAACAAATGAGGAGTATACACTCCTCTCATGAGTTATGCGACACAAGGGAGTGGGCCGAACCCTCCTAATGGGCTGCCCATTCGGTTCAATCACAAAAGGGGTGTGGGCCGAGAGTGTTAAGGAACCACAGCCCAAAGGCTTGTGCGTTCGGGTTGCTGTTGTGCGATCGGTTTATTTCGTGTGATCCTAATACATACATACAAGCACAACACATATTCACATAACATTTCATTAATCATCGAAGTTCACATAATCACATAAGGTCCATATACGTTACATTAAACACATAGATATGTTCTGAAATACGAGTTGTCACATTATCCCCAAGTTGAAAAAATTTCGTCCCGAAATTTAGCACGTACTCACTGAGGAAGCTAGTTAAGTTGCATGGTTTCCTGGTTTTCCTGGGGTGTCACATCCTTCCCCCGTTGGTTTGGAATTTTGTCCCGAAATTCCGTAGTAGCTTCAGCCTCAGTAGTGGTTGTACTGTTCTCGAACAATTGGGGATACTTTTGTTTCATTTGATCTTCTCGTTCCCAGGTGAACTCTGGGCCACGACGGGAGTTCCAACGAACTCGAACAAGAGGTATTCTGGTGCGCTTGAGGACCTTAACGTCCCAGTCCGTGATTTCAACTGGGTCCTCGACGAATCGTAACTGATCGACGAATCGCAACTGTTGTACGATCGGTTTATTTCGTGTGATCCTAATACATACATACAAGCACAACACATATTCACATAACATTTCATTAATCATCGAAGTTCACATAATCACATAAGGCCCATATACGTTACATTAAACACATAGATAGGTTCTGAAATGCGAGTTGTCACAAATCATCCCAAAACAATCGAAAACAGTAAAATAGGGGAACTATGTACTCACTTGAGAATGCTTAGAAGTCTTGAATAACAACCAAGCAAAGCTAGAGGGATCACGGAAATCAATCGGCACCTAATATAAGTAACTATGTAAATAAACCGGACCTAAATTGGAAGATCAGATAGGATGAGGTTTTGTAAACCAAATGAGTATTGGAACTCATATGACATGGTTTAACAAAGCCTACATACTAAATCGAAACCTAACCTCAGTGCTTACGACCCATTACGACTCGTTTAGGTAGCTTACGCTACTTTAACGCGTCGTTCGCGTAAAACGCGTTCGGACCGTCTAACTAGTCCCATGACAAGTATTATATGCCTAAACATGTTGCATAATTAATTAAGTGACAAAAGTTTATGTTACATATGCATAAAATTCAATTATGCATGAAAAGGGCATTTTGGTCATTTACCTAATGCATATAAACTACCTATCATACAACTACTTAAACGAAGTGACCATAAGGTATAACCTCGGAAGGTTATTCCCTATGCGAATATGGTCACATGATATGTTTGGTCAGATCCTAATGATCTACCAAACGTGTCTAGTGCGGAAGTCTAAGCGGTTGTTTAGACCGCTTATCTTACGACCCTATACAAGCACTAATTTAAAAGTGACCAGTTAAACATGTTAAAACATGTTTAACAAGGTTTGAAAACAAGTTTGATATCAAAACAAACGGTTTTGATACCCAAGAAGTTTGGTTGCAAAATACGCATGAACGCGCATTTTGACCGAAACTATGACTCGTCACTACACCTAATCAACGTGGTAATCAGTAGGTATAGTCACTAGGGACTATAACCATCGTGATTACGCTCACGTTGCAAAGTTCGAACGAACTTTGTGTTGACCAAAGACTGGTCAAAGCAGAAAGTTAAACAGTGTTTGACTTTCGTGCTAAAAACGCATAAAAGCACGAAAGAATACTTACAAACGGTCCACGCTAGGAAGATATGATCTATAAATTCTCAGGTATGAAGCATTTGAGCTTCAACTTAGAGAATTATTCAGATCATGAGTGAATTGAAATGAAGTGGGGTGGGGTTTATATAGATTTCGTAGAACCGTTAGGATCGTTTCTTGAAATCCGAGCTTCAATCTTGGCCCTCCATGTGTGCCCATTGTTTTAACATACTAGGGGCATCCAAAACCAGTCCATAGATTCAAAGAAACCATGTACAAAACAAAGGAGCAGCTGGGTTTTGCTAAAAATGGTTTCTGCTAAACAGGATGGGGCTTACGGACCGTAAAGGACCTCATACGGTCCGTATAGGCATGTGTTGCTGGCAACAAGTTTGCTAAATTGGCAGAACAGGCCCCTAAGACTCCAAACTTGATTTTTGATGCGTTTTGGCACGTTTAAACCCCGTTAACCTCATTTCAAGGCTCTAAAATGAAGTTAAAGTATAGGGAACTTAAAATATGCTCAAAAACATCTCGTATGTCGGTTCGTTTAGTCGTACGGTTGCGTTGTTCGGTTAATTACGACGGAAGTCGTAACGGACGCAAAAACGATCCAAATTGCGCGACGAATGAAATTTTATCATGCCAATCACTAAAATAAAATATTTTAATGATTACATAAATTTTTGGATGTCTGGATATATTCAGAATGTAAGATATGCGCGAAAATGCAAACTTATGCACTTTTTGACGCTTTTAGTCCCTATTGATCAATAAAGTTTATTTTTGCGCACCAAACACCTCAAAAAGCCTATTTCTAACCTATGTATAGGATATTTAGGGCATTTTTAACTTATGATCATATTCCGGAATGTTCGTTATAGTACGAATCGGCATACTTTCGCAGTTTGTCGAAATTAGTCCCTGTAAGCCAATAAACTTGATTTCGACACACCAAACCCTCCAAAACTTATTTCTAAGTTATGTAAAGGTTATTTAAGGTATGTTAAGCCTATTTTACTATCCCGGAGTGTTTTTCGTGTTAAACTGATTATGTTTACGCATCAGTTCGCGTATAACTTTCCAGAAAGCGATTTAGAGCTCGAAATCGAACAAGAATTGATATGTGCAAATGATACACATATTTATACAAATCCCAAGTATGAAATACAATATTTCATTGATTTGGTATTTGTTTGATGGCCGTGGAGGCACAGATGTCACAGCCTCCCCTACTTTAGGAAATTTCGTCCCGAAATTTATTTAGAAGAAACTTGTGGGAGCTCGAAACATGAAGTCGAAAAGATAAAACAATATTGGTTAGGGTTCTGAACTTCTAGTAACTTTAAATAACATCATGCTTGCAATGTAAGAGGGACACTTATATACAAGTATATGAAGCGCCATTGGTGCGTCCACCGTACCTCCATTACATTGTTCACGTTTCATTATTGTTGCCACTATAGGTTCTTACACACGATAAATCTTACTGGGGTTCCTGTGCACTGAATTTCATAATTATGTATGCGTCCATAATTACGTAATTCCTTGCATAGTCCGCATAGCGTATTTTTAAAATGTGTAGGGGAAAACCAAATGAATAAACCTGTGATGAGTGTGACTAGACCATCCTAGGGTCCTTTAATTAAATCAATAAATGATTTCTTTAAATAGACCACTAAGGAGTCTTTTCAGTTATATCATCACATGCCATTCTTAACCAGATTCTGAATCAATCTTTTATCTAGACCACTCAAGGGGTCTTTTTTGAATTATGGAATAGTACTTTTATAATCCAAGGGTCTTAACTATTACGTAGAAGCCCATTAAGGATTTAAGGTAGTACCTTTGGATATCCTACTATGAATCCCTCATACGAAATATGGAAGATTCTGCGAGGATTTGGATAACGAAAATTCAGATCACACAAAAACATAAAATGAGAACACATAAACACATAATCATATAATCGCATAATTGTTTAATTGAGCTTTAATTTTTTTATCTTTGGACACGGGTATTTAAAGCACATCAGGAAACCAATCCGTGGATTTCATTTGGCACTTTAAATATATCAAGAATCTAACTATGAAGATAGGAAGATCTTAATAGGAATTCGGCTTTGTCCTTATTGGATCGCAATGTACATATTAAAACGTACAAAGAATCCAATCAAGGGCTCCGATTTGAGCGATAATCATCCTCAAGGATCTAATTGTGAAGATAAGAAGATCCTATATGGATTTTGGAATTCGAAGAGCGGGAGGCGCTTTGAAACCTTGCACTAGACGTGCTTAAGTCGATACACGAGGTAGGATCCTCATGAAGTTGAGGTGCTAGATATGCCAAGGCGACATATGAAGCAGAATTTGAAGGTTGTGTAATACGAGCAGAATGCGTTTTCGAAAACTATGCATGGGGTTCTTTTCATAAATACGTTTAATGTTTTTGAAATCTTACATAATACTTTTGAAATCATAAAGTAGGCGTATTAGGTAAGTATATTTATAAAATGTTTTAAAATCATGCGAGATAAATTTTGAAATTATGCATAAGGATTTTGAAAATATGGATAAAGCCTTTGAAATCATGCATTTGATACATTAAGTAAATATACTGTGTTAAAAATCGTTTTCAAACTATATGAAATATTTTGAAATCATGAGGGTTGTTTTGAAAACCTATACTATGTATGTTGTTATGAAAAATCAGAATGAAATGATATGAGATTGAAGAAAGGTATCCTTAGTTATCTAACCAAGGAATTAAAGTGATTACTCAAATTGTCACTTATTTTCTGTACTTCGTTTCTTAAAATGAAACGAGCACTTAGAATTTTCGAGGAAATGATGAGCGATCATATGAACGAGAGAATTACAAATATAGTTCTTTGGTGTAGGTATCGTAGGGGTATGCCATACACACATGCAACTACATTTGTACATCAGAATTGCAAACAAAGATTTATTTATAAACAAAATCGATTGTTTTAGAGTTCAAAGAAAAACACTAGAAACATGAACATAAGATTCAGATTATTCAAAGCAGCAGCTTCTTCTAATTGGCCAAATGCTCATCTGTGGGTCAGATTTGCATTGACAATCGTTGGGTATTTGTCCTTGACATAACCCGCCTCGCCATAGGTGTAGCAAGTACCAGGAGGTAAATGAGCTCGTGCTGGATCTGCTTGTACAGCAGTAGGATCTGCAACAGTTTTGCTTTGGATAGCAAAACGGCACACATTAAGCAGATGTCCCCATCGTCCACAGTTGAGACATTTTCGATATTTGACACTGGCATAGTGGTGGAGGTTACACTGATTGCACAAAGGAGTAGTTCCCAAGTACGGCTTCTTGGCTGGTGGTGCTGCCACCTGGCTAGGTTCTGCTTGATTTGGTGTAACAACTACGGGATCCTTTGGAGCTTACGCTTCTTTGACTTTTTTGAAGGCTCGGCTTCTGCTTCTTTCGATGCTTCTTGGGTGGCTTCATTATTGAGACGAGACTTGGCGACAGCCAAATCAACAGTCTTCAGGATCACTTTGCCTATTAGCTGGGCAAATTTGGCAGTTTGCTCGGACATTTAAGTGTCGCTGCGATGAAGAGACATTCTGGAGGAAACAAGTGAAATGTTATCGGATAATCAAAACAGAACGACAACACATAGAAATTGCGATCATTTGTTTGTTACCTAAGGCAAACAAATGAGACGGTGACTAATCAAAGTAAACGGGTCATATTAATGTATCACTGAAGACATGCTCGCCTATATGTGAACACTCACCCCAAGAGTTCCCAGGTAAGAGTGACTGGTCCGATACTGCAGATTTGTACGAACACTCTAGCTTTACACATAAAATTCAGGGTACAGGCATTCACCCTTCCAGTTTGAACGTGTTCACATTATAAGACCCAAACTTTGATGAGATTTTGAAAACTTAGAGGGTTCAAAACCTAGTAATCAATCATCCTAGAACAGATGATTGGTTTTCAAAGCGGATTTGAAATTTGTGTTCTTGTTGTGGTTGTCACCTAAGGATAAGTGACGGTATTGTTTTAAGATCTAAAAACAAGAATCTTGTGTTAGGGTCCTAGGAAGGTTATAGACTAGGTCAAAGCATTACTAATAACCTAATTCCCTATAACCATGAGCTCTGATACCAACTTTTTTGTCACACCCCGACCGCGTAAAACAACAAATCACGGCGGAATCGTCGGGGAGTGTTGTAACAAAATCATTGTTTCAAAACACACGGAAATTTGAAGTTTCGTTTTATTAAACATTAAATATTTACATCGTCTTGAAATATAAATAAACAAGTTAAACATAGTCTATCATTGTTATTAAGTCACTAAGGCCTCGTCCAGTCCTATGTGAGCATGCATCCTAGCAATCAACATCATTCAACAACACCTGAAACATATGTGAAAACAAAGTCAGCAAAGAAATGCTGGCGAGCACATAGGTTTATAAGAGTGTCGGATTCATGGCTAGTTTACATGTTGCAATACTTAATTAAAAACCTTGTTTTGAAAAGTATAGTATTGCGACACAATTAACCAACTCAAATCAAGTTGGTTATAATTTATAAAATCTCATAGCCATGATTCTTAACCCAAAACATTTATTTAATTAAATCAAATTGTAAAACATCTCGTAAAAACTCGTTAATAAATCTCGTATGGTTTATATTATTCAGAAAACATCATTGTGTGACATCGTTTCAGAATCGTTTACCCAAGTGAACTAAATAACGCCACGGTATGTAATATGATGAAAACACTTATATATAAGAAGTACCAGTGGCGTATCTACCATGTTTTCATCACATTACACCCGTCCTGTTATCTAAACACTTAACCAAAAACCAATCGTTTACCCAAATCGTTTAACTCGTTAAAAATCGCTTCAGTCGTTTAAATCATTCTCGTTTTAAATTGTGAAAACTACTGTTGGTCGTCTCGCTAATAACATCCAAACCTTCGTGACTCGCCTATCTTGAAACTCGCATTAATAAACCACCAAAGGGTAAATTAACAATCACAGATTCAGTCGTTACCCACCTAACCCACACATAACCATGGATGCAGTCTGATAACGGGATTTGTCAGATCCTATTGTACCATAACCTAATACTGGTCGGTTCGGCCAAAACTAATGAATGTTATTCGTTATGTAATTACAACCAACAAGTTTATCCACATTATCGAAATCATTATTAATTTAATATAAACCATTTTAATCATTTTCGAAACCATCGTTAAAAACATCAAAATCATTTAACACATATGAATCACCCCAAAACAATCGAAAACAGTAAAATAGGGGAACTATGTACTCACTTGAGAATGCTTAGAAGTCTTGAATAACAACCAAGCAAAGCTATAGGGATCACAGAAATCAATCGGCACCTAATATAAGTAACTATGTAAATAAACCGGACCAAAATCAGAAGATCGGATAGGATGAGGTTTCGTAAACCAAATGAGTATTGGAACTCATATGACATGGTTTAACAAAGCCTACATACTAAATCAAAACCTAAACTAAGTGCTTACGACCCATTACGACTCGTTTAGGTAGCTTACGCTACTTTAACGCGTCGTTCGCGTAAAACGCGTTCGGACCGTCTAACTAGTCCCATGACAAGTATTATATGCCTAAACATGTTGCATAATTAATTAAGTGACAAAAGTTTATGTTACATATGCTTAAAATTCAATTATGCATGAAAAGGGCATTTTGGTCATTTACCTAAGGCATATAAACTACCTATCATACAACTACTTAAACGAAGTGACCATAAGGTATAACCTCGGAAGGTTATTCCCTATGCGAATATGGTCACATGATATGTTTGGTCGGATCCTAATGATCGACCAAACGTGTCTAGTGCGAAAGTCTAAGCGGTTGTTTAGAACGCTTATCTTACGACCCTATACAAGCACTAATTTAAAAGTGACCAGTTAAACATGTTAAAACATGTTTAACAAGGTTTGAAAACAAATTTTATATCAAAACAAACGGTTTTGATACCCAAGAATAGTTGGTTGCAAAATACGCATGAAGGCGCATTTTGACCGAAACTATGACTCGTCACAACACGTAATCAACGTGGTAATCAGTAGGTATAGTCACTAGGGACTATAACCATCGTGATTACGCTCACGTTGCAAAGTTCGAACGAACTTTGTGTTGACCAAAGACTGGTCAAAGCAGAAAGTCAAACACTGTTTGACTTTCGTGCTAAAACGCATAAAAGCACGAAAGAATACTTATAAAGGGTCCACGCTAGGAAGATATGATCTATAAATTCTCAGGTATGAAGCATTTGAGCTTCAACTTAGAGAATTATTCAGATCATGAGTGAATTGAAATGAAGTGGGGTGGGGTTTATATAGATTTTGTAGAACCGTTAGGATCATTTCTTGAAATCCGAGCTTCAATCTTGGCCCTCCATGTGTGCCCATTGTTTTAACATACTAGGGGCATCCAAAACCAGTCCATAGATTCAAAGAAACCATGTACAAAACAAAGGAGCAGCTGGGTTTTGCTAAAAATGGTTTCTGCTGAACTGGAGGGGGCTTACGGACCGTAAAGGACCTCATACGGGTTTGTATAGGCATGTGTTGCTGGCAGCAAGTTTGCTAAATTGGCAGAATAGGCCCCTGAGACTCCAAACTTGATTTTTGATGCGTTTTGGCACGTCAAAACCCCGTTAACCTCATTTCAAGTCACTAAAATGAAGTTAAAGTATAGGGAACTTAAAATATGCTCAAAAAGATCTCGAATGTTGGTTCGTTTAGTCGTACGATTGCGTTGTTCGGTTAATTACGACGGAAGTCGTAACGGACGCAAAAACGATCCAAATTGCGCGACGAATGAAATTTTATCATGCCAATCACTAAAATAAAATATTTTAATGATTACATAAATTTTTGGATGTCCGGATATATTCAGAACGTAAGATATGCGCGAAAATGCAAACTTATGCACTTTTTGACGCTTTTAGTCCCTATCAATCAATAAAGTTTATTTTTACGCACCAAACACCTCAAAGCCTATTTATAAGCTATGTAAAGGATATTTAGGGCATTTTTAACTTATGATCATATTCCGGAATGTTCGTTACAGTACGAATCGGCATACTTTCGCAGTTTGTCGAAATTAGTCCCTGTAAGCGAATAAACTTGATTTTGACACACCAAACCCTCCAAAACTTATTTCTAAGTTATATAAAGGTTATTTAAGGTATGTTAAGCCTATTTTACTATCCCGGAGTATTTTTCGCATTAAACTGATTATGTTTACGCATCAGTTCGCGTATAACTTTCTAGAAAGCGATTTAGAGCTCGAAATCGAACGAGAATTGATATGTGCAAATGATACACATATTTATACAAATCCCAAGTATGAAATACAATATTTCATTTATTTGGTATTTGTTTGATGGCCATGGAGGCACAGATGTCACAGAAAACCCTAAGATAGCAACATAAGTAATCTCCTTTTCGTAAACCTTTTCGCTAACTATTTTTACAAAACCTCAAATGTTTTACATTATATTAAACAGTGATTGAGTATTTGTATTCTACAATTATCATCGGTATGTTGGGGTTTTGTATACAAAATTTGTTACTACACTGTGAGTAGTAACATGACCACAAGTCAGGTTGACAGTACCGAGGGTGGTAATTAAAGTAGAAAAATAAACAAATGTAATTGCGAGATCGCCCTCAATGCTGTAAACGGTTTTACCTGCCTTGATTAAACTAGGATTCACTCACCAGTATTTCCCACTGACAAAATGTTTTCAAACGTGTTTCAGGTAACAAAATGTGAAAGCCAAATAGAAGCCAGCTGGACAGCACTGATGGCTTGGAAAAGTGGCTATAAAGTTACCTAAAATAAAGAAGATGATTTATTAAATAAAATAGGTTTACCCCTATAAAATGTTTGTAATGGAAACTTGGGAATTTCCCATGTGTTTAATATTATAAAAGTGTGGTATTTTACTCTGATAAAATATTTCCTAACTACGGTCCTGATGTAAATTCCGCTGCCAAAATTGATAAACACCGATACCACTGACACTGATCGCGGCCGCCCGTTCCCGGGTAACTAGGGGATAGGGGTTGCGACAAGACAATAGCACAATTGTCTTTCATGTTTTATAATCACTAAAGCCCGCGTCCAATCCTATGTGAAGCAAGATCGTAACATCAAATAACAGTTCCTGAAACATATGTGAAAAGAGAGAGTCAGCATAAAAAGCCGGCGAGTACATAGGTTTTGTGAGTACGAAAAATTCATGGCTTTGTATACCTATTTCAACACTTCAACTATCTACGAGAGTCGATATGAGAAAAACATGTATCCAAAGTATTTGAATTGATGAAATATAATTAACCAACTAAAACATATTGGTAAAAGTTTATGAAAATATTGTAGCCATGAATCTTGACTAAAACATTTTCTTTTGTAAACCAAATTGTAAATCGTTTTTGCAATAAAACTCGTATGGTTTATATCATTTCGTAAACATCGTTGCGTACCATCGTTTGAAATCAATCGTTCAATTGTATTTGTTCTCAAATCGTTCGTGTTATCAAAACCAATCGTTCAACTAGTTCGTGTTATAAACCATCGTTCAAATCGTTCAACTCGTTCGTGTTATAAACCATCGTTCAAGCGTTCGTGTTGTAAACCACCGTTCAATCGTTCACCTCGTTCGTGTTTTAATTGTGAAACTAACTTTTGGCCGTCTCGTTGAACACATTCAAACCTGTGTAACTCGTCCATCGTTCCATCGTATTAACAAACCACCAAAGGGTCGGTAAACATAACAGCCTCTGTCGTTACCCACATTACCCCATATCCATGGTGGTAGTCCGATAACGGGATTTGTCAGATCCTTTGGTACCATAACATACTACTGGTTGGCTAGATCATTGTTAATGAATGTCATTCTATTGTCTTTCGACTAACGCCCCAACAAGTTCGTTCACATTATTGAAATCATTATGTTTAATATAAACCATATTGTTTGTTTTGAAAACTCGAAAATCATTTAGCATATATGAATCACCCCAAAACAATTGAAAGCAGTAAAAGAGGGGAACTATGTACTCACAAATTTGCATTCCAAGCAAAACTTGTTTTGATTTCGGATTCTTCGTTTGTTACTCAACCTACAAGTGTTCTAACCTTATTAGACACTTAGGTTTATAGTCGTTCATCGTACAAGTTTCTCATCTTGAATCCGTTATCTTATTTGTATTGTTTGCTTTCTTTGTTTATGTCGTTTATTTCGTCGTACCATATATTTTATTTTGTCCGAATTTGCCAAAACTGTCCACATTGTGCAAAATGTCCGAATTGTCCGATTGTTTGTTTATATCCAAGGATGGACATTCCATTTTGTAGTTTTGTTTCCCAAGTGTTAATATATATATTTTTGTAAGTTGTTTTGTTTACATATTTGTGTAATTATTCCTACTTGGTCTAAATACATAATATATACACACAAAAACATATAAATATGATACTTGATGAATTTTGAAAGTATAAATTTTATCTAAAATATATACTTGTCACTTTTTGTTTAAAAATCTTTTATAAAACATGGATTCATAACTTTGTTCAAAATTCGTTTAACCATGTTCAAAGACTTCAAACAGTTTTCTAGTTACATATTTCTTTGTTTAACACTTTTGAACATAACAAAATTTATAAAAATTTTGCCATAGTTTTGTTTGAAAAATGGATTTTCCTAAGTTTTTACAAAACTTGTGTTTAAATCATTTCAACATAAAACATCATCAAGTATCAATATTCGTCATAATTTGTCAACAAAGTACCATGAACATGATATAGTTCCCAACTTTCCCAAAAAGGAAACTTTATTCTTTGATTTTGCCAAAAAATTGTAGAACAAGATTTTATTTAAATTCTTGTTTTAGATGACTCATATAGTCATTTGAAGCACAAAAATGTGTTCAAAACTTTTTCTCCTAACATAATTCATGTTCTTGATTCTTTCCAGTAATGGAAACTTTATTCTTTCATTTTAACAAAAATTCATGTTCATGGATTTTTAATAAATACTCATGTTTTCTAACATTCATGTAACTATTTTAAGAATAAAAACCCATCTCATGTTCATGGATTTTTAATAAATACTCATGTTTTCTAACATTCATGTAACTATTTTAAGAATAAAAACCCATCTTCATATCTTTTTGTTGATGAATCTTGTTAGATCTAAACATGCATGTGTTTAGATCTTGTTTTTATACAAAAATAACCAAGATTCATATTCACTAGTATAAACTTTCTTCAAGTTCAACCAAAATCATAGAAAATCATAAGATAAAAATAAATGATTTTTAGTTTTTCTTAGTGTTTTTCATGTAGGTTTTGTTTTGGTTTTGATTTAAGATGAACTTGTATTCTTTCAATATCAAGAATAGTAATAAAGTAGAAACTAGTGTCGAATCCTTACAATCTTGCTAGTATGAACAAGATGATAAATATGAAGAAAAGATGAGAATCAAGAGCTTCAAGTCTTGAGAAAGTGCTTCAAATGTGCTTCCAAGCTTCACCAAGGTCTTTGATCATCCATGAAAGCTTGAAATTTATGTGTTATGAATTTTTGAAAGATGAAGATGGTGTTGGAGGTGCTCTAGCCGAAAATTAGAGAGAGAAAGTGTAGGATGTGAAGTGTTTTTGATGTGCGCGGTGTGTTATAAGTTTTTATGTATATTTTAAGCCCTTTTTAACACTTTAGTCAAGTTTTAAATTTATAAAACACGATATTTTACTAACATTAAACACCTATGGGCAAATGCACCCATCGTGAGCGTAGTATAGCGTTGGTAAGATACCGAGGTCCTCCAAGGACACAAGAGCTTTTAGTACCGGTTTATCCTCAACGTCTAATCAAATCAAAATTTTAGAAAAAGGTTTAAATATGAAAATAAAAACTAAAAATGCTGAAAATAAAAATAAAATATAAACAGATAGACAAGATGAATCACTTGGATCCGACTCGCCTTTAGTGTAACCTTTGATGTTTTCCGCACTTTTGCACTTTTTAAGAGATTATCTTAGTTATAGTAGTATGCCCCTCTTTTGAAGGTGTCGTTACCCTCAACCCAGTAGTTTGAGTCAGCAAGGATACAATCTTAAAGGGTTGGATTATTGGAAGATAATTAATTAAGTTATTAATGCGTAATGTGGTAGGCCCCTCTTTTGAAGGTGACGTTACCCTCGGCTAAGTGGTTTGAGTCAGCAGGGATACAATCCCAAGTAGCCGGTTAATGTATTAATAGTAGTTTACATATGAGGGGATCAAGCCATTCGCACCCCCGCCATCCAATACCAGTAGGTATTGAAGGAGGTCCTAGTAAGCTTGACCCAGGTCCTTGCAGAATCTATACACTGAACAAGGCAAGAACCTTACCAAACCATTCCCTTAACCCCCAACCAGGTAGCCAACATATCTCTATATAGACCGTAGAGATATGAATGGTGTAAATCTTTTATTTTATATAGACAGTAAAATAACGCCAAGACACCACGGAAAAATGATAAGGAAGTTTCACCTTCAACATAAGAAACTAGTTATTAAAGTCATTAATACAAAACCAAATAAAAAGTGCGAAAAGATAAAAAAAAAACAAAAGTATTACACTAAATGCTTGTCTTCACCAAGTGTGTAAGAGATTTAGGAAAACATGGCCTTTGATTGTCAAGAACTCTTACTATCAATCTTGGATCCCGAGACTACTACACACACTCTATGATGGATGATGGTGGTGGATGTGGGTGTTGTGATGGTGGTGGAGTGTGGGTGAAGTGGGAGAGAGGTGGTTTGTCAAGGGATGCTTTTGAAGTGAACCAAGCACCTCTATTTATAGCCTGCACAGAAGCCCGGACACGGCCCCGTGTCCATCCAATTTCTCTTTCTTCATTTAATGCAGTTTGTTTGTATTAGTTGACCACGCCCCCGTGTCCGCTGGGCACGGCCCCGTGTGCAGAAGCGTATCTGTACTATCAAGATTTTCCTGGATTCTGCGAATCTTATCGTTGACCACGGCCGTGTGGAGCTGGGCACGCCCCCGTGTTGGGAAATAGAAGCTTCTACAACTTTGTCTTTTCTGCAGACACTTGGGCACGGTCCCGTGTCCGCTGGACACGGGGCATGGTCAGTCTTCTGATATCTTGTTTTTGCTTAGGAAGATGTTGTCGAGGGGTCGGGCATGCCACGTTTATCCCTTTTCTTGTATTTATGTTAGATTTAGTTGTATTTTTGCTTCTTTTGTTCATTTGCGCTCATTTAATCCTGAAAATACAAAAGGAAGACAAAAGCACACATTTTCCTACATTAGTACTAAAAAAATGCTAGTTTTATGCCTCATTTGATGTAATTTATATGTTGCATTTTACACACATCAAATACCCCCACACTTGAATCTTTGCTTGTCCTCAAGCAAAACTCTTTATAATGTGGCTTACACACCAAAATGGAATGGGTAAAAGAGAAGTTTTGGGATTGTCTTGAGGACTTTGGGGAAACTCCTTATAATGTCCTCAAGCAAAACTCCTTCTTAACTATAATGTAACACCTGTGCCTCCACGGCCATCAAACAAATACCAAACCAATGAAATATTATATTTCATACTTGGGATTTGTAAAAATATGTGTATCATTTGCACATATCAATTCTTGTTCAATTTCAAACTCTAAATCGCTTTCTGGAAGGTTATACGCGCACTGATGCGTAAATATAACCAGTTTAATGCAACAAACACTCCGGAATAGTGACAAAGGCTTAACATACCTTAAATAACCTTTACATAACTTAGAAATAAGTTTTGAAGGCTTTGGTATGGCAAAATCAAGTTAGATCGCTTACAGGGACTAAAGTTGACAAACTGCGAAAGTATGCCAATTTGAACTGTAACAGACATTCCGGAACATGACCATAAGTTAAACATACCATATATATCCTTTACATAGCTTAGAAATAGGCTTTGAGGGGTTCGGTGTGCTAAAATAAACTTTTGGGTCATTCAGGGACTAAAAGTGTCAAAAAGTGCACAAGTTTGCATTTTTGCGCATAACTTACGTTCTGAATACATCCGGACATCCAAAAATTTATGTAAGCACTAAAATATTTTATTTTAGTGTTCGTCATAAGAAAAATCCATTCGTCACGTCATTTGGATCGTTTTTCGCATTCGGGACCAGATTCGATGTATTAGCCGTTGTTTAATTCACAACCACACATTCTAACTTGCTTAGTCAGCGGATAAGGATGGAATTTAAACACCTAAACACCATGACATTTCAACACATGTATGGATGGAATTTAAACACCTAAACACCATGACATTTCAACACATGTATGGATGGAATTTAAACACCTAAACACCATGACATTTCAACACATGTATGGATGGAATTTAAACACCTAAACACCATGACATTTCAACACATGTATGGATGGAATTTAAACACCTAAACACCATGACATTTCAACACATGTACGGATGGGATTAAGGCACGTTTTCCATGAAACGATCTTAACGGTTCGGGTATTCCTATAAATACCCCATACCCCCCATTGCTAAAATCACTAGAATTCTGATTTGAGAACCTCTAAGTTGAAACCATTGTTTCATACCTGAGATTCTTGAATCGGGATTAGCATTCGGGGACCCTTCGTAAGTATTCTTTCGTTCTTTTCCTTATTTTACTGCTTTTCGAGTCAGAAAGTCAAACTTTGTTTGACTTTCAGCGTTGACCAGTAATGGTCAATGCGAAGTTCGTTTGAACTTCGCAACGTGAGTGTAATCACGTTGGTTATAGTCCCTTGGGACTATGCCTACTGATTACCACGTTGTCTAGGGTCGTAGGGTAAGCGATCTGATAAATCGCTTATACCTTCGAACCCGACCCAGTTTGGTCGATCATTAGGATCCGACCAAATACATTAGGTGACCATAATAGGTAGGGAATAACCTTCCGAGGTTATACCCTATGGTCACATCGTTTGAGTAGTTGTATGATAGGTGGTTTATATGCCTTAGGTAAATTACCAGAATACCCTTTTCATGTATAATTGGTAATTAAGCATATGTAACCTAAACCTTTGTCACATAACTGATTATGTAACATGTTTAGGCATATAACACTTGTCATAGGGCTAGTTAGACGGTCCGAACGCGTTTCACGCGCACGACGCGTTAAAGTAGCATAAGCTACCTAAACGGGTCGTAATGGGTCGTAGACACTTAGGTTAAGTTTCATTTAGTATGTAGGCTTTGTTAAACCAAATGACACGAGTCTCTACACTCGTTTGGTTTACAAACCCTAATGCTACCCGATCTTCCGATTTAGGTCCGGGTTAATTATGTAGTTACCTATGTTAGGTACCGTTTGATTTCCGGGACTCCTCTAGCTTACTTGGTAGTTGTTCAAGACTCCTAAGCACTCCCAGGCGAGTACATTATTCCCCTCTTTTACTGTTTTCAACTGTTTTGGGGTGACTCATATGTACTAAATGTTTTATCAATTACAATGTGGTTTTAAGAACAATTACAATAGTTTCAAGAACAATAACAATTATTTCAAGAACGCTAACAATGATTTCAAGAACGAATACAAGGATTTCAAAAACTAATAACAAATTTCAAAAAGTGAACAAACTTGTTGGTTGTAGTTTACATGACCGATGACATTCATTAGCAATGATCAAGCCGACCAGTATTAGGTTATGGTACCATAGGATCTGACAAATCCCGTTATTTACTGCACCCATTGTTATGTGTGGGGGTTGTGGGTAGCGACTGAATCTGTAATTATTAACTTATCCTTTGGTAAGGGTTTGTTAAGAACGAGAGCGAGAGCGAGATGGAGCGAGGAACGCGTCAAGAAGGTTTGAATGTTATTAGAGAATCGACCATAAAGTAGTTTCACAATTAAAACAAGAACGACTAGAACGATTTTACAAAATGGGTTAACGATTGGGTAAACATTTTAACATGATTGACATTTGATCATGCATTTTCTCACAAAACATAACTTTGATTTAAACCAAGTTTTACTTCAATACTTTGTTTTTGTGCATATGGTTTAGTTGAGACATTTCACTTGCCATACATGGATATTTGACATAGACATTTGACATGGACATTTGACATAGACATTTGACATGGACATTTTGACATAGACATTTGACATAGATATTTGACATAGACATTTTGACATGATTTACATCTTGACATGAATACTTTGACATATTATTCAATACATTTGACAATTGATTTAAACATAGACATTTTACATTGTTTGGTATGGTTTGGTTAAGTGATTAAGTAACGATGCGTGTGTAATATGATACAAACATGGTGGATACGCCGCTGGTACTTCCTATATATAAGTGTTTGTATGGTATTACATATCATAGCGTTATTTGAATCATTTCAGTTTGAGACATAGAACATTTTATACAAATAACATACTTTTCACAAGACATTGATTTATAAACAACTTATCTTATGCAAACTCATTTACATGGTTATTCATTTAATCATGCATTATTTTCTTATTTATACTTATCATCCGAACTTATTATTTTTCAAATGATTTACAAAGACAAAGCAAATTACAAGGTTCATGACTAAACATTTTCTTAAACAGAAGTCATGAATCTTATTTTCACAAAACCTATGTACTCGCCAGCATTTCTTTGCTGACCTCGTTTTCACATATGTTCCAGGTATTGTTGAATGATATCGATTGATAAGATGCATGCTCACATAGGACTGGACAAGGCCTTAGTGACTCAATAACAATGATAGACAATGTTTAAATAGTGTATTTAGATTTCAAGACGATGTAATTATTCAATGTTTAATAAAACAAAACACTCTTTGGTATCCATGGTTATGAAACATTAATTCTGTTACAACACGCCTCGATGTTTCCGCCACGTTTTGTTGTTTTACGTGGTCGGGGTGTGACAGAAAGATGGTATCAGAGCCAATGGTTATAGGGAATTAGGTTATTAGTAATGCTTTGACCTAGTCTATAACCTTCTTAGGACCCTAACGCGAGTTTACTTGCGTTTAGTCATAAAACAATACTGTCACCTATCCTTAGGTGACAACCACAACAAGAACATAAATTTCAAAACCGCTTTGAAAACTAATCATCTGTTCTAGGATGATTGATTACTAGGTTTTGAACCCTCTACTGTAAGGTTTTGAACTCTCTATTATATGGTTTTGAACCTCTTTGAGTTTTCAAAACTTCGTCAAGGTTTTGGGTTTTAAATGATGTGAACACGTGCAAACTGGAAGGGTGAATGCCTGTATTCTGGGTTTTCTGTCTAGGCAAGCACTTCGTATACATCTCATCAGACGCGAGACCAGTTGTGCTTACCTGGGAATTCTTGGGATGAGTGTTCACTTATAGGCGAGCATGTCTTCGCGATACATTATTTTTGACCCATTTACTTTGATTAGTCACCGTCTCATTTGTTTGCCTTAGGTAACAAACAAATGATCGAAATCTTCATGCGTTATCATTCTGTTCTGATTGTCCAATAATCTTTCACCTGTTTCTCCCTACGCCTTTCTTTTTCTTCAAGAATGTCTCTTCATCACGATGACGCCCAGATATCTGAGCAAGCAGCCAAAATTCGCTCAGCGAATAGGCGAAGTAGTCCTGAAGACTGTTGAATTAGCTACTGCCATGTATCATCTCCAGGATGAAGCCACTCAAGAGTCACCAAGACAGGCAGGACCTAGTCAGGCGACAACACCATCAGCCAATAAACCAATCGAGGAATCAAAGACCATGGATGAACGATCCCCTAAGAAGTCAAAGAAGCGAAAGGCTTCTCAGAACTTCGCCATGGTCGCTCACAATGGTAAAGCAGTCCCCAACCAACCAGCTCAACCTCCTGCTAGGAGTGTATGGCTTTTCCTATGATACCTACATCAAGGAACTATGTACCTTACAAACTACTCTTGTGATTTCTCTCTTTCAAATGATTGCTCATGATTCCCTCAAAAATTTTAAGTACTCGTTTCACTCTAAGAAACAAAGTACAGAAAATTAAGTGACATTATGAGTAATCGTGCTTTTCGCACATCTGTGCCTTTAAATCCTTGGTTAGATAACTAAGGGTATTTTCAAATCTCATACCCATTCCGTTTTGATTTTTTTCAACATATACAGTACAAGTATTTCAAAACAATCTTCATGATCTCAAAACATTTCATATAGTTTGAAAACAAATTTTTTCTAGATGCATTGTCTATGTTATTTCAAAAACATTGACCATGTTATCAAAACCAACCTTCCTAATTTCAAAATATTTCATATAGTCTGAAGACAATATTAACACAATACATTTTATTATCAAGTGCATGATTTCGAAAAGCATCATTCATGTCTTTCAAAAACCTTATACATAATTTCAAAATTTATCTCGCATGATTTTAAAACATTTTTGTAAATATATCTATCTAATACACCTACTTTATGATTTCAAAAGTATTATATATAAGGTTTCAAAAACGTTAAACACATTTTTCTTAAAAGAACCCCATGCATAGTTTTCAAAAATACTTTCCTCATACATTGACTTAACCTTCAAAATTCTGCTTCATATGTCGCCTTGACATATCAAGCATCTCAACTTCATAAGCATTTTACATCATGTTTTGACCTAAGCACATCCAGTGCAAGGTTTCAAAACATCTTCAACTTCAAAAATTCATATGGGATCTTTTTATCTTCACAATTAGATCCTTGTGGATGATTATCATTCAAATCAGAGTCCTTAATTGGATTCCTTATGTACCTTAATTCGAACATTTCGGTTCCTAATAATCGAAATCGAATTTTCTTTTTGAATCTTTCTATCTTTATAGTTGGATTCTTGATAACGTTTAAAGTACCAAATGAAATCCACGGAATGGATTCCTAGTGTGCTTTAAATGTATGTACGCAATTTACAAGACAAATTAACGAACAATTATGCGATTATATGTTATGTGTTTGTGTGTTCTCCTCTATGTTTTTGTGTGATACGATTTTCAAATCCTCATAGAATCTTTCATATCTTCATATGAGGGATTCATAGTAGGATATTCAAAAGGTACTACCTTAATCTTTATGGGCTTCTACGTTGTAGCTAAGACCCTTGGGTTATATGGTACCACTCCATGGTTCGATAAGAGACCCTTTTAGTGGTCTAGTCAAAAAGATTGATTCACAATTTGGTTAAAGAACGACATCTGGTGATGTAGCTGGACAGACTCCTTGATAGTCTATTTAGATCATTTATTGATTTAATTAAAAGGACTCTAGGGCGGTCTAGTCACACTCATCATAAGAATGTTCATTTGGTTTTCCCCTACACATTATAAAATAGACTGTGTGAACTATGCAAGGAATTGTCTAATTATGGACGCGTACATAATTATGAAATTTAGTGCACAGAAACCCAATAAGATTTATTATGTGTAAGAACCGATAGTGACAACAATAACGAAATGAGAACGATGTAATGGAGGTACGGTGGACGCACCAATGACGCTTCATATACTTGTATATAAGTATCCCTCTTACATTGCAATTATGATGTTATTAAAGGTTACTAGAAGTTCAGAACCCTAACCAATATTGTTCGATCTTTTCAACTTCATATTTTAAGCTCTCACAAGTTTCATCTAAATAAATTTCGGGACGAAATTTCCTAAAGTAGGGGAGACTGTAACACCTGTGCCTCCACGGCCATCAAACAAATACCAAACCAATGAAATATTATATTTCATACTTGGGATTTGTAAAAATATGTGTATCATTTGCACATATCAATTCTTGTTCAATTTCAAACTCTAAATCGCTTTCTGGAAGGTTATACGCGCACTGATGCGTAAATATAACCAGTTTAATGCAACAAACACTCCGGAATAGTGACAAAGGCTTAACATACCTTAAATAACCTTTACATAACTTAGAAATAAGTTTTGAATGCTTTGGTATGGCAAAATCAAGTTAGATCGCTTACAGGGACTAAAGTTGACAAACTGCGAAAGTATGCCAATTTGAACTGTAACAGACATTCCGGAACATGACCATAAGTTAAACATACCATATATATCCTTTACATAGCTTAGAAATAGGCTTTGAGGGGTTCGGTGTGCTAAAATAAACTTTTGGGTCATTCAGGGACTAAAAGTGTCAAAAAGTGCACAAGTTTGCATTTTCGCGCATAACTTACGTTCTGAATACATCCGGACATCCAAAAATTTATGTAAGCACTAAAATATTTTATTTTATTGTTCTTCATAAGAAAAATCCATTCGTCACGTCATTTGGATCGTTTTTCGCATTCGGGACCAGATTCGATGTATTAGCCGTTGTTTAATTCACAACCACACATTCTAACTTGCTTAGTCAGCGGATAAGGATGGAATTTAAACACCTAAACACCATGACATTTCAACACATGTATGGATGGAATTTAAACACCTAAACACCATGACATTTCAACACATGTATGGATGGAATTTAAACACCTAAACACCATGACATTTCAACACATGTATGGATGGAATTTAAACACCTAAACACCATGACATTTCAACACATGTATGGATGGAATTTAAACACCTAAACACCATGACATTTCAACACATGTATGGATGGAATTTAAACACCTAAACACCATGACATTTCAACACATGTACGGATGGGATTAAGGCACGTTTTCCATGAAACGATCTTAACGGTTCGGGTATTCCTATAAATACCCCATACCCCCCATTGCTAAAATCACTAGAATTCTGATTTGAGAACCTCTAAGTTGAAACCATTGTTTCATACCTGAGATTCTTGAATCGGGATTAGCATTCGGGGACCCTTCGTAAGTATTCTTTCGTTCTTTTCCTTATTTTACTGCTTTTCGAGTTAGAAAGTCAAACTTTGTTTGACTTTCAGCGTTGACCAGTAATGGTCAATGCGAAGTTCGTTTGAACTTCGCAACGTGAGTGTAATCACGTTGGTTATAGTCCCTTGGGACTATGCCTACTGATTACCACGTTGTCTAGGGTCGTAGGGTAAGCGATCTGATAAATCGCTTATACCTTCGAACCCGACCCAGTTTGGTCGATCATTAGGATCCGACCAAATACATTAGGTGACCATAATAGGTAGGGAATAACCTTCCGAGGTTATACCCTATGGTCACATCGTTTGAGTAGTTGTATGATAGGTGGTTTATATGCCTTAGGTAAATTACCAGAATACCCTTTTCATGTATAATTGGTAATTAAGCATATGTAACCTAAACCTTTGTCACATAACTGATTATGTAACATGTTTAGGCATATAACACTTGTCATAGGGCTAGTTAGACGGTCCGAACGCGTTTCACGCGCACGACGCGTTAAAGTAGCATAAGCTACCTAAACGGGTCGTAATGGGTCGTAGACACTTAGGTTAAGTTTCATTTAGTATGTAGGCTTTGTTAAACCAAATGACACGAGTCTCTACACTCGTTTGGTTTACAAACCCTAATGCTACCCGATCTTCCGATTTAGGTCCGGGTTAATTATGTAGTTACCTATGTTAGGTACCGTTTGATTTCCGGGACTCCTCTAGCTTACTTGGTAGTTGTTCAAGACTCCTAAGCACTCCCAGGCGAGTACATTATTCCCCTCTTTTACTGTTTTCAACTGTTTTGGGGTGACTCATATGTACTAAATGTTTTATCAATTACAATGTGGTTTTAAGAACAATTACAATAGTTTCAAGAACAATAACAATTATTTCAAGAACGCTAACAATGATTTCAAGAACGAATACAAGGATTTCAAAAACTAATAACAAATTTCAAAAAGTGAACAAACTTGTTGGTTGTAGTTTACATGACCGATGACATTCATTAGCAATGATCAAGCCGACCAGTATTAGGTTATGGTACCATAGGATCTGACAAATCCCGTTATTTACTGCACCCATTGTTATGTGTGGGGGTTGTGGGTAGCGACTGAATCTGTAATTATTAACTTATCCTTTGGTAAGGGTTTGTTAAGAACGAGAGCGAGAGCGAGATGGAGCGAGGAACGCGTCAAGAAGGTTTGAATGTTATTAGAGAATCGACCATAAAGTAGTTTCACAATTAAAACAAGAACGACTAGAACGATTTTACAAAATGGGTTAACGATTGGGTAAACATTTTAACATGATTGACATTTGATCATGCATTTTCTCACAAAACATAACTTTGATTTAAACCAAGTTTTACTTCAATACTTTGTTTTTGTGCATATGGTTTAGTTGAGACATTTCACTTGCCATACATGGATATTTGACATAGACATTTGACATGGACATTTGACATAGACATTTGACATGGACATTTTGACATAGACATTTGACATAGATATTTGACATAGACATTTTGACATGATTTACATCTTGACATGAATACTTTGACATATTATTCAATACATTTGACAATTGATTTAAACATAGACATTTTACATTGTTTGGTATGGTTTGGTTAAGTGATTAAGTAACGATGCGTGTGTAATATGATACAAACATGGTGGATACGCCGCTGGTACTTCCTATATATAAGTGTTTGTATGGTATTACATATCATAGCGTTATTTGAATCATTTCAGTTTGAGACATAGAACATTTTATACAAATAACATACTTTTCACAAGACATTGATTTATAAACAACTTATCTTATGCAAACTCATTTACATGGTTATTCATTTAATCATGCATTATTTTCTTATTTATACTTATCATCCGAACTTATTATTTTTCAAATGATTTACAAAGACAAAGCAAATTACAAGGTTCATGACTAAACATTTTCTTAAACAGAAGTCATGAATCTTATTTTCACAAAACCTATGTACTCGCCAGCATTTCTTTGCTGACCTCGTTTTCACATATGTTCCAGGTATTGTTGAATGATATCGATTGATAAGATGCATGCTCACATAGGACTGGACAAGGCCTTAGTGACTCAATAACAATGATAGACAATGTTTAAATAGTGTATTTAGATTTCAAGACGATGTAATTATTCAATGTTTAATAAAACAAAACACTCTTTGGTATCCATGGTTATGAAACATTAATTCTGTTACAACACGCCTCGATGTTTCCGCCACGTTTTGTTGTTTTACGTGGTCGGGGTGTGACATATAAACCTTTGTAAATATCAAGAGGACTTTGGGGAAGGGTTAGGCTTGGGTTAAATGTAGGTGGTTTTGGGTTAGTGGTTAGTAGAAAAGGGCGAAAGGCGTAAAAAGCGTCGGTTTTCGTAAAACTTTTTGGTTTTTGTGACTTTTTATTCAAATGAAGCATTTTTTTTTGCAAACAAAGTTTCTTTTGAGGAACTTGTTTGTTTATTGCTAGACTTCATCATCATCATTTTTTTTATAAGGAAGTCACATGAAGACTGAGCTTTTTACTAAAATAAAGGGTTTAAAATGAAAAAGGGTTTTGGTGGGTAAAGGGTGTTTGTTTTGTGGGTTTAGAAATGAAAAGGTTTAGGCTCAAAGGGGTTAACTATGGGAATTTTGGGTAGGTGGTAAAAAAAAGAAAAATAATGGTGTTGAAAGAAAAAGGGTTAGTCCTAATGCCTCCATCATTTGCTTACTTGGGTTTAAGTTGGTAAGGATTGAGAATGTATTTTCATGGCAAGTTCTAGAGTCGTAAGAAACCAAGTGGTTATTCACACAAGAAACGAAAAATGAGCATTTAGTTTAAAGATGCGTATTTGTATGCTCAATAAAGGCTCAAAACTCACTTTTTGCGGGAATGGGTTTTTAATGTGATCAAGTATATATAATCAAATTTTAACTAGATTTGTCATGCCGTTTCATAATTTTCTTATGTTGGTTCTTTTTATCACAACGCTATCGGTTGTAAATTCGTAAAAATATAACCTTTTTAGAACTTGTTATTCCCAATTTAAATAAGACAAGTAAAAAAAATGAAAAGTTTTGAAAAAAATTGGGGTGTTTAGCGGTTCCAATAGAGTTTTGTGTAAGGCTTGTAATTAGGGCTTGCAAAATTCAAGGTTTTAGCATCCCCCCACACTTAAATTACACATTGTCCTCAATGTGTCCCAAAAATAAGTTTTTAG
Source organism: Helianthus tuberosus (assembly GCA_030545235.1). Lineage (NCBI taxonomy): Eukaryota > Viridiplantae > Streptophyta > Magnoliopsida > Asterales > Asteraceae > Helianthus > Helianthus tuberosus. Next base: position 129,036,276 of record CM060412.1, on the reverse strand, counting down.
GTTGATTGAATGTGTAAAAGGTGTGTTAAAAACAAAAAATTATGTTACTGGGCATCTGGACACGGGCCGTGGTGACCGGGCATGGCCCCGTGTTCATATTGCCAGTAACAGATAGTAACAGAAGGCTAGGCACGGGGGCGTGTTCAGCGAACACGCCCCATGTCCAGTTACCTGAACTGGGCGTTTTTCTGCATATCCTTGAGCACGGGGCCGTGTTGGCTGAGCACGGCACGTGCTGAATTTGTTGTAATGAAGAAAAATTGTCGGGAGGCTCTGTTTTCGTGCATGGGGTATTGGTTCAAGCTTCCCTTAGTATCCTTCACCATCCTGAGTGTGTTTTATTCCTGAAAATTTAAACTAAACTAGAAAACATAAAAGTTAATCTAAATTAAACTAAGGATAGTTCCACGGAATGCCTCCATGGTGCGCCATGTTTATAAGGGTCCTTGGCTAGACCCAATGCCAGTCATATGTTACTCAAGTGGGATGGATTGCATCCCATGTTGCACCGTCGAAGAGCATCATCCAAACTTGAGTCTATAACTTTCATGTAATTGACCGGGTCGTCATCTTCTACTCTTTTTCCAACCCCGAACTTCATCTCCTTGTCCCCAACCCTCAATGTTAGTGTCCCACCATTCATGTCTACCATGGCATGGGCTGTGGCCAAGAATGGTCTTCCTAGGATGAGTGGCACTTCGGTATCTTCCTCCATATCTAGTATGACAAAGTCCGCCGGGTAGACAAAGTCTCCGACTTTTACCAATAGATTTTCGGCGACACCTTGTGGATATTTAATGGACCTATCGGCGAGTTGTATGCTCATTTTTGTGGGGCTCGTTTTCCCTAGTCCGAGTCGGTCGAACATTGATGCGGGTTTGAGGTTGATGCTAGCCCCAAGATCGGCTAGTGCATTGCATATGGGTGAGTCCCTAATCGAACAATGGATGGTAAAGCTTCCGGGGTCGATCTTCTTCTGTGGAAGTTTGTTGAGTAGTAAGGCAGAGCATTCTTCGCTTAAATGACTAATTGCAAGGATTCAATTTTCCGTTTGTGAGTGAGAAAGTCCCTCATGAATTTTGAATATTTAGGCATTTGGGTTAGGACTTCTACAAATGGAATATTGACATGCAATTGTTTTAGTAGATTTACGAATTTTGTGAATTGCTCATCTGTCTTTTGGCGAAGTAACCGACCAGGATAAGGCACTGGAGGATTCTTGGGTGGCTCTTGGCTTGGTGTAGGAGTCGTCTCTTTTTGGGGTGTTGATGAAGCTGTGGTTTGACTGGGTGAACTCCTTTCAGTTGTGGGAAGCGGAGCTTCCTCGGGACCTACGGTACGGTTTCTCAATGTGATGAGATGTACTTATGCCTTTGGGTTTGTTTCGGTATTGCTAGGTAACGCGCGTTGTGGTCTCTCGGAGAAATTTTGAGCTAGTTGATTTAATTGTTTTTCAATGTTTTGAATACTAGTTTGTTGGTTTCTAAAATTCGACTCTATTTGTTGAAATCGATTCGAGTTTTTCTTATCGGTGTCAGAGATGAGGCGTGAGACGGTGTCCTCAAGCCTCTCTCGTACCCCTTGTTGTTGTTGAGAGAAATTTTGTGACTCGTTTCTTTGTTGTCGAAAGTTTGTTCTTTGGTTTAGATTTTGTTGGTTACTACTATTGCCGGGTTCTCTCCAACCAAGGTTAGGGTGGTTACGCCATCCTTGGTTGTAGGTACCCGTTGGAGGACTCGACGGCCTAGGTCTATTATCAATGTAGTTTACCATTTCCGTTTGATTATCCATTTCTTTCATACAACTCCAATTTTCATGTGGCCCACCACACCCTTCACAAGCCATGACCGAGACCGTTTTTGCCATTTCTAACTTTTTGATTTTCGAAGAAAGGGCCTCGATTTGGGTTTGTAAAGAAGTGCTTTCGTCAACCTTATGGGCGCCCGGGGCAATAGATTTAGTGCCTCGGGGAGTGTGCCACTGAAAATTGTTTTGAGCAATTTCCTCAATTTGATTATAAATTTCATTTGGGCGGCGATTACCTAAAAGTCTCCCGGAGCTAGAGTCAAGTGTTTGTCTTGTTTGTGGCAACAACTCATTGTAGAAAGTGGATACTTGTTGCCATACCGCAAGACCATGATGAGGACACTTTCTTAGTAGCTCCTTGAACCTTTCCCAAGTTTCATATAAGGATTCCCCGTCCTCTTCTTAATATGTGTTAATTTCAGTCATTAATTTAGCTGTTTTAGCAGGAGGGAAATACTTATATAGAAATTTTTGGGCTAGTTCATCCCAGGTGTTTACCGAACCAACTGGGAGGGTATTAAGCCAAGCCTTAGCTCGGTCTTTTAGTGAAAATGGAAACATTCGTAGGCGGATGGCGTCATTTGATGCTCCGTTGATCCGAAAAGTATCACATATTTCCAAGAAGTTAGTAATATGTAAATGTGGATCTTCGTCCGCAAGCCCGTGGAATGTTGCGGAGTTTTGAAGCATTTGTATCAAATGCGGCTGAAGTTTGAAGTTGTTGGCATCGACATTCGGTGCATTGATAGCGGCACCAAGATTACCTACGGTGGGCCATAGGTAATCCATGAGGGTACGTTGATCCGCCATTGGAAGTGGGTCCCCCGAAACTTTCTCTTGGTTTTTAGCTTTAATTCTTTTTCTTAGAAAGCGTTCGGGTATGTATAGAGGTTCTTTTATGTCTCTACTGGAACTGGAGCTCATACACTACGTAGAAAGTTTAGATGTGGTGCCTAGGTTCCAAGTCCTGCAATAAAAACAAAAAGAACGTTGGTCAGAAGTTTCACCACGGCCCCGTGCTCAGATGAACACGGCCCGTGGTCGGAGTTACAGTGATTGTTTTCCGGATCCCCGTTACTGGAAAGCTAGACACGGCCCCGTGCTCAGCTTTCTGTAACTCAGAAAATAAAAACTGCCAGTAACAATGCTGGGCACGGTCCTTGTTCGACCAGGCACGACCCGTGCTGAGCTCTGCAGAAGCTGAAAATTTTAGAAAAATCCTAAAAAAAACAGAAAAATAAGAAAAATGATTAGGCCGTTAATTCCTAACTTTCCTAAAATCCTTGTGTCCCCGGCAACGGCGCCAAAAACTTGATGTGTGCGGTGTATTATAAGTTTTTATGTATATTTTAAGCCCTTTTTAACACTTTAGTCAAGTTTTAAATTTATAAAACTCGATATTTTACTTACACTAAACACACATATGGGAAAGTGCACCCATCGTGAGCGTAGTATAGCGTTGGTAAGATACCGAGGCCGTCCAAAGACACAAGAGCTTTTAGTACCAGTTTATCCTCAACGTCTAATCAAATCAAAATTTTAGAAAAAAGGTTTAAATATGAAAATAAAAACTAAAAATGCTGAAAATAAAAATAAAATAAAACCAGATAGACAAGATGAATCACTTGGATCCGACTCGCCTTTAGTGTAACCTTTGATGTTTTCCGCACTTTTACACTTTTTAAAAGATTATCTTAGTTATAGTAGAAGGCCCCTCCTTTGAAGGTGACGTTACTCTCAACCCAGTAGTTTGATTCAGCAAGGATACAATCCTAAAGAGTTGGATTATTGGAAGATAATTAATTAAGTTATTAATGCGTAATGTGGTAGGCCCCTCTTTTGAAGGTGACGTTACCCTCGGCTAAGTGGTTTGAGTCAGCAGGGATACAATCTCAAGTAGCCGGGTTAATGTATTAATAGTAGTTTACATATGAGGGGATCAAGCCATTCGCACCCCCACCATCCAATACCAGTGGGTATTGAAGGAGGTTCTAGTAAGCTTGACCCAGGTCCTTGCAAGATCTATACACTAAACAAGGCAAGAACCACCATTCCCTTAACCCCCAACCAGGTAGCCAACATATCTCTATATAGACCGTAGAGATATGAATGGTGTAAATCTTTTATTTTATATAGACAGTAAAATAAAGCCAAGACACCACGGACAAATGATAAGGAAGTTTCACCTTCAACAAAAGAAACTAGTTATTAAAGTCACTAATACAAAACCAAACAAAAAGTGCGAAAAGATAAAAAAACGAAAGGATTACACTAAATGCTTGTCTTCACCAAGTGTGTAAGAGACTTAGGAAAACATAGCTTTTGATTGTCAAGAACTCTTACTATCAATCTTGGATCCCGAGACTACTACACACACTCTTTGATGGATGATGGTGGTGGATGTGGGTGTTCTGATGGTGGTGGAGTGTGGGTGAAGTGGGAGAGAGGTGGTTTGTCAAGGGATGCTTTTGAAGTGAACCAAGCACCTCTATTTATAGCCGGCACAGAAGCTCGGACACGACCCCGTGTCCATCCACTTTCCCTTTCTTCATTTAATGCAGTTTGTCTGTATTAGTTGACCACGCCCCCGTGTCCGCTGGGCACGGCCCCGTGTGCAGAAGCGTATCTGTACTATCAAGATTTGCTTGGATTCTGCGAATCTTAGCGTTGACCACGGCCGTGTGGAGCTGGGCACGCCCCCGTGTTGGGAAATAGAAGCTTCTACAACTTTGTCTTTTCTGCAGACACTTGGGCACGGCCCTGTGTCCGCTGGACACGGGGCTTGTTCAGTCTTATGATATCTTGTTTTTGCTTGGGAAGATACTGTCGAGGGGTTGGGCATGCCACGTTTATCCTTTTTCTTGTATTTATGTTAGATTTAGCTCTATTTTTGCTTCTTTTGTTCATTTGCGCTCATTTAATCCTAAAAATACAAAAGGAAGACAAAAGCACGCTTTTTCCAACATTAGTACTAAAAAAATATTAGTTTTATACCTCATTTGATGTAATTTATATGTTGCATTTTACACACATCAGTTTTGCATGTCATTGGAAAAATGAGAGAGATGGAGTGTTATGGAGGTTTGTTTAGATCAATGTCTTCTTCCTCACACATCCACTAATCAACATCTCTTGTTTCCAACACATCATTAGAAGGTAGCTGGAAAAAATGGGGCCCACTTTTCCCCTCAAAACTGTGAACTATAGGGGGGGGGTATTTGTATTTTTTTTATAAAATCTTGTTTAAATACATAATTTTATAAACTTTGATATTTCATATAAAAATATCTACATTGTTTCAAGCCCTCATATTTTAAAGTAGTGTGACACTAGGTAAAACTAATCCGTGAAAATTATTAGTTTGTTGATCGGGCGGAAAAGTTGGTTCGGGTCCTGTACCGGGTGAAATACTGACACTGTGTTTAGTTTATATAAATACATGGCAAAAATTGTTTTTGCACATGTTTTATCATCCAAATAATTAATCCAACTTTTTTGACTAAGAATTTTATTATTTCTGACACAGTTCCGGTACCGGCTTTGCTGTCAGGCAGTTTACTGAACTAGCCGTGCAGCTTAACGCAAAAAGATTTAAGTGCGGATTTTGTGTCGTTTTTAATACCCGTTATATTATTTATGACAAATAATATTTATTTTTGGGTTTTCAGACAATTACTGTTTTGTTCTACGGAATGCTGTACATTTCGCAGGATTACAGTACTTTTCTGCGGACTTGGACAATTTGGTTTTTAAAATGAACTTTTGCTAAATAATGTAAGGTACATGTTATAATAAGATTCTGGGATATCAAACAAAATTTTTCATTGATTACAATCCTAATTACAAAGATTGAAGGACACAAATGTTAAAATTAGGTTGACCGTTCTATAATCATTCATGCCCACCGGGTCCTGGTTTTTAGGAATCAGAGTTATAAAGGACGAATTGCACTCGTCCGAAATCTTACCTTTGCTGTATAAAGAAGCTAAAATAGCCATGAAATCCTTTTCAAAAAGATGCCAATATCTTTTAATGAAATTAAAGTTAAATCCGTCAGGTCCAGGCGCTTTATCTGCCCCACACTCAAAAACCGCACTCTTTATCTCTTCATCCTTGAAAGGTATCGTCAGAAAAGCCGCATCCTCCCTCGATAACCTCTTGATATTGTGACAGGAAAGATTTGGCCTACATTCAACCTTTTCCTCAAACGCCTTTTTGTAGTAACCGATAATTCTTTTTTAACCATAGCCGGCTTTGTCTTCCAAACCCCATCAATCAAAAGACCAAGAATAAATTTTTTTGTGCGACGACTGATGTGCACAAAATGCAACATATAAATTACATCAATTGTGGCATAAAACTAACCCTTTTTTAGTACTAATGTTGGAAAAAGTGTATTTTTGTCTTCCTTTTGTATTTTCAGGATTAAATGAGCTCAAATAAACAAAAGAAGCAAAAAAGGAAGCTAAATCTAACATAAATACAAGAAAAGGAACAAACGTGGCATGCCCAGCCTCCCCGACAGCATTTTCCCAAGCAAAACAAGAGAACAGAAGGCTGAACACGCCCCATGCTCAATGAGCACGGGGGCGTGCCCAAGTTTCAGCAGAAAAGACAAAGCTGTAGAAGCTTCTATCAGCCACCAAGGGGTCGTGCTCAGCGGACACGGGGCCGTGGTCAACTCTAAGATTCGCAGAATCTGGGGAAATCTTGATAGTACAGATACGCTTCTGCACACGGGGTCGTGCCCAGCGGACACAGGGGCGTGGTCAACTAATGCAGACAAACTGCAATTAATGAAGACAGAGAAGAAGGATGGACACGGGGCCGTGCCCAATGGACACGGGGTCGTGCCCGAGCTGCTGTTCTGGCTATAAATAGGGGTGCTTGGCTCATTTGCAAACCATCCCTTGGCACACCACCTCTCTCACACTTCACCCACCACCCACCACCATCACAACACCATCATCCACCACCATCATCCATTGTCCATCGTAGAGTGTGTGAGTCATCTCGGGATCCAAGATTGATCGTAAGAGTTCTTGACAATCAAAGGCCATGTTTGCCTAAGTCTCTTACATCACATGGTGAAGACAAGTGTCTAGTGTAATACTTTTTATTTTTAATCTTTTCGCACTTTTTACTTGGTTATGTATTAATGACTTTAATAACTAGTTTCTTATGTTGAAGGTGATTCTTCCTTATCGTTTGTCCGTGGTGTCTTGGCATTATTTTACTGTCTATATAAAATAAAATATTTTCACCATTCATATCTCCACGGTCTATATGGAGATATGTTGGCTACCTGGTCGGGGGTTAAGGGAACGGTTTGGTAAGAGTCTTGCCTTGTTCAGTGTATAGATCCTGCAAGGACCTGGGTCAAATTTAGTAGGACCTCCTTCAATACCCACCGGTATTGGATGGCGGGGGTCCAAACTCTTTGATCCCCTCATATGTAAGCTACTATTAATACTTTAACCCGGCTACTTAGGACTGTATCCGTGCTGACTCAGACTACTTAGCCGAGGGTAACGTCACCTTCAAAAGAGGGGCCTACCATAATATGCATTAATAACTTAATTAATTATCTTTCAATAATCCGACCCTTTTGGATTGTATCCTTGCTGACTCAAGCTACTGGGTTGAGGGTAACGTCACCTCCAAAAGAGGGGCCTACTACAATATCTAAGATAATCTCTTAAAAAGTGCAAAAGTGCGGAAATAATCAAAGGTTACACTAAACACGAGTCGGAGCCAAGTGATTCATCTTGTCTATCTGTTTTTATTTTTATTTTATTTTTCAGCATTTTAGTTAGTTTTATTTTACTAGTTTAAAAAAACATTTTGCTAACTTTTGATTTGATTAGACGTTGAGGATAAACCGGTACTAAAAGCTCTTGTGTCCTTGGACGACCTCGGTATCTTGCCAACACTATACTACGCTCACGATGGGTGCACTTGCCTATATGTGTGTTTGGTGTTAGTAAAATATCGTGTTTTATAAATTTAAAACTTGACTAACGTGTAAAAAGGGCTTAAAATATACTTAAACTTATATACACACTCGCACACATCAAGTTTTTAGCGCCGCTGCCGGGGACACAAGGATTTTAAGAAAGTTGGGAATCAACGGCCTAATCGTTTTTTTCTAATTTTTCTATTTTTTTTTTAGGATTTTCTTAATTTTTTTCAGTCTGCAGAGCTCAGCACGGGCCGTGCCTGGTCGGACACGGGCCGTGCCCAGCATTGTTACTGGCAGTTTTTATTTTCCGAGTTACAGAGAGCTGAGCACGGGGCCGTGTCGGTGCAACACGGGGCCGTGTCGGTGCAACACGGAGCCGTGTCGAACTCCCCAGTAACAGGGATCCGTAAAACAATCACTGTATCTCCGACCACGGGCCGTGTTCATCTGAGCACGGGGCTGTGGTGAAGCTTCTGACCAACGTTCTTTTCTGTTTTTATTGCATGACTTGGAACCCAGGCGCCACATCTGAACTTTCTACGTAATGTATGAGCTCCAGTTCTAGTAGAGACATAAAAGAACCTCTTGAAGAACCCGAACGCTTTCTCAGAAAAAGACTTAAAGCTAAAAACCAAGAGAAAGTTTCGGGGGACCCACTTCCAATGGCGGACCAACGTACCCTCATGGATTACCTACGACCCACCGTAGGTAATCTCGGCGCCGCTATCAATGCACCGAATGTCGAAGCCAACAACTTCGAACTTCGACCGCATTTGATACAAATGCTTCAAAACTCCGCAACCTTTCACGGGCTTGCGGACGAGGATCCCCATCTACATATTACTAATTTCTTATAAATATGTGATACCTTTCGGATCAATGGAGCATCAAACGACGCCATCCGCCTTCGAATGTTTCCATTTTCACTAAAAGACCGAGCTAAGGCTTGGCTTAACACCCTCCCAGTTGGTTCGGTAAACACCCGGGATGAACTAGCCCAAAAGTTTTGTTGGTGCATACATCTGTCGTCTTTGTCTTAATATCGAGTCTCGGTTTTGTTGCGGATCTGAACGAGCATGAAGTCATCATCAAGAATGATGACATCACATAAGTGACATCATCATTGCATCATTACACAAGAAGACAAAACAAATTGTAGATATTTGTTGACTTTCGCTTGAATCGGTTTTAGAGAGGTTCGCTTGAAATGTAATTAGAGGTTTCGCTTGAAAGTGTATGTGTCTTTCAAGCGAACCAGCACCAACTATATATATGTGTCATGATGTCTCATTTGAAGCAAACCAGGAGAGAGAGTAGAATCGATACCGAAGTGCTGCCGGTATTCCTTGTGATTGTAATCGTTGTTATTTCAATACACAAGACGTTTAAAGTGATATTCAAGCTGTTTCGAAGTCAGTTTCTTAGTTTCCGCATCTGAAACTGATAAAATCTCTTCTGAACGACTCGTTTGGGTCGCGATTCGATCCTACAAGTGGTATCAGAGCTCAGGAGGAAGAGATCTTGCCAAAACAGCCTGTTTTCGTCACTTTTTCTGATTTCTACACCATTTTTTTTCAAACTTAAAAATTTTTCACGGTTAAAATTGGCTCAAATTCACACATATTATGCGTAATCATGTTTTAACAAATCCTGGAAAGTTTCAGAACTAAAATCGGCTTAAAATTGATTCAAATTGTACTTTCGCTTGAAAAGTTGTTCGAAATGCTGATGTCATCGACCTTTCGCTTGAATTTACGTGTTGAGTCCGCTTGAATCTGGCATCTCGCTTGAAATACGTGTTGAGTCCGTTTGAAAAGGATGACCGCTTAAATTGTTTTTCACGAGAAAAGTGCATCGTGTATTGTGAAAGTATATTGAATTCGAGGGTGTCAGTACTTCGGGAAAAGATATCATGTGTCTAATGTCAGTTTGCACTTTGTCATTGCATGTGATATTGGTGCACTAGATTTTATAAAGTGTCTCGGTCCAATTTATGGTTGCATGTGAAATAGTATTGATTCTATCAAAGATCAGAATTTACGTGAACTACAGAGTTGGTCGGCCACATTCTAAAAAAAGGTCCAATCAGATTGTATGGCTCAATAGAATTAATAGGAATACATGTGTCAGCCCACGTGAAAGTGCTCGGCCCATGTGACTTGGATTGTTGTCAGATTCACTAAATTCATTAGACTATTGCATGTGATAAGTCATATTCTCGGCCTAATCATCACTTAAAGCTTGGCGGCCCAATCAGAAATTGAAAGTCCTCAGCCTATGTGATATATATCGGCATAATCAGATTAAAAAAAAGGTATTTCACAAGGTGATTACAGGTGTTTCACTAAGTGATCCCAGTTCATTTGAAAAGTCTATTTTGTGAACATTTGACATCGAAACATGGATTTTGAAGAATTATTGGCGTATATGAATTATGAATCTCAGCAGTATATTCCGATAAAGCAAGAAGGAGAAACAGTCTCAGCAAAAGAAGTTGTTGAAAAAGTTCCAGTTTTTGATCATTCGTTTGATGAAGAGGGTGACAAGTATGAAGAAGAAATCCAAAGACTTGAAAATCTTAAACAACAACTTCCATCTGATCAACGTAGTGGAAAGTTATTTTATGCCGATAAAATTGAAAAATTGAAAGAAAAACAAGATGCAAAAAGAAAGAATCAAAAAGCAGTTATTGTTAAAGAAGAGATCAGAGCTGAGAAAGAAGTAAAAGCAACAACAACAGAAAAGCAAATCAAACCTAGTGAGAAAAAGCAGTTTGAACAAATTCCAGTTGTCAAGATTGAGAAAGAAGAATCTAAAAAACCTGTATCTGTGAATCCTGAACCAGAGTTAAAGAAAGAGGTTGCAGAAGACGCACCTATCTTTGATCATTCATCAGAAGAAGAAAGTAAGGATGAAAGTGTTCATGAGGAGAAGAAACAGGTTGAAAACATTTCAGCTTTGAAGGATGAGACGAAAGCTGATGAGAAACAGATTCCTGGAAAATGCTTAAACTGTGAAAAATCTGAGCCAGACAATGCCAAACTCTTGAAGAATGTAGAGAGTTTGACATTGGAAAACAAAATTTTGAAGGAAAATGAAAAGGTTTTTGAAGATAAAATAAAAAGTTTTGAAAATGAAAAATTAAAAATTGAAAAAGATTTTCAAAGTCAAATAAAAATCTTAGAAGATGAGAGAGATTTGTTTGGTAAAAACAATCTTGAAAAACAAATTGCAATCAATTCTCATCTTGAAAAGATTATTCGACTTGAAAAGGAAGTAGAGTGTGCTCAAAAGAAAATCAAGGAATGGGAAGAAAAGTTGAAGGTGTTTCGGAATACTTCAACTATTCCCTGTCCAAAACCTATTAATTCAGTTCCAATAAGTGACAATGTCACAAACTATGACAAAGTCATAGTTGAAGATTGCGATGAGAAATCTGATGATGAAAATGAAAAAATGAAGAAAAAGAATTTATTTTTGAAGTTAAAAGAAAAGTTTCAAGAAACTGTTCCACAATCAACTGAAAAGGGAGAATGCTCTAAGCAAAAACCTTTGAAGAAGAAAGTGGAACAAAAACAAAAACAAAAAGAGAAAATTTTGAAAAATGTTCAAAAAGAAAATAAAAGTTCATCAGATCAATCATCCAATCGCAATAAAAAATTACAAAAAGTAAAAAATGAAAATTCAAAAATTGTTGGTAATGAGTGGTGCAGGTTTGACCACAGTGCTCAAAAGCCAAATCCAACTTTCAGGAGGAGTGGTGATTACCACAAAGCCAAACAATGCTATGATCTGAGTGTGTGGTGTGATAGTGGTGAATGGTACGATAACAGAGTGTGTTACAACTGTGGTGTTCGAGGACACATTGCTGTTAACTGCCAAAATCAGTGGTTTGAGACGAGGAGATGCTTTAACTGCAACATCATTGGCCATATTGCTAGAGATTGCTCAATGAGATCATAGAGAAAATCGAGGTCTGAATCTCAGAAGCAGGTGAAGAAACCAGTCAATGTCAAGCCCAAAGAACAGAAGGTTCAAGAACCTAAAGTTCAAGAAAAGAAAGTGAAGCTTTCTCAGGGGCAAAAAGACAGACTGAGGAAGAAGAGGAAGAAAGCGAGAGAGTATCTCGAAAGGATTTTGTCCTCGGATACAACTGGTAAAACAGATAAAAGTTCTGATAAATCGTCTTGCTCTCCAAAGAATGACAAGTCAAACAAGATGAATTCATCAGATACAAATCTGAGGACGAAAGAGGGAAAGAAGAAAAAGAAAATTATTGGCAATGAATCTGTTTCTTCGGAAACAAAGGAGCCAAGTGTTGGCGATGAATCTGGCTCACCAAAGTCAGACAAGCCACATTCAGGCAATGATTCTGGTTCGACAAAGCCAGAGGAGCCAGTTGTTGAGGTAAAAAATGAGAATTCTGGTCTAACAATGGATGATGCAAATTTTTCACCATTGTTGAACAAGAATTCAAAAGCACCCAAGGACAGTCAGGCTTGGGTGAATCTGTTTAAATGAAAAACCTGACTTGCCGGAGTTCCCAGGTTGGTAAGCGTGGAACATGAATCGGCATATTTCTTGAGAAATTCACGAAAGTGATTTCGATTTAAAAGTGGTAAATCAGGGACATTAAATTGTATTTGATTTTCTACAAGTGATGTTTGTGGATTGATCTTACAAATGTTAGTTTTTACAAGTGGTTGAAACAACAAGGTGATGAAACCCCATGTTTGAGAAATGACTCACAAAACTAATTTTCCGGAAAAACCATTTTGATTAAAACAAACTTAAGTGTTTTGAAATCACTATGGGAAAATGTTTTGTTGTCAGGGGGAGTTCTGATTGTTTAAGCCAAGTGAATGGAGAATTGAAGTAATTCTCATCATGTTGTCATTTACTTTGTACAGTTAATTTTCAAATTTTCCCAGAAAATCAAAATTGAGATATATTTTTATTTTAGGGGGAGTAAAATTTTTAAAAATTTTGAAAATTTGAAAATTACAAAATCATTGAAAAAATGCAAAAATGAGTTTTGTTATCAAAAAGAGGAAATGATAGTAGATCAGTTGAACTGTCACAGCATGCTAAAGAAATGGAAATATAATATGTGATAAACGGTCTCACTAAAGATGTGACGGTAGGCTCAGCTAGACTAGTAGATTTGCGATAACGATACAAACCTAAAATGAAAAAGCCTAGTTCTAGTGGGAAACATGATTGAAAGCATAGTACTTAGTTTTGTCCTTCTTGATTGTGTGCCTACTCAGTAATCACTGATTGTCGAAAGACATAAAACTGGTTAAGTTTGTGAACTTTCACAACTTTGCTAAAAAGTCGCTGTGATTGTGCATTTTTTTTTGCAAAGATTTAAACTTGTTTTATTTCTTTATTTTGTTTAAGCATTGGACATCCTCTGCGTATACGTGAGTATCGAACTGGATATTATTGCCTAAACGTTCTGCTTTATTTTCTTTGGTGTTTCGTTTAAGCTTTAGATCACCTCTGTGTATACGAGAGTATCGAACTGGTGGTTAAAGCCTAAACAACTTCAACTTGTTTTATTTTTCTTATTTTGTTTAAACATTGGACTTTCTCTGCGTATACGGAAGTATCGACCTGATTGTTAATGTTTAAACATTCTGCTTCGTTTTCGCACAAATCACAGTTGATAAAAGTTTAAAGGCATTACTTGAGTCAGTGTATTACATGATGAGGGGATATGCTGAGATCGTGGGGTCCATAAGAACTTAGTGCAAAATTAATATACCTTAACGTATCAGTTAGCATTTCGAAAGTTTTTAGATTGAGTTTAAGTGGACAAATATATCGTCAATCTATGTGAATCGTTTAGAACTGAAAATGTTTAAAGCTTAACGGTGCTAGTGATTGGTCACATAAACTGATATGATCCTCTTTCGCAAACTCACAAAAATAGTGTCTGTAAATATTTCTTTACTGCATTTCTGTTATAATCAAAAATCCAAAAAGATTTTAGTGTGTTTTAGCATAAATTTTGAAAAATTCAAAAAGATTTTCGACAACTGATGTTGAAGAGCTGATTTTCAAAATTTCAAGTGCTGATCATGATGATCAGGATTGGGAGTGTGAGTTTAACAGAAAAAAATTGTTTTGAGAAAGAAAAAGTTTGATTAGTTAATCAAGGTCATTAATTTGAACTTGATGTAACTATTATGATTGAATGATTTGGAACAGTAAGTTTTTCTTATAGATTTAAGTAAAAACTTATGTGGTGGTAAGAAAATTTGTGCAGGAGATGAGCTTAAACAGAGATAAAGCCAGGGATTGATCTCAAGGTGATAGCTAATTCCAGACGGCGATTCCATCATGATGAGAGGGGGAGTCTGACGAGGCTAGAGCCAAAGAGAAGATCCTGGTATATGCTAAGAAAGAAAAGAGACTGATAAAGACTGAAGATGCGAAGACTCGACACTTAAGACTCGTCAACATCTGAGGGGGAGTCTGTTGGTGCATACATCTGTCGTCTTTGTCTTAATATCGAGTCTCGGTTTTGTTGCGGATCTGAACGAGCATGAAGTCATCATCAAGAATGATGACATCACATAAGTGACATCATCATTGCATCATTACACAAGAAGACAAAACAAATTGTAGATATTTGTTGACTTTCGCTTGAATCGGTTTTAGAGAGGTTCACTTGAAATGTAATTAGAGGTTTCGCTTGAAAGTGTGTGTGTCTTTCAAGCGAACCAGCACCAACTATACATATGTGTCATGATGTCTCATTTGAAGCAAACCAGGAGAGAGAGTAGAATCGATACCGAAGTGCTGCCGGTATTCCTTGTGATTGTAATCGTTGTTATTTCAATACACAAGACGTTTAAAGTGATATTCAAGCTGTTTCGAAGTCAGTTTCTTTGTTTCCGCATCTGAAACTGATAAAATCTCTTCTGAACGACTCGTTTGGGTCGCGATTCGATCCTACAAGTGGTATCAGAGCTCAGGAGGAAGAGATCTTGCCAAAACAATATGTTTTCGTCACTTTTTCTGATTTCTACACCATTTTTTTTCAAACTTAAAAATTTTTCACGGTTAAAATTGGCTCAAATTCACACATATTATGCGTAATCATGTTTTAACAAATCCTGGAAAGTTTCAGAACTAAAATCGGTTTAAAATTGATTCAAATTTTACTTTCGCTTGAAAAGTTGTTCGAAATGCTGATGTCATCGACCTTTCGCTTGAATTTACGTGTTGAGTCCGCTTGAATCTGGCGTCTCGCTTGAAATACGTGTTGAGTCCGCTTGAAAAGAATGACCGCTTAAATTGTTTTTCACGAGAAAAGTGCATCGTGTATTGTGAAAGTATATTGAATTCGAGGGTGTCAGTACTTCGGGAAAAGATATCATGTGTCTAATGTCAGTTTGCACTTTGTCATTGCATGTGATATTGGTGCACTAGATTTTATAAAGCGTCTCGGTCCAATTTATGGTTGCATGTGAAATAGTATTGATTCTATCAAAGATCAGAATTTACGTGAACTACAGAGTTGGTCGGCCACATTCTAAAAAAAGGTCCAATCAGATTGTGTGGCTCAATAGAATTAATAGGAATACATGTGTCAGCCCACGTGAAAGTGCTCGGCCCATGTGACTTGGATTGTTGTCAGATTCACTAAATTCATTAGACTATTGCATGTGATAAGTCATATTCTCGGCCTAATCATCACTTAAAGCTTGGCGGCCCAATCAGAAATTGAAAGTCCTCAGCCTATGTGATATATATCGGCCTAATCAGATTAAAAAAAAAAAAGGTATTTCACAAGGTGATTAGAGGTGTTTCACTAAGTGATCCCAGTTCATTTGAAAAGTCTATTTTGTGAACATTTGACATCGAAACATGGATTTTGAAGAATTATTGGCGTATATGAATTATGAATCTCAGCAGTATATTCCGATAAAGCAAGAAGGAGAAACAGTCTCAGCAAAAGAAGTTGTTGAAAAAGTTCCGGTTTTTGATCATTCGTTTGATGAAGAGGGTGACAAGTATGAAGAAGAAATCCAAAGACTTGAAAATCTTAAACAACAACTTCCATCTGATCAACGTAGTGGAAAGTTATTTTATGCCGATAAAATTGAAAAATTGAAAGAAAAACAAGATGCAAAAAGAAAGAATCAAAAAGCAGTTATTGTTAAAGAAGAGATCAGAGATGAGAAAGAAGTAAAAGCAACAACAACAGAAAAGCAAATCAAACCTAGTGAGAAAAAGCAGTTTGAACAAATTCCAGTTGTCAAGATTGAGACAGAAGAATCTGAAAAACCTGTATCTGTGAATCCTGAACCAGAGTTAAAGAAAGAGGTTGCAGAAGACGCACCTATCTTTGATCATTCATCAGAAGAAGAAAGTAAGGATGAAAGTGTTCATGAGGAGAAGAAACAGGTTGAAAACATTTCAGCTTTGAAGGATGAGACGAAACCTGATGAGAAACAGATTCCTAGAAAATGCTTATACTATGAAAAATCTGAGTCAGACAATGCCAAACTCTTGAAGAATGTAGAGAGTTTGACATTGGAAAACAAAATTTTGAAGGAAAATGAAAAGGTTTTTGAAGATAAAATAAAAAGTTTTTAAAATGAAAAATTAAAAATTGAAAAAGATTGTCAAAGTCAAATAAAAATCTTAGAAGATGAGAGAGATTTGTTTGGTAAAAACAATCTTGAAAAACAAATTGCAATCAATTCTCATCTTGAAAAGATTATTCGACTTGAAAAGGAAGCAGAGTGCGCTCAAAAGAAAATCAAGGAATGGGAAGAAAAGTTGAAGGTGTTTCTGAATACTTCAACTATTCCCTGTCCAAAACCTATTAATTCAGTTCCAATAAGTGACAATGTCACAAACTATGACAAAGTCATAGTTGAAGATTGCGATGAGAAATCTGATGATGAAAATTAAAAAATGAAGAAAAAGAATTTATTTTTGAAGTTAAAAGAAAAGTTTCAAGAAACTGTTCCACAATCAACTGAAAAGGGAGAATGCTCTAAGCAAAAACCTTTGAAGAAGAAAGTGGAACAAAAACAAAAACAAAAAGAGAAAATTTTGAAAAATGTTCAAAAAGAAAATAAAAGTTCATCAGATCAATCATCCAATCGCAATAAAAAATTACAAAAAGTAAAAAATGAAAATTCAAAAATTGTTGGTAATGAGTGGTGCAGGTTTGACCACAGTGCTCAAAAGCCAAATCCAGCTTTCAGGAGGAGTGGTGATTACCACAAAGCCAAACAATGCTATGATCTGAGTGTGTGGTGTGATAGTGGTGAATGGTACGATAACAGAGTGTGTTACAACTGTGGTGTTCGAGGACACATTGCTGTTAACTGCCAAAATCAGTGGTTTGAGACGAGGAGATGCTTTAACTGCAACATCATTGGCCATATTGCTAGAGATTGCTCAATGAGATCAATGAGAAGATCGAGGGCTGAATCTCAGAAGCAGGTGAAGAAACCAGTCAATGTCAAGCCCAAAGAACAGAAGGTTCAAGAACCTAAAGTTCAAGAAAAGAAAGTGAAGCTTTCTCAGGGGCAAAAAGACAGACTGAGGAAGAAGAGGAAGAAAGCGAGATAGTATCTCGAAAGGATTTTGTCCTCGGATACAACTGGTAAAACAGATAAAAGTTCTGATAAGTCGTCTTGCTCTCCAAAGAATGACAATTCAAACAAGATGAATTCATCAGATACAAATCTGAGGACGAAAGAGGGAAAGAAGAAAAAGAAAATTATTGGCAATGAATCTGTTTCTTCGGAAACAAAGGAGCCAAGTGTTGGCGATGAATCTGGCTCATCAAAGTCAGACAAGCCACATTCAGGCAATGATTCTGGTTCGATAAAGCCAGAGGAGCCAGTTGTTGAGGTAAAAAATGAGAATTCTGGTCTAACAATGGATGATGCAAATTTTCCACCATTGTTGAACAAGAATTCAAAAGCACCCAAGGACAGTCAGGCTTGGGTGAATCTGTTTAAATGAAAAACCTGACTTGCCAGAGTTCCCAGGTTGGTAAGCGTGGAACATGAATCGGCATATTTCTTGAGAAATTCACGAAAGTGATTTCGATTTAAAAGTGGTAAATCAGGGACATTAAATTGTATTTGATTTTCTACAAGTGATGTTTGTGGATTGATCTTACAAATGTTAGTTTTTACAAGTGGTTGAAAGAACAAGGTGATGAAACCCCATGTTTGAGAAATGACTCACAAAACTAATTTTCCAGAAAAACCATTTTGATTAAAACAAACTTAAGTGTTTTGAAATCACTATGGGAAAATGTTTTGTTGTCAGGGGGAGTTCTGATTGTTTAAGCCAAGTGAATGGAGAATTGAAGTAATTCTCATCATGTTGTCATTTACTTTGTACAGTTCATTTTCAAATTTTCCTAGAAAATCAAAATTGAGATATATTTTGATTTTAGGGGGAGTAAAATTTTTAAAAAATTAGAAAATTACAAAAACATTGAAAAAATGCAAAAATGAGTTTTGTTATCAAAAAGAGGAAATGATAGTAGATCAGTTGAACTGTCACAACATGCTAAAGAAATGGAAAGATAATATGTGATAAACGGTCTCACTAAAGATGTGACGGTAGGCTCAGCTAGACTAGTAGATTTGCGATAACGATACAAACCTAAAATGAAAAAGCCTAGTTCTAGTGGGAAACATGATTGAAAGCATAGTACTTAGTTTTGTCCTTCTTGATTGTGTGCCTACTCAGTAATCGCTGATTGTCGAAAGACATAAAACTGGTTAAGTTTGTGAACTTTCACAACTTTGCTAAAAAGTCGCTGTGATTGTGCATTTTTTTTGCAAAGATTTAAACTTGTTTTATTTCTTTATTTTGTTTAAGCATTAGACATCCTCTGCGTATACGTGAGTATCGAACTGGATGTTATTGCCTAAACGTTCTGCTTTATTTTCTTTGGTGTTTCGTTTAAGCTTTGGATCACCTCTGTGTATACGGGAGTATCGAACTGGTGGTTAAAGCCTAAACAACTTCAACTTGTTATATTTTTCTTATTTTGTTTAAACATTGGACTTTCTCTGCGTATACGGAAGTATCGACCTGATTGTTAATGTTTAAACATTCTGCTTCATTTTCGCACAAATCACAGTTGATAAAAGTTTAAAGGCATTACTTGAGTCAGTGTATTGCATGATGAGGGGATATGCTGAGATCGTGGGGTCCATAAGAACTTAGTGCAAAATTAATATACCTTAACGTATCAGTAAGCATTTCAAAAGTTTTTAGATTGAGTTTAAGTGGACAAATATATCGTCAATCTATGTGAATCGTTTAGAACTGAAAATGTTTAAAGCTTAACGGTGCTAGTGATTGGTCACATAAACTGATATGATCCTCTTTCGCAAACTCACAAAAATGGTGTCTGTAAATATTTCTTTACTGCATTTCTGTTATAATCAAAAATCCAAAAAGATTTTAGTGTGTTTTAGCATAAATTTTGAAAAATTCAAAAAGATTTTCGACAACTGATGTTGAAGAGCTGATTTTCAAAATTTCAAGTGCTGATCATGATGATCAGGATTGGGAGTGTGAGTTTAACAGAAAAAATTTGTTTTGAGAAAGAAAAAGTTTGATTAGTTAATCAAGGTCATTAATTTGAACTTGATGTAACTATTATGATTGAATGATTTGGAACAATAAGTTTTTCTTATTGATTTAAGTAAAAACTTATGTGGTGGTAAGAAAATTTGTGCAGGAGATGAGCTTAAACAGAGATAAAGCCAGGGATTGATCTCAAGGTGATAGCTAATTCCAGACGGCGATTCCATCATGATGAGAGGGGGAGTCTGACGAGGCTAAAGCCAAAGAAAAGATCCTGGTATATGCTAAGAAAGAAAAGAGACTGATAAAGACTGAAGATGCGAAGACTCGACACTTAAGACTCGTCAACATCTGAGGGGGAGTCTGTTGGTGCATACATCTGTCGTCTTTGTCTTAATATCGAGTCTCGGTTTTGTTGCGGATCTGAACGAGCATGAAGTCATCATCAAGAATGATGACATCACATAAGTGACATCATCATTGCATCATTACACAAGAAGACAAAACAAATTGTAGATATTTGTTGACTTTCGCTTGAATCGGTTTTAGAGAGGTTCGCTTGAAATGTAATTAGAGGTTTCGCTTGAAAGTGTATGTGTCTTTCAAGCGAACCAGCACCAACTATATATATGTGTCATGATGTTTCATTTGAAGCAAACCAGAAGAGAGAGTAGAATCGATACCGAAGTGCTGCCGGTATTCCTTGTGATTGTAATCGTTGTTATTTCAATACACAAGACGTTTAAAGTGATATTCAAGCTGTTTCGAAGTCAGTTTCTTAGTTTCCGCATCTGAAACTGATAAAATCTCTTCTGAATGACTCGTTTGGGTCACAAACCGATCCTACAAGTTTCTATATAAGTATTTCTCTCCTACTAAAACGGCTAAATTAATGACAGAAATTAATACATACTCACAAGAGGATGGGGAATCCTTATATGAAACTTGGGAAAGGTTCAAGGAGCTACTAAGAAAGTGTCCTCATCACGGTCTTGTGGTATGGCAACAAGTATCCACCTTCTATAATGGTTTGTTGCCACACACAAGACAAACACTTGATTCTAGCTCTGGGGGACTTTTAGGTAATCGTCGCCCAAATGAAATATATAATCAAATTGAGGAAATTGCTCAAACCAATTTTCAGTGGCACACTCCCCGAGGCAATAAATCTATTGCCCCGGGCGCCCATAAGGTTGATGAAAGCACTTCTTTACAAGCTCAAATCGAGGCCCTTTCTTCAAAAATCAAAAAGTTAGAAATGGCAAAAACGGTCTCGGTTATGGCTTGCGAGGGGTGTGGTGGGCCACATGAAAATTGGAGTTGTATGAAAGAATTAGATGATCAAACGGAAACGGTAAACTACATTGATAATAGACCTAGGCCGCCGGGTCCTCCAACGGGTACCTACAACCAAGGATGGCGTAACCACCCTAACCTTGGTTGGAGAGAACCCGACAATAGTAGTAACCAACAAAATCTAAACCAACGAACAAACTTTCAACAACCAAAAAATTTCTCTCAACAACAAGGTGGACGAGAAAGGCTTGAAGATACTGTATCTCGCCTCATCTCCGACACCGAAAAGAAAAACTCGGATCGATTTCAACAGTTGGAATCGAATTTTAGAAATCAACAAGCTAGCATTCAAAACAATGAAAAACAATTAAATCAAATAGCTCAAAATTTCTCCGAGAGACCACAAGGCGCATTACCAAGTAATACCGAAACCAACCCAAAGGCGCAAGTACATCTCATAACATTGAGAAACCGTACCGTGGGTCCCGAAGAGGCTCCACTACCACCAACTGAAAGAAGCCAATCTAGCCAAACCACAACTCCACCCACGCCTCAACAAGAGAAGGCTTCTCCTCCAGTTCAAGAGCCTACTAAGACTCCTTCGGTTCCATACCCCGGTCGGTTAATTCGTCAAAAGACCGATGAGCAATTCGCAAAGTTCGAAAATTTATTAAAACAATTGCATGTTAATATTCCATTTATCGAAGTCCTAACTCAAATGCCTAAATATTCAAAATTTATGAGGGACTTCCTCACTCATAAAAGGAAAATTGAATCATTGCAATTAGTTAACTTAGGCGAAGAATGCTCCGCCTTACTACTCAACAAACTCCCGCAAAAGAAGCTTGACCCCGGAAGCTTCAGAATTCCTTGCTCAATTGGGGAATCCCCCATTCGTAATGCACTAGCCGATCTCGGGGCAAGCATCAACCTCATGCCTTCATCAATGTTCAACCGACTCGGCTAAGGGAAAACAAGCCCTACAAAAATAAGTATACAACTCGCAGATAGATCCGTCAAATATCCACAAGGTGTCGCTGAAAATCTATTGGTCAAAGTCGGCGAATTCGTCTTTCCGGCCGACTTTGTCATACTAGATATGGAGGAAGATATCGAAGTACCACTCGTCCTAGGGAGGCCATTCCTAGCTACGGCCCAAGCAGTGGTAGATACGAATGATGGAACACTAACATTGAGGGTTGGGGACGAGGAAGTAAAGTTTGCAGTTGGAAAAAGAGTAGAAGACGAAGATCCGGTCAACTACATGAAGGCCATTGACTCAAGCTTGGATGATGCTCTCCGATGGTGTAGCATGGGATGAAAAACATCCCACTTGGGTAACATATGACCAGGTTTTGGGTCTAGCCAAGGACCCTTATAAACATGGCGCACCACAGAGGCATTCCGCGGAACTATCCTTAGTTTAGATTAATTTTTATGTTTTCTAGTTTAGTTTTAATTTTCAGGAATAAAACACACTCGGGATGGTGAAGGATACCAAGGGAGCGTGAACCAGCACCCCATGCACGAAAATAGGGCCACCCGACAAATTTTTCTTCATTACAGCAAGTTCAGCACGGGTCGTGCCCACCCAACATGGCCCCGTGCTGCACAGTCTGCAGAAAATGCCCAGTTCAGGTAACTGGACACGGGGCGTGCTCAATGAACACGCCCTCGTGCCCAGGCTTCTGTTTCTTTTTAATAATTTCTGTTACTGGCGATCTGAACACGGGGCCATGCCCGGACACCACGGGGCCGTGTCCAGACGCCCAGTAACATAAAATTTTGCTTTTTCACACCTTTTTACACATTCAATCAACCTAAAAACTTATTTTTGGGACACATTGAGGACAATGTGTAATTTAAGTGTGGGGGGGATGCTAAAACTTTGAATCTTGCAAGTCCTAATCACAAGCCTTACACAAAACTCTATTGGAACCGCTACTCACCCCAAATTTTTTTCAAAAATTTTTCATTTTTTCTACTTGTCTAGGTTTAATTTGGGAATTTCAAGTTCTAAAAAGATTATATTTTTATAAATTTACAACCAATAGCGTCATGATAAAAAAACCAACATAAGAAAATTATGAAACGGCATGACAAGCTTAATTAAAATTTGATTATATATACTTGATCACGTAAAAACCCATTCCCACAAAAAGTGAGTTTTGAGCCTTTATTGAGCATACAAATATATATCTTTAAACTAAATGCTCATTTTTCGTTTCTTGTGTGAATAGCCGCTTGGTTCTTACGACTCTAGAACTTGCCACGACGATACATTCCCGGTCCTTACCAACTTAAACCCGAGTAAGTAAATGAAGGAGGCATTAGGACTAACCCTTTTTATTTCTACACCATTATTTTTCTTTTTTTTTTTACCACCTACCCAAAATCCCTCTAGTTAACCCCTTTGAGCCTAAACCTTTTCATTTCATAGCCCAAAACAAACACTCTTTCACCCACCAAAACCTTTTTATTTTTAACCCTTTTGTTTTAGTAACAAGCTCGGTTTTTCTTATGAGTTTGAAAAAAAAATATGATGAAGCAAAAGAGAAATAAACAAACAAGTTTATCAAAAATAACTTTGTTTGAATAATGGCTTCATGAAAATAAAAACTTCAAAAAAAAAAAAAGTCTTACGAAAACCGACGCTTTTTACGCCTTTCGCCCTTTTACTAACCCCTAACCCAACCACCTACCTTTAACCCAAGCCTAACCCTTCACCCAAAAGTCCTCTTGATATTTACAAAGGTGTATAGTTAAAAAGGAGGAGGATTGATTGCTTGGCAAGCTTATGGTAGGAGTAAGTTCCATACCGCTCTCGAGTGATCCATTAAAATACATCTTCGGCCGAGTGTTGAGTGATCCCCCGTGAGGTATGTGAACTTGTATATAAGTGGAATTTTAAAAAAGCATGTTATGCCCTAATAAGTAATTTATCTTATGAAATGTTTTAAATAAATCATGACGAATAGGATTGTAAATAAATAAAAATAAAACTTAATAAAGAATCTTGGAAATCCCAACACTCTACGACAAGCCCAAAAACCTTCTCTTCTACCCATTCCATTTGGGAGTGTAAAGCCACATTCATTCCATTAAAGAGTTTTGCTTGAGGACAAGCAAAGATTCAAGTGTGGGGGTATTTGATGTGCACAAAATGCAACATATAAATTACATCAATTGTGGCATAAAACTAACCCTTTTTTAGTACTAATGTTGGAAAAAGTGTATTTTTGTCTTCCTTTTGTATTTTCAGGATTAAATGAGCTCAAATAAATAAAAGAAGCAAAAAGGCAGCTAAATCTAACATAAATACAAGAAAAGGAACAAACATGGCATGCCCAGCCTCCCCGACAGCATCTTCCCAAGCAAAACAAGAGAACAGAAGGCTGAACACGCCCTGTGCTCAATGAGCACGGGGGCGTGCCCAAGTGTAAGCAGAAAAGACAAAGCTGTAGAAGCTTCTATCAGCCACCACGGGGTCGTGCTCAGCGGACACGGGGCCGTGGTCAACTCTAAGATTCGCAGAATCTGGGGAAATCTTGATAGTACTGATACGCTTCTGCACACGGGGTCGTGCCCAGCGGACACGGGGGCGTGGTCAACTAATGCAGACAAACTGCAATTAATGAAGACAAAGAAGAAGGATGGACACGGGGCCGTGCCCGAGCTGCTGTTCAGGCTATAAATAGGGGTGCTTGGCTCATTTGCAAACCATCCCTTGGCACACCACATCTCTCACACTTCACCCACCACCCACCACCATCACAACACCATCATCCACCACCATCATCCATCCTCCATCGTAGTGTGTGTGAGTCGTCTCAGGATCCAAGATTGATCGTAAGAGTTCTTGACAATCAAAGGCCATGTTTGGCTAAGTCTCTTACATCACTTGGTCAAGACAAGTGTCTAGTGTAATACTTTTTATTTTTAATCTTTTCGCACTTTTTACTTGGTTATGTATTAATGACTTTAATAACTAGTTTCTTATGTTGAAGGTGATTCTTCCTTATCGTTTGTCTGTGGTGTCTTGGCATTATTTTACTGTCTATATAAAATAAAAGATTTTCACCATTCATATCTCCACGGTCTATATGGAGATATGTTGGCTACCTGGTCGGGGGTTAAGGGAACGGTTTGGTAAGAGTCTTGCCTTGTTCAGTGTATAGATCCTGCAAGGACCTGGGTCAAATTTAGTAGGACCTCCTTCAATACCCACCGGTATTGGATGGCGGGGGTCCAAACTCTTTGATCCCCTCATATGTAAGCTACTATTAATACTTTAACCCGGCTACTTAGGACTGTATCCCTGCTGACTCAGACTACTTAGCCGAGGGTAACGTCACCTTCAAAAGAGGGGCCTACCATAATATGCATTAATAACTTAATTAATTATCTTTCAATAATCCGACCCTTTAGGATTGTATCCTTGCTGACTCAAACTACTGGGTTGAGGGTAACGTCACCTCCAAAAGAGGGGCCTACTACAATAACTAAGACAATCTCTTAAAAAGTGCAAAAGTGCGAAAATAATCAAAGGTTACACTAAACACGAGTCGGAGCCAAGTGATTCATCTTGTCTATCTGTTTTTATTTTTATTTTATTTTTCAGCATTTTAGTTAGTTTTATTTTTCTAGTTTAAAAAAAAACATTTTTCTAACTTTTGATTTGATTAGACGTTGAGGATAAACCGGTACTAAAAGCTCTTGTGTCCTTGGACGACCTCGGTATCTTGCCAACACTATACTACGCTCCCGATGGGTGCACTTGCCCATATGTGTGTTTGGTGTTAGTAAAATATCGTGTTTTATAAATTTAAAACTTGACTAACGTGTAAAAGGGGCTTAAAATATACTTAAACTTATATACACACTCGCACACATCAACGACTGTTGATATACCCATGGAAAAAGGCCGTGTTATTGTCTCCTTCCATATCCCATCTTATTCTAGCTCTTTGTTTGCGATCTTTACTTTTCCATTCTTCCATCTCTTTTAATAATTTTAAACATTCTAATTTAGACCATTCCTCCTCTTCGGATAACTCTATGCTTTCCGCTAACTCCTCCAATTTTTCTAATCTTCATTGAGAGTCGACTCAATATCACCTTCCTTAGACAACACCTCCTTTTCCACCTTTTAATACTTTCCCTAATCACCTTAAATTTCTGCATCAAAACCCAATCTGCCTCCCCGAACCCAACAAAATTATCGGTCGCCTTGTTAACCACCTCGTCAAAATCCTTTCTTTCCATCCACGAGTTAAAAATTCTAAAGGGCATAGGCCCGAAGTTTTTGTCCGAACAAGACAAAACTAACGGACAATGATACGAATGCACCCGAGGCAACGCCCTAAGGCAAGCCACCGGCCATTCAGAAAAGAAACCCTAACACACCAGAAATCTATCTATCTTGCTTTGCTTATTACCAATGTTATTTATATAAGTAAATTTCCGTCCTTTCATATTATATTCTCTCATGCCATTTTCGAGAATAAAATTATTAAAATTAGCAACGCATGATTTATTAAGATTAGAATTCTTTCTCTCATCCTGATTTCGAACTGTGTTAAAATCCCCCAAAACCACCCACCAACCTCAGTAATTACCCATAAGCACCCCAATCTCATCCTAAAGAGCCTTTTTAAGAGGCAGTTTTTGTGGTGCGTAAACATTAATGATATTAATAGCTTTGTTGCACCCCTTGATAACCCCCATAGTTAATAAAAAATTAGAGTGTTTAAAAGAGTCGTGTACCTTGAACCATCTCGAATCTGCCAACTCCCCAAAATTTCTCGAACTCAATACCAGAAATGTCACTGAACTAAATCTCTTGTAAAGCCACAAAATCGACCCCATTATCTTTTTTAAGATCTCTAATCCACCCAACTTTATTTTTGCCCCCTCCCCCAAACCTCTGATGTTCACCGAAAGAAAATTCATCTATTCAAATTCTGAACTCCTTCTTTCCTAATCGCCTCTCTAATCAAGTGCTCGTGGTGCAATTCGGCGTATGATACCGACCATCTCCGACCCTACAATTCGACGCACCAGAAATCTCTAATCAAGTACTCGTGGTGCAATTCAATGTATTCCGGTTCCCGTATGATGCCGACCATCTCCAACCCTGCAATTCGACACCACCACCCGATGCCGCACCTAATCCGACGGCGCCACTCGACCACTGGCCCGACGCCACAAGCCGTCACCACGCGCCGCCAATTTATGTGTCACACACCGTTTTATGTTACCGGTTTTAGTTTCTCGTGTCAAGAGTTGATTCGGGTATGTAAACTCGGTTACTAGTGGGGTGTTTGTCGATCCATCATATATGCTTTTCGGTTCCGTCAAGGTATTGATTTTGAACACCCTATGGTTGTGTATTTATTTAACGCGAATGTAACTAGACTCCTGGGTGAATATTTTATGATTAAAATTGTCCAGCTCAATTAATAAGAATTATTAATTAATCAAATAAATGGTTTTTAATTTACGGTACACCGATTATCAACAATGTCGTCCCTAACATGGATAACAAGGTTTTCATTTTGATCTTTTTACAAACTCATCGTTGTTCTTCATGCTTATGTTAAAAGATATATATATATTTTTTTTACAATTCAAAGTAAGTTTAACTAAGGTACCGGCTGCTTGTTCTTCTGTTTTTGAATCATGGAATTTTCGGTTCGGATTCTGTTTCATGTTAACTGAACCATGGAATTTTCTCATTTGGTATCATTGACTTGCACATCTCAAAACATTGTTCATTGTATGCTTATGATTTATGAAAAGAAAGTGGACCTTTGGCCGTAAGTTATAATATTAGTTCTCTTTTTTGTTAGGTTGAGTGGACCTTTGGTCATAGGTTGGTTGTGTGACAATAAATAAAATTGGTCTTGTCCATGTCTGATTTGTTTATATATTAGTTAAAAAAGTTGTGCATCTGTAGAGAATTAAGGAGACTTTGGGTTGCTGTTGTGTATAGATTTCAACACAACTGTGTATTGCTTGAAATAGTACAATAACGACTTGATTTCAATGGAATTAAAGGATAAATTACAATAGGAAGAAACTAACAAATTAAAAATATAGAAGGATATCATATCATAATAGAATTGAGAAGGGAAGAGAACAATCGATTTGCTAAACCTTCATCATATTCGTTATCCCTTGTTCACTCTCTACCGCTTTGTTATATCCGAGACATTCGTTAATTCCTTTCAATATGTTGGGCCCGTTAGGATAATTGGGTTGGGCTGGGCCGTTCACAACAATACTCCCCCCTTTCAGATTCCCCTTGCCCTCAAGGTGTAGGCTTGTAAAAGTATGTGGTAAACTAGCAATATTATCCCATGTAACTCCCTACTTGGCCTTTATCGGTTGTGGGCTAACAGTAAAATACCTGTGAAAAATATGAATACAAAAGTGGGATGTTAAATTAGCATTGCTGATTGAGTCACGGATAGAACAAGTTATATCTGTTGGTGTGTCCATAAAGAGCCTCAAACGATTGTATAGCCAACACCACTCTAACGAATATACGTATTGTGAAGTATAAGTAAGGAAGGTGGCAGTGCGTACAGGTAGTTGTAGGGGCTGATCCATACACTTGCCTAAGCGGTGGAGTAGCAACGTGAGGAGTCACGTGCATAAGGATCCGCTAGAACTCATCCTGTATACCAAGTGTATGAGGAACAAGTATAAGTAAAATTGGATTATATGGTGTTGCAAGCCAAATTGCGACAACAGTGAAGTCAGGCCGTCCTTGCGCTCGGTGTGTCTGTTTAATAGCACCCCTAAAAAATGGTTGTGAAAGCGGTTTAGATAACCATCAGAGACAGTGCCGAGAATGGCATTAGCAGCAAAAGAAGTTGCAATTCGCCCGATATGTGAAATATATTGTATCACTACCCCACAAACTTCGTTTAATATCAGATCACCCATGAAAATGAAGCGGACAAAGTGAATTTGTTCAAAGTCAACTGTGTATCACGATTAACACCCGCAACCGACTTCACAATCCAAGCATGTGCAAGGACATGAGACGCAGTCGGGCGGGCATTTACGAGGAACATGTATCTTATAGGAGATGCCCTAAATTTTCCGAATGCACCATATGGCTAACCCGATTTCCAAACAAATTTTAGAATATCCAGTGAATGTCCAATCCAGTCATCAGTGTGTGCAATGCGAAAATCAACCATTCTACAATTTGACCCTTTAATCCGAGAACTAAAGAAAATGCGTTTATGGGTTGATATCTTGTAATGATATACAAATCAAGTAGGCTTTCATTCACGAACAGACTAATTGGGTTTAGTTTACAAGCCCAGCACGCCATCCCATCAAACACATCATCGACTTTCCCGAGTTTGGCTCGATCATTGAACAACAAAATGTAAATGAAAGCTCCTAGAGAGCACCTCGTGTTCGTTATTTACTTGAATAGATCCCAAGTTGTTTCTTGTAAAACATCTGCAACAAGATTGCTAATCATTAGGAGTATGAATCACGTGTCGGTTGGATTTTGTGGTCTTTTGTTACCGAATCATGAATGCGGGTTTTGGTAGGAACTAAACCATCAAGTGATAATGCCACTTGGAATTCTTCTCGACAAAAAAAAAATTGATCAACATTTACCTTTATTGCATTATCATATCCCATGTGCACAAAAGCCCACCAAGTGAAGATAGTAATGAAACACTAAATAGATGATTTTTCTTCTACCAAGAACTGATTTTTGGATGTAGATACTATCATAGCCTTTAGAATGCATGTATATCAGATTCTTCAATTTCAAAGAATGTAATATATTTCCCACTTGTAGAGATTCAATACCTTCAATTCAAGGTCCATTGCTATGGAATTTTCCCCATTTGACTCATTAAAATTATGTTGATCTTTCCAAAATCCTCACCCAGATAACATAACCAAACAAGTTTCCATTGAATATTTGTAATGATTCCTGAAGCCATATCTAACAACCAGTTTTTCTCACCTTAAATCGCAGAAGATGTAAGTAAACATTGAATAAAAAACTATAATCTAAAATATCCATTTGAGCATCCTTTACTCCTAGTGATTCATTAACATCATCTTGTGATTTAGTTTGCCTAGAACCTATTGGGGCATCAACTACCACTTCATGAATTCTAGTCGTTGCGTATTCAATTCCACCACAATACCAACCCGGTTTCCATTCAAAATTGTGAACAACAAGCAAAGCACTGCTAAATTGCCTCGATCTCATTGTTTGGATTTCCAAACAATGCCAAGTAAAGGTGTTGGTGGGAGTGTGATTTGGTTGTGGTGAATCCGATGATCTAATAATACAATGTTCACTAGATTTAACATCTTGAAAGCACAAAATTAGAATCTGGTAAATTTGGTTGAGCATCAGTTACTTTGAATGATTCATAAACAACCATTGAGTCGGTAAGAACATTTCATACCTTGTTATTCATGGTTTCATGATCTACACTGAAAATTTCATGTTTAACACAATCAGGCATTTCATCAAACACCTAGAGGGCAGATAATGGTGGGGACATGTTGACAACGGTATCAATAGTAGGTTTTCTGGAAGAATAATAGAATCAATGAAACATTGTACTAGTGAAATCGTTCCATGTGAGTTCATCGCTCCGAAACTAGGAATTGAACCAGCATAATGGTCCATCCTCAAATACTTTAATAACGCATGAGAATCGTTCATCACCATAGATTGAGTAAAATCAAAAGTATAGCTCAGATTGAGAGACCCACGAGTTAGGATCAGAGCTTGTGAACAAGGTAATTATGGTTCGAGATCTTCAAAAGGCATCTATGCTAACGATCAATGAAATAAACCAATGTTGTTAATAGATTTCAACACAACTGCGTATTACTAGAAACTTGATTTCTATGGAATTAAAGGATGAACAACAATAGGAAGAAACTAACAAATCGAAAATATAGAAGGAGATGGGAATCAGATCAGAATAGAATTGCGATGGAAAGAGAACAATTGATTTGTTTAAGCTTCATCATGTTCGTTATCCCTTGTTCGCTTTCTGCCGCTTTGTTATATTTGTGACATTCCTTAATTTCTTTCAATATGTTGGGCCATTTAGGATAATTAATTGGGTTGGGCTGGGCCGGGCCGTTCACAATAGTTGCTTCTTTGTGTTTTTTAAGTTGGTGTCCGTGTCTCTATTTGATTGATTTAAATGCTATGTGAAAATATTTGTATGTATGGAAAATGAGGAATAGTTATCACTGTCTGATTGAATTTTATGTTATATAAGTAGATTAGGCATATGTATATATCTTGGTTATGTGAAAATAATAAATAATGCCTTGTATATATCTTTTACGAAATACTTGTATGAACTTCCAATGGATATGTTTATGTGGCCATAACACTCTCTAGATATGAGATCAAATGTATGTAGATCAGTTATGGTTGCCTGAAAGCTATTTTTTTTTCTTTTATATCTGAGATATTATTTGATTGTGTAGAACTTTAGATTGTCAACTTTTTACACATCACTTGTGTGACATATGATAAAGGTAACTAATATAATTTATGTGCGAAATACTCATTATACACCACACACATACACATATATAGATTTGGCTAACGGGTCAAAACACGCTTAGATTGAAACAACTAATTCTATTAGTCTGGGATGAAACGAGCTGGACTTGCCTGGGTTAACTACAAACACTTTATTGACCGTTTATTCAATCATTTTTTAGTTCTCTTGCGTGTTGATTAGCAATCATATTTCAACTTGCTTCACCATGTATTGAGTGGTGTGATCTGCAATATTGTTCCCCTGAATTGTGAAAGCTTAGGCACATTGTCATTTTAAAATTAGGCTTGAAACATTTATTAGTACATTGATTTTAAAATTAGGCTTGAAACATTTATTAATACATTGATGCTTTGTATTCAAAATATAAAATAGAGTTAACTACCATTTTCGTCCCTGTGGTTTGGTCACTTTGGCCATTTCAGTCCATTTTTCAAAAATGCGCTATTTTCGTCCCCCACGTTCTGGAAAAGTGCCATTTCAGTCCAAAAATCATAACCCAGTTAAGTCAGTTAGTAAATAAGGACTGATTGTGTAAATTTGTAACATAAAGGACCATTTAAGTAAATATTAAACACCACCACCACTAGCCCTGCCACCACCACCACTCCGCTGCCACCACCACCGCCACCACAGCCCTGCCACCACCACCACTCCGCTGCCACCACCACCACCACCGCCACCACAGCCCTGCCACCACCACCACTCCGCTGCCACCACCACCACCGCCACCGCCACCACAGCCCTGCCACCACCACCACAGCCCTGCCACCACCACCACTCCGCTGCCACCACCACCACAGCCCTACCACCATAGCCCTGCCACCACCACCACAGCCCTGCCACCACAGCCCTGCCACCACCACCACAGCCCTGCCACCACCGCCACCACAGCCCTGCCACCACCACCACTCCGCTGCCACCACCACCACCACCACCGCCACCACAGCCCTGCCACCACCACCACAGCCCTGCCACCACCACCACAGCCCTGCCACCACCACCACTCCGCCGGAACCACCACCATCAACGTCATCATCGTCATCATCTGGGGAAGGCAGCCCCACCGTCGCCGGTTCTCTCTCCCGCCTCGTTATCTCTCTCTCTCTCTCTCCGACTTTCTCCCTCTCTCGTCTGATATGATGATGGCAGCGGAGTGGTGGTGGTGGCAGGGCTGTGGTGGTGGTGGCAGGGCTGTGGTGGCAGGGCTGTGGTGGTGGTAGCAGGGCTGTGGTGGCGGTGGTGGCAGCGGAGTGGTGGTGGTGGCAGGGCTGTGGTGGCGGTGGTGGTGGCAGTGGAGTGGTGGTGGTGGCAGGGCTAGTGGTGGTGGTGTTTAATATTTACTTAAATGGTCCTTTATGTTACAAATTTACACAATCAGTCCTTATTTACTAACCGACTTAACTGGGTTATGATTTTTGGACTGAAATGGCACCTTTCCAGAACGTGGGGGACGAAAATGGCGCATTTTTGAAAAATGGACTGAAATGGCCAAAGTGACCAAACCACAGGGACGAAAATGGCAGTTAACTCTATAAAATACATTAACTAATTGTGTATTATGTTTTTATAGGTTATAGCCGCTACAGTGGGCAGTATGTTCTTTTTTACAAGTTATAGCTAAGAATGTTTATTTGATGGTGGAAATTTATGTTCCATTGTTATAAGAGTTAATTGCCCGGATGGTCCATGTGGTTTCACGTTTTTTCACGTTTAGTCCCCACCTTTTGAAAATAGCATGTATGCTCCCTATGGTTTGTCATTTTGTTACTCGGATAGTCCCCCAACATTTACTCTGGGGACTATCCGAGTAACAAAATGACAAACCATAGGGAGCATACATGCAATTTCCAAACTAACTGACATCTACGCAGGGACTATCCGAGTAACAAAATGACAAACCATAGGGAGCATACCTGCTATTTTCAAAAGATGGGGACTAAACGTGAAAAAACGTGAAACCACAGGGACCATCCTGGCAATTAACTCTTGTTATAATAATAAGTTTTGTTAACTTTTCTATTATTATCTCTTCTAAATATTTAGTGTGTGAAATGAAGACAACAAAAAGCAATGTATATTAGTAATAATTGTTTAAGGAAAGATATTTGTGGGATCGGTTACACATCATTTCCCAATTTACCCAAGATTTTGTCTAGCAACCAGCTGTCTGATTCCCGTAATTACAGCTCCCAAATTAGTAGCATTGCCTTTTTAGTTACGATTCTTCTTGTATTTATAGTTGCTCTCTTCTTGTAATTCCATTAAGCCACTTTTCTTTGGGTGTTCCGTCTTCGTTCACATACCCAAAGCAGATCGCATGAAACTTGGCTTGTGTGCTGAAAAAATGTATGTTTGTTGGTTGTGGAGTCCATGAAAAAGGTTATCGATGTTACAAACCTCAAACACGTCACATGTTCACGACCATGAACTGTGATTTTCTCGAGACCTCTTTCTACTACACCCAACTCAGTGGTCAAGGGGATAATGAGCATGACACACTAAGTTGGCTGGTACCATCATCTGAAGAAGTTCATCACAGTACCCAAACAGGACATCATCCACGCAATCCATGGCACCAAGTGTCGCTGAACATGATCCTTCCAACCTAACATCCGAGGTGAGCAACTTTCAAGCTGATTTATCTAATGATGCTTTGTCTAATGATAATGATATTGAGGAAGAAACAGGGACATAACTAGGTGGTGAAACTGAACAAGAGAGTGAACCCACATAAGAGGACACAAATGAGACAACTAGTGAAGAGAACCAAGAATGGTATGTTCTACCACCAAGGGTGAACACAAGGATTCCACCATCACCCACCACCACCATCAGCCGCCGCCACCACCGCCACCATTAGCCGCCACAGTGGTGGCTAATGGTGGTGGTGGTGGCGGCGGCGGTGGTGTGTGATGATAGTGGTGGTTGTTAAAGGTGGTGGTTGTTGATGGTAGTGGTTGTTGATTGTGGTGATGGCGGCTAATGGTGGTGGTGAAAGTTGGGATTATTAAATGGTCAAGTCTTTAATACCTATAAAACCCATGGTCATAAAAATGAAAGGCCTTGGATTTTTTTATTGCGGAGCCACAGATATTATGACTTTTGAAAAATCAGATTTTATATCTCAGTCTAAGCCAAAAAGGACACATGTTCAAACAGCTTATGGGAATCTGATTAGCGTTACTAGGGGAGGGACAATTGAAATATCACCAAGTCTCAAGCTTTCAAATTGTCTTTATGTGCCATCATTGTCACAAAAGTTACTATCAATTAGTCACGTAACAAAAGAGTTGAATTGTACGGTTTTGATGCATCCTACAGTTTGTATCTTGCAGGATATCAGGACAGGAGCTAGGGCGTGGCACTGATCACACCAGGTATTCTACTACATGGATGAAGTGGCACATAATGGTATTGTGATGCTAGTTCATGGAACGACAAGTCGAGAAGCTTGATTATGGCATAGGCGGTTAGGACACCCCTCTGTTGGTTACTTACATCTTTTATTTCTTCAGTTGCTTCCTTCGAATGCTAAAATAAATTGCGAAACTTGTTTCCTTGCCAAAAGTCATCATGCAACCTTCAAACCTAATAACACAAAGGTTGACACACCTTTCTTATTCGGCTCCAATTAATGGGGGACAAAACTTTAGATATTTTCTTTTGTTTATTGACGATTGCACATGAATGACATCGATTTATTTGTTAAAACACAAATCTGGTGTGTTTGATAAATTCACTATGTTTCATGCAATGGTTAAAACACAATTCAAACAAAGTATTCAAGTTTTACGTCCTGACAACGGAACAAAGTTTGTAAACAATTCAATGAAACAATTTTGTCAAAACCAGGGGATAATTCATCAAACATCGTGCACACATACCACCAAACAAAATGGTGTCACTGAGCATAAAAACTGTGTCCTCCTTGAAATAACCCGTGATTTCTTACTTTAATCCCATGTTCCTAAATCTTTTTAGCCCGAGGTTGTGGCCACTGCCACTTACATCATCAATCGACTTCCAACCAACGCCCTAAAACTCAAAACCCCTCTACAAACCTTATCAGAATTCACCAAACTCCCACCAGAACTTACCCTTAAGCCACGTTTCTTTGGGTGTTTCGTCTTCGTTCACATACCCAAAGCAGATCGCATGAAACTTGGCCTGTGTGCTGAAAAAATGTATGTTTGTTGGTTGTGGAGTCCATGAAAAAGGTTATCGATGTTACAAACCTCAAACACGTCACATGTTCACGACCATGAACTGTGATTTTCTCGAGACCTCTTTCTACTACACCCAACTTAGTGGTCAAGGGGAGAATGAGCATGACACGCTAAGTTGGCTGGTACTATCATCTGAAGAGGTTCATCATAGTACCCAAACAGGACCATCATCCATGCAATCTATGGCACCAAGTGTCACTGAACATGATCCTTCCAACCTAACATCCGAGGTGAGCAACTTTCAAGCTGATTTATCTAATGATGCTTTGTCTAATGATAATGATATTGAGGAAGAAACAGGGACAGAACCAGGTGGTGAAACTGAACAAGAGAGTGAACCCACATAAGAGGACACAAATGAGACAACTAGTGAAGAGAACCAAGAATGGTATGTTCTACCACCAAGGGTGAACACAAGGATTCCACCATCACCCACCACCACCATTAGCCGCCACCCACCCTCCACCACCATCAGCCGCCATAGTGGGTGGTGGCTAATGGTGGCGGTAGTGGCGGCGGCGTTGGTGTGTGATGATAGTGGTGGTTGTTAATGGTGGTGGTTGTTGATGGTAGTGGTTGTTGATGGTGGTGATGGCGGCTAATGGTGGTGGTGAAAGTTGGGATTATTAAAATAAAATAACTAAGTTTGTGCCACATAATTAAGTAGCCATATCAGCCAATAACTAGGTTTGTGACACGTAAGTTGCACGTCAGAAAAAAACTAACCCAGTTAGAAAATTATAGACGGATGCCAAATTTTTCGATAAATAGGTGAAAGTTAAGATTATTAAAATCTTATAACCCTTTATTCAAAGTAAAAAAGCCTTTACCAAAACAAAAATATAATAATAAAAATGAAGATGTTATAAATCAATGACTAAGATCGTATATTGGAGGACTTTCAGAACCATTTAGTTTTGATTTAACCAAGTTTGGAATCCTTGAAAATTATACTAATCTACATTATGTTATTTTTCAACAGGTTAGACATTTAGATAACTGGTGTTATGGGTAAACCAATTTTCCTTTAATTTGGTTGACTTGGGCTATGTTTTCCCATAACAGGTTAGTACCTTCTGTTGGTTTCAGGCCCCTCTCAACACTCTCAATATACACACAAAACACACACTCACGTATGTATATAAAAGAAAGAAAAATAGATGCAAAATAGGAAAGATGAAAAGCTGCACTTCTATTCAACAAAAACTATGGCTATAAATAGCCTACAATACAAACAACTTCAACTTAAAAACTAGACCCACTATCTCCTAATTCACAGCCACTCCAACGTTCACATCCACCAAGTTCGGTCAAACTTTGACTTGGACAATGAATTAATAGCTGAATAAAACAAACCAAAATAACACTCAATTAAAACAAATAATAAAACTAAAATAAAGTCAAGATTAATTCCAACAATCACCCCCTTAATCTTGACTATCTTGGTCTTGCTACACGAACCACACAGGTTCAGTCTTCCTCTTTCTAACGTGAACTTTTTCGGTCTCTCGTTCACGATTTCGGTCTAATGTGAACTCTCGGTCTTTGTTCACAATTTTGGTCTTTCTTTCGGTCATTCGGTCTAAGCTTTCTATCGATAAAAGCTTTCTTCGGTCTATCATGGTGCGAACCTTCGGTCAATGTCACACCCACGGTCTCGGTCTAGTTGTCGTTGGTCTTTTGCGGCTTGTCGGTCTTCTCGGTCTTACGCCAGAAAATAATTTCCGGTAACGGTCTTCTTCTCGTCGGTTCTAATCCGGCGTTGGTCTATAACGGTCTTCTCTATTTTCCCACCGGAGCTCTCTTTCCGGCAGCGGTCACGGTCACGGTCACGGTCACGGTCACGACCTTCTATTTCTCCCGTCGGAACTAGCTTTCCAACGACGGTCTTCTTATCACCAGTTCCTCTTCTCCAGCGACGGCGGTCTTTCTCCTTCTCTTTCTTTTGTTTGTTTTTTCTTTGCTGATGTCAATGAGCACTTCTTTCTTCTTTCTTTCTTGCGATTTCTCACATGTAATCATCTACTTTCTCATTCTTTTCTTTCTCTGCAGTTAGAGGGCTGCTCCACTTTCTTTCTTAGGGTTAAAATACCCATTTTCTTGCTTCCGGCGACAGCAACAAAGGCTGCCACCTGTTTTGCTTGACTTCCTTCTTTCGACTATCAAAAACAGCCTCACGGTCTTCATCTCGGTTCCTCCTACTGCTGCGTTTTACCCTGCAGCGAAAAGGGCTGCACTTTCTCGCCACCGAGCACCGACTCTCAAAACGGCCCTCGTTTAACCTTCGCTCTGATACCAAATGTTGGTTTCAGGCCCCTCTCAACACTCTCAATATACACACAAAACACACACTCACGTATGTATATAAAAGAAAGAAAAATAGATGCAAAATAGGAAAGATGAAAAGCTGCACTTCTATTCAACAAAAACTATGGCTATAAATAGCCTACAATACCAACAACTTCAACTTAAAAACTAGACCCACTATCTCCTAATTCACAGCCACTCCAACGTTCACATCCACCAAGTTCGGTCAAACTTTGACTTGGACAATGAATTAATAGCTGAATAAAACAAACCAAAATAACACTCAATTAAAACAAATAATAAAACTAAAATAAAGTCAAGATTAATTCCAACACCTTCACCATAATTCAATAGCTCGAGTCTTTTTTCATAACAGGTACAAAGTTAATTCTCAAAAGCATTTGAGAAGGGAATTCATGAATCCAACTGTGTATCATCTGATAGTTATATTTGTTGCTGATTTCATAAATCCAAGGAGAACGAACATCTTTTCACACACAAAAGTCCGTTGGTACTCACGCGTAAATTACCAACCCTTTGTTCAAGCTCCATAACCATTTCTTCCATCTTCATTGATCTCCTAGTATAAAAAGAACAAAGTCTTTTTCTACAAAGGAAACCTATAAGAATGTAACTACAAACGAGTCTGAAATGGTTAAGGAGATTGAACAAAGGGTTTGTAGTTTAGAGACGCTCTTCGTGATTTGAAGATTCCGGAGTTGTATTTCATGACCTTGAGGATTGGGATATTGTTTGTACTTATTGTCTGGGATATTGAGACTCTCTTCCAGCATTGTAGGTTTCTTCTGGTAGTCGTTGTTGGGTGTTTTTGACATGCGAATGAAGTAACGTCTGACTTACTTTGGTGAAACAACACGTGAGAAGTAGTTTTAGTTGTCGTCAGAGTTGTTTGGGGGAGGGGCAATATGGTGAATCTATAGAGATGATGAAGGTTACTTTCTGTATGAAGCATCATAACTCCATGGGTTCACCCATATTAACTCTCCCTCTCCAACATTATCGCCTAAAGAGTCGCATCAATAAACGACTTTTAAATAGAAGAATACGAAGATCGAAAATAAACTTTTACAGGTGTTTGTTAGCGAAATACATGTAGCAAACATATAACCGATTCAAGTTTTTTTAAACAAAGTGTTGGAAAAATAGGTGAAAATAGCATTTTTTTCCCAAATATAGGAAAATGATTTTTTTCCTATTTTGGACTAAAAATAAATATAATAAAATGAGCGGGTTTTATATATTTATATGTGGGTTTGTGTTTTATGTTGGAAGATCTTCGCAACGAACTAAACCACATCCAAAACCGAGCTAAGATGAATGCGATATCGATGCTCAAAGTTGGGTGTTTGAAACATTGAATGCTGAAACAAAAGGGAAAGTAGCACCTTGTCCCACATCGGATGAGAGATGGAACTTAAATGGGTATTTAAGGTGGAACTCTCCATCCTTATTGTTTCATGGAAGCACACACTAAGGGTACTCGCGAAGGGTGCTGAGTACCCTAACCCCAACTCACGCTCGCGCGCTCGTGGCGTGGGCGATGAGGCGCAATGTGGCGCTTTGATGGCGCACTTTGCACATCGCCGCGAGCCGCTTGAGAGCCGCCTTTGTATTTTTGACCACGTGCAAGTGGTGGATCTCATAGGCTGCAGGGACCAAGTGGAGTGCAGGTTCGAAGCGTGCGGGTATACGTGGCACGGAGGCGCGCGGTTGCGCATGGTGCATGGGTCCTGAGGTGTCGTGCGCGGCGCACCGAAGTGAGCCAAAACGGCGTGACTGTGTGGCGTGCTCGTAGAGGCTCACATGTGACGTGGCGCACGCGCGCATGGCAGTGAGCCAAGAGGACGCACCGCGCATGAGCGTTCAGACCAGGGCGCGCGCGCGCACAGAAGCTTCCAGCAATGAATGACAGTGCGGTTTCAGTTCAGTTTCGTAACTGACGAGTTAACGGTCTTTGCCTGAGAATTAAATTACGTATTAAATTGCATTGAAGACGTTTAATGCAATTTAAACCTCTCTTTAATTCTGTTTTGACTGTTTCGTCTTAGGAGCTGTATACCCAGCTGCAGCAGACACCAGAAACACAACAGCAAATTCAACTTTCTCTCTAGAGTTTTCTGATCTATTTCTTGCAGCTTTCAAGGTAACCTTTGGTTTGTAGGCGAACTCCGGAAGTACTATTGCTCCGGCTGTTGTACCCTGGGAAACAAAACGAGTACTCTTGGGAGACTCGGAATTTGTTTTAAGGGAAGCGAGTTGAACACGTGACTCAGCCCCTCTGTTTCTACCCCATTCTTGTATTTTGCTTATTTCAGTTGTAATAGTATTGTTTTTTTCCAGCTTTCTTTATTTCTGTATTGTAATCAAGTAATAAAATTTGTTATTTTATTTATTATTACGCGAACGGTTCCTACAAGTATACTCTATTGATTTTCTAATTGAAGTCTTGGGTTAATTATTTTCCCCAACAGTAATACTTGAATTAATTTCAATAAAAAAATGATGTAAAATTATTATATGCATCTACACCCTTGTATAGACACTTTCTAATATTCTATACATTTAGTATTTTCTGGAAATTTATAAAACCATGACCGGAAATATTTGGAAACGCTGTTGTTAAATCGAAAACATCTACCAATTAGTTTTAAGTATCGTTTTGTATATTCATGCAGCAAAAAACTGGGTCAAGTTATTCTACAAAGGCTTCTAATAGTAAGAAGTGTAAGAAGGATTTATAGAGTGACAAGTGTCCAATAACCTAAAACTAAACCCACTACATCACCACAAAAAACCTAAACACCCACCCCCACCACCCAAAAACCTAAACCCCCCCCCCCCCCCGCAAAAAAAACAAAAAAAAACTATACCTCACCAAAAAAACCCCCAAAAAACCTAACCCCCCCCACCCCACCCCCCAAAAACCTAAAAAAAACCTAACCCCCCCCCCCCCCCCGCCACCCCCAAAAACCTAAAAAAACCTAACCCCCCCCCCCCCCCCCCCTTCCCCCCAAAAACCTAAAAAAAAAATATAAAAAAAACTAAACACCCCCACCACCACCCAAAAACCTAAACCCCCACCTCCCACCCCCTCGGCAAAAAAAAAAAAAAAAAAAAAATTTTTTTTTTTTTTTTTTTTTGGGTGGATGATGTGGGGGGGGGGGGGGGGGGTTGGCGGTTTTTGGTGGTGGTGGATGTTTAAGTTTTTTTTTTTTTTTAGTGGGTTTTTTTGTGTAGTGGGTTTTTTTAGGTTATTGGACACTTGTCACTCTATAAATCCTTCTTACACTTCTTACAATTAGGATCCTTTGTATTTGATCCTAATCCGCAAAAAACTAAGATCATTGTTTGATGAAATTCCGGAGTAATTTTTATAAACATTTGCACACTCCAAAACCGTATTCAGTTGTGTTTTGTTTCGAATCAAATCACACCCGAGGGAAAGGTATGGTGAAGTTGCATAGAACAATATGTAGTATGGGGCAAATAAAATAGACTTACCTCGTGATTGATATTCGTCCATTGACGAACTACTGAAAAATGCATAGTTGTTGAGGATGCCTTCCTTTATATACAAATTGCAAATTTATGATTAATGGATTGTCTGTTTGGATATGTTATTTTAAAAGAAAACAATTATTTATATTTATCTTTGATAAATTTACCTAATTTATCGATCTGTTTGGATATGTTATTTTGAAAGAAAACAGTTATTTATATTTATCGTTCATAAATACCTAATTTATCGAATATCACTTCTTTGAAAGACATTAAAAATTTAAATCACGTATTGATAAGCGTTGAATGCTCATAAATACCCAATTTATTGAATATCACTTCTTTGAAATACATTAAAATTATCACATCTTGATAAGCATTGAATATTTTTTTTAATCAATTCTTCGACTTGAACCCAAGACTCCCTGCTAAATAAAGTTTTACCTTTGCCAATGGATCATCACGTTCACAAGCGCATTAAATTTATATATTACCGCTCATAAAATGGCTGTCAGACCTTTTTAGAGAAACTAATATAAAAAAATGACTATGACTATGACGGAAAAAATGGATATATCAAGTTATAATTTATCCGCTGGTGACACGATATTCCGTCAGCGATTCAAATTTGTGGTTAAAAAATCAAATTTTATTATAATAAATATTCGCTTAATATATTCAGTTTTTTTTTTAATTATAAAATTTATTAATAATAGATATCCAATTATAGGAAATACTAATAATAGATATCCAGATTTA
The DNA here is from genome assembly GCA_030545235.1 of Helianthus tuberosus. Taxonomy (NCBI): domain Eukaryota; kingdom Viridiplantae; phylum Streptophyta; class Magnoliopsida; order Asterales; family Asteraceae; genus Helianthus; species Helianthus tuberosus. The sequence continues at coordinate 128,994,220 of CM060412.1, read as the reverse complement.
TATTTAGAAAAATTCTACAAGATTAAGAATATTCACTTTTAAAAAGTGCATATATAGATATAAACATCTAAATTTAGAACCAGCAAAGACAAAACGTTTAAACACCTGAATTGTTTAAGATGCAAGTGGCCCCACATGCTCACCCTCTGATGCCCGCTAATGGCGGAGGCCTTCAATGGCACCCCTTTGGTTATGGCGGGGTGGTCTTTGGGACGCCATTATGCATATGTAACGAGGGGCGCTTCACTCCACGGGGTAGCCTTACTAAAACCCAATGGACACCCTTAACGAACTATAAACAAATTAAATGGGTAAACACATACCATATGAAGAAATCATTTTGATTTCTTAATCGTTGTGACGAAGTTTCCTCTAGCCTCATCTCAATGCTCTAAATGGAAAAAAAGATAATAATAAACCAGTGACTTTCTTTTTGAGGCTATTAGAATATATATTTCTCCAAGCTTCCTCCCGATTGTTGTCAAAATAGAGGTAGTGTTCGTTTTACATAATAGAAGATAAAGGATTCTCGATGGAATGTAATATACATTTCATCCCTTATGTTGTGTGTCTCAACAAAAAAATGAATTGAAATAAATCTAAATCCCTTGAAATGCTTCAAGTTGTGAGATTTAAAATCTTTCGACAGTTAAGTGGAATGTTTTAAATATCTAAGGAATTCATGTTAATTTACCAAAATAACCCTATAACTCTAGAAAAAAAGGTCCCTAATTGTTCCGGTTGTTCTAAATCGTACTCCTCCGTCTCTACATATTGCAACTCCGATTCGTCGCCACTACTTTCAATCTAGTCTAGTCTGGCCTGAGGTTCAAATTGTTGTCATGCTACGTCGTCGCTATCGTCTTTTATCCTGTCTGTAATGCACAAACTTTTTAAGATCAAATCGAACCTTACTTGTAACATCCCACATTGGTTGTGAAGGGGAACGAAGGCTTCCTTATAAGGGGCTTGATACCTTCACCATCATGACGTGTTTTAAATCCTTGAGGAGATGGTGGTTCGTCCCGACCATAGCGGACAATATCATGTTGCGGTTACGCTGGGCTGTTACAGATGGTATCAGAGCCAGGGACCGGGCTGGAGTGCCAGCGAGGACGTTGGGCCCCGTAATAAGGGTGGATTGTAACATCCCACATTGGTTGTGAAGGGGAACGAAGGCTTCCATATAAGGGGCTTGATACCTTCACCGTCATGACGCGTTTTAAATCCGTGAGGCGATGATGGTTCATCCCGGCCATAGCGGACAATATCATGGTGCAGTTATGCTAGGCTGTTACATTACTAATGAAGAAAAAAGGTCCCAATTTCAAACTTTTTCAACAAGGTTAACAATATCATCAATAGAATTCGAGTTTAATATGTCCAAGACTAGTTAGTTACAAACATCAACAAAAGACCTTGACCACAACATACCTTACAAAAACAAGTTTATAAGGTACTTCAAACATCAACAAAAGACCTTGACCAAAATATTTTCATATATAAGAAAATGGCTGTTGTTGCTGCCAAATCTGCCACCAACAACAAGCAGCTTGCTAAACCACCCTCTCCCCAGGAGCGTTAGTGATTTGAATGCAACCAAATGGGGCATTAGAAAAGGAACTGCCCGCAGTATCTAGCCAAGCTAAAGGCGAACAAGGCCAATAACATTGGCACTTCTTCAGGTATTCTCACTTATGTTACTGAACTTTTTACTGTTTCCAGCAACACATGGGTATTTGATAACGGGTGTGGTTGCCACATCACTAATGTTTTGCAGGAGCCTGAAAAGTGGAGGAAGCTGAAACAAGGCGACATGGAACTCATTATTGGTGATGGGAAAAGAGTGCCTGTTCTTGCAATCGGCACATTTCATTTTTCATGTCCTTCTGGCCTTGTAGTTAATTTAAACAATTGTTTGTTTGCACCCGGTATAACCAGAAACATTATTTTGGTTTCCCTTTTGTTTGAACAAGGTTTCATGTACGTTTTTAATGGTATTTCTTTTTCTGCCTACTTGACTGATGTCTTTTATTTTGAGGCTAAACATCGAAATGGTATTTATGAGATTGATGTTCAAACATGTAATAACATATATCATCTTTCTAAGCGTAACGAAGCTAGTATTAATGAAACCTTTCTATGGCATTGTAGACTTGGCCACATAAGTAAGGCACGCATAAAATGGCTCCAATCCGAGGGGATTCTTGAATCCACTGGACATGACTCCTTTAATGATTGCGAAACTTACTTAGCTAGTAAACTCATAAAGCGTCCCTTCACTAGTGTTGGTGAACGGGCCAATGGTCTGCTAGGACTCATTCACACTGATGTATGTGGCCCTTTCAGAACCATGAGAAGAAACCATGAAATATACTTCGTTACTTCCATCGACGATTATAATCGATATGCTTATGTCTATCTTATGAAGCACGTAACACCCCCCAAAAAATGTGTAATTTAATTATTTTACCTAAATGTTCTAAGTATGTATTGTCATGACCTTAGTTGACTAACTAAGTTAAAAAAAAATGTGAATGTTAGTATAGAAAGAATGACAGTGTTTGTGCATTAATAAATAACAACTAGATTGAAGTGCTAAAGTTGCATATTTGAATGATAAGTTTATTTATAACAAATAAAAGATAAAAACACACAATGTGTGTGTTCTGGAGTCGACCAAAAGAAAGGAAGAACAAGGAAAACCCTTGTTTTCATAAATCATCAAGATTAGAAGGAGAATCAAAGCCAAAACATATGCATGAACCCAAATCTCTAACAATCTAAGCTTGTACTTCAAAGTGGTAAGTCAAATTTCATAAATTGATGAATTTTAGAAAGTGGGTTTCGACCCAATCATGAATCCAAGTAGAAATTCGTGTACTTGTGAGTTAGGATTACGCAATAGAATAACAATTTTGTTTGAATTTGGCTATTTGAATGATTTGAAGCATATACCCATTTGATGTAAAAAGTATGATGATCATGAAGGCAAAATTTGATGTAATGTTGATGTATGTAGTTACATGTATTGAGTATTTGTTGAATGAATTAGATGTAGAATGAAAGACATGTGAGTTTAGTTGAATTTTTTTGATCCATTACATGAACTAGTAGGAATAGGCATAGGATAATTGTACTATATGCTTAGTGTGTTGTATCCACACCAAGTGTTTGATGAAATGTCTAGGTAAAGTTAGAATGTGAGATTATTAGAAAGGATTTGATAAAACTAAATATGTCCAGAAAGTTACAGCCGACTTTAATCAGTTGTAACCGGGTCAAATCTTGTAAGAAACTGATGTTTATTGAGTTTGGGATGAACTTCCAGGAAAAACCTTTCAAACCCAACTGGAATTGCATTTTAAACATTTTATGAATTTTTCCCTATCGAAAGTTCAGGCTGCGTTTTCTGGCAAGATTTACAGCCCATTACGAATGTCATAACTCAATTTAGGAATTGAGTTATGATCTCAAATTTTTAGTGTAGGTAGCTTCAGGAGTTATGAAAATCTCCAACTGGATTTATGTCAATTGGACAATCGAGGATTTTAAATGAATTTTTCCGTGGGTTGCAGTCAGAAAATGACGAATCTGTTTGCTGCTTAGTAAATGATTTTTATAAATTTTTGGTAGAGAGTTAGACTCTAAAAATTTAACAAAAGGATAACCTCTCCGAGGGGCACATCACATAAAAAGATCGCAATTTTTGCAACCTCGTAAGTACCGTAAACAGATGTCCCAAAACAGCCTAATTTCAGTGAACTGAGCTATGCATGTTAGTGAATGAATTGACTAATGAAAGTCAAATGTGGAATATGAATTTGATATGATCGTTAATATATACAATCATGTATACTAACAAGAATGTGAATGCGATGACATGAAAGTATAGGGATCATGTCAAGATGGATGCACGCATGGAAGGTTAAAAGGGTAAAAAGGAAGCAATGAAACGGATACGAATGCGGACGTCTAAGGTAAGTGATTTCTGGAATCACTTCGTATTTAGTTACATGAATATACATATATTTGAATATTTGAGATCAAGGTGGAACATACAAATAAATGAGAAAAGCTAAGGTAAGATTCGTTCAAATGGTTGGTATGATGTAAAACTGGTAAAACCTCATTATAGGGGTTAATGGGTCAAAACTTTTAATCGAAAGATTTTATGACAGTGAGTATAGGGATGTGGTAATGTTAAGGGAAGTGTTGGATAGAAGGAAAATCAACTAAGATATTAGTTAAATGCGTGTTGGGACGTATCAGGGCTGGTTTAATCGAAAAATATGTGAAACGAGTCTAAAGAAGTTGCAAATGATGAAATCCATAGGTAAGAATGATTGGTATGAGTATGAATGTAGGTTGTATGTATAAGACCTACACATATATATTTATGGATGTTCGTGTTTAAGATTTTGTAGTATGTTCATATGGGATATGAAAGGTATATGAGAGTTTGGATATGGATGTATGTATGTGTATACATATATGTATATATGAAGTGGGATTAAATGTATACGAAAGAATAGAACATGTATATGTATACATAGTTTTAATATGCTTGAAAGTTAACGTTACTAATCATGTGTCTTGAGAATGAAATGAAAGTGCAGGTACGCTCATGTTGACCTTACGAAGATTTGACGTTGGGATGCAAGATTTTACTTAGGAAGTTAATTCGAAAGGATTAGTATGAATAGAATGAATCCGATGAGGTCATCTAATTACATATGCTTAGATTATGAATGATGTCACCAAATATTAATGATGTGCATGCATGTGGTGATTGTAGGTTGCACGGTTTTAACATCATTATGAAGTCTAAAAGGTTGAAGATCGAGTCAAAGAGCGCGAATTGTACGAGAGGAGTAGTCACACAGCTTGTATTTGTATGATGTTTTCGATACGTCAATTAATAACGAATGATGTCCTTCTTTGATAAGAGTCATTTTAAATGATGTTCAAGAATGTTAGAGCATTGTTGTGAAAGAAATTTTATGGTTCGTATTTCCGCTGCGTCTTTTTGGTTTAAACGTGTTAGGGTCTTACAAAGCATAAGCATGAAACTTTTGAAAAGTTCATAGAGTTTCAAAATGAAGTAGAAAACCAACTTACTAGAAAGATAAAAGTACTTCGATCGGATCGAGGTGGAGAATACCTCAGCTTAGAGTTCCTCAATCATATGAAGGAATGTGGAATAATTTTAGAACCCACTCCACCTGGCACACCACAACTTAATGGCATGAGCGAAAGGAGAAACCGAACCCTACTTAATATGGTTCGATCGATGATGTGTAGAACTAACTTGCCTCACTCCTTTTGGGGTCATGCTCTTATGACTGCTGCCCGCATTGTCAATCTGGCTCCGACTAAAAAGGTAAACAAAAATCCATATGAGATATGGCATGGGCGTAAACCCGATTTGGAATACCTAAGAGTATGGGGATGTGATGCATACATCACAAGTGATGCTAATGATAAGCTCGACCCTCAAGGCGGAAAGGTTGTTTTTGTCGGATACTATAAAAGAAGCGGATATTATTTCTACCATCCTGATGCAAATGTTATTTCCATCAAGTATGCTATCTCAGATCCTGAATCTGCGAAATGGCTGGAAGCCATGAACGCTGAGATGCTATCTATGCGTGATAATCAAGTCTGGGACCTGGTTGAGCTACCCCCCGAATCTCGGGAAGTAGGGAGCAAATGGGTTTTCAAGAGAAAAACCGAAATACATGGAAATGTACACACCTATAAAGCATGGCTATTTGTGAAGGGTTTCACTCAAACTCAAGGTATTGACTATGATGAAACCTTCTCGCCAGTTGCTATGATCAAATCGATCAGGATATTGCTTGTCATAACTGTGTACTATGACTACGAGATATGTCAAATGGATGCCAAAACTGCTTTTCTTAGTGGGCATCTCTCTGAAGATGTCTATATGGTTCAGCCAGATGGTATTGTTGATCCAAAATATCCTAATAGGGTGTGCAGGCTGAATAAGTCCATTTATGGACTCAAGTAGGCCTCTCGTAGCTGGAATCTTCACTTTGACCAAAAGATCAAATAATTTGGTTTTGTCAAAAATGAAGATGAGCCTTGTGTTTATAGAAAGGCTAGTGGGAGCACTATATCATTCCTCATCCTGTATGTGGATGATATACTGATCATTTGAAACAACGTCCCTATGCTTAACGAAGTTAAACACTCTTTGGGAACTTGTTTCGCAGTGAAAGTACTTGGTGAAGTAGCTTATATTCTAGGAATCAAGATCTACAGGGATAGATCTAAGTGGCTTCTTGGGCTAAGTCAAAGTACATACATAGACAAAATGATGACACGCTTTAAGATGGAAAACTCCAAGAAAGGAGGTGTTCCTATGACTAAAGGGACTGTGTTGACAAATCGCAATCTCCTTCAACGGACACTGAAACTAAGCAAATGGAAGCAGTTCCATATGCTTCAGCGATTAGTTCTATCATGTATGCTATGTTATGTACTAGACCAGACGTCTAGTATGCTTTATGGCATCGCCCATTGGATTGTTGTCAAGAACATTCTTGTCACACCCCGATATTTCCACGTTTGACCGGTGGGCCCGGTGGGGGAGTATCGTGACATGGTTGGCAACGTTACAGTCAAACAACACAATATTTAAATGCACAGCGGAAGCAAATGAAAGATATATTTCAACCGAATATAATATTGTAATATCAAGTATCACAACAGTCGAAAGTTTATCCACAGGTGGATTAAAATAAAATGGAAACAGTAGTTCAACAGACTTTAGGCATCTTAAACTTGCGAGACTCTTTATTGATGCTAGGAGTAGCCAGCCTAGTTCGCGTAGTACCTGCACTTAACCTTTTTGGGAAAATACGTCAGTTTACACTGGTAAATACAATCAACTGACTCATTTTAAAAATGGTTAAAAATTGATTTGAATGCACGTGGCACAAATATTTTTTATAACTTGGGATAATTATTTAAATGTATAAACTTGTAAAAGGATTACATGTTCCTTATGCGTTCAGTAGCCCGGTTCGTACCGGGTTAAAGATCAATAGACACACCACATTATTTATTTATGCACTGACGAGTGTACGCCTACACCCCGCGCTTAGGTCGTGGCCATTTCGTAAAATGATGCCGAGGATATCCGGGACATGGTCATTAACCCCCCAAAGGCGTTAAGCAAACAAAACATATTTAAACGGGTCATCTCGATAATACTTAACCACCAATCGATTAAGGTCGAATGCCCGACCAAGCGGTATTTTATATACCGTACCCTAAGCCCGTATAAGGGAAATTAAGTTAAAAGTATTTACCTTTGCAAGTATAATTAACAATTAGCAAATGCGGGTAGCTTTTACCAGGTCTCCTATTCTGGAACAAAGGTTTATAATAACCTATTAGAATCCTAACGGCCTTTAGTTAAGTTTAAGCTTAGACCGGTTAGTTTTAAAGATAGATACGGATCAAACGCACGATTAAGCGAAGACCGGAATAGAATGTGATTTAGACCCGAAAAGTTTGAAGACTTGTTTAATATGGGTAATCTAAACACATTCTGGATTTTGAGATAAAACCGATAAGGTTTGACCCGTTTCGGCTAATTTATGCAAACTAGTTACATAAACCGAACCGAACGCGCAAGAGGCGTAACGGGTGACCATGAGAGTCATTTACAGGTTTCCTAAGTTAATATGCCTCAAATATGTTGTGACATCAGTAAGATATCTTTTATTATGCCCGAAACAAATTTAAACACAAACTATGCCCCGTAGGGGCATTTTGGTCATTTATAAGGTTATAAAAGAGTTTAAGTATTAACCTGAGTTACAAGTCTGATATAATCAGCAAAAATACTTAATTTACTAAGTTATAACAGTAGGGTATTGCCTATATGTGAAATTTATCAATTATAACCAAACTATGCACCTTAGGGCATTTTGGTAATTTCCCATAAGCCGAAAAGCTCAAAACTGAAGTCCGAGTTAAACAACTTTTGCTTACTGTTAAAATATTATAATTTACCTAAAATATCAGTAGGTATCACCCTTGTATGTTTAAAGTGGTTTTAGTACATACTACGCGTTAAAACGCTTAAAAAAGGCGATTAGAAGTCGTTTCCGGGTTCTATTTAGAAAGCTGATATTTTTTATTATCCCAGAAGGTTTAAAATAATTTATTTATCATATGAAATCAGTAGCAAAAGGTTTGGGGTCAAAAAGATATGTAAAACTCATTTTATAGCCCAAAAGGGCAAAACCGACAATTACCGAATTAAGCTTATGACTCTAAGTTATGCTCAGCCTAAAATTAATTAAAAATCTTCAAAAATCCCAAAATAATATATTACATCAGTGGGTAAAAATTTTGATATCAAAAAGTGGGTTTAAATAGGCTATATGCTAATTATGCCGTTTAATCGCTAAAGAAGCTTTCTAATTACGCTAATGAGCATAACTCTCAATCTACACCTAAAACTGATGTCAAATTTTGGGTGCAAGTTTATAATTCAGTAACTAAGGTTTCTACTCTTTTACATTTTTAAAAATCACGTTTTATGGTGAAAAGGGCATAATGGTCAACATATAGGCAATTAACGGAATTATGCATATTAATTGGATAACTAATGACCCAAGGTGTATAATCACAGAGGGTTATACTAGCATGTAACCTAGTCCAATTAAAGCTCTAAGGCATTTATAAAACATGCATAAACGGGTCAGAACTGAAAGTCAAAGCAAAAGTCAAATTATGCGACTTTCGGTTCCGAACCGGGTTTTTACTGAAAAATTGTCGGGTTTGAACATGTTTAGACATGTTCTTATATTAATTACCAAGTTATATTAATGATCAAACAGGTTGTATGGGTTCTACATTGCTAATTATGCATAAATTGGAAATTAAGCATTCTGTTGACTTTTTAATAACAAGTTTGACCCGACATTTGACCTAGTTAGAGTGGGAATCAGAGGGTGCCCTTTTAAGGGTTTATTGCCCACATAATTACCAACTTATAACTGCTTTCAATTTGACTAATCACTGGACCATTAGTGATTAATCGCTAAGTCAACCGTTAATTACGACGGTTTGACTTTTAAGCTAAAACTAAGCAAAAACTTAACTAAGAAAGGTTAAGCATACTTACTGAAGTCCTATGCACGATTAGTGATCACTTGAGTCTGCTTTGGAGCTCCAGAAATGATCAGAAATGCAGATGGAAGGTGTGGTTACAAAGTTGCAACGCAAGGCCCTTTTATAGTGCTTTAATCACCTTAGATCATTGACAAATCATGCTAGCAATGGCCATGGATCATCCACAGATGTCCCTAAGTGCCTAGGACTGTTTAGGGGTCGCCCATGTAGTGAAAATATCTGCTTTGGGTCGGTTATCGCGTGAAAACAGGCTGCTGTCTAAAGTTTCTACATCTGGGGGTCTGACGCGGCCCGCGTAAGATCTTAACATGTCTTACGCGGCCCGCCTGAGCCTTGTAATCAGGTTTCACATTTTCAAGTTGTTGCATATTTGTCTCTTGGCCTTTCGAAGGGTCAACCAACTTATTTCTTGCAATTTGACCCCTTCACATTTACTTACAAGGGCTTCAAGACTTATACCCGCTTTATTGAGTCCTTGGTCACTTTGTTATTACCCGAAAAGTCATAAACTTTCAACGTTGACGTTTTAACCCCTCAAATACGAATTTGATCATAACTTTCTCATACGATAACGAAACTTTATGAAATTTCTATTATGCATTCTATTGAGCATAATTAATCGTTACAAAGCTTCGGGTTTGTTAAAAGGTCACTCAGAGGTATACTTTAAACATGTTGACACATTTAACCCCTGTAGTTTGTAATCTCTCACTTTCTTTCATATTTAGCTTCGTATGATCCATGATTTATTCGTTTGAAGGTATAAACATCATGAAGGGTTATTGTAAAGTATATTTATTCACTGTTGACATTTTGAACCCGTATATTCACATATTTTCCATGTTTGTCAACTTTAGTCCTTCTAGAACATTCTTTCACACGTTCAAACCTATGACACGTATTAACACATTATAGGACGTGAATTTTCGAGGTGTTACATCCTCACCCCCTTAAAAGAAATCTCGACCTCGAGATTTACTGAAACAAATAAGGGTACTTTTCTTTCATTGTGGACTCCACCTCCCACGTATACTCGGGACCTCTACGGGCATCCCATTTTACCTTTACAATAGGCACATGCTTCCTTCGAAGCTTCTTAACCTGTCGATCCTCGATCGACACAGGTTTTTCAACAAACTTTAAGCTCTCTTCTATATGCACATCTGTATGCGGTATGACTAGTGATTCATCAGCGAAACACTTCTTCAGATTGCAGATGTGGACTACATTGTGAATACCACTGAGCTCTTCAGGTAAGTTTAACTTATAGGCAACTGATCCGACACGTTCGATGACTTCGAAACAGTCCGATGTATCTTGGGCTTAACTTGCCTTTCTTACCAAATCGCATCACTCCCTTCCAGGGTGATACTTTAAGCAACACCTTGTCGCCTACCTCGAAGTTAAAAGGTTTACGCTTTAAATCAGCGTAGCTTTTCTGCCTATCACGGGCAGCTTTCAGACGGTCTCGAATCTAGACAATCTTGTCCGTCGTTTCAAAGACTATTTCAGGTCCTGACAATTGGACATCTCCAACTTCCGCCCAACAAACGGGCGTTCTACACTTTCTACCATATAAGGCCTCGAAAGGCGCAGCCTTAATGCTGGTATGGTAGCTATTGTTATATGAGAACTCGATTAATGGCAGGTGGTTATCCCAACTACCACCTAAATCGATCACACATGCACGAAGCATGTCTTCCAACGTTTGGATTGTACGCTCACTCTGTCCGTCTGTCTGAGGATGGTAAGCCGTACTAAAATTCAAACGCGTGCCCAAAGATTGTTGGAAACTTTTCTAAAAATGTGACGTGTATCTAGTATCTCTGTCAGAGATAATAGCCACAGGTACGCCATGTAGAGCTACAATCTTATCTACATACAATTGGGCTAACATGTCGGAGCTATAGGTCTCCTTGATGGGTAGGAAGTGTGCTGACTTAGTCAGTCTATCTACGATTACCCATATCGTATCATTTCCTTTCCTTGTCTTTGGCAACTTGGTGATGAAATCCATTGTCACCATTTCCCACTTCCATGTGGGAAGTTCAGGCTGTTGTAGCAAACCTGACGGCTTTTGATGTTCAGCTTTTACTTGCGCACATGTCAAGCATTTAGCTACATAGGTGGCTATAGACTTCTTCAAGCCTATCCACCAAAAATTTTCCTTCAGATTCTGGTACATCTTATCAGCTCCAGTATGAACGGAATATTTAGAACTATGGGCTTCCTGGAGGATAACATCCCGAAGTCCTCCATAAACTGGAACCCATATTCGTCCATTCAATCTTAGAATTCCGTCCTTGCCAAGAGATAACTGCTCCTCAGTTACCCCTAGCTTTTCATTAGGATAGTTTCTTCCAACACAGCTTTCTTCTATGCAGCTAACAACCTTTCATTCAAACTGTTCTTTATTTCAATGCTCTTGGCATTGATTCGGATGGGTTTCACCCTTTCCTTTCGACTCAAGGCATCGGCGACTACATTCGCATTGCCGGGATGGTATCTGATTTCACAATCATAATCATTCAAAGTCTCCATCCATCGGCGCTGCCTCATGTTTAAATCCTTCTGATTAAACAGGTGCTGGAGGCTCTTGTGATCAGAATAGATCACACACTTGATACCATATAAATAGTGCCTCCATAGCTTCAGTGCAAATACAACGGCACCCAACTCCAAGTCATGGGTGGTGTAATTCTTTTCATGCACCTTTAACTGACGTGAAGCATAGGCAATAACCTTGCCTTTCTGCATAAGCACACACCCCATGCCAGTGTGCGATGCATCGCAGTAAACTACGAATTCTTCGGTACCTTCAGGCAATGTCAGAACAGGAGCGTTGCTCAACTTTTGCTTTAGGATATCAAAGGATTCTTGCTGCTTAGGGCCCCAATCAAACTTTATTTTCTTCCTAGTCAAAGAAGTTAGGGGTGCAGCAATCCTTGAAAAATTTTCGATAAAGCGTCTGTAGTATCCTGCCAATCCCAAGAAACTGCGAATTTCTGTGGGCGTCTTCGGCTCCTGCCAGTTCATAACTGCTTCTACCTTAGCGGGATCCACTTGGATACCACGCTCACTAACCACATGTCCAAGGAATTGGACTTCTCGAAGCCAAAATTCACACTTTGAAAATTTGGCGTAGAGTTTCTCATGATGTAGAAGTTTAAGAATACAGCGAAGGTGTTTCTCATGGTCAGCTTGGTTCTTCGAGTAAATGAGAATGTCGTCGATGAAAACGATGACGAATTTATCTAAGTACGGCTTGCAAACGCGATTCATGAGATCCATGAACGCGGCCGGTGCATTAGTGAGCCCAAAAGACATCACTTGGAACTCGTAATGGCCATAACGAGTCCTAAATGCGGTCTTGTGTACGTCTTCATCTCTAACCTTTAGTTGGTGATAGCCTGACCTTAAGTCAATCTTCGAGAAGTAACTTGCCCCTTGCAATTGATCGAACTGATCGTCGATCCTGGGTAAAGGATACCTATTCTTTATAGTGACCTTATTAAGCTCACGGTAATCGATGTACAGACGCATCGATCCATCCTTCTTTTTAACAAACAAGACTGGTGCTCCCCAAGGAGACGAACTAGGTCTAATGAAACCTTTAGCTAGCAATTCATCTAGTTGTGCTCTCAATTCCTTCATCTCTGTTGGTGCTAACCTGTAAGGTGCTCTAGCAACAGGTGCTGCTCCAGGGATGATGTCAATTCTGAATTCCACTTGCCTATCTGGTGGTAAGCCAGGTAGTTCTTCAGGAAAAACTTCAGGGTATTCAGAAATGACGGGGATGTCTTCCATCTTAGGTTTCGGCTCATCAATAGTCACTTGTGCCATGTAGATGACACAACCCTTCTTTAAACACTTAGAGGCCTTGAGCATAGTCACTTGCTCGGGCAGTCTATACCGGGTATCTCCCTGAATGGTAAGTGATTCACCAGACGGAGTCTTGATCACCACTTGCTTCTTGTTGCAGACAATCTGGGCCTGGTTATGAGATAACCAGTCCATGCCTAAGACGATGTCGAAACCGGCTAACTTCAAAGGAAGTAGGGACAAAGGAAAAGAGTGGTTCTTAATGGATATGGAACATCCATCTAATATGGTTGAGGCGGTTTCTAAGGTGCCATCTGCTAATTCCACCTCATACTTTACGCTTAAGGTTTTAACAGGTAAGTTCAGCAATTTGCAAAACTTATTATCTACGAAAGACTTATCAGCGCCTGAATCAAAAAGTACTCTTGCATAGACATCATTTATGAGGAATGTACCTGTTATCACATTGTCATACTGTACTGCTTCCTTTGCATCCATTCTGAAGACTCTAGCATTGGTCTTCTTTCCTTCATCAGCCTTCTTTGTGTATTTTGGGCAATTGGTCTTGATGTGCCCCTTCTCATTACAGCTGTAGCAGGTTGCATCCTTCAACTTTTTGCAATCCAAGGTCTTGTGTTCCTTGGACTTGCATATACCACAAGCAAAAGTTCTTAACTGAGTCTGCGAGTTCAATTCAAATCTGCACTTGCCGAAGTGTTGTTTCTTGCAGATCTTACACTTGGGCTTTTCTCCGGATTGATGCCCATCCTTCTTAGACTCAGACCCTTTCTTGTGGTCATTGCTCCCTCGGTGCTTCTTGTTTGACCTCCGTGAATTGTCATCTTCATGTTTTCTTTTCTCGGCATCCTTGTTCCTCAGCGATATATGTCTGACTGCATCCAGTGTGAGGGACAAAGATATATCAGCTACAGATCTAAAAGTAGCTGGCCGAGAGGCCTTCACGCTTGCCTTGATTTCTGGGGCTAAACCCCCAATGAAACGAGCTATTCTCTTGGGTTCCGGGGTCACCAGATACGGAACCAACCTCGACATTGTATTAAAGCTCGTGAGGTAAGTTTGGTAATCTAGATTTGTCATTACCAATGACAGAAAATCTGACTCAATCTTTTCGACCTCGTGCTGAGGACAGTAGTTCTCCCTAATGAGGGCAACAAATTGCTCCCATGTCATGTTGTACAATGGGATCTTCCCAGTGGCTTGAATCAACGATCTCCACCAGGCTAAGGCCTCACCCTTAAATGATTGGGACACAAACTTTACCACATCTTTCTCAGCGCATCCGCTGATATCAACAACTGTGTCCATCTCATCCAACCACGTCATACAATCTATAGCTCCTTTCTCCCCAGTGAAATCCCTGGGTTTGCATGAAACAAAATATTTGTAGGAGCAACCCTTATCATGGGTTCCTTGTTTCGGTATGATCTTCAGAGATAGAGCACTGTTGTGGTTTGAGGAGTGTCGATCATCATCTTTCTTTGGTTCTTCCTTCTTAGAGGGTGGTGGCTTGCTGTGAGCCTCAGAATGAGTCTTAGGCTTTGAATGCGGTGTAGATAGGGTCCTACTTCGAGTCCCACTATATTCCTTAAATTGCTCCTCTACAGCTTTAGACACAGCTGTATCGATCAGTGTACGAAGCTATCCTCTGGTTATATTAATCCTAGCATTGTCATTATTCTCCAGAGGATGACTGTTAATCTCGTCCGAGTCAGCCATTTTTCTTGAACTGTTACATAAGATATTGACAATAGTTTATTTGGGAGTTTATTATGGAATTGCCCCTTAGGGTAATTCATTAACTATGGTAAACATAGACCATATTTGGTTAATTCGTTACTCACATTTATTTAGGATTTCTATTATAATTTATCCTAATTATAAAACAATATCAGTATTATTAGCACAAAAGGCTTAGTCACAGGGACATTTTTAAATTATAAGCCATGATTTCAGAGAATCAAGGCATGAAGGTTTGAACATAGTTCTTTACCTTTTTTTTTTCAGACAGGGTCGCAGACTACTACTGTCTTTTGTCTCATATGAAAATGAGCAGGGCCCGTAGGCACTATATTACCAATGTATGGTCTAAATATGATCATCTCAATTGATGATTTAAACCCATGATTCATAGATCATTAAGTTGGGTTAGGAATCTTTGGAAGAATCCTTATATAAGAATGACGCGTGTGATTTTAACGAATCACTTCTGCCAGGAGCGTTAACATGTTTTCAGATGTTAACAGGGATTTGAATCTTTTTAAACAAGAGACAACCATACCCACGCAGGGGTTAAAACAGTAAGACAGGCCCACGCAGGGGCTCAACTGATACAAGGAAATTACAACAAACAATGGAAGGATTCAATGGTCCTTCTTGCTCTTCCCTTTTATTAAGCTTGTCAATCCCTGGAAGAAACTTTGTCGCTCCCTGCGATCTCTGTGAAAATCTCGCTCGACCTGGTCCAATCTTTGAAGAATTTCTTCCCGTTCGGGTGGGGAAAACCGTGGCGGCTGCGATTGTTGCCGAATTATAGGTCTAGCAGGTATTTGGTACCCATGAGTTGGGTACCATACTCCCCAAGGAGCTCCATACGGTCCTTCAGGATGAAGGGCGTTATAGTTGGCCGCTACCATGTATAGGTCGGCTTCAGCGGAATTATAGTTGGTGTGAGCCGGCTGCTCAAACGGGTTGTAAGCCATCGAACCAGTGTATGCAAGAATTGGGTTATCAAAACCAATCGGTGGTGGCTGCGGTGCAACTTGGTTTGAAGGCCCACCCATTTGTGGGTCTTCCTGAAGTGGCGGGTAATGACTGCCACTGGAGTATCGAGGGGTGCTAAAGTGGAAATCCCCTGCTCGCGCAGACATACGTGCGCCGGTTCTCCTACGCCTTGGCGGTTCTGGAGGTGCTTGATGAACTGGCGACGGTGGAGGCGGTGGCGTGACAGCCACGAAACATGAATCCCCAGAGGGATCCTGCTGCTGGTGAGGCGATGAATGATGCGAGGGTGTAAAATACCACTCGAACTGGTTAAACCGTGCCTGGTAACTATCTGGACCACGGTAGGGTGATCCATGAAAAGACGAACCATCAGAAACCTCGATAGGATGGTTGGGTGTACCGCTTGCAGGTTCGACGGGATCCGTGTCCTCGTCCATGTCCTCTGCATGATCGCCGGAGAAATGATCCTCTGGCCCCAATGGGTTAAAACCCACTGGTTCTTGTATGTAGTTTGCCGGGTTAAACTGGCCCTGAAAGACGGGAGTGGGGTCTCCAAAGGAATGGTGCGATAGGGATCGCTGTAGAGGTATATAAGAAGGTTGTGGGTTATTGGGCTCGTTTTCTGACTGTGGCCCATACGAGTTATGATAGGGAGGCGTTGAACTGTGCGAAACTGACCGTCTAGCGGGCTCCGCATGTGTCATCCAGTTTCCTTGTGGTTCTGCACTCGCAGTATTAGAAGGAGTTTGCCAGTGCGAAGGCCCGGCTTCGTGATCATTGGGGGCGGTGATTGGCCCCTTGCCTCCTCCTCTTCGTCTGAAAAATCTTGGCGGCATATTTAGACCTGTCAATATAACATAAGATAACGACAAGAATATATAAAATAAAAGACAAAACAAAACAAAGTAGAATTTGTCCTATGTTATTTGTCTAGACTTGAAAGTTTAGGAATGTGCAATTATGTCATTGATATTAAACACAAAAGGCTAGTGTTTAATTCACTCAATGTTGGCTCTGATACCAACCTGTCACACCCCGATATTTCCACGTTTGACCGGTGGGCCCGGTGGGGGAGTATCGTGACGTGGTTGGCAACGTTACAGTCAAACAACACAATATTTAAATGCACAGCGGAAGCAAATGAAAGATATATTTCAATCGAATATAATATTGTAATATCAAGTATCACAACAGTCGAAAGTTTATCCACAGGTGGATTAAAATAAAATGGAAACAGTAGTTCAACAGACTTTAGGCATCTTAAGCTTGCGAGACTCTTTATTGATGCTAGGAGTAGCCAGCCTAGTTCGCGTAGTACCTGCACTTAACCTTTTTGGGAAAATACGTCAGTTTACACTGGTAAATACAATCAACTGACTCATTTTAAAAATGGTTAAAAATTTGAATGCACGTGGCACAAATATTTTTATAACTTGGGATAATTATTTAAATGTATAAACTTGTAAAAGGATTACATGTTCCTTATGCGTTCAGTAGCCCGGTTCATGCCGGGTTAAAGATCAATAGACACACCACATTATTTATTTATTTATGCACTGACGAGTGTACGCCTACACCCCGCGCTTAGGTCGTGGCCCTTTCGTAAAATGATGCCGAGGATATCCGGGACATGGTCATTAACCCCCCAAAGGCGTTAAGCAAACAAAACATATTTAAATGGGTCATCTCGATAATACTTAACCACCAATCGATTAAGGTCGAATGCCCAACCAAGCGGTATTTTATATACCGTACCCCAAGCCCGTATAAGGGAAATTAAGTTAAAAGTATTTACCTTTGCAAGTATAATTCACAATTAGCAAATGCAGGTAGCTTTTACCAGGTCTCCTATTCTGGAACAAAGGTTTATAATAACCTATTAGAATCCTAACGGCCTTTAGTTAAGCTTAAGCTTAGACCGGTTAGTTTTAAAGATAGATACGGTTCAAACGCATGATTAAGCGAAGACCGGAATAGAATGTGATTTAGATCTGACAAGTTTGAAGACTTGTTTAATATGGGTAATCTAAACACATTCTGGATTTTGAGATAAAACCGATAAGGTTTGACCCGTTTCGGCTAATTTATGCAAACTAGTTACATAAACCGAACCGAACGCGCAAGAGGCGTAACGGGTGACCATGAGAGTCATTTACAGGTTTCCTAAGTTAATATAACTCAAATATGTTGTGACATCAGTAAGATATCTTTTATTATGCCTGAAACGAATTTAAACACAAACTATGCCCCGTAGGGGCATTTTGGTCATTTATAAGGTTATAAAAGAGTTTAAGTATTAACCTGAGTTACAGGTCTGATATAATCAGGAAAAATACTTAATTTACTAATTTATAATAGTAGGATATTGCCTATATGTGAAATTTATCAATTATAACCAAACTATACACCTTAGGGCATTTTGGTAATTTCCCATAAGCCGAAAAGCTCAAAACTGAAGTCTGAGTTAAACAACTTTTGCTTACTGTTAAAATTTTATAATTTACCTAAAATATCAGTAGGTGTCACCCTTGTATGTTTAAAGTGGTTTTACCTAAAATATCTGACGCGGCCCGCGTAAGATCTTAACATGTCTTACGCGGCCCGCCTGAGCCTTGTAATCAGGTTTCACATTTTCAAGTTGTTGCATCTTTGTCTCTTGGCCTTTCGAAGGGTCAACCAACTTATTTCTTGCAGTTTGACCCCTTCACATTTACTTACAAGGGCTTCAAGACTTATACCCGCTTTATTGAGTCCTTGGTCACTTTGTTATTACCCGAAAAGTCATAAACTTTCAACGTTGACGCTTTAACCCCTCGCATACGAATTTGATCATAACTTTCTCATACGATAACGAAACTTTATGAAATTTCTATCATGAATTCTAGTGAGTATAATTAATCGTTACAAAGCTTAGGGTTTGTTAAAAGGTCACTCAGAGGTATACTTTAAACATGTTGACACATTTAACCCCTGTAGTTTGTAATCTCTCACTTTCTTTCATATTTAGCTTCGTATGATCCATGATTTATTCGTTTGAAGGTATAAACATCATGAAGGGTTATTGTAAAGTATATTTATTCACTGTTGACATTTTGAACCCGTATATTCACATACTTTCCATGTTTGTCAACTTTAGTCCTTCTAGAACATTCTTTCACACGTTCAAACCTATGACACGTGTCAACACATTATAGGACGTGAATTTTCGAGGTGTTACAATTCTGAAGTATTTGAGAATAACTAAAGATATGTTCTTAGTATTTGGAGGAGTAGAAGAAGAGCTCATTGTAAGATGTTACACTGATGCCAGTTTTCAAACTGATCGAGATAACTCTCGCTCACAACCAGTTTTTATATTCACTCTAAATGGAGGAGCTAACTCATGGAAGAGCTCCAAGCAGAGTGTGGTGGCGGATTCAACCACCGAATCTGAATATATAGCCGCATCAGATGCTTTAAAGGAGGCTGCTTGGATGAAGAAATTCATAACCGACCTCGATGTGGTTCCAAGAATTAAGAAACCCATCGAGATATTCTGTGATAACATAGGTGCTATTGCTCAAGCCAAAGATCCCATATCTCATCACAGGACGAAGCATATGATAAGAAAGTTCCACTACATACGGGAAATTGTGAAATGTGGAGACATCGTGATATGCGAAGTGAACACAGATCAAAACCCAGCAGACCCATTTTCTAAGCCCATGACTCGGACAAGCATGATCAGCACATGGATGCTATCGAGCTTAGATTAGCTAGCTGTATGTTTTGATTTAGTATTTGGATGTACGAACTTTTAACAGTTGTACTTTTGAATTCATTTTTGATTTACTAGTTAAATGCAATTTTGAATCTTATAACTTTGTTCGATTGTAATACGTTTAATCCGTGAATCTTGCATTCTAAACTATCCGTAGCCGGTTAGACTTGTGGGAATGATTCTGAATTAAGACTATTTTGAATTCGAACTCAAGTAGTTGACTTCCAAATTCATAGACCTCATTGAGAATGACGTTGGATGTAACTCGCATCAAATCATCTTCATGGATCTTAGTCATAAGATGCTTTGATATCGGTATACTCATTTAGTATCCTTTGACTTGAGATACATATTAGAACTTCCGTTTACCAAGGATTATTCTTTGATTACTATCAATCGCTATCGCGTAACTGCCAGTCATAAAGGCTTTAATTGGGAATAGTTCTGAAGTTCAGTGGGAGTTGTTTGTAGTCGATAAGGGATTACGTACTCTTACATGACATGTAACAGTTAGACATTGTGACACCCTCGTTGATTCAAACTGGTGAAGCGTAGTGCCTTACCCAAACTTACTGTGTGTTTGTTCAGAACAGTTTGTCTGTTGATCAAGAACAATAATAATAGAACACCATATGAGAATGAACTTAATCCATGTCTCATTGATTCAATTTATGTCTTTTATAGAAAGGATGAATGATAACAATTACCATAAGTCTATTGTCTTGCAATACTAAGTTGTTACTAATGGCAAGGTGTTTTGGTTAATGACTTTAAAGTGTCGTACCTTGTTGGGGGCAGCCATGTTCAGCTAGAGCGCCGCTGACTATCTGCGTTGAGGATTTTATCGAAGGTCATCCAAGTGGGAAATTGTTGGATTTATATGTACGGGTTTGATAAGTCAACGCTGTTGACCGAGCTATGACCCGTAAGATTTACACCTTGGGCAATGAACATTAAATCTAGTTAACTCAATTAACTGGTGAGCACGAACAACTAACGAGATGAAAGATATAATTATTTATACTGGTTATAAATAATTTTATCGTTTAATTATTTTTTTAATTAAACTATATTATTTTGGCTTTGTACCACGTCTGGGCTTGTACTAAACTTGTTGGGCTTTGGGGGCCTAAGAAATAATTAGCAAATGATTAATATGGGTTATGAGACCTAAACCTAGTTAATAATATATATATCAAACTAAGAAGGTGTTTGGGATTGAGTTTTGAAGGAGATTTTTAGATTATTGAGTTTTGAAATCGTAAATAATCAGTTTTGAGTGTTTGGGTAAAAAATTAAAAAAATGGTTATTTGCGTTTAGAAAGTTACAAAAAGCAGTTTTCCAAAAGCAGCTCCCCCCTACTGCAACAAAACGCAGTTTTCCAAAAATTAATTATATGCGTTTAGAAAAGGATTTTCACTTGTTTATTTATTTAAATATATATTTGCCAAACACTCAAAAAGTTGATTATCTGATTATTGTGATATCAAGCAACATAATCAAATCCAAACACTATCTTTCAACATCATGTTTTGTTACAGTTAATTATATGATTCTGATTATTCAAAAAGCATAATCTATATTCAAAACTCAACCCCAAACACCCTCTAATTATCCCAACCCTATAACCCTTCCCAGTCGTAGAAAACCAAAAGGGTTTTTTTTTTCTCTTTTGCTTTATAATACAACAATCACAACAGCCACCTCCAAAAAGGGTGTTGTACATCCTTTTGATTTCCTTTTGTGATTTGGACAAAAGAACAGTTGCCCGCTGCTGTAGTTTACAGTCCCACCGGCCACCATCAAGATCCATGCTTGTTTAGTTCGTGTTCGTGTTCTAGCACTAGCTCATGTACCTCGGTGTCTCACACAGTTAATTATTAACCATAAGGTCAGTAAACGTTGCAAGGACCCACTATAGTATGCACCAATATAAATCCTCAGTTTACAGAGAAATGCTAACCCCGAATAAGTTGAAGGCAACACTCTTTTCGTTTTCTCTCCTTTCTGCCCTTTCGTTTTCTGATTGCCGCCGGTGGCTCGACGGTGAGATCTAGTGCCGGTTAGTGTGCGAGGTCGCCTGGTTTTCGGCTTGACCTTTCTCCCTAACCAGTTTCTTTCGTCTCACCCACTCGCTGTCCGGGGTTTCAATCGTTTTCTTGCTTCTTTTTCGGTTCGGTTCTCTTATTCTCGTCGGAACTTTGTCACGATTGCTTAGTAGGTCTGATACTGGTCGCGGCTATTTTTATAGTTTAGCTAGACCGGTTCGAATCCTATTAACCTCTCATTGACTGGTTTCTTGGCCTGGTGAGCCTGTTTTGGTTTTAATGGAGTATGAGAATACATGGGGGGATGATGTGGACGGTGACGGAAGACCGTGGTCGGAGGTTCAGTATGGTAAAAAGAGGAGGAGTAGAGGGGATGGTGTGGAGATAACATTCCTAGTGCAGAATCTTCCTGATCGTTCAACAAAAGAAATTTTATGGTGAGCATTTCAACCTTATAGGTTCATTACCGATGCATATGTGGCACGTAAGAAAGACAAGCGCGGGAATAGTTTCGGATTCATCCGTTATATGGGGGTAGAAGATGTAGGAGAAACAGTGACAATGATGAATACTGTCAAGATTTTTGAAGCTAAGGTAATGGTTTCACTTGCAAAGTACAATAAAAATCATAAGAAATTTATGTATACTTCTAAGGTATTGGGTGAAAAAGTATGGAAGCCAAAAGACACAGTCCTTAGCGAACAAGGATATGGTGAGAAACCTCCCGAGGGTGCAGAAATTCGGGAAGGTCAGTCTTTTGCGAGTTTATTTCGGACAGAAGGTAATGCTTCAAACTCTGGTTCTAAGACGATTGCGGTGGATGGTAATGGATCCAAGTATCCGTTACATTGTAGGGGTCGCTCGATTCATGGTATAGCAAAAGACCTGGCTACTCTGAATAACTTGCAAAGTATTTTAAATAATGGTGGACTGGATAACTATGGCCTGTCGTATGTGGGGGGACTTAATGTATTGCTTACTTTAGGCAATCCAGGAATTGTGAGAGATGTCAGAAGCGTTTAGTAGGTTTAATGTATGGAATGGTGAGGACCTTCCGTTGGATAGGGTGGCAACTCTTCGAGTCACCGGTGTGCCGGTACTTCTTAAGGATAATTCACTATTTGATCGTATTGGGAACTTGTTTGGTAGGGTGGTCCAGGAATCTAAGTTTTCCTGGCATGTGTCGGATAATTCTTATAGTTCAGTTAAAGTCCTGGTCCCTCTCGGAAAACATATAGATGAATTGGTGGTTGTTCAATGGAAGGAGAGGAGATTTGTTGTGTGTGTCACTGAAACTTTGGAGTTGTGGTCACCTGATTTAGAATACGGGTCATCTTCGGAGGACTCGGGTTCGGATTCGGATAATAAAGATGATGAGGATCTTGAGTTAGATGAGGTTGAAGAAGGGGAAATCCAGTCAGATGTGCCGGCGGGCGGTTACCAGGTTAACAGCAGCAACAAAGAATCTCCAGAAGTTAAAAAGTCTTCCAGCACCATTCCCGAGGTAGGTACGCATCAAGAGCATGACGGAGTGAATGTGGCGGCTGACGTTCTGATGTCCGAGGAGGTAAATGTCGATACATTCTTGGATAATGGTGGAAATAATTACCGCGGGAAAGAGAATATGGGAAATCAAAAGGCTACAGATGTCAGGGATAATTCTTTTCATGGGGAAATATTTATGGATTCTATAAATTTGGAAAGTGCCCATGTGGATGTGTCCGGTTTTGCACAGGATAATAATTTTAGGAGTGGGCCTCACTCGGATCTGGATCCACGTGTTCCATCACATAATGGGCCTATTAACTCTCCTGGGCCATGTGTTCCCCCTTCTATTAGTAAACGGACTAGAGATCAAAGGAGCCCACCTTCTGTGGGCTCAACTCAAGGGCCTCATATTAGAATCAGGCATGTGGGAGTCAATACGGAGAGATCTTCGCTGGATCTTAATCGCGCTGCTGAACAATTATACCCTGGTGATGATGGGGTCTCTTCCTGTCCCCAGGATCAGCCCTCGTGTGTAGAAACAAAGGATCGACAGTTTTGTGCTCGGAATGAGGATTCTTAGGATGTCAAGTCTCCGATTGCGGAAGAGGTTGAAGCAACGGTGGCGATTGGGGAATTTATGGGTGTCAATCTGCAGGGATTTGAAGCGGAGATTTGTGCGACCATCATCGGTGAAGGTGCTAATACTCATTTCCAATGAATTTTCTGTCAATTAACTTACGGGGGGTCCGAGACTTTCGGAAATTAGATTGGATTCGTGGTCTTAAGATAAGTCATGGGGTTCAGTTTTTAAGCGTACAGGAGACAAAATTGAGCGAATCGGTCGGGTTTGCTTTTAATCAGATGTGGGGTAGGTCAGTGTATAATATGGCAGTAGTGGATTCATGTGGGAGGTCCGGTGGTTTGGTGTCCATTTGGGACCCATCTGTTTTCTCTGGTTGGGATGTAATCAAGCATAGATTTTTCTTGTGTGTTTGCGGTGAGTTAATTCCGAGTGGCAAGAAGCTGAATGTGGTAAATATTTATGCCCCGAATGATGCGTCGGCTCGGAGAACTCTTTGGTCAGAACTGGTGAACCTTAGGAACTCAAGACAAGGTGAAGAAACACGGAACTAATCTTAAGGTTAATTAGCTTGGTTTATGTCTCTACCATAGTGGTTAATCTTCTTATGGCTTTCTGAGCTTCTTAATGATCCGTAATCCTGCAAAACAGAACACCGTTAGCTCGTTAAGAGGGGAATATGGGGGTTTCCCTCTTAACTAGGCTCCGGCGTGAGAATAAGCGACTGTTTTGAGGAGATAAATGTGTGCTAAGAGTGAAAGTAGAGGGAATAGAATGTTTAGCCTGTGAACTGAGGTCTCTATTTATAGCTGGAGAGGTGTAAGAGGATGTGGGCTGATGGGCCTTGGGTCGGAAGGCGACAACATAGAGGATATGCTCCTTGTCTCACTGGTGTCGACCGTTAGTGGCTTCTAGAAGTTCTCCGATGCTGGCGTACCGTGATTGGAGCCACGTGTCACAGTTGTCGGCCTGGCCGTCCTTCTGCCATCAGCAGGTAAGTGGAGATCGTGGGGCAGGTGTCTCTGCCCCGTGATTGGTGCCACATAGGCGTCCTTATGTACTCTCTGTCTCCTGCATGTCAGACGATCATGGAGCACGATTGAGCACAACATGGAGGACGCGGATTGGCTCCTTTCTTCTGCCACTTGTACCTTTCGTACCTTTTAAAGTGGCCTTGCGCTATAGTTCCTGTGCGACCCTTGCTGGGCACGTAACTAGCCCGCGCAGGATTATAGGAGCTGCAGGCTCTTATTCAGAATGCTAAGTGTTAGAGTTCAGGGTGCTTTATTGTCCAGACCCCGCGCGAGATTAATATTTGGTGAGGTAACCCGCGCGAGGTTGAGATTAAACATCTTGATGAATAAGGAGTATGGTCCCGCGCGCGACCTAAATGAAGGTCTTCGCGGCTTTTTGGGACCATACCCCTTCAAGTACCCCTAGTCCAGTGCTGCACCATACGCGAAGCAAGTGGTTGGAGCTCTGGACTTAGAAAGAGAAGTGCTAAAAATGCTTCCTTTAGGTTGGGTAGGCCGCGCGCGTGTAAATGTTTGAGAGTTGCTACGGCGCGACTACCATATATGACTGTTGGTGATTCTTCGCTTCTGATTGTAAGCGCGCAGGTTCATTGGGTAACTATGAATATTGCGCGGCCTGAGTAACTACTGCATGAAGTTTATATCAATTTTGGGCGGGAAAAACCTCGAATTTTGAATTCTGACAGGTTGGTAAGAAATGTCGTTGATGGAGATGTTTGAGTTGACTGCTGACCCGGCCGTCATCAATTTGTCCCTGACGGTTCCGCTTTCCGTCAGGAGAGTGAGGCCCATGCACGCATGGTAACCGTCACTCCGGGATTTGCGATAGACGTGGCAGCTGTTGATTGGATACGCGCGCGGTGAATCCGGCATATCTACTCATCGCATTAAATGCGATGAGTATATATAGTCGTGGAAACGTGAGAGGAGAACATCATCTCTTCCGTTGTTCTCCTTTTTCTCTCTATTCCTTCTTCAAATCTTCAAGTGATCCGTAGCAGATCTTCAGGATCTTTACCAAATCTTCAAGTTTTTCGAGAATATTCAAAGTTTCTCTCAGTATCCATGGCTGAAGAACATCACGAAGAAAATCCTGGTGAAGAAGGTCCCGTTCCTGTCCTTAAATGGGACTTAGGGTTGTTTGAGCAGATTACACGAGGATTCCGGTTTCCACCGGAATGTGATGCACGATACCCCGGTCAGAATCAAACGGCCGCCAATGCACCGCCGGGGTATATCACCTTTTTTGAAGACTTCTTTTTGCAAGGAAACTTCCGGTTGCCGGCGACGGAGTTCTTGGCCCATATCCTCCATTATTATGGGTTTCACATTTCTCAAATGAGTCCACCCGGTATGGTAAGGGTGCGGCACTTCGAGTTCTGATGCCGAGCCCATGACATAGAGCCCACAGTTGAAAGGTTCAGGGTATTTTACCAGTTAATTCGAAATATGGGTTTTTACTCCTTTGGTAGCCGGGGGTCTGCTAAAAAGATCCTCATGAACCCACCGAAGAGTTTCCATGACTGGAAACATAAATTTTTCTTTATTCGGGAGGAGGTTATCCCGATTGCTATGAGCTTCCGTGCGCCGGATGATATTGAGAAGGAGGAGCTGCCAATTCCGAAGAAGGAAGATTGGTATGTGAAGCTTACCGCCACTCCAAATCGAGTGTTTGGTGAAAATGTTCTGGTCGCGGCGCAGATGAGTGACCAGTGGCCGCAGGATAGCGAAGAGGTGCCAATATTGAAGTTTCAGGATAGAGGTTAGTTGCTTCCTTGATTATTTCTGTTTAATTTCGCTGCATTTAACTGTTGAATTTTGAATGTAGAGGTACGCCTTTACCAAGCTGCTTTGGTGGATCTATGGGCGTGCGCCCACTGAGGTTAGGGGAGCAGTACTGGTATGATATGATCAAGGCGCGTTCATGTACCCTGTTGTTGGAGCTTTCGCCAATCCTCCTACCGCAACTGAAGGTGCGCATCTTCCTAATCCCCGACCCTTGCGAGCTTTGACCTCTGCTGGGAAAGCGATTCTTTATCTTTCCAGCGAGGAGTCTGTAGGGTCTTCGAATGGGGAGCTAAGTTCGTGGTCTAACATCTTTGCTGGTGTGTTGCGCGACCTGGGGATTGACCCTGAAGAGAAGAAGAATAAACCCAACAAGCGGAAGAAGGTGATTACCCTAGACGTTGAAGTGACTAGCAAGAAGGGCGGGAGTAGCCGCGCGACTGCTGGTGCTGCTGATAAAGGCGAGAAGAAGACCGGAGCTGCTGGTTCAAAGAGCTCAGGGAGCACGGGTTCTCGAAACCCAGATGCTGTAGCCACTCCGTCTTCCATCGCGCTTGATGAGGAGGAGGAGGAGGAGGAAGAAGAAGAACCTGCTGAAAAGTTGGTAAGCAGGAAGAGGAGTAGGGAAGAGACCACAGCTGGTGCGTCTATTGCGCAGAAAGCTGGTGGAGTCCCTTTAATTGGAAAACAGAGCAACCTTCGCTTTCTTTATAAATTTTCTCCTGGTTAGTTTCTTTAATTGTCTTGCTTCCTTTGTTGTTACCTCTTTTTGACACTTTGTTTCTGCAGAGGCCAAAAAGAAAACCCCTGAAAAGAAGGGTGTTGTAGTTAAAGATCCTCAAGAGCCGGCACTGAAGAAGACCAAAGTTATAATTAAGCCTTCCAAGACTGCTGGCGTAGAGTCTGAGAAGGAGAGGAAGAAGGCTGTTGAGAAGGTTGTTGAGAAGGAGAAAGAGAGAGAGAGAGAAAAAGAAGGTTTCTGAAAAGCCTGTTGGTGATGAACCTAAGGAGACCGGGGCCGCTGCTACCACTGTCCATGAAAAAATGCAGGGTTCGGAGGTCGTCCATATAATGGGGCTTGACCAGCCCCTTCATGAGAAAAGGAAAGAACCTGAGGTTGAGAAGCAGACCAAACCTGCGCAACCTGATGCCCCTCTTCAAACTGTTAATACTTCTACTACTAGGGGATCGGGTTCTACTATACATAGGGAAAAAACTGCTGCTGCGGGTGGCGCGGGCTCTGGTGGCGCTGGAGGTTTTGTACCACAATCTCCCGTCGGCCCTAACGATACTGTGGGCGATATATATATTACAAGACCTATACGGAGGAGGCTCGCGGCGATGCTTCCCACCGAGCTCCATGGGGTTTGAAGTAGAAGGATACTTTCATGGAGTTTAGTGCATGTTGTGATTGGTTCCTGAACTCCTTTCCTCTTGGTGAGGTCAACCGTCAAAGGGCGCGGACTCACGATGGGCTATAACAAGCCTATGTGGTTGGGGAGGCTAATACTCGCGCCGCCAATCACCAAATCATATGTGAGTTACGTACGATGGTTAAGGAGCGGGCTGATTGGGAGAAGTATCGTGAGTGCCTTGTGAGGCAAGCTAAGGAGTTCGAGAAGGCTAATGTTGCTTTTGCTGAAGAAAAGGCTAAGTTCGAGTCCGATAAGAAATCGGAGGAATGGGGCCGCGAGGGCCTTAGGGGCAAGCTTCGCACTGCTGAGGAGCTATTGTCAAAAGAACGTGCTGAGTTTAAGAAGATATGCGAAAAAGATAATCAGCCCGCGTATGCGGCTCGCAACAAGATTACCGACCTTGAAGCCCAGAATTCTGCATTGTCAAAGAAGGTTAAGGATCTTGCAGCAGATAAGGAGCACGCTGAGGTTCAACAAGTTCAACTCCTCTTTTCCAAGTTGCTTTTCATTTATTAAAATTCTAATTCTGATTTTCCTTTGTAGGCTGAGCTGAAAACGCAGGTATCCAGCAAGGATAAGGACCTGGCGGCTAAGGACGTCGAGATTGCAGAGTTAAAATGTTGTTTGCAAGAGCAAACTGACAAAAGAGAGTCCTTAGAGATCAATCTTGAGGCTGAGAGGGTCAAGGCTGCTACTGCTGAGGAGGCCAAGAAAAAGGCTGAGGAGGCGCGGGACGTGAGTACAGCAGCCCTCAACGTAGCGCAAAATAACTACTCTGAGGTTCAGGGCATCGTTGATACTCTGGCTTCTGAGGCTGAGTAGATGCGTGGCAGGGGAGTAGTTCTGGTATGGTTCTCTTTTTAACTTAGGCTGTATTTGCTAAAGACTATCTCTTATCTATTGCCTTTGTTGTAGATGGCCAACTCTATCTTGAATGCTTCCGAACTTGACGGAGCTGTTGCTACTCTCATAGATGCGCCGCGCGCGGTTGGTCACCGTGGAGGTTATCTAGAGTGTGCGCAGCATGTTGAAGTGGCGTTAGGTCAAGCGTTTGATGTTAGTCACTGCTCAGTGACCGATCAGGCTGAAGTTGAGTTAGCCCGCGCTGAAAAGGCTTATGATCATCTATCACTGCCTGTGATGGATCTGGTCGCAAAGGCATTGGAGCATGATGACTGGTGCCAACGGTTAAAGCAGATTCTCGACCCACCAGTGACCGTTGATCTGTCTGATGAAGAAGAAACAGCTGGTGATGATGGTGGCGATGGTGATGGAAATGATGATGGAGGTGATGGTTATGAATAGTTAGCATTGATAGGCGTCGTGCCTTGTAATTTTCTTTTTGTGTTGAATGTAACTAGACGCGTGGTCGCGCTATTTTGCAATGAATCAATGATGTTTGTTTATTTCTTATGTGCTTATTGCATGGTGCGCCTTTTATGATATAGCATTGTGTTTGCTATTAATTTTGAAGTTACAATTATTGCACTGTTGTTAGAAACTTTGGTTAAATTAGCGCGAATGAATGTAAGTGTGGCTCTTGTGCAAGTGTAACTGCCCGGCCTCGCGCTATGCTCGCGGAGGACCTTGGAGGCATAACTCAAGAGCTCGTAATTTACTGAAGTGTTTTCGTGCTAATCAAAAGTTTAACATGCATTTGTAACGTAGAAATCATCCTGACAAGAAAACATAAGGCATATGCTTTCATTAAGTAGGAAGCGGGCGCTTAGGCCAACATACATCGTGGAAATAAAATAAGGGGCGTATAGCCAACATAGGAATTCAAGAAAGGCGCATGACCAACATAAGTAGATAAAGGCGCAAGGCCGAGAGCAGTCACATATAAGACTTACGCAATTGTTGAACGTTCCACGTACGAGGGATGATGTGTCCATCCAGTGTGCGCAATTTGTATGCCCCTTTCCCTAGCACCTCATGTATTAAGTATGGACCTTCCCATTTGGGTGCTAGCTTTCCGGGGCGTTCAGCATTTGAAGCTTCATTGTCTCTAAAGACATATTCTCCTGGTGTGAAGGTACAAATGAGTACTCTTGCATTGTAGTACATCTCCAATTATGTCTTATACTTGGCCTCCTATTTCACGCCTCTCTTCGAGTAAATCCAAGTCAAGACGGCGCTCTGCCTCGTTGTCGATTGTGTGGACTGCCGTTAAGCGCGGCGAGGGGAGGCCAACTTCAGCTGGGATAACCGCCTTAGAGCCATAAACTAGGCTAAAAGGGGTTTCGCCAGTGCTTGTTTTCGGCATGGTTCGATGAGCCCACAGGATGCTTGGGAGCTCATCTACCCAGCCTCTTCTCTTTGTGCCCAGTCGGGCTTTTATCCTGTTGACAATACTTTTGTTTACACTTTCAACTTGGCCGTTGCCTTGAGGGTGCGCAACGGAAGAGAAAGTGTGTTCGATCTTCATTTATTTCATTCACTTTTGAAGGTCGTCAGATGCGAAATTGGTGCCATTGTCGGTTACAATCTTGAGTGGGAGGCCAAACCTGCAAATGATGTGTTCCCATATAAACTTGTGCACCATCATTGCAGTGGTTGAGGCGAGAGCTTTGGCCTCCACTCATTTAGTGAAATAATGACGGCCAGGATTATGAACTTGACGGCACCGGGACCTTCGGGGAAAGGTCCCACCATATCAATCCCCCACTGCTGGAAAGGCCAAGCGGTGGATACGGGGATAAGGGTGCAGGGTTTTCGGGGAGTGCCTTTGACAGGAGTCGCATTTGCGCAACTCTTTTAGACCGTCTATGTGCATCCCTGGCCAATAGTATCCAGCGTTCATTACTTTCGCAACGACCATGTGCAGGCCTGCATGGATGCCGCAGATACCCTCGTGAATCTCCCTGATCAAGTAGTTTGCATCTTGGGGGTCCACACAGCGCAGGATTGGCCCCAAGAATGATTTTCGGTACAGGATTCTACCGTTCATCTCATAGAACAAAGCCTTATTCTGTATCTTTCTAGCTTCCGCTTTGTTTTCAGGGAGAATTCCCTCTTGAAGATATTGTATGATAGGAGTCATCCATGATGGGGACCCTATCTCGATTACATTCACTTTCCGTAACAAAACAGACGGGTTTTTTAGAACTTCGATTCTGACATCTTTGGCGAGATGCTGGAAGGCAGTTGAAGCAAGTTTGCTCAGCGCGTCTGCTGGCTTGTTCTCAGACCGATTGATATGAACGACTTTGTACGATTTGAATTGTTGGAGCAACTCCTTCGCCTGCTCCAAGTACAAAGCCATAACTTCACCCTTCGCGTCATAAAACCCATTGATTTGGCTTGCGATTAGCAAAGAGTCAACATGTGCTTGTAAGTTTTGAGCTCCCATTTTGATGGCGAGGCACATGCCTGCCAAAAATGCTTCATATTCTGCCTCATTGTTGGTATTCTTAAAGTCCAACTTGATGGTGTATGTAAATTCATGCTTCTCGGGGCTAACAAGGTGCAATCCAGCCCCTGCTCCATCTTCGTTTGAGGCCCCATCAGTGTATAGTAACCACAGTCCTTTTGAAGTATCCTTGATAGGAGTCTCCACAACTTCACAATCCTTGATTTTATCTTCTGGGACCTCTGTGATGAAGTCCGCTAGAACTTGACCTTTTATGGCTGGGCGCGGCCAGTAGAGAATATTGTGGCCCCCCAGTTCGATTGCCCACTTCGCTAGATGTCCTGACGTCTCTGGCTTTTGTAATACGGTGCCGATGTAAAAGTTGGAGAGTACCGTGATCACGTGCCCTGTAAAATATCTGCGCAGCCTTCTGGAGGCGTGTAACAGCGCAAGTACCAACTTTTCCATTGTTGAATATCTCATTTCTGGATCAGTAAGCACCCTACTGACGTAATAAATTGGAGTCTAAACTCCATCTCTCCACTAATAATACCGACCCGACTGCCTTGTCCGAAGAGGCCAAGTACAGGATGAGTGGTTCCTTTTTCAAATGGCGCGGTCAAGGTAGGGAGCCTTATCAAACATTCTTTCATTTGCTGGAATGCCGTTTCTGCTTCTGGCGTCCATTTGAATTCTTGTTTCTTTACGCAGTTGCGCAGAGTGCTTATAAAAGGATATGATTTTGCGGCGTGGTTTGACAGAAATCGATTAAGCGCGGCTAGGCGGCCGGCCAATCGTTGCATTTCCTTGATTGTTCTAGGTGACGGCATCCGCTCTATGGCTTGAACTTTCTCTGGGTTAACTTTAAAGCCGCCATTTGTGACCACGAAGCCCAAGAATTTTCCCTCTTCCATACCAAAGGAAAATTTGGCTGGATTTAATTTCATATTTACGCTTCGCAAAGAGTGGAAAGTTTTTTCTATATCCTTTAATATCTGGTCCTCCTCAGGACTTTTGATTACGAGATCATCAATGTAAACCTCGATATGTTTCCCAATATCTTCAGCAAAGATTTTATCCATCAGACGCTGGTATGTTGCGCCAGCGTTTTTGAGGCCGAACGGCATCTTTGTGTAACAGAAAATTCCGAGATCGGTTCTAAAAGCTGTCTTGTCTTCATCCTCTAACTTCATCTGGACTTGGTGATAACCTTTGTAACAGTCCAGAAAACATTTCCACCTGTATGGTGCGAGAGAGTCTATATTTTTGTCGATCTCTTGCAGTGAATAACAGTCTTTCGGGCATGCCTTGTTGAGATCTGTGTAATCGACACACATTCGCCATCCTCCATTTGACTTCTCGACCATGACAGGGTTCGCGACCAAGCTCTGATAGCATACCTCTCTCAAGATTCCTGCTTTTAACAGCTCACACACTTGCTCATTCATCGCTTTAGTCTTATCCGCCCCCAAGCTGCGCCTTCTTTACACTTTTGGTTCAACGGAAGGATAAGTGTTCAGACAATGTTCAGTAACGTCACGTGGGACATCGGTCATGTCTGCCGGAGTCCAGACGAAAATGTCCATGTTTCTGAACAGAAGTTGTTTGAGGTACGTTCTGATGTTTGGTGAGATTGCGTGGCCTATTTTCACCGTTTGCTCTAGGTATCTGCGGTTTAAAACCCACTTTTCTGGTTCGGTTGTAGAAACTTTTGCCACTTTGGTCGGGCGCATATCCTCTGCCAACATTACCTCTTTCTTTGCATATATAATCGCCACCCCCGTCTCGGTTGGGAACCCGATTGCTGAGTGGGGTGTGGAGGTTACCATGTTTAGTTCACCTTGGGTTTCTCTCCTGATTAGAACATCATGACTTGATTTGACAGGCATCACCATGAAGTTGATAGTTGTGGTTCCTGAATGCTTCCCGTCAGATAGCGTGACGGGGAAGCTGATTTGGCCTAGTGGGAAGACCATTTCGTTGCAGAATCCTGACAGAGGATAATTGACCGGCTCAAGTCTTGCTTTATCTTCATCGTCAAACTGATTAAAGCATTGCTCATAGATGATATCGGCTGTACTTCCTGGGTCAATGAATATGTATTCTGTTTAGTAATGACCGATAATACCGGTGATGACGACAGGGCGTGTCGCGCGAGGACCCCCACGTACTACCGGGAAGATGACCTGTTGCTCTTGCCATGCAGGCTCGTAAGGGCGCTTGCCTTTATCTCTTGCGCTGTATCTTGGTCCGTTGACCATATGAGTTTCCAGGCGCCTAACCTTCTTTTGGTTCCCATCATCATGGTGCTGGATCTAGCGTGTTTCTTTGCGCACGTTCTTCACAAAGTGGCTCAACTTTCCGCTTTTTAGCGCTTTCTCGATCTCTTGTCGTAAGCTGATACAGTCATCTGACAGATGACCTGTATCCTTGTGAAAATCGCAGTACAGGTTCGGGTCTTGTCCCTTTTTGTTTGTCATAGGCCTTGGAGTCCTGAAGTCGTGGTTTTACGTCATTAGCACCTCTTTTGGTGTTTTTATGAGCGGAGTCCAGTGCTTTTCTCGGTTAACATCCCTGACTGCCTTTCGATACCCAATTCTGTCAATTGTTTCTCTCGCGTCCTCTTTGTAGCGCGATCTTTCCTCATAACCACTTGGTTTTCCAGATTTCCAATCATGACTTTTGCCCTTGTTGCGCTTGCCATAGTCGCGCGAGCTTTTCTTGGAAAAACGATCTTCAGAGTTTGAGCTCTTGGCTCCAGCTAGCGATTCCTCGGTTTGCGCTACTATTTTTGCGGCTTCCATCAGCTTACTCCATTCCTTAGGCATACCATCTTTTCCGGTGATAGTTCTGATGAGACTCTCACACCGAATAGCTTTCTTAAAGTGAGCGCGCATGAGCTGTTCGCCCACACCGCCGATTTCTAGACATTCTTTGTTGAAACGCATGATGAAGTCTTCCAAACTTTCGTTCTCTCTTCGCCAGATATCTGTTACTTCAGACGTATCTCATTGATAGCGCCTTTGCTGGCCGAAGTGATTCACAAACTGTGTTCTAAAATCAACCAATGAACTGATTTTTCCAGGCGGGAGGTTGT
Source organism: Helianthus tuberosus (assembly GCA_030545235.1). NCBI lineage: Eukaryota > Viridiplantae > Streptophyta > Magnoliopsida > Asterales > Asteraceae > Helianthus > Helianthus tuberosus. Next base: position 128,959,919 of record CM060412.1, on the reverse strand, counting down.
CGAACCAAGCACGAGCAGCCCCTGTAAGCGTCTGGATAAACAAATGACACCACATTGGCATATTCCATCCTCCCATACAACCAACGCTTGTAAATACTCTGACATGGTCGTCAGGATCAGTTAAACCATTGAATTTTCCCACTGTTGGGGGTAGCTTTTCTCTTGAAAGAGGTGCCAAAGCAATCTTTGGGATAAACTTCGAGTGTTCTGCAGCTTCAGTTGGTCTATAGGCGAGGCTGAAGTCTCGTTCTGCTTCTTCGCTGTATGCAATGCGCTGCCTTGGCTTGTAATTTTCGTGATTTTGCTGCAGACGGTTGAAGACTGAAGATCCTTCATCATCTTGCCAAGTTGGGTCGTTTAGGTCTATGTCATCCCACTCGTTATTCGTATTGCGCGGCCCGAGCCGGCTATGAATTGGACCCCTCTGGACGTTTAACGGATAGTCATAATAGCTTTCAGTCTCTTCCCGTGTGTCGCGCGTGTCGTGCGCGCTTGGTCTCCTTAGGGGAGGAGGCCAGTTAACTCTTTCGAGAAGGTTTTGTTGTGGGGGTATCTGGCACGCCCCCTGACTGGGACCCGTAGGTGTAACCAAAGATGGTTCTGCCAGTAAGACTGCTTGTTGTGCTCTCAAAGATTGATACACCGCATTGATGGTAGCAATTTGTTTGGCGTACCAGGAGGCTGGAGTTTCACCTTCTGGCAGCCCTAATAGCGCCGAAATGTTCTGAGGTGGTGCTGGGTTTGAAGGACCAGTGACGTGACTTACTGGGGTTACCGTTTGGGTGATGCGAGTGGCACTCGCGCGGGGTCCCCCAGTATTGGTTACTTCGATTTCACCGATTTCCTCTACATGTTGGACTTGGACATTTTGATTGTCCTCCCCCAACACTGCGTTAGATTTTGTTCCAAAACCAAAATCGGGAATGATTCCTTGACCAGCCATGATCGAAGGAAAAACACTTAGAAAACTCAGAAAAAGAAGATGAAAGTGATTTGCAAAAAATCGGTGGGCGCCAATGAAGAAACATCGAACTAATCTTAAGGTTAATTAGCTTGGTTTATGTCTCTACCATAGTGGTTAATCTTCTTATGGCTTTCTGAGCTTCTTAATGATCCGTAATCCTGCAAAACAGAACACCGTTAGCTCGTTAAGAGGGGAATATGGGGGTTTCCCTCTTAACCAGGCTCTGGCGTGAGAATAAGTGACTGTTTTGAGGAGATAAATGTGTGTTAAGAGTGAAAGTAGAGGGAATAGAATGTTTAACCTGTGAACTGAGGTCTCTATTTATAGTCGGAGAGGTGTAAGAGGATGTGGGCTGATGGGCCTTGGGCCGGAAGGCGACAACATAGAGGATATGCCCCTTGTCTCACTGGTGTCGACCGTTATTGGCCTCTAGAAGTTCTCCGGTGCTGGCGTACCGTGATTGGAGCCACGTGTCACAGTTGTCAGCCTGGCCGTCCTTCTTCCATCAGCAGGTAAGTGGAGATCATGGGGAAGGTGTCTCTGCCCCGTGATTGGTGCCACATAGGCGTCCTTGTGTACTCTCTGTCTCCTGCACGTCAGACGATCATGGAGCACGATTGAGCACAACATGGAGGACGCGGATTGGCTCCTTTCTTCTGCCACTTGTAGCTTTCGTACCTTCTGAAGTGGCCTTGCGCTATAGTTCCTGTGCGACCCTTGCTGGGCACGTAACTAGCCCGCGCTGGATTATAGGAGCTGGATGCTCTTATTCAGAATGCTAAGTGTTAGAGTTCAGGGTGCTTTATTATCCAGACCCCGCGCGAGATTAATACTTGGTAAGGTAACCCGCGTGAGGTTGAGATTAAACATCTTGATGAATAAGGAGTATGGTCTCGCACGCGACCTAAATGAAGGTCTGCGCGGCTTTTTGGGACCATACCCCTTCACAAGGTTTGTGGGTTTTTATGGGGGATTTCAACAATGTCAGGCAGGCGGATGAAAGGCTAAATTCGGAATTTGTGGCGGCGAATGCAGATGCATTTGGTGATTTCATCTTATCGGCAGCTTTACAAGAGTACGATATGGGTGGTGCAAAATACACTTACATATCAGATCGCGGGGATAAGCTAAGTAAATTGGATCGGTTCTTGGTGTGTATCGGCTTCATGGAAAATTGGCCGGGGGCGGCGTTGACTGCTCTTGACATGTTATTTTCCGATCACAGACCTCTTTTATTGTCTACAAATCCTTGTGATTTTGGTCATATTCCCTCCTGTTTTTATTATTCGTGGCTTGAGATGCAAGGTTTTATGGATTTTGTTTTGTTCAAATGTAATCAGTTTACTTTTAATGGTCCGGGGGACCTAGCGCTTGCCACTAAACTTAGATGGTTGGAAGGTAAGATCAAAGAATGGATTCGAGTGGAAAAAAGAAGGGGTGAGGATACTTATAACGCGCACAAGAAAACGTTGGCTGATTTGGAACTATTGGCTGAGGAGAGGAACCTCTATGCTTCTGAGCTGGATTTGAGGAGCGATTGTAGGAATTTTATGTCGGAGTTCGATAAACAAAGGCATGTGGATACTCGTCAGAAATCTAAAATTAGGTGGGCATGTGACGGGGATGAAAACACTAGCTTCTTTCATTTGGTGGTCAACTCCAATCTTAGTTCTAACCGCATCAATGGGGTTTTGGTTGGTGATGAGTGGGTTACGAACCTAGTTATTATTAAGCAACAATTCTTTGATTTCTATTCTCGGTTATTTTCTGAGCCGATGAGTAATCGGCCAAAGCTTGTATGTCCGCATCTAAATGTTTTGTCGACAGGAGAAAGTGAGGATTTAATTCGGCCTTTTACTCTTTTGGAAATTAAAGAAGCGGTTTGGGAATGTGATGGTGACCGTGCTCCCGGGCCGGATGACTTTAATATCTCTTTTTTGAAGCGATGCTGGGTTGGTTTGCAAGGTAATTTTATAAAATTGTTTGAAGATTTCTATAGGCAGGCGTCTTTGAGTACGTGTTGCTCCTCATCTTTTATTGCTTTGATACCTAAGGTAAAAGATCCGTTGCGGCCCTCGGATTTCCGCCCCATTAGCCTTATTGGATGTATCAATAAAATTCTATCTAAGGTCCTGGTTAATCGGCTGAAAAAAGTAATTGGGAGGCTTATTTCGGTGGAGCAATCTGCTTTTCTAGCTGGTAGGAATATTGTGGATGGGCCGTTGATGTTAAATGAAATTTTAGCTTGGATGAAACAGTCTAAAAGAGTTGGTGTGATGTTTAAAGTGGACATACACAAGGCTTATGATTCTCTTAGTTGGTCTTTTCTCGTATCAATTTTAGAGCAAATGTGTTTTCCTACCAGATGGCGTCAATGGATAATGGCATTACTCAAATCCGCCCAAGCTTCGGTGTTGGTTAATGGGTCTCCGACTATGGAGTTTGAGTGCTCGAGGGGTCTACGCCAAGGGGATCCGTTATCCCCGTTTCTATTTCTCATTGCTATGGAAGCCCTCTCTGGTATGATGAAGAAGGCTTCGAAAGTAGGTTTATTTCGTGGTATTAGCATTAGTAATGGGTTTACGCTTTCTCATCTACTGTACGCTGACGATGCGATTTTCTTGGGAGAATGGTCAGATTCTAATATCCATAATTTACACCGGATTCTGAGGTGTTTCCACATGTCTTCTGGTCTTAAAGTTAATCTGTCCAAGTGCAGTTTGTATGGTATAGGAGTGGAGGATCATGAGGTGGCTAGAATGGCAAATTTTCTAAACTGTAAAGTCGGTTCACTTCCATTCAAGTACCTGGGTTTGTATGTTGGCGCAAACATGAACCTTGTGCGGAATTGGAAGCCTATAGTAGATCTATTTAAAGGTAGGCTGTCCATTTGGAAGGCGAAGACCTTGTCGTATGGAGGGAGAATTACGTTAATAAAATCGGTTTTGTCCTGATTACCGACTTATTTTTTCTCCTTGTATCGTGCTCCGGCTCAGGTTTTGAATCAGCTTGAAAGTCTCCGTAGAGTGTTTTTCTGGGGTGGAACTGAGGAGGTATCAAAAATGGCATGGATGGCGTGGGAAAATGTGGTCGCTCGGTTAGAATATGGCGGTTTGGGTTTCGGGTCACAAAGAGACACTAATTTGGCTATGCTAGCAAAGTGGTGGTGCCGATTCAAGACAGAGCAGGACGGTTTATGGAGGAAAGTAATCTGGGCCATTTATTTTAACTCTCGTTCAGGGAACCCGATTCCTGCCAAGCTTTCTATTACAGGGCCTTGGAAACAAATTTCTGCTATTTCTTCTAGATTGTCGCCTTTGGGGATCGATATTAATAATTCTTTAATAGGGACTCTTAGAGGTGGGGAGGAGATTGCATTTTGGTTGGATGTCTGGGCTACGCCGCAACCTTTTCAGGTTCTTTTTCCTTTTCTTTTTTCGTTAGAAAAGTATAAATGGTCTTCAGTAGCCGACAAATTTCGATCTGATCCAATGGGTGCCACTTGGGTTTGGTCTTGGAAACGGAATCTGTTGAGTTCTGATGAAGTCAGCAAGTTCTCGCTGCTGTTAAATATTGTGCAGTCCTGCTCGGTGTCTTCCGGCCCGAACTCTTGGTCCTCGAGTCTAGATCCTTCTGTCCAGTTCAGCGTTCGTAGTACTCGGACATCATTAGCTACGTTTAATCGGGTTCGGCCAGACTATGTGGTTAAGTGGAATAATTGGGTTCCCAAAAAAGTCGGTTTGGTTGCTTGGAGAGCTCACAAGGAAAGGTTGCCGACTAGAGAGGCACTACATAGGAGAGGTATTCCGGTTCAAAATTCGGAGTGTATTTTATGTCGAGAATATGCCGAAACATGTGACCACTTGTTAGTTTCCCTTGGTTTTGCTCAAATAATATGGCAAGTGGTGTGTCAGTGGTGTAAGACGGAACCGATGATCGCCTTTAGTATTCGGGACATCCTTGATGCACACAAGTTTTTTAGTGGGTCGGTTAAGAAGAAGAAAGCTTTTCACGCGGTGTGCTTAGTAACTTTATGGAGCATTTGGATCTCTAGAAATGAAATAATGTTTGAAGGGAAAGTAAAGACTATCGCGGCCATTGTAGAGGAGATTAAGGCGAAAAGTTTTGTTTGGGTGAAGCACCGATCGAAGGAACAGGTTATGACCTGGGAGCATTGGAAAAGCTTTGATGTTTTTTGATTTCCAATTACTTTGGTTTTTATTTGGTTGTAGTATTGGAGATTTGGTGTAGGTAAACTTTGGTGTTAGCGGCTGGCTAAGTTTTAATAAACGTTTTTGTTGGCCGTTCAAAAAAAAAAAAATTAACCATAAGGTATATTTAATCTCATCAGTAGATCAATAAATATTGTTTATTGTATTTGTAACCAAGTGTTCGGTTCACTTTAGGTGTTGATTATTTATATTTATTCCGCTGCGTTTTATATTAATTATATATCTAGTTAATAAAATTTGTCAAATTCATTTTGATAAAAAAATAAAATTGGCACCACTGAATTTAAAAGTACCTTTACCGTAATTCAATAGCTTGAGTCTTTTTTCATAACAGGTACAAAGTTAATTCTCAAAAGCATTTTTGAAGGGAATTCATGAATCCAAATGTGTATCATCTGATAGTTATATTTGTTGCTGATTTCATAAATCCAAAGGAGAACGAACATCTTTTCACACACCTTGACGCTAGACTACAAAGCCCTTTGGTACTCATGCGTAAATTACCAACCCTTTGTTCAAGCTCCATAACCATTTCTTCCATCTTCATTGATCTCCTTGTATAAAAAGAACAAAGTCTTTTTCTACAAAGGAAACCTATAAGAATGTAACTACAAACGAGTCTGAAATGGTTAAGGAGATTGAACAAAGGGTTTGTAGTTTAGAGACTCTCTTCGTGATTTGAAGATTCCGGAGTTGTATCTCATGACCTTGAGGATTGGGATATTGTTTGTACTTATTGTTTGGGATATTGAGACTCTCTTCCAGCATTGTAGGTTTCTTCCGGTAGTCGTTGCTGGGTGTTTTTGACATGCGAATGAAGTAACGTCTGACTTACTTTGGTGAAACAGCACATGAGAAATTGAGAAGTAGTTTTAGTTGTCGTCGGAGTTGTTTGGTGAATCCATAGAGATGATGTAGGTTACTTTCTGTATGTAAGCTGAACTAACCAGACGGGCCGCCCAAAACCTAAATAGAGATGATGTAGGTTACTTTCTGTATGTAGCATCACAACTCCATGGGTTCACCCATATTACCTCTCCCTCTCAAACATTATCGCCTAAAGTGTTGCATCAATAAACGACTTTCAAATAGAAGAATACGAGATCGAAAATAATCTTTTACACGTGTTTGTTAGCGAAATACATGTAGCAAACATATAACCGATTCAAGATTACATTTAGTATTTTCTAGAAATTTATAAAACCATGACCAGAAATATTTGGAAACGCTGTTGTTAAATCGAAAATATCAAGCTCGAGCTTGGGTATATTGATCATATAAAATCTTAGAGAGCTTAGCTTAAATCGAAAATATCTACCAATTAGTTTTGAAGTGATCGTTTTGTATATTCATTCAGCAAAAAAATAACATCATTGTTTGATGAAATTCCGGAGCAATTTTTATAAACATTTGCACACTCCAAAACCGTATTCAGTTGTGTTTTGTTTCGAATCAAATCACACCCGAGAGAAAGGTGTTGTAGGTATGGTGAAGTTGCATTGAATAATATGTAGGATGGGGTAAATAAAATACACTTACCTCATGATTGATATTTCGTCCATTGACGAACTACTGAAAAATGCAGAGTTGTTGAGGATGCCTTCATTTATATACAAGAGTATATAATTTGAAATACAAATTGCAAATTTATGATTAATGGATTGTCTGTTTGGATATGTTATATTAAAAGAAAACAATTATTTATATTTATCGTTCATAAATACCTAATTTATCGATCTGTTTGGATATGTTATTTTGGAAGAAAACAGTTATTTATATTAATCGTTGATAAATACCTAATTTTTCGAATATCACGTTAAAAATTTAAATAACGTCTTGATAGGCGTTGAATGTTCATAAATACCCAATTTATCGAATATTACTTCTTTGAAAGACATTAATTAAAAATTATCACATCATGATTAGTCTTGAATATTTTTTTAAGAGTTAAATGCCATTTTAGTCTCTGTGTTTTATGCCATTTTGTCAGTTTAGTCCAAAGATTTGAAACGTTGTCATTTTAGTCCAAATAGTTTCAAGCGTTGTCATTTTAGTTCACTAGGTTAACTACGTTCATTTTTTTGTTAGCTAGAAGGGTAATTCGATCATTTTATACGGTCGCATTGCCCTTCTATTTAACAGAACTACATATAAAATGACCGAAATGCCCTTTTAATTAACAGAATAAAGAGATAAAGTTAACTCAGTGGATTAAAATAACAATGTTTGAAACTATTTAGACTAAGATGACAACGTTTCAAACCTTTGGACTAAATTGGTAAAATGACCCAAACCACAGGGATGAAAATGACATTTAACTTCTTTTATAATCATGTCTTGGACTTGAACCCAAGACCTACCCATCCTAAGACCACCCGTAGTGGGGCGGTATTTTGTAAAAAAAATTGAAAAAAAACGACCGAAAACACCGGAGACCCATTACACCGGGCGTTATTCGGCGTGTTTTTTGAAAAAAAATGTGTTTGGCGTTTTAAATAAAATTCTGGAGGGACGAGAAATTGACCAATCGTTTGCGACCATGTGTATTGTTTCAGTTTTGTGGCTGGCCATGTGTATTGTTTCAGTTTTGTGGCTGGCCGGAGTTTAACATCTTGCCGGAAAACCAGCAAATAAATCGAAGAAGATGGCCTGCAGAAAAGAAAAGGTTTTAAAAAGTTTACTTTTTTACAACTTTGGTCCATGTGGTTTAGATATGGTTTTAAAATTAACTTTTAAATATTTGAATTTTGGTCCTTGTAGTTTAGATATGTAATATTTTCTATTTAACTTTTGAATTTTTTTTTAAGAATGTAAAAACAATACACACAGTCCATCTTCTAGTATTGTATTTTTTTTTTTTAATTTAATGAAGTATTTAAAGTTCAAAAAAAATGTGAAATGATTGCATGGGCGTTATTGGAATAATGCCCCACTACGCCACTTTTGGAATAATGCCCCATGCTGACTGGGATGACACGTGTCGAATAATGCCCCATGGTGAGGGCATTATTTTCTTTCACCACTACACATGGTCTAAACAAAGCTTTATCTTTGTTAATGGACCATCACCCATTCATAAGCGCGTTGAATATGTTATATTAACCTTTACTTTTTATGTTATATTAACCTTTACTTTTAGTTTTTTTTTAGTTTATATATTACCAATCATAAAATGGCTATGACAGAAAAATAAATATATCAAGTTTTAATTTATCTGCTGGTGATACGATAATCCGTTAGTGAATCAAATTTATTGTTAAAAAATCAAGTTTTATTATAATAAATGTTCATTTAATATATTCAGTTTTTTTTATTATAAGATATATTAATAATAGACATTCAATTATAGGATATATTAATAATAGATATCCAGATTTATATTTAGAAAAATTCTACAAGATTAAGAATATTCACTTTTAAAAAGTACATATATAGATATAAGCATCTAAATTTAGAACAAAGACAAAGCGTTTAAACACCTAGAATAGTTAAGATGCAAGTGGCCCCACATGCTCATCCTCTCATGCCCGCTATCCCAATGGCGGAGGCCTTCAATGGCGCCCCCTCTGGTTATGGTGGGGTGTGTCTTTGGAACGCCATTATGCATATGTAACGAGGGGCGCTTCCCTCCACGGGGTGGCCTTACTAAAACCCCAATGGATAACCTTAACGAACTATAAAAGAATCATATGGGTAAACACATACCATTTGAAGAAATCGTTTTGATTTGTTAATTGTTGTGAAGTTTCCTCTAGCCTCCTCTCAATGCTCTAAATGGAAAAAAGATAATAACAAACCAGTGACTTTCTTTTTGAGACTATTAGAATATATATTTCTCTAAGCCTCCTCCCGATTTTTGTCAAAACTTAGGTAGTATTCGTTTTATAGAGCAGAACATAACGGATTCTGGATGGAATGTAATATAGATTTCATCCCTTATGTTGTGCGCCTAATTGAAATTGAATCTAAATCCCTTGGAATGCTTCAAGTTGTGAGATTTAAAATACTTCAAAAGATAAGTGGAATGTTTTAAATATCTTAGGAATTCATGTTAATTTACCAAAATAACCCTATAACTCTAGAAAAAAGTCCCTTATTGTTCTGGTTGTTCTAAATCCTTCTCCTCCGTCTCTACATGTTGCAACTCCGATTCGTCGCCACTACCTTCAGTCTAGTCTGATCTGAGGTTCAAACTGCTGTCATGATACGTCGTCGCTATCGTCTTTCATCTTGTCTGTAATGCCCAAACTTTTTAAGATCAAATCGAACCTTACTAATGAAGAAAAATGGTCCCAATTTCAAACTTTTTCAACAGGGTTAACAATATCATCAATAGAATTCGAGTTTAAAATGTCCAAGACTAGTTAGTTACAAACATGGTATCCACAGCATACCTTACTTACAAAAACAAGTTTATAAGGTACTTCAAACATCAAGAAAAGACCTTGACCAAAATATTTTCATATACAGATGTTTGACTCGTTTGAACATCTTAGCATCGCGGAAGCACATATGCGTGTGTGTTCATTCCAAGCTCGACACGACCCTACGCCAAAGATTTACCTAGAACATTTCAACAAGAATTAGTACTAATATATTCCAACAAACAAAATTCATTTCATCTTTCTATCTTGATGACTAATGATCAATCTTCTAAATTTTCATTCTTTAACATACTAGGTTACTACGATAGTTTAGTGTCTTCTTGACCCACTTCTTTTCATTCTAGACATACAAGAGGTCCAATTTATTTCACCCAACAATATCCAAGATCTACATCTTGGTTTTCATTCCTTTTTCATTCTTTACCCAAATTGACAGGTTTCAAAGGGTCAACTTTATACCACTTAAAAGTCAATATTTCACATAAAACTTTGACTTAATAGACACTACTAACTACCAACAAACTAACTTGTAAGCTAGAAGAATTTACCTTGATCTTGCATTCCTTTTTGCCTTGTATTGCTTGATCCTCCTTCTTTCACTCCTACACTAAATGAATTCATACTTAGTTTTCATGAATTCATTTCATTACATACTTATACAACCAGGATTCTATCAAAATCACTACATACAAGGATTCTTACATTCTAATCATGAACATCACAAGTGGTTGTCATAATATCAGATAAATATACAATCAAGCCTTTCATCAAACACTTGGTGGGTATCCATATTAATATTCATTCAAGTTGCCTATTTACTAGCAAATTGCCATGTTTCCACTAGATATTATATTTCATTCATCATAATAACATTAAATCATCATATCTCCATATTGTATTTAACTAACATCACAAATTCTAACCTGAAACGCCATTTCACGATCATGTCTAAAACCCACTTCACCTTACATGAGAGTTTTCACATATAACAAGCACATACGGAGTACAAAATTTCTACACATACTTTCATTCATATGGTGATTCTAAACGGAATTCCTACCTAAATTTAGGACATACTTATTAAAACACATTTCAATTTTATGTTTTTAACTTTCTCATCATGCTTGAATTTCATCAAAAGACAAATTGTAACTTACCTAGTGTTTCGTAGGTTTAGATGGTCAAGAATCAAGGCTCATGCATGAACAAAATCACCAATTTCCTTCCCACTTTGCTTAGTTTTGTCAATCAACATTCAAGTGAGTGTGTCCTTTCTTCTCTCTTGATCTCGTTAGACACGCACACACTTGCACATTTTTTACCTTCTTTTATCAATTTATCTTTCTATATGTGCATATCCAACCCTTCTTGTTTCATTAGTTAACTTGTTTAACCACCACAACATACTTACTACTATAAGTTAACATTACATTTGACTAGGTTAATTAAGTGTCACTAGTTACCCAACATCATGCTAGAATATTTAACTACACATAATAGTCAAAATAGAGATTTTTGGGGCGTTACAAGTCTACCCCCCTTAAAGAAGGTTGGATACGTACCGAAAAGAATTGGGTAGTGTTCCCGCATTTCTTCCTCCGATTCCCACGTTAGATCTGATCATTTTTGGTATTGCCATTATACCAAGACTTGTCTAATGGTCTTGTTACGAAGGTGCTTTACCTTGTAATCTTTTATTGCTACCAGTCTCTCTACATAATTAATTTTTGTCATCCACTTCAATATCCTCAAGAGGTATGAATGTCGTCTCATCCACAAGACACTTTCGTAGTTTTAACAAATGGAAAGTGTTACAAATTCCATCCAGTGCCGGTGATAATTCCAACCGGTACGCTACTTTCCCAACTCGAGCTAAAATTTTGAATGGTCCAATATATCGAGGGCCCAACTTCCCTCGTTTACAGAATTGGATTATGCCCATGGAGAGACCTTTAACAACATGCGGTCCCCCACCTGGAATTCAATGAGGCGTCTTCTTCGGTCTGCATAAGGTTTTTGTCGGTCTTAAGACTCTTTCAGACAGGCTCGAATGAGATCAATCTTTTCACTTGTCTTTGCCACTTCATACTTGGGCGCAATTTCTGTTTGTCTCACTTCTCCCCAACATACGGGGGTTCTACATTTCCTTTCATACAACATCTCGTACGGTGCCATTTAAATGTTACTATGATAGCTATTATTGTACAAAAATTCTACCAATGTCAAGTGGTCATCCTAGTTTCCCCCAAAATCCAAAACACATGCTCTAAGCATGTCTATGAGTGTTTGAATGGTTCTATCAGATTGGCCATCAGTTTAGGGGTGATTAGTGGTGCTTAAGTGCAATTGGGTACCTTTTCCTTCATGAAATTCCCGCCAATACCGGGAAGTAAATTTGGTATCCTGATCCGAAACAAAGGATACGGGAACCCCATGACGAGATATTATCTGGTTTACGTAAATTTCCGCCATTTTCTCCGAAGAGTAGGTTTCCCGAATGGGCAAGAAATGAGCTCTCTTAGTAGGCGATCGACAACAATCCAGATGGCATCATGCCCTTTTTTTGTTTTGGGAAGCTTGGTTAGAAGGTCCATTGTTACATTCTCCCACTTCCACACCAGTATTTCCAACAATTGTAACTTCTCATACGGTTTTCAGTGTTCAGCTTTCAAATGTGAGCATGTTAGGCACCTTGCCACATAGTTAACAAGGTCACGTTTCATTCCCAGCCACCAATAGTTCTATTTCAAGTCTTGGTACATATTTGTGGCTCCCGTGTGAACCGAGTATCGGGAATTATAAGCTTTCTCAAGTAACAAGGCCTTTACATCACAACACCAAGGTATCCAAATCCGGCCTTACCTTGTCTTGACTCTGTTTATATTCTCTTCTAACTTTTCTTCGATTCCTTTTGTTATTTCTTTCTTTGGATCTTCTGCATTCAACGATTTAACTTGGGCTTCCCGTACTTTCTCAAGAAGGTGAGGCGTAACTATCAATCTCATGGACTTCACCCGAATCAGAGATGGATAGTCCTTTTGGTTCAAGGCATCTGCTACAGCATTAGTTTTACCCGGATGATTAACTCTAACCACCTTCGTCACCTCATGTTGAGATCTTTCTGTTCAAAAAAGTGTTTAAGGCTCTTGTGATCAGGGTAAATAGTACGCTTCATCCCATGCAAGTAATGCCTCCATATATTTAAGGCGAACACCACCATCGCCAATTTCAATTCGTGAGTCAGGTAATTACCTTCATGAGGTTTAAGTTGTCTTGAAGCATAGGCAATGACCTTACCCCTCTGCATTAAGACACATCCTAACCCTTGATGTGAAGAATCTGTGTCACAACTAAGTCTTCTATTCCATCCGGTAAGGACAACACCGGAGAACTTGACAATCTTTCTTTTAAGGTTTGAAAGGCTTTCTTTTGATCTAATCCCCAAATGAACTTCTAATTCTTCTTTGTTAACTTGGTCATAGGTAGGGCTGCTTTAGAGAAATCTTGAATAAACCTTCTATAGTAGCCGACTAAGACTAGGAAGCTTCTTACTTCACTCGGGTTCTTAGGGGAACCCATTTCATCACAGCTTCTACCTTGGAGGGGTCTACCAAAATATCGTCCACAATAATTATTTGACCTAAAAATTGCATCTCCCTATGCAAAAAAGGCACATTTGGAAAATTTGTATATAGTTTCTCCTTCCGAAGAGTTTCAAGTACTCCCCGCAAGTGATGAACATGCTCGGACTCAAATATGGAGTACACCAAGATGTCATCTATAAATAATATCACGAACCTATCCAACATGGTTCGGCATACCTGATTCATCTTATCCATGAACGCGGCTGGGGCATTAGTCAATTCAAAGGACATTACTAAAAACTCGTAATGTCCATAACGAGTTCTAAACGCGATTATACCCACGTCCTCTTCCCGCACCCGCAATTAGTGATAACCTGATCGCAAGTCAATTTTCGAGAACCAACTTGCCCTTTGTAATTGATCAAAAAGATCATTGATTCTGGGCAAGGGATAACAGTTTTTCACCGTTAGTTTATTTAGTTCCCGATAATCGATGCACATACGCATCGAACCATCCTTCTTTTTCACAAATAGAACTGGTGCTCCCAAAGGTGACACGCTAGGGAGTATAAACCCATGTCGAGCAGTTCTTACAATTGCATCATCAACTCCTGCTTCTAGGTGGGATCCAATCTATAGGGTGCCTTAGCTACCAGCGGATTCAGTTCAATATGAAATTAGACTTTACGTTTGGGTGGGAGCCCTGGTAGTTCATCCGGGAACACATCTGGATATTCGTTAACAACTTTCACATCTTCCATTTTTAGCGTATCTTGGGTGGTATCCACCAGGTAGGCTAGATACACCTTACCCTGTAATGAACATACTTAACCTTCTTGACAATAGTGCATAGCTTCATCTTAACTTTCTTCTCCCTGTAAATGCTTGCCCCGCTTTCCACTTGGTGACAGTACATGAATGATCTTACTTTCACACTGAATTTCTACACAATATCATGTTACCAATCAATGCCTACTGCTACCTTGAACTCTCTCAAAACCATGGGAATAAGATCAATATCAAACTCTTCATCCTCTATAGTAATCTTACAATTTCTACGAACATCATGCAATTGATAACTCTTGCTATCGGCTATTTCTACTTCTAGCGGTACTGACATCTTTTTAAGAAGGAAAGATGGATGGTGCATAATTTTGTTTGAAACAAATGCCCTACTAGCCTCAGTTTCAAACAACACAAATATGGGCATAGAATTTAATAGGGATATACCTGACACAACGTTCGGTAGGGTTTCGGCTTCCTCAAATGTATTTGGAACATTCTTCCCCGGGCCTTAGAGGTTCTTCTTTCTTTCCTTCCTTACCCATCCCCTGCTTAAGTTTTGGGTATACCGCCTTGACATGACCCGGCATGTAACAGTTATAGCAAAGCTTTGATAGACTAGGGCATTTGTAAAACGAATGTCCTACTTGCCGACAGTTATAACAAGCTTTTTGGACCAATAAGCACTCCCCCGTGCGGGGCCTCCCACAAGTCTTGCAACGAGGAGCCCTGCTTTTTGAACCTTCTTTCTTGCCATGGTCATGAGACCTTGGTGTTTTTAATGGGCTTTGAGTTGCGTCTTTTTCTATCGACCTCTTCTCTCCCTGTTCCTCTTGTTACTTCAACTCGATCTCCCTATCTCTTTCCTATTTTATAAGTTCATTCAAGGTTTCACACTTCAAGGGAGTTATAAACTCCCTAAGTCAGCGCTTAATATATCGTGATAACGATTTATCTTCATCCTCTCTGTTCTTGTTAATTCTTGGCAAAACTTCATCTTATTAAGAAAAATGTTGATGATCTCATTATTTGTCTCTGCTTTTTATCAAAGATGTAAATAGTCCAATTGAATCCAGTCTATGGTCGATTATGGGCAATGGTACTTCAAGAAAGGTTCTTTAAATTCTTGCCATGTTAGGGTTTGGAGTTTATCCTCACCCTATTCCTTACTATAAGCGTCCCACCAATCTTTTGTGTTGGTACACAATGTATATCCCCTACGTCATCAGTCTAGGTCATGTCAGTAGCTTGTAATAGGGGTTAAAGTGTAAATGTTTAAGTTTATTTGTGTTTTGTACCATTTCATACGAAATGGATTTGTAATGGCTATATCGCACGAAATGGACTTTGCCATTTCGTGTGAAATGGACTTGCTATTTCGTGCGAAATGGATTCCCTATAAATAGGGATGTTGTGTTTTCCATTTGATACGGTTCGGTGAAAGTTTTCACGAAGTGCTGTCAAATTCTCTGCGTGTATTAACGTCTAATATCAATGGAAAACCAGTTTAAAGTGTATTTCTCAGCTTCCACTCACATTCTAACACCGATTCTCAGTTACTAGACTATTTCCGCCTCTCTAGTGAATTAGATTTGACTCAGACCGACTCATTCAGGTCGAATATTGATCCTACAAATGGTATCAGAGCTCAGGATGAGTTAAATCTGAGATATCAGTGTTTTGAATGTGTGAAAATCTGATTCTTCTACTCTTTCTTGGACTTTTGAACGATTCCATGGACAAAATGGACTGAGTTATGGATATTACATGTAAAACACCATTTTAATCAATCCTTCAAAGTTACAGACCTTAATTCGGACTAAAATCAATTAAAAAGTCTCAAAAACATCATTTCGTGTGAAAATGCATCATTTCGTGTGAAAATTGTGTCCAATCCGCACGTAATGAACCATTTCGTGTGATTTTTACCAATTCGTTTGAAAATTTTGTCCAATTCGCACGAATTGGACCATTTCGCTTGAAAATCAAAATTGTTTGTTCATTTCGCATGAATTGGAAACTTTTTACTCATTTTGCACGAAATGGCATTCCAATTGGTTTGAAAGATCATTTCGTTTGAAATCATTCCGTTTGTAACAGTTCATTTCGTTTGAGGTCCAATCCGTTTGAAAATCCAAATCGTGTGGAAGTCATTTCGTTTGAAAAGTGAGTTTTTCAAAAACTTGGAAAATTTTTCAAATTTTAAAATGGAGAACCAAGAATTTTATAACACGTTTTTCGGAGGAGGAATGACAGCATCTCAAACTCCAGCGAGTATTGTGCAGAACGTAAACATGGAAAACGAGCTTGGTACAATGCAAAAGCCACCAAAATTAATGAACATTGACGAATATTCAGGGTGGTCAGAGAGGTTTAAAACATGGGTACAGGCAAATCATTTTTAGTGTTGGATGAAAATTGAATCGAAGTGTGTACCTCCGACAAATGGAGCGGGTATTGAGAAAACACTTAATCAGTTAACTCCACTTGAACAGGAAAGCTTTAAAGCTGAAAAGAAAATGATGAGTATCTTGCAGCAAGCAATCAAAGAAGATATTTTAGTTCTGCTACAATATCAGGATAACTCACAGTCTGTCTGGAATGCACTAAAAGTGAAGTTTCTTGGAAGTGGTTCGATGATAAAGAGCAAAACGGCATTGTTGAAAAAGGAATTTGATATTTTTACGGGTATCAAGGGTGAGTCAACAAAAGAGTTGATTGAGAGATATTGTCATTTGGTAGTAGAAATGAAGCGTTTGAGTATTGACAAAACAGATGAAGAATGGGTTGACAAATTGGCAGATGCTTTATCGTATGATGAGTGGGGCACATATTTGTTGGTTTTAAAAAATAACTTGGAATATGTTGGTTTCAATCTAAGCACGTTCATTGAGAAAATTGAATCGCATGAGCTTGAACTTAAAAAGATTAGAAAAATGAAATCTTCTAATGTACAACAAGATGTGCAATTCTACTATAAAGGAAGCTCATCAGCAACATCTACCCCAAGTCCAAAAATTCAGACAGCATTTAGTGCTGACTCTATACCTGGAGTTTCTCAAAGCACACCAAACAACAACTATTCTTCATTCACAAGTTATGAACCAAATCCTAAGGTTCAAGAACAAGTGTCTCCTCAAGGTTCATCAAGTTCAAATAATCAGAGTTATATACGTTTCTGGAATACAGTGCAATATTGCTGTAAACATAAAAAATGGTCAAGATTTTACAGAAGCAGCTGCAAAGCAACATATCACACTATTAGCTTCCGTTCTTGAATCATACGAGAGTCTAGTTGCTGGAAGGATCGGTAATCCAGACATGACAAAGGAGGATTACGATCAAATTGATCCTGAAGAATTAGAGCTTATTGATATCAAATGGGGAATGGCGAGCTTAGTGAGGAGAGCACAAAGGTTCATGGAAATAACCGAACGAAACAGTCTCTCAGGACCTGATTGTAAGCTTGGATTTGATAAAGCTAAAGTAACTTGCTTCAAATGCAAAGAAAAAGGGCATTTCAAACGTGAGTGTCCAAACAGGGAAGTAAACAATCATCAGAATCCGTTCACAAATGACTATTACCGACAAGCAATCTATCACAAAAATAGTCAGCAACCATTCAATCCAAGACCCTAAAATGAAAACAAACCAGAAAAGGCTCTTTTGGTTAATCAGGATGATGAGAAGATTCCGGAAGGGTTTAGTTGGGATAAATATGTTCCTGGTGAGGGTCTTGCTATGATGGCAGAGATTGTTGAAGAGCCAGAATGTGTTGTTGAAACTGAGGAAGCCGGTGAAGTGATGAGTGGAGAGAGTTTGGCAGAGCTTGATGAGGCGGCAGTAGAAGTTTATTATTATCAATCAGAACAGGAGATTATTGCTAATTCTTTTAAATCCATAATGCCTCCTAACATGTTTGATTCTTTTGCAGGATTCTTCAGCGAGCCAACTATAGGTTTCTGTCCATAATATGACGTCGAAAAAACTCCGGTTGAAGAAATCATAGATGTTTCTAAAGAGATGAATGAAGAAACTCTAAAGGAGATAGCTGACAAGGCGCTGATGGTCAAGCTGAAAGAGGTAGACAAAACTCAAGAGTTAGTGTCTGTTGAAACGGACTCTGTCAAAACGGAGTTTGTCGAAACAGAGTCAATAAAAAAGGAGTCAGTCGAAAAGGAGTCTGAGTTCAAATCAGAAAATCTGGATATCAAATCAGGAGAAAAATCAGAGTCTGAGTCTGACGGGTTTGGTAAACCAGAAATTAAAACTGATAAAGAAGAAAAGGTTTTTGAAAAGATTGATCCAATTCCTGAAACACCGTGCGAAAACTGTTTAAAACCCTGCATGGATTGTCTTGAAAAAGATAAACAGTTTCAAGAATTGAAGAAATACACTGACAACGTAAAATTTGATCTTAATGAAGTGAAAGAAGCTTATGACACTTTATCTCGTTCAATCAAAATGATTCAAAAGGAAAGTATAGAAAATGATAAAGCTACTAAGTTGTTCAAAGAAACTGTCATGGAAAAGCAGATGGAGATTAACATTCATCTAGACTCAATCGCATCTTTGAAAAAGGAACTTGAATTGATGCGCATTGAAAAAGAAAGAGTTGATAAGAAATTGATCAGTTATATTGCTTCATCTTATGTGATTGATCAAATTGTTCCTCAACTACCTGATGCTAAACCTGCTTTCAACAATGTTCCACCCCCAATGTGGAATCATTATACACAGAAATATCCAGATGGGGTGGAAGCAGCTTTGAATCTCAAGTTGAGAACTGTAGAGAATGAGTTACCGGAAAACATTGATGTTACATTCTCTCCATCTGACACTGACAACGAGTCACAAGTGATTAAAACTGTTGTTGACCAAGTGTTGGATGAAGAAAGTGATAACTCAGATTTCAGTACGGTTAAAACTCATTTGGAGAATTCCAATTCTGATTCTGAAGATGACGGAAACTTTCTTGATAAGTTCATACCAAAATCAGATAAAGTTGTGGATGACGATTCGATCATTGTGGCTTACACGATGACCGGAACTGACAAACTATATACTGATTTTGAGTACCCGATTCAGAATGCAAAACTGGAAAATGTTGAAAAGGTTTATAAGCTTGTGGAAATTGACATTTCAGAGGTTAACAACAACGCGTTTCTATCAAAACTGAAAAAATATTTTGTGAAACAACAATCAAACAACCCGGGAAAGAAAGAATGGGTGGGTAACAATGGTCACAACAAAAGACATGGTAGCAATTTCAAAAAGAAAGGTGTCGGTTTTGAGAAGAAAATGGCTAAAAAGGAGGTTAAGCCAAAGGAAAAATTGAGCGAAGTGTTTGTTGCTAGAAAGAATACAGAGGCCGAAAAGGATTACATTTTTAGTCAGAAAGCTGTTGACGATTTCAATGCAGCCAAAAAGTTGAAAAAAGAGACCAACAGATCTACCTTTATCGAATATGACAAAAGAATCTGTTATCGCTGCAATGAAATTGGTCACATGGCCAAACAGTGTGTTAAAAATTTTGAAAAACCAGGTTTCGAGAAGCCCAAACCTAAGACTTCAAATGATGTTAAGGGTAAAACACCGATGATTTCCCCCGTGCGTATTCTGAAACGCGGTGAATCTTTGAAGTCTGAGGACAAGCCAAAATCAACCTTTGAGATTGGTGAATCTTCAAAATCTCCAAAGATTTAAAAGGTTTATCCTAAAATGAAGATTTTTCCAAATCAATCATGGGTGGAGAAACCTAAACAATCGGTTGAAGAAAAGAAAATGGAAAAGGTTTTAAAATTTGAGCCGACAGTCGTTGTAACTAACAATGAAAATCTTGAGTTTGAATTGGACAAGTTGATTGAAGAATTCCCACCAATCAAGGAGGGAGATCTAAAATCAAAGTCAAAACCTGTTGTTCCAAACGTTGTCCTTAACATTCCAAAAGTTGACATGGATCATGATATTATGTTTGGTACTGTTCCAAATACTGAAAAATCTTGGGCATCGTTGTTTAAGTGAATTTCTTTGATGTGTGCAGGGGCTTCCGAGGTCGATCATCTCCAAGTGGATCATGGATAGCGGCGCCTCGAGGCATATGACTGGGATGTTAGCACTACTCTATGATGTCAAATCAATTAATGGAGGATATGTTGGCTTTGCGGGAACTCAGGGAGGAAGAATCGTTGGTGAAGGAATTCTTACCAATGGAGTTGTAAAGTTTGATAAAGTGAACCACATCGTTGAACTTGAAAACAATCTGTTGAGCATATCGCAGATTTGTGACAAGTCATTCACAGTTCATTTTACAAAAAAATGAGTGTTTGATCATTAAACCAGGTTTTAAAATTCCAGAAGATATGGTGTTGATGCGCGCTCCTCGTGAAAATGATTTGTATGTCCTAGACATGAGCATCGCAACAACAACAGAAAAAAAAACCAAAATGTTTTGTAACTAAAACAAAAGCAACTGAAAAAGAATCAAGAATGTGGCATCGTAAGATGGGCCACATTCATGTGAGAAAAATGAATTTCTTAGTTCATAATGATCTTGTTGAAGGGGTTAATTTGAAAAATTTCATCTGAATGATTTTTGTGTAGAATGCAAAAAGGGGAAGCAAACAAAGAAGTCACACCCAAAGAAGCTCTTGAACTCCTTCAGACTACCTCTAGAAAGACTCCATATGGATCTTTTTGGACTGGTTAATGTGAAGAGCGTAAGTGGAGATCTGTATTGTCTAGTGGTGACTGATGACTTTACAAGATTTTCATGGGTGATGTGTCTCGAAAGAAAAGATGAAACATTTGATTCATTAATGATTTTATTCAAGAAGATGGAGACGCTGTACAAACTGCCGATCAGAAGAATTCAAAGCGACAACGGAACAGAGTTAAAAAACAACCGTATGCTTGAATTCTGCAATGACAAAGGCATTCTTCATGAATTCAGCACACCGTATACTCCACAACAAAACGGTGTCGCAGAACAAAAGAATCGCACACTGATCGAAACAGCTCGAACTATGTTAGCCGATTCCAAATTGCCAATATTCTTTTGGAGTGAAGCAGTTGCTGCAGCATGTTACACGCTAAATCGTGTTCTTACAGTAAAGAAGTACAAGAAAAGCTGCTTCGAATTACTTCATCTCTATAAACCAAATCTGAAATTCTTAGAACCGTTTGGATCACCATGCACATTTATTGATCCAGATGGTAAATTTGGTGCAAAAGTTAACGAAGGTTTTTTTGTAGGTTATGCGAGTCCATTGAAGAGAGTATTTGTTCCATGTTTGGGGAAGATTATACAAGTTCAGCATATCGACTGTAAGAAGTTTACTGCTCCGGAACAACTTCCTGGAAACTGATTGCTGTTTGACTACGAAAAACTCTGGGAGTCATTCCAGTTGCCGACTGAGCCAAGTGAGGAGGAACTAGCATACTTATACTAACAACAGCGGTCTTTTTCGCAAGAACAAGTACCAAGACCGTTGGTAGTTTCCTCGCCCACCGAGGGTTCAAATGATCATGAGGCAGGTTCAAGTGGAACTGCACATGAACCCCCAGAAGAACCCGCTCCAATATTTGATCATTTGACAACTCAGAATCGGAAGTCGATCCAATTTTTGACGAGGAACCAAATATTGCGTCTTTAGAAGCTGTTGATCACACGGGTGATCAGGACATAACAAATTTTCAATCGGAAGTGAGCGTGCCAGACACAGTCATGCCGAGAACTTTGTCTTACCATCCATTGGAACAAATCATTGGAGATCTTCAAAGTGGAGTGAAAACTCAAGAACAAATCAATAAAGGGCTTACATGTTTTTATTCTTCTGTAGCTCCTTTACAGGAAGAATTCTCATTGAAATGCTTTATTTCACAGGTAGAGCCGAAGACATATAAAGAAGCATTAACTGAAGATAGCTGGGTAAATGCGATGCAGGAAGAGCTACTACAGTTTGAAAAGCTTGGAGTGTGGAGATTAGTTGAACTCCCAGAAAATCAAAAGCTGATTAAGACCAAGTGGGTCTTCAAGTGTAAGCGAGATGATAGAGGGGTGATCATAAGAAACAAAGCACGGTTGGTAGTCCAAGGGTTTAGTCAGTAAGAAGGGATTGATTTTACTGAAGTGTATGCTCCTGTTGCTCGACTTGAGGCGATTAGAATCTTCTTGGCATTCGCGTCATGGAAAGGATTCAAGGTCTACCAACTAGATGTCAAATCTGCATTCCTTTACGGAAAGATCAAAGAAGAAGTGTACGTCGGACAACCACCGGGTTTTACCGATCCAGTGTACAAAGACAAGGTCTATCTACTCGACAAAGCGCTTTAGGGATTACACCAGGCCCCGAGAGCCTGGAACGAGCGCTTTCCCAACATCTGCTGACCAACGGGTTCACCAGAGGGACAGTCGATAGTACTTTGTTTACAAAAGAGGTTGCAGGGCATCTACTTATCGTTCAAATCTACGTTGATGATATCATTTTTGGATCGACGAACGATGAGCTGTGCAAAGAATTTGAGAAGGTTATGAAGAAAAAGTTTGAAATGAGTTCGATGGGGGAGATGAAGTTTTTCTTAGGGCTTCAGGTTGAGCAACTGCCCAATGGAATCTTCATACACCAAACCAAATATGTGAAGGATGTGTTGGACAAGTTCAACATGTCTGAATCATCACCCATTTCAACCCCCTGGCTTTAAATCATGGTATATGTCCGGATGAAGCTGGTCAAAAAGTGGATGAGACGCTGTATCGGTCAATGATAGGATCGCTTATGTATCTGACTGCGTCAAGACCGGACATCATGTATCCAACATGCCTCTGCGCCCGATATCAGTCAAGTCTGAGACAGTCACATATGGCGATTGTGAAGATAATTTTACGGTATCTTAAAGGTTGCCCAAGCACCGGCTTGTGGTATCCTAAGTCTGGTGACTTTTCTCTTACTAGTTATGCTGATTCTGACTTCGGAAGCTGTAAGCTTAATGCAAAGTCCACAACTGCTGGGTGCCAGTTCTTCAGAACTCGGCTAGTTACTTGGCAGTGCAAGAAACAAACCACAGTCGCTCTCTCAACATGTGAAGCTGAATACGTTTCGGCTTCCAGCTGTTGCTCACAGATCCTCTGGATCCAGCAACAAATGAGGGACTATGGTTTGCAGTTCTTGGATACTCCAATCTTTGTGGACAATGAGGCAGCAATTAATATAACTAGAAATCCGGTGCATCACTCTAAAACGAAACATATAGAGATTCGACATCATTTTAACCGTGATTGCTATGAGAAAAAAAATGATTCGAATTGATATTATACACACCGATGAACAGAGAGCAGATTTTTACACAAAACCCTTTGATAAAACAAGATTTAACTATCTTTTGAAATTAAACGGGTTGAATTTTTTTTTCTGGGAGGGTAATTGAGTGTGTGGCCGAGGAGGACGGCGATCGGAAGTGATCTGCGTCTTGTTGACATGTTTTTCTGTACAGTTTATTTTCTACTTTTGATAAAACCAAAAACACAAAAATATGTTTTTGATTTTAGGGGGAGAAAGTTTTTAGAAAATCCAAAAACATGATAAAATTTCAAAATCCAAAAACAGTGAAAAAGTAAAAAAAAAAAAAGAGTTTGTGTAAAAAGAGAAAATGATAGTACATCAGTGGACTATCTGTGCACGCTTGAGAAATGTGAAGTTTTATAAAGTTTTAAACAGTCTCACTAGGGATGTGTCGATAGGCTCAGCTAAGACTAGTAGTTTTGCGAAAACGATACAAACATAACGCAAAATGCCTAAGTCTGGTGGGAAACACGGTCGAACGCATAGTACTTAGTTTTGTCCTTCTTGACTGTGTGCCTGCTCGGTAATTGCTGATTGTCTTAGAACATAAAACTGGTAAGTTTGTGAGCTTTCACAACTTTGCTGAAAAGTCACTGTGATTTTGTGTTTTTTCTTTTTGCAAAAATTTAAACTTGTTTGATTTCTTTATTTTGATTAAGCATTGGACATCCTCTGCGTATACGGGTGTATCGACCTGGATGTTAATGCCTAATCATTCTGCTTTAGTTTCTTTGGTGTTTCGTTTAAGCTTTGGATCACCTCTGCGTATACGGGAGTATCGAACTGGTGGTTAAAGCCTAAACACTTTCAAGTTGGTTTATTTTTTCTTATTTTACTTAAACATTGGACGATCTCTGCGTATACGGGAGTATCGACCTGATCATTAATGTCTAAGTGTTCTGAGTTATTTTTGCACAAATCACAGTTGATGAAAGTTTAAAAGCGTTATTCGGGTCAGTGCATTACATGATGAGGGGATATGCTTAGATTGTGGGGCCCATAGGATTTTAGTGCTATCTAATATACCTTAAACGTATCGGTAAGCATTACAAACATCCTAGAGGAGTTTAAGTGGACCACAATATCAATGATCTAGGGTGAATTGTTTAAAAGCTTTAAGTGGTAAAGTTTAGATCAACGGTGCAGCTGATGTGTCTCATTAAACTGATATGATCCTCTAACACATACTCACAAAAAGTTGTCCGTAAATATGTTTGTACATATTACAGTTTCATGTTTCTAGTGGTTTAGCTAATATGTTGAAAAATCCAAAAAGATTTATCTTTTCATCTTGTTCGATAACAGACGTTGGGGATTTGATGATCAAAGTCTCAAGTGCTAAACAAGTTGGATCTTTGGGGTTGGATAAGAAAATTTTTATGAAAAGGTTTGAGAAAATAGTTGGTGATTGCTAAAACGTATTAAAGTTCATTAATCTGTACTTAATTTGTGTGAAAATGTCAGC
Source organism: Helianthus tuberosus (assembly GCA_030545235.1). NCBI lineage: Eukaryota > Viridiplantae > Streptophyta > Magnoliopsida > Asterales > Asteraceae > Helianthus > Helianthus tuberosus. The sequence goes on along the minus strand of CM060412.1, from coordinate 128,935,165 downwards.
GAAATTAGTTTTCGGACAGCCAAGGTCATTAACTTGGACTTGGCAGGCTAAACGGTTGACCAGGGTCATTAAATTGGACTTGGTTAACTGGGTGTGTTGGTAAAAAAGTTAAAAATTCAAAAATCAAAAACAGTTTGTGAAGTCTCCAAGGTCATTAAGTTGGACTTGGATGATTGACTGTGAGGGATTTGGATGATCAAATTGGTAAAATCTGATTGTAAACAACTACTTTTAGTTGTTGGTTTCTTTATATCGTCAAATCTTTATAGGATTGTGAAAGTTCCAGATTAAGATCCCGATAGCCGAGTCTAAGGGGGAGTCTGAGGACGAGCTTGATGCAAGGAGGAGCTTGTAACCGGAAAGCCAGGTGTCGATCCCAAAAGCATGGAAGCTTAACGAAAGGGGGAGCCTGAAGTAAGAGTTTCTGAAAGCTGAGAAGGAGAGAAGAGAGCTGCTGAGGAAAATGAAAAACTCAGGAAATTACTGTTGAAAAAGCCGAAACAAAGAGTAGAATTTTTCAAGTCTCTATAAAAGAAAGTTTTGAAGACAGCCTGACTGAAGACTACGGCAATATCCAAGGGGGAGTTTGTTGGTACACAATGTCTATCGCCTACGTCATCAGTCTAGGTCGTGTCAGTAGCTTGTAATAGGGGTTAAAGTGTAAATGTTTAAGTTTATTTGTATTTTGTACCATTTCGTACGAAATGGATTTGTAATGGCCATATCGCACGAAATGGACTTTGCCATTTCGTGCGAAATGGACTTGCTATTTCGTGCGAAATGGATTCCCTATAAATAGGGATGTTGTGTTTTCCATTTGATACGGTTCGGTGAAAGTTGTCACGAAGTGTTGTCAAATTCTCTGCTTGTATTAACGTCTAATATCAATGGAAAACCAGCTTAAAGTGTATTTCTTTGCTGCTACTCACATTCTAACACCGATTCTCAGTTACTAGACCGTTTCCGCCTCTCTAGTGACTTAGATTTGACTCAGACCGACTCATTCAGGTCGAATATCGATCCTACAAGTGGTATCAGAGCTCAGGATGAGTTAAATCTGAGATATCAGTGTTTTGAATGTGTGAAAATCTGATTCTTCTACTCTTTCTTGGACTTTTGAACGATTCCAGGGACAAAATGGACTGAGTTCTGGATATTACATGTAAAACACCATTTTAATCAATCCTTCAAAGTTACAGACCTTAATTCGGACTAAAATCAATCAAAAATTCTCAAAACCATCATTTCGTGTGAAAATGCATCATTTCGTGTGAAAATTGTGTCCAATCCGCACGTAATGAACCATTTCGTGTGATTTTTTACCAATTCGTTTGAAAATTTTGTCCAATTCACACGAATTGGACCATTTCACTTGAAAATCAAAATTGTTTGTTCATTTCGCACGAATTGGAAACTTTTTACTCATTTCGCACGAAATGGCATTCCAATTCGTTTGAAAGATCATTTCGTTTGAAATCATTCCGTTAGAAACAGTTCATTTCGTTTGAGGTCCAATCTGTTTGAAAATCCAAATCGTGTGGAAGTCATTTCGTTTGAAAAGTGAGTTTTTCAAAAACTTGGAAAATTTTTCAAAATTTAAAATGGAGAAGCAAGAATTTTATAACACGTTTTTCGGAGGAGGAATGACAGCATCTCAAACTCCAGCGAGTATTATGCAGAACGTAAACATGGAAAACGAGTTTGGTACAATGCAAAAGCCACCAACATTAATGAACATTGACGAATATTCAGGGTGGTCAGAGAGGTTTAAAACTTGGGTATAGGCAAATCATTTTGAGTGTTGGATAAAAATTGAATCGAAGTATGTACCTCCGAAAAATGGAGCGGGTATTGAGAAAACACTTAATCAGTTGACTCCACTTGAACAGGAAAGCTTTAAAGCTGAAAAGAAAATGATGAGTATCTTGCAGCAAGCAATCAAAGAAGATATTTTAGTTCTGCTACAAGATCTGGATAACTCACAGTCTGTCTGGAATGCACTAAAAGTGAAGTTTCTTGGAAGTGTTTTGATGATAAAGAGCAAAACGGCATTGTTGAAAAAGGAATTTGATATTTTTACGGGTATCAAGGGTGAGTCAACAAAAGAGTTGATCGAGAGATATTGTCATTTGGTTGTAGAAATGAAGCATTTGAGTATTGAGAAAACAGATGAAGAATGGGTTGACAAGTTGGCAGATGCTTTACCGTATGATAAGTGAGGCACATATTTGTTGGTTTTAAAAAATAACTTGGAATATGTTGGTTTCAATCTAAGCACGTTCATCAAGAAAAGAATCGCATGAGCTTGAACTTAAAAAGATTAGAAAAATGAAATCTTCTAATGTACAACAAGATGTTCAATTGTACTACAAAGGAAGCTCATCAGCAACATCTACCCCAAGCATAACAAATTTCATGTTTGGTGGATTGAGTGATTTCATAAGTTTGATTATGTGCATAAGTGTGTTTGATTAGGTCATACATGTTGCACCCCAAAGGTGATTAAAGCGTAAAAGGGGATTCGAGTATACTCACGGTTTGCATAGTAATTTCCACGTACGTAAGTTGATGTGTTGACAGTTTTGGAAATCACCGAGTTATCCTACAAGGATAAACGAGGCATATGAGTTCGACGGATCTTGGAATTGCAATGTGGATGCAAGATGCTTACTTAGTATGAAAGTATACAAAATTTATCTTGACAAAACACCCAATTTTGGGACACCATGATTATGTGTTTTTCAAAGGCACAAGTTCACCTATTGGAAGTCCAAATATGAGAAGTTCTAATCTAAGATATTGTAACCGTAAATCTTAACATCAATCCATGAATTAGTTAGTGTTTAGGGTTTGGTTGTTAGAATTATAGATATATATAGGGTCGAGATGTAGAGAAAACGGTAGAAAGTGTGAGAACGGTGAGAACGCTTATCGATCGTCCGATCAAAACAATCTATGGACTAGATTGGCGCGGTGGCATTTTTGTAAATAACATCAATTTTATTACGTGGACGCGCTTCATTAAGGGTAAAAGCGTCTTTTGACTACTCCAAACAAAACTTCATCTCATGAAAATAAAACGCCCAAACAAAAATCACAAAGCATTCTGCTAAAAACGCCATTAGATATAAAAAACCAAACTTAATTATAGTAAAATCCCACCTAAAAAAACTGCCAAAAAAATCCTATATATACAACAACACAGACCTTCTATTAAAAAACACAAACAAAAACCCCAAACGCCATATTTAATATACACCATTCGACTGATAAACGCCAGAAAACCCAAACATCAAATATATTGCTGTCAATAAAGTGTAGCTGTATGGTTTGGACAACATTGTCAGTTATCTTTCTTAACTGAGGATTAACAATGTTATCCAACACCATACAGCAACGCTTTATTGATTTTAGCATGATCAAATTTACAGTTTTAAGATGGTTTATTTTGTGGCGTTCTTTTTCTCAGTTAAACACCAAAAAAGTTAACATTTTGGCTGAAAGGGTGTAAACTCAATAACATTTTGCTGCATGAGATGGACAAAAATTATAGAAAAAGAGGCTGATTTCATACGAAAGTCGAAACAGCCAGTGAAGATGCTTCAAAAGAAGAAAGAGACTGGTGACAGTGAAGATTTGAAGATCAATATTTATTTTGTTTAATTATCTTTTTCAGTTGATTGTTATTTAATAAACAACGCCATATCTAATAAAAACGCCAAAAAGGCAAATGTCTTACACCTTTGGCGTTTATCAAACCATCATAAAATTACTTTGGACAAGTATTATAATTTTTTTTTATTTTCCTTTTCAGTTGATTGTTGTATAAATAAAAACGCCATATATAATAAAAACGCCAAAACAGCCAAAATGCTTGTTTAAACGATATCATCATGTTAAACGCCCCCCAAAACTCCCAAACTATAATAAAATTAGTTTCAAAAAGTATTATAAAAAACCCAAAAAAATAAAAATTAAAAAACAAACTTGAAAATGTAACTAGAAACAGTAACTTCATATCAGAAAAAAGTGAAGATAGGGGAAATTTATTATATTAGAATATAAAACGCCAAACTTGAAAGATGGGACGTGTTACAGACTTCAGAGATAAAGCTTGTCAAAAACAATAATTACAAACAGTAACTGAAAAGACGAATACTTTATTATAATAACGCACCGCCTAACTTAGGCGCCAAAAAGAGATCCTATAAAATCATACATCTCAGCAACTTCCATTTGATCAAACAAAAAAAAAAAAAAAACGCCAATACTACTAAATACCACTCACTATAAAACGCCAAAAAATCAAAGATGGCTAATATGCTTTCTTGGATATTCAGTATTGTTATTCGTCAAGTTTCACTGAATGAATTGTTAGGGGAGGCGAGTAACTCAGTAAGATTTTGCTGCATGAGATGGACAAAAATTCAAGAAAAATATACTAATGACAGTCATATGGCATTTTGTATTTTTTGTTCTTGAAAAAGGTTTGGATGAGGAGAAGAGATCAATGACACTAAAGAGTGGGATGATGATAAAGATGAAGATCAACATGAAGAAAAGGCAAAAAAAACCCACCCACACGTCATAGATCTATGTCCCCAAACATCCACAAAAAAAGACACTTCAACAGACGAGCAGGGAAAATAATCAAACCGATGGGTTTGTTAAGTTTTACATAAAACGCCATATTTTGGTGTTAGTTCTTGTACTATTAAAGAACAGAGAGACTAATGACAGTGAATATTGTGAAGAGATATCCAATTAGTATTTTTAATTTATTTTCTTCGCTTGTATTTTTTTTACTGTGGATGAAATATAATCCAACAATTATAAAACGCCAAGATAACCTAAACGCCAAAATGTTTATAAAAAATAATAGAACAATGGGCCATCTTGTTTAAAACCCCTTGAAAAACGCCATTCAAATAGATTTCCTACCCCCTGGGTTCCAATGGCATACGATGTGAATAAACGCCATAAACGCCAAAATGTTGATACAATGAAACCATTAAAACGCCATAAATTATTGAATTTGGTTAACGCCAAAAATTAAAAAACAAAAATTAAAACAATATCGGGAAAAGCGGAACTGGAAAAGCAGAAGATGAAAGGACAAAAAAGCCCCTCCGCCATTCTCTAAGCCGGGTGACACGTGTTGGGCCAGAAAGTGTTCTCACCGTCCTCACACTTTTGAGCGTTTTCTCCCGATCCCGTTTCTATATATATATATATATATATGTGTGTGTGTGTGTGTATGTATGTATATTAGGTCTCATGGTCAAATATTATCAAGTATGTCAAGAAAGGAGGTAGGATGATTCCCATCCATTAAACCTCATTATATGATTCACCAAAAAACAAAATCATTAACTTTGTTGATGATTTCGGTTGGTCATTAAACGTACAAGTAACTAAGTTTGCTAGTAGCCAAATAAGAACAACTCGGACGTGTACATACCCAACATGGCAAATGTTGGAGACGAGGTGGGGTTAGCTTACTATGATTCTTGGAAACTACTTAGATAACTAATCATCTAAATCACTTATACAACCAAGTGACTTGACCAGACAAGTGCATTCCAAACATGGATAGTGTTTGGAGACTTGGTGTGGTCTTGTTCACTTTGAGACTAGGAAGTTGTTTAGTGACTTAGGTTATGTTCATCCAAGAAAGATGATGAAAGGTTTATAACAAGTTAAAGTTTAAGAAAACAGAAATGAAACCTCACTTTGGACCTCAAAATGATGATGTTCCAACCTAGTTTACCAAAGTAAACTTGTGGACCCACTCCTAGAGGTGTTCCAAGTGATTTAAAGCAAGATTTCATGAAGAAGAGAAAGAAAAAGTGAGTTTGAGGCTCACTTTTGAACTTGTATGTAATCTGCCTTCCACTTGCAATTTTAGTAATCCAAAATTGTTTTGAGAGTAATTATAGTGTGGGAAAAGTGAAATGAAGGTGTGGGAGGCTTGATTATATAGTGGTTGATTAGGGCTTATGTTTTAATGAGGTTTGAAGGTGATTGTGGAATAAAGAAGGTGAGAAAGGTGCAATCCGGATTGGTGAAAATAACATTCTGCGGATTAAGGAGCTACACGTCGCGTGGCGGGAAAGACAGGGTTTCCCGCAAGACGCAGCGTGTGATGGTTCCAAACTTTCTTGTTTTTGTTTGAGTTTAGCCCTTCTACTTGTTTGGTTTTGTTATTTTAAGCACTAAACCTTCATTTTAGCACGTTTTCAAGCATAGAAAGTGTATGCAAGTATCTGACGAGTGTCGTGTATGTATGTATGTTTGATAATTCGAATGTATAATAAGTATCGGTTTTGCATGTAAACACGTATTTGATGATTTATTGTATATAACATAAGTATGATTGATATAAATATAAATTTCCATTATGATCAAAGTCGCGGATTACAATATTGGAAATGAAATACGAATACAATACAAATACAAGTTTCTAAATATGGAAAGTACAAAATACGGAACGTTACATCATAGTCTCTACCACTTCCAACACATGGCTTTCCACTTCTTGCATTATGTTGGGATACTGGCTTGAAGAGCTTTCCCTACTTCCTCCACAACCATCTTACTTAATTCCTCTTGACGTACTAGTTTGTTAGCACTTGTGTCCCCTCTGCCTGTCATCTATACAAACAAACTAGAATTAATTTCATGCGTTATATTCAACGTTGCATTCTACATCCCATTCTTTTCATTCTCATACGACATAGATCTTCTAAGGATCATGACACATTCACTTTTTATCTTGGAGTTGAAATACTCGTAGCTTTTCTTGTTTATCTTACTATTTCCTTCTAATTTCAATCTTAAGACATATATGCTTGATGTGGTTTATGTTTTTTAAGTTTCATTAGCCTTACATCGTGTTTTGGGAGTTTAATGAGTCCTTGGAACGGGTCTTAGGAGGTCTGGAATGTTAAAAGGAAAAAAAAGACGTTTTTCAATCACCCAGCGTCGGTGGTAGGGTGCCAGGCTGTCACCAACACAACCTACACGTCGACCACTCCGTCAAGAGTGAAATAGGGAGTTGGCCAGCCTCATCGTGTCGCCGATGGCCTGTACCGGTGTCACACCCCAACAAATGGCAGAAACATCGGGGCGTGGCACTAAGCGAAATAGATTGTCCAAGAGAATCCATAACAACTATTAGTGAAAATATATTTAGCATTAATATCCCATACCATTAACATATAAAGCATAAACAGTCATTACAGATAATAGTCTAAAAAACAAATAAACTGTTCCGACAACTCAGATTTATTACTGAAGTTTCTAGACCTCCTATTTGATTCATCAAACAAGCGAGCTTAGCATCCTATTAACCTGTCACATACGTTAAAATAAAGTCAATACATAGAATGTAAAGGTGAGTAAACAAGTTTGAGTAGCATATAGTATAGCGAAAGCGTTTACGCATAACCAGCATGTAACACATAGAAATGTGAATCAAGTAAGCTATCGACAATGATGTATGTAACCGACATGACTGCGAGTGTAGAATGCGCAACACATTATCACCACTGTGACCATGTGAAGTAAACCCCTTAACAACCCCTGTCCACGACAGGTGCTGAGTCCAAACTAGAGTACTATCGTTGCTAAGGTGTCAGGCAAACAATCACTGTGTAAACATAACATACAAGCATTCATAGAGTCACGTATAACACGTGTGAGCAATTAGCGTTTAAAAGTGTTTGCGTTGTGTGTTCGATGTGATTTGATAGAGAATGTATGTAACACCCAAAACTACGTTTAAAGAAAATGGGTTCGAGTATACTCACAGTTCATGTTTAGCTAGTAAACACGGTACTTGGATTGAAGGGAGTGCGTGGAGATTAGCCTGAGCATAGAACAATAGCATGAGAGTTGAACAGTGCGTAAACAGCGTGTCGGATGAGAATAGTGTCGAATGGTGAGTCGATCGGATGATCATCCGGGCGGATGGTCATCCGGATGGATGACCATTCGAACGGTTGGTCATTCGATTGAGTGAGTGTGTTTGTAAATTGTTTTGAAACTTTGAAGTTTTCGTTGTAGCATTTTGGAAAATGTGAAGTATCTCTAGATGCCAAGTCATCCGGTCAGATGGACATCCGAACGGATGGCCATTCGATCGGATGGCTATTCGATCAAAAATCTTGTAGTTTGAGGTTTGGTCAATTTGTTTAAGTGTTGAAAGTTATAAGGAACAAGTCACCTGGTCGAATAGTCATTCGATCGGATGGTCATCCGATCGGATGGCTATTCGATTGGGCGAACTGATGTTTTGAAAACTTCGTGAATTTTCTAAGCTAAAAAGTTCGTGTTTAACAGAGACGACGTGACAACGTGTCAAACAACGGAAATCCACACCGAGCCCAGCTCATCCGATCAGGTGGGAATCACCACATTCGATCAGACTAACTGTTCTTAATGGAGTTTCATGTTCAACCTGTGAATCGGTCGTCTTTCCAGTGGCAATCTGTTTTCAGACTGGTTCTCAACTAGAGAATGAGTAGAAAGCCTGAATGAGTCTAGATTCCATTAGTTTTGTAAAGAAAAATGAGGAAAAGTTGAAGAAAAGTATGAAAACAGTTGGAAAATGTAGTATCTTGTTGAGATTTGTGTTGAATAGTGTAGAAATCCTTTAGAACGAGCTGGGTCGCCTTCAAGAAGTCCAAATCAGGTGATTTCACAGTGAAAATCAGTGTTTTTTTTTTGTGGAGAAGATGATGAGAAAGTGTGTAATGATGATGATTGTACAAGATTTAGGAAGAATCACTTACGAAATATCCTTTAATCGATAGAAAAGTGCTTGAGAACCAGCTGGGAGCGAGTTGGGTCGAATGGTGTTGTCACATCACTGAACAGTGATGTGACAGGCGGGTATTTATAGTGTGAGAGAGAGTAAGGCGGTGGAACGAGGTGTCGGATGGCCAGTCGATCGGATGGCCATCCGATCGGATGGTCATCCGGACGGATGTCCATTCGATCGAATGGTCATTCGATCAGACGGCTTGTGCGAGTTGGTTTTCCAACTTCCGTTTCATGCGTTAAACAAGGAATCACACAAGTAACACACATAATACGTAAAATGCATAAAAGTAAATCTGCGTTTTGAGTTGCGATGAGATTGCGATGCGATAGCATTTAGTATAAACATGCGTGATCGCCAACTTCGAACTCAAGGGGCTTGCGGCATTTATCGGTGTAACTCTTTTGACGACTCCGAGCTTTCAAGAGATTGTCTCGTATCTGGAGGATCTTGTCAGTCGTTTCTTGTAATAACTCAGGACCGGTAATTTGCGCGTCTCCGATCTCGTGCCATACAATCGGCGATCGACATTTTCTTCCATATAATGCCTCAAATGGTGCCATTTGAATGCTAGAGTGATAACTGTTGTTTTACGAGAATTTGACTAGAGGTAAATGCGAATCCCAATTACCACCATAATCTATAATGCACGAGAGAAACATGTCTTCAAGGGTGCGAATCGTGCGTTCGGTCTGACCGTCGGTCTGGGGATGGAAAGCGGTACTGAGATTAAGAGTAGTACCGAGAGCGGATTGGAAAGTTTCCCAAAGGCGCGAGGTAAATCGACCATCGCGGTCAGAGATGATGTCACGAGGTATCCCATGTCGACAAATGACTTCGTCGGTATTGATTCGTGCTAATCGTTCAACCTTATAGTCTTCTCGTATTGGTAAGAAGTGAGCGGATTTCGTAAGAGGATCAATGATAACCCAAATGCTATCGTGACCAGATGGCGTGCGGGGGAGTTTCGTAAGGAAATCCAAAGCTATACTCTCTCATTTCCACATCAGGATCTTGGGTTATTCGAGTAAGCCAAAGGGTCGTTGATGTTCAGCCTTGACCTTCGAACAAGTCAGGCATTTCAAAACGTAGAGAGCGATATCCTTCTTCATTCCAGGCCACCAATACCTGGCACGGAGGTCCTGATACATCTTGTCGGCACCTGGATGAAGGGAATATCGAGATTTGTGGGCTTCAGTCGGCAAAATCTCTCGGAGATTATTGCGACTAGGAATCCAAATGCGATCGAGATAGTGAAAAATACCATTCGATTTATTCACTAGTTGGTTTTAGGTTCCAAGAATCCGTTCTTCCTTCTAAGTTTTCTTGAGAAAACAGGCGTGTTGAGCGTCGCGAATAAGAGCTTCGAGGTCATGTTGGGCTTGAACATTTTGAACACTATGTAAATAGCTTCGTCGGCTAAGAGCATCGGCCATGATGTTTGCCTTGCCTGGGTGGTAGCGAATCTCACAGTCGTAGTCGTTGAGAAGTTCAACCCATCTGCGTTGGTGCATATTCAGCTCTTTCTGGTTCAAGATGTGTTGTAGGCTCTTATGGTCGGTGAAGACCGTACACTTAGTACCATAAAGGTAGTGTCACCAAATGTTCAACGCAAAAACAACTGCACCGAGTTCGAGATCGTGGGTCGTATAGTTTTTCTCGTGGACCTTGAGCTGACGAGACGCGTACGCGATAACCTTATCTCATTGCATAAGGACGCAACCAAGACCCAGGTTAGAGGCATCGTAGAAGGCTACAAAGTCGTTGTTTCCATCGGGTAGCGCGAGTACGGGAGCGTCGCAAAGCATACGCTTAAGAGTTTGAAAGGCATTCTCCTGTTCGGTTCCCTAAATAAAAGTCTTGTCTTTATGCGTAAGAGATGTAAGAGGAACGGCAATTTTAGAAAAATCAATGATAAATCGACGGTAATAACCTACCAATCTGAGAAAAGAATGAACTTCGGACGGGGTTTTTGGTGTAATCCAACTTTTAACTGCTTCAATCTTCGCGGGATCGACGTGAATACCTTGACTATTGACAATACGACCGAGGAATTAAACCTCCTCGAGCCAAAATTCACACTTGGAGAACTTGGCGTAGAGGCGATTCCCTTGGAGAAGCTCGAGTACCAAATGGAGATGTTGCGCATGTTCGGCTTTTGATGTCGAATAGATAAGGATATCATCGATAAACACGATGATGAAGCGGTCGAGAAAAGGCTTACACACGCGATTCATCAAATCCATGAAAACCGCTGGTGCGTTGGTAAGTCCAAAGGGCATAACGACAAATTCATAATGGTCGTAGCGTGTTCGAAAAGCGGTTTTAGGGATATCTTCTTCTTGAATCCGTAGCTGATGATAACCAGAGCATAAATCGATCTTAGAAAAACACGTAGCGCCTTCAATTGGTCGAATAAATCATCGATTTGGGGTAAGGGATAACGATTCTTGATAGTGAGCTTGTTGAGTTCCCTATAATTGATGCACATTTGGAACGATCCATCTTTCTTTTTAATGAAAAGGACAGGTGCGCCCCATGGAGATGTGCTAGGGCGTATGAAGCCTTTATCAAGTAATTCCTGGAGTTGACTTGAGAGTTCACGCATTTCGGATTGAGCGAGGCGATAAAGTGCTTTAGTGATAGGGTTAGCTCCAGGAATGAGGTCGATACGAAAATCAATATCAAGAGACGGGGGTAGACCAGGTAAATCGTCAGGAATGACATTAGGAAAATCACGAACCACAAGTACCTTTTCCATTGGCTTCTTTTCCTTTTCCTTCTCCGCTACTACGATGTGTGCCAAGAAAGCCATGTATTCCTTTTGGAGATACTTGCTTGCTTGAATGCACGACATGAGTTTCAGTTCCTTCGAAGATACTTCACCATAAACACAGAGTTGGTCACCATTAGCAAGAGAGAAACGAATCATCTTTTCAAAACAAACGACTTCAGCACGATTTTCACGAAGAAAATCCATGCCTACTATGATATCGAAACTACCAAGTTGTATCAGAATGAGATCGATCGGGAAAACGTGATTGTTGAGTTCAAGATACAATCACGGAGAACAGAACTAATATGTGACGGTTCTTCCGATGGCAATTTCTACGTCGAACGTCGTTGGGAGGATAGCGCGTTTACGATTTAGGAGCTTTTCGAATTCAAACGACACAAAACAGTTATCGACTCCAGTATTAAATAAACACGAAGCATAAATACCGTTAACGAGAAACGTACCATTGACAACATTGTTGTCAGTTCGAGCCTGCGGACATTGATGTTGAAAGTTCGTCCACGGGCTGGTTGTTGTGGTTGCTGCTGCTGCTGCTGCTGTTGCTGTTGTTGCTGCTGCGGTGGTTGCTATGGTTCTTGTTTCACCACACGATTTGGGCAGACATTAGCGAAGTGATTCGGGTCACCACAAGAGTAGCAAGCTCATGCATGAACAGCGGGAGCAGGAGCTGATTGGTTACCCTGTGGAGCGGGGAGTGGAGCTGGCAGTGAAGGAGGAGCTTGAGCTTTAGCTTGAGCTTGCTGACATGGGCCAGTGCGACAGTTCGCTGTGAAGTGTCCGTAGAGGTTGCAGTGGACACAGAAACGGCAAGCTATCCCAGCTGGGTGATGATAGGTGCAAGTATGGCACAGAGGGTGTGGACCAGTATACGCACGCTTAGCAGGAGGTGCGTTGGTTACAGGTGTTGCAACTTGACGGTTCTGATTCTGGTTGGTGTTGGGTTGTATAGGGATAGCGTTGAGAGAAGCGGCGGTAGTAGCGTAGTTCTTGTTGCTGTTACCCTTGCGTTTGCGATTCTGGTGTGAAGACTTCAAAACTTGAGGTGCTGCGGTTTCAGTAGTGGGTTGCGGTTGCTTGATGGAGATTCTTGGTTGCGGTTTTGAAATAACCAGCCAAACCTCGCTTATCATTGATCTCAGCGGCGAGTTGGTAAGTTTCCTCAATTGTAGCAGGTTTAGCTGCTTGAACAAAGTCAGCTACACAGTCGGGTAAAGCTCGAATGTACTTCTTGATTGTTATATCAGGTGTTGACACTTGACCAGGACAGATAATACTGAGCTACTTGAAGCGAGCGGTGAGACCCGCGTTGTCACCTCCTTCTTGTTTGATACCCCAAAACTTGTTTTCCAGCTTCTTGAGTTCATGTGGGGGACATAATTCTTTCATCATGACTTCCTTCAGTTCCTCCCAAGAGAGTCCATAAGCTGCATCGTTACCGCGCCTGTTGCGCTCAGCAGTCCACCAATCCAGTGCCCAAGACTGGAAGACTTCGGTAGCATTCACAGTGCGGAGGTTGTCTGGGCATCCGCTTTGACGAAGAGTGACTTCGATGGAGTCAAACCACTGAAACATAGCGCTGGGTCCATCTTCACCCGTGAAGTTAGCAGGACCGCAGGCCTTGAATTGCTTAAAGCTGAAAGGAGCTTTAGGTATGTCACTCTTAGATTCGATGGAAAACTTGCTGCTGGCCTCCTTGATCTCACTAACGATCTGAGGTGTGACTTTAGCCATTTCCTTGGCGATGAGAGAAGCGATGCGCTTGTCATCTCTGCTTCTCTGAGCGTTTCGACGAATGTGAGAACCAAGGGAAGACATTGTCTGCAGCAGACATCGTCGCATGATTTAGATGAGATTTGATTATATCGGATCTTCGAAAGAGTTTTAGTGTTTAACCATCATACTTATTATTATTAGATAAAGCATCAGGAACACGTCTAACACGTAGGCACATAATCCACATAGGCACATAAGCACGTAGGCATATAAGCACGTAAGCACATAAGCATGTAAGCACATTTCACCTATATTTTACACGTATTCACCTACATATTTTGCACGTATTCACCTATCTTTCAAAGATGCAATTCGCGTTCGAGAGTAGCGAGTGTTAGCGAGTAGCAATAGCGAGTACCATAAGCGAGGTGCGTTCTTAGTTTGAGTTGCGATTAATTAGCGTTTTAGATTGCGAGAAGCTGTGCGAGTTGAGCGTGTACAATAAATGATGAGCGAAAAGCGAATAAAACCTCCAAAATCGATACATATAAACATTTAACCACATAAAACACATAAAATCGATAATTCACAGAGTTAGCGGCATGCGGGATCAGAATCGAAACAGAACGTCTTGGGTGTTAGACATGGACTACCCAACGTGATTCGACTATCCACAACGACCTCCAGTACACGCTTTGGCCTAACAGACTGTGCTCTCGCCAAAACACGGCGAACGGCACGCATCCTTTCGGTTACTACATGAATTGAGTCATTGGAATCCCTCGAGACTTTGGTGAGAGTTTTGTAAAATCAAAGTAGAGAGTGGAACGTGTCATTAAGATGCGGGTTTCACCCCTAACATAACAACTTCGTTCTTGAGAGTGTGGCAAGACCACGAGATGGTGATGAAAAATCTCGTCGAGATATGGATTTCACTCCTGACTCATTGAAAGATTCTCGTGTTGAGAGTAAAAATACGCGTAGAGTGATCAATTTATCAAAAGTTGTTGGTTATCACACCTAATCTCGACAAAATCACTCTTTTGTGTCATGCGAGTGTTTTCGAAAGCGTGTGTGTTTCGTCAGCCTTAGGAAAGGCAAACTAGTGTTCCAGCCTTAGGAAAGGCCTTCTTCACGTGATGCCGTAGTATGTGGGGTTCACGCAAAGATGTAGTTTTCAAGCGAGAATAACAAGAGTAGGCTCACACAAAACCCTATAGGTTCGTACGAGCGGTCTGTTGGTACTTAGACTATAGACAAGGTCAATCCTAAGACATCGGCCTGGACTAGGTCGTGTCTTTTCTAATTCCCTATAGTTATGGCTCTGATACCAATCTGTCACACCCCAACCGATGGCGGAAACATCGGGGCATGGCACTGAGCGAAACCAATTGTCCAAGAGAATCCAAAACAACTATTAGTGACAATATATTTAGCATTAATGTCCCATACCATTAACATATAAAGCATAAACAGTCATTATAGATAATAGTCTCAAAAACAAATAAACTATTTGGACAACTCAGATTTATTATTGAAGTTTCTAGACCTCCTATTCGATTCATCAAACAAGCGAGCTTAGCATACTATTAACCTGTCACATACGTTAAAATAAAGTCAATACATAGAATGTAAAGGTGTGTACACAAGTTTGAGTAGCATATAGTATAGCGAAAGCGTTTACGCATAACCAGCATGTAACACATAGAAATGTGAATCACGTAAGCTATCGACGATGATGTATGCAACTGACATGATTGCGAGTGTAGAATGCGCAACACATTATCACAGTGCGTAAAAAACGTGTCGGATGAGAATAGTGTCGAATGGTGAGTCGATTGAATGATCATCCGGACGAATGGTCATCCCATTCGAACGGTTGCTCATTCGATTGAGTGAGTGTGTTTGTAAATTGTTTTGAAACTTTGAAGTTTTCGTTGTAGCATTTTGGAAAATGTGAAGAATCTCTAGATGCCAAGTCATCCGGTCGGATGGTCATCCGGATGGATGGCCATTCGATCGGATGGCTATTCGATCGAAAATCTTGTAGTTTGAGGTTTGGTCAAATTGTTTAAGTGTTGAAAGTTATAAGGAACAAGTCACCTGGTCTAATAGTCATTCGATCGGATGGTCATCCGATCGGATGGCTATTCGATTGGGCGAACTGACGTTTTGAAAACTTCGTGAAATTTTCTAAGTTAAAAAGTTCGGGTATAACAGAGACGGCGTGACAACGTGTCAAACAATGGAAATCCACACCGAGCCCAGCTCAGCCGATCGGGTGGGAATCACCCATTTCTATCAGACTAACTGTTCTTGATGGAGTTTCATGATCAACCTATGAATCGGTCGTCTTTCCAGTGGCTGTTGGTGCATGTTTGTGACAACAGCTTAGATTTGGTCTTTGGATATCTTGTAATTAGTTAAACGATAAACAGTTAGCGGGTTTAGCTTTGTAATAGTTAGTTGAAATGTTTGGGCTAACCAAACCCAATGAATTGGGTGTGTGGGGGCGAATTGGGCCTGTCCAATTCGCAGTCCATGATGTTTAACCTTGGCCCAAGTAGTAACCTTGTGTTATATAAACAAGGTTAGGCTTTAGGGTTTAGGTTAATCAGCCAGAACATTGTTTGAGAGCAAATTCGTGAGAGTGCTTAGGCTTGGACGAATTTGAGAGTGGTTAGGGTTTGATTGATTGTAAAACGTTTGTTTGGATAATCAATAGAAACCCGGTTTGAAAGTGTCTTGCTGTTTCTGTTCTTCTACTTGTTTCTGTGATATTCTGATCAAGAGGATTCCGCACTCTTGATTGGAAAGACAATTCTGTTGAAGATCCATACGAATAGGGGACCTACAGTGGCAATCCATTTTCAAACTGGTTCTCAATAAGAGAATGAGTAGAGAGCCTGAATGAGTCTAGATTCCATCAGTTTTGTAAAGAAAAATGAGGAAAAGTTGAAGAAAAGTATGAAAATTGTTGGAAAATGTAGTATCTTGTTGAGATTTGTGTTGAATAGTGTAGAAATCCTTTAGATCTGAAAAAATCTTGATGAGATGATGCCACACAACAGTTTGCATAATAAACCATGATGACGTCACCTTCAAGAAGTCCAAATCAGTTGATTCACGGTGAAAATCAGTGTTTTTGGTGGAGAAGATGATGAGAAAGTGTGTAATGATGATGATTGTACAAGATTTAGGAAGAATCACTTACGAAATAGCCTTGAAACGATAGAAAAGTGCTTGGGAACGAGCTGGGAGTGATTTGGGTAGAATGGTGTTGTCACATCAGTGAACAGTGATGTGACAGGCGGGTATTTATAGTGTGAGAGAGAGTAAGGCGGTGGAACGAGGTGTCGGATGGCCAGTTGATCGGATGGCCATCCGATCAGATGGACATCCAGACAGATGTCCAATCGATCGAATGGTCATTCGATCAGATGGCTTGTGCAAGTTGGTTTTCCAACTTCCGTTTCTTGCGTTAAGCGTTGCGTTTGAGCGAGTTGCGAGTAAGCGTTGCGATGAGATAACCTCATAACATTAAACAAGTAATCACACTAGTAACACACATAATACGTAAAATGCATAAAAGTAAATCTGCGTTTCGAGTTGCGATGAGATTGCGATGCGATAGTGTTTAGTATAAACATGCGATGTAATATGCGATAAAATGCGTTAAATAGTATGCATTTAAACTGCGTTAAATGCGATAACTGCGTTTTGAATGAGCGTTGTGAATGCGTTGTAAAACATAGTTTAAAATATCGTTTAAACCAATATATCGATTACCGCAAAGGGTTAAACAATTATCGAATCTCGAGAGTACAAGGCAATTAAGCAATAATTAAGCAAGAAATGGTAGATCTGTCAATTCTTATTATAACGACCCGAAAGGTCAGGTTGTTACAACCGGTGCCGCTATCTGGGCAGTCCCCATTCTTTTAATGTTTTCAACCAATTTATTCCCTTTTCGAGGCACGTTTCGACCGTATTTTACATGAACAATCATAAGGGGTTCCCACACGCACCATTCCATTCACTCACCATACATAACCCTTTCCAAAACGTTACCCACCAGTCTTAATACTAAAATTTACCAAACTACCTTGATTAAGTCTTGGACAGAACACACATTTCGTACAAGCTTTTGGTTTGAGTTTAAGTATTCCCATCCATGATTGAATCCCTCAACCATAGGCTCTTATACCAACTTGTAATGCCCAAACTTTTTAAGATCAAAATCGAACCTTACTAATTGAGAAAAATGGTCCCGAATCAAGATCATCAAAAGGATTCGAGTTTAACATATCCAAGACTAGTTAGTTACATACCTGATATCCACAACATACCTTGCTTACATAAACAAGTTTAAAAGGTATTTCAAACATCAACAAAACACCTTGGCCAAAATATTTTCATACACAAAAGTTTTTTTTATCATTAGTAAGCATTAGAGTTATATTTTTTATCATCTTCCTCTTAGTTTCTTGTCTCTATTTATATGTGTCCCTTTTTTTATTTATTGCATTAGCAAACGAAATATCTATATCTAAAATATGGTTATATTAATTACTTATGAAGTATAACCGAACCATGATTAACCGCCTATCGGTTATGTTTACGGTTAACACTTTTAGATTAACCGAATCAGCGGTTAACCAAAATTTATTTTATTAGCCGCCTAGAATTTTTATTTTTGTATCAGTGATAGGGTACCTTCTAAAACCAACACCAAACGGCATGGCCATCCCAAAACCACTATCACGAGCCTAACTGTAACGAGCTTGAACCTAAAAACAAGCTCGTTAAGTAAACTAGCCTGAGCTCAAGCCAGCTCATGAGTCTAAACGAGACATTGTTAATATAATTTTAATTAATATATTAGATATATATCACTTTTCATAAGTCCGTACAATTTTTTCTCTTTAACAGTTTTCAAGTGTTTCCCATGATTTGCTATAAGAAATTAACCATAATGTCCATATTACATAAACAATAACTGCTATAGGAAATTATCCCTTATGTTTATATAATGTTTTTTTATGACTCTAAAAAGATGACACACAAAAACAATTTCATAAATTTATTAAATTTTGTACAACCATGACATTTTTTTTCTTGACATGCATTTAAATGTCATAAAATAAGCGTGTGTCATGAATCGCGTGTCAATATAGATCTTGTTTTTTATGACGCTAAAAGGATGACACACAAAAAAGTATGTCATAAATATATTGAATTTTGTAAAACCATGACATTTGTTTTCTTGACAGACACTTTCGAATGTCATAAAATGAGTGTGTGTCGTTATTTGCGTGTCAAGATTAATCTTGTTTTTTTTATGATGCTAAAATCATGACACACAAAAAAGAATGTCATAGATTTATTAAATTTTGTAAACCATGACATTTTTTTTCTTGACATACGCTTTTGAATGTCACAAAATATGCGCGTGTCATTGTTCGCGTGTCCAAGAGGAGTGTATTTTCTAGTAGTGTGAACATCTTAGCATCACGGAAGCGCATGTACATGTGTGCTCGTTCTAAGCTCGTCACGACCCTACACCAAAAATTTACCTAGAACATTTCAACAAGAATTAGTACTAATATGTTCCAACAAACAAAAATCATTTCGTTTTTCCATCTTGATGACCAATGGTCAATCTTCTAAAATTTCAATCTTTAAAATACTAAGTTCCTACCATAGTTTAGTGTCTTCTTGACCTACTTCGTTCTTTTCACTCTAAGATTCATTCTAAGCGTACAAGGGGTCCAATTTCTTTCACCCAATAATATCCAAGATCTACATCTTGGTTTTCATTCATTTTTCATTCTTCACCCAAATTGACCTGTTTCAATGGGTCAACTTTATACCACTTTATTAACACTTAAAAGTCAACATTCCACATAAAAACTTTGACTTAATGGATCTACCAACTATCAATAAACTAACTTGTAAGCTAGAAGAACTTACCTCGATCTTGCATTCCTTGTTGCCTTGTATTGCTTGATCTATCTTCTTTCATTCCTACACTTAATGAATTTATACTTAGTTTTCATGAATTCATTTCGTTACATAGTTATAAAACCAAGATGCTATCAAAATCACCAAACACAAGGATTCTTACATTCTAATCATGCACATCAATAGTAGTTGTCACAAAATCCCATAACTTTACATTCAAGCATTTCATCAAACACTTGGTGGGCATCCATATTAACATTCATTCAAGTTGCCTATTAACTAGCAAATTGACATGTTTACACTAGATATCATATTTCATTCATCATAATAACATTAAATCATCATATCTCCATATTGTATTTAACTAACATCACAAATTCTAATCTGAAACACCAATTTTGTCGCAGCCCCCGACCCCTGCCCCAGGAGCGGGCGGCCGCGAGACACACAGAGCGGGTGATATCGGTGTTTATTAATTTGGGAGCGGAAATAAGACATCGGGACCGTAGTTAAGAAATATTTATCAGAGTTTAAAACACCAAACTTTTATAATAAATAAATAAATGGGATAAAACCCAAGTTTCAATTACAATACATTTAGAGAGATAAATCCTAATTATTTGAAAGTAAAATCTCCTTTTTATTTAGGAAACTTTTATAGCCACAACTTTAAGCCTTCAGTGCACTCAAGCTGGCTTATATTAGCTTCACATTAAGTTACCTGAAACGTGTTTTAAAAAGGTTTTATCAGCAAGAAATACTGGCGAGTACATCCTAGTTTAATCAAAGCAGTTTTATAACTTCACAGTATTGAGAGCGATTACAATGTTTATATCTACCTAATTACTCATTCAGTACTGTCAATCCTGACATGTGGTCTTATTACTCATTAGCTAACTCTTTGTCCAATAGTAACGAATTAAAGTAATGTATACAAAACGCCAACATACCGGCAGTAATTGTAGAATACATAGACTCAATCACTGTTAAGTATAATTTAAAACATTTGAGGTTATGTAAAATAGTTTGGTAGAAAAAGAGAATGACTAACATTGCTGACTTAGATAATAATATAGCTTCCTAATGGTTCTCCTGGTTATTATCTATTAAAAATTAAACAATGCACACGTTTTAGTAAGATAACCCAAATCACATTACCCGTACAACACGAGACAGAACTCCAACGAACTGAGTCAGGCAGAGATTTTGACATGCGTTACGGAGCCCTAGATCAATCGGGTAGGGTAACAAATACGTTATCGGGGGTTATAATACTTACAAGGAGGCAGAGCTTCACTTTTTAGGGGTATAATACCCGAGTATTAAAGCACTAGAGATTTGAGAGAGAATTCAGAGTTGAACGGTTTGCAGAATGAGGCCTTCGGCTCCTATTATAGGGTTGACCGTATGGCGGCTCGCGCCCTGTGACGCCCCACTTGTCACACCCCAACCGATGGCGAAAACATCGTGGCGCGGTACTGAGCGAAACAGATTGTCCAGGAGAAATCCATAACAACTAAATTACCAGATAATTAAATATTATGTCCTATACCATAACATACCAAAGTAAACATTTATTACAGACCAAATATCTTAAAGACAATAAATTGTTTCGATAACTCAGAATTTAAATTGTATGTTTCTAGACTCCATCCTAGCTCGATTCTAGCAAGTAACAAACAAAGCATCCTAAACACCTGTCACATACGTTAAAATGGAGGTCAATACACATAGTGTAAAGGTGAGCATGCAAGTTTAATAGTATACTAGATTGCGAAAAGCGTTTACGCATAACCAGCATGTAACATGCAGCAATGTGAAGCTAGTAGGTTATTGACAATGAAATATGCACAGACGTGACTGCGAGTTGTAGAGTGCGCAACACATATCACCACTGTGACATGTGAAGAAATACCCTTAGCAACCCCCGTCCACGACAGGTGCTGAGTCCAAACTATAGTACTATCGTTGCTAAGGTGTCAGGCAACAATCACTGCGTAAACATAACATACAAGCATTCATCGAGTAACATGTATAACATGCAGAGTCGGTTAGCGTATAAAAGTGTTTGCGTTGTGTGTTCGATGTGATTTAGTATAAGTAACGTATATAACACCCAAAAGTGCGTAAAGCAAAAAAGGATCGAGTATACTCACAGATAGTGTTTAATAAATAAACACTCTCTTGGATTGAAGGGAACGCTGAGAGATTAGCCTGAACAGTTAACGATAGCATAAGCAAAGAGCGACGTCTAAAACGGTGCAAGTGAGACAAGTGACGAAGGGTCATCCGATCGGATGACAATCCGAACAGATGATCATTCGATCGGATAACAATCCGTTCGGATGGTCATTAGGTTGGATGGCCATTCGGTCGGATTGCCACTCGTTTGGGATGGATGTGTTTGTGTGTGATGGCTTTGAAGTTTTTCGTTATAGCATTTTGAAAACAAAGAAGTATCTCTACCTTTCAAGTCGTCCGGTCGAACGGTCGTTCGATCGGATGGCAATCCATCCAGCGAGGCGTTTCTCAGAGAACAAGTTCACAGCAGGATTGTCATTCGATCGAATGGTCTACCGATCGGATGGCAATCTGTTAGAACTAATGACCTTTGAAAATTATGAAAATGTTTAAGTGTTGAAACCTAGTGTCATCCGATCGGATTGTCGTTCGATCAGATGGCAATCTGATCGGACGGCAATCCGTTCGACAGTCTGATCGTTTGAAACTTGAAATATTTTGCTAAGTTTTGAAAAGTTCGCAGTTTGATCGAGACAGTATGACAATATGTTTAAACAACAGGGACCCCACCAAGTCCAGATTATCTGATCGGATGGGAATCACCCCAGTCCAATCAGTTAACTGGTTGTGACGGTTTGTTCATGTTCAACCCGGAATCGGTTGTCTATTTGAAAGGAATCAGATCTCAGATCGACACTTCTCTAGAAAACGAGTAGAAGGCCTGAATGAGTTCCGATCCTATCGGTTTTAAGTGCATTGAGTGTAAAAGAGTTGAAAGAAAGTTATGAAAACCTCTTTCAATCCTTTTATCCTTGAAAACGTTTAGATTTATGCGAAATCAGTGTTTAAACATGTTGTAATCCTTTAGATCTGAGTTGTTCTTGGTGGAATGAAGCCAACACTTGAAGTTCATAAGAACCCCATGATGACATCACCCTAGAACACCTCAAATTGGGTAGATTTCATGGTTAAAAGTGAAGATTCAAAGGTGAAAGTGATGAAAAAGTGTGTATAGATCATAGAAGTACAAGATTTGAGGTAGAAACTTACAAGATTCGTGAGAAATCGAGAGAAAAGAGGGCTGGGGGCGTTGGTCGAACGAGAGAGCTGTCACATCACTGTTTGTGATGTGACAGGAGGTATTTATAGGATTCCAGAAGAGGAAAGTGGTGCAGGTGTCGGATCGGATGGCAACCCAATTGGATGGCCATCCGATTGGATGGTCATCCGTACGGATGACCATTCGATCGAATGGTCATTCGATCGATTGGCTCCGACGAGTTGCGTTTCGATGTTTCGTTTCGTGCGTTGAGTTTTGCGATGCGTTGCGAGTAAGCGGTGCGATAGTATTAAACAATAATTACACAGATAGCCTAACTAACACACAACAATATAAATAACCTTAAATCTCGAGTTTGTGATGAGATTGAGTTTTGACAGAGTTGCGATTGCGTTTTTGATTAACACCTTTAAACATATCATCTACACACACACAAGTAACACGTAATAGCACTCACACGTAAAACAATATCCAGAACACATAATTCGAGTTGCGATGTGATAGCGATAAATAGATTAGCGATAAATAGCGGTTAAACCTCGATTATTAATAGATACTCCACATAATACAACTAAAGTTCACAAATTAAAAGATTCGATTACAAGTCAAAGAGTACAGTCAATAATTAAGCAAGGATTGACAGATCGCAATTAGAAATCTTTTCTTCCATTGACTTTGACTTGTACTTTGACTTCGAAGTTGCGGGGTGTTATAGACTCCCCTACTTTAGGGAATTTCGTCCTGAAATTATGGCACAAGCATAACAAAGAGCTGTGGATACTTCGCCTTCTTGTCACTTTCGAGTTCCCAAGTGAACTTTGCGCCGCGTTTGCCTTCCCAGCAAACCTTCACAAAGGGAATGCATAAGCGGCTGAGTTTCTTGGTTTCTCGGTCCATGATCTCGACAGGCTTCTCCACGAAGTGTAATGTTTCGTCCACTTCTAGGTCCTCAAGTGGCACTTGTAAATACTGCTCGGCCAGACACTTTCTGAGGTTCGAAACGTGGAAAGTCGGGCGGACGTTGCAAAGTTCCTCCGGTAGTTTGAGTCTGTAGGCGACTTTGCCGATCCTTTCCAGAATCTTAAAGGGTCCAACATATCGAGGCGCGAGCTTTCCCTTATTGCCGAATCTGATCACAACCTTCCAAGGTGAAACCTTTAGGAGTACGTGATCGCCAACGTCAAATTCAAGGGACTTGCGGCGTCTATCGGCGTAATTTTTCTGACGACTCTGAGCTTTCAGCAGATTGTCTCGAATTTGGAGTATTTTGTCATTCGTTTCTTGCAATAGCTCAGGACCGGTTATTTGCGAGTCTACGATCTCGTGCCAATCAATAGGCGATCGGTATTTTCTTCCGTATAATGCCTCAAATGGTGCCATTTGGATGCTAGAACGATAACTGTTATTGTACGAGAATTCAACCAAAGGTAAGTGCGCGTCCCAATTACCACCGAAATCTATGACACACGAGCGAAGCATCTCTTCAAGGGTACGAATCGTTCTTTCAGTCTGACCGTCGGTTTGGGGATGGAAAGCGGTACTTAGATTAAGAGTAGTTCCAAGAGCAGATTGAAACATTTCCCAAAGACGCGAGGTAAACCGACCATCACGGTCAGAGATGATATCACGACGCGTCCCGTGTCGACAAATGATCTCGTCGGT
This sequence comes from Helianthus tuberosus, assembly GCA_030545235.1. Classification (NCBI taxonomy): domain Eukaryota; kingdom Viridiplantae; phylum Streptophyta; class Magnoliopsida; order Asterales; family Asteraceae; genus Helianthus; species Helianthus tuberosus. Next base: position 128,910,904 of record CM060412.1, on the reverse strand, counting down.
GTAGATTCGGGCTAATTTTTCTATCTTAAAGTCTTCTCGTATCGGCAGAAAATGAGCAGATTTAGTCAAACGGTCAACGACAACCCAGATGCTGTCGTGACCTGATGGTGTGCGCGGAAGTTTCGTTATGAAGTCCATAGCTATACTCTCCCATTTCCACATAGGGATCTCGGGTTGGACGAGTAAGCCAGAGGGTCTTTGCTACTCGGCCTTGACTTTCGAGCAAGTCAGGCACTTCAAAACATAAATATCGATATCTTTATTCATGCCCGGCCACTAGTACTTGTAGCGAAGGTCCTGGTACATCTTATCGGCACCGGGATGAATAGAATATCGAGACTTATGGGCTTCGTCCAGCAGAATTTGTCGTAAATTGGTGTGCTTGGGGATCCAAATTCAGTCTAGATAATGGAATATACCATTCGATTTATTCACCAACTATTCGCCATTGTGGAGAACCCTTTCCTTCTTTAAAGTATGTTCGGTAAAACAAGCATGTTGAGCATCACAGATAAGAGCTCCGAGATTGTGCTGGGCTTGGATATTATGAACGCTATGCAAATAGCTTCGTCTGCTTAGTGCATCGGCAACGACATTTTCTTTACAGGATGATATCGAATCTCATAGTCGTAATCATTGAGAAGTTCAACCCATCGGCGTTGGCGCATATTCAGTTCCTTTTGGTTCAAGATGTGTTGCAGGCTCTTATGGTCTGCGAAGACCGTACACTTGGTACCATAAAGGTAGTGTCACCAAATCTTTAATGCAAAAACAACTGCACCAAGCTCGAGATCGTGGGTTGTATAGTTCTTCTCGTGGATCTTGAGTTGACGAGATGCGTAGGCGATAACCTTGTCACGTTGCATGAGAACACAACTGAGGCCAAGGTTCGAGGCATCGCAATAGACTATGAAGTCATCGTTTCTGTTGGGTAAAGCGAGTACAGAAGCATTGCACAGCATATGCTTGAGAGTTCGAAAGGCAGTCTCTTGTTTAGTTCCCCAAACAAAAGGCTTGTCTTTATGCGTGAGAGAAGTAAGCGGCACAGCGATTTTAGAGAATCCTTCGATAAATCGGCGATAATAGCCCGCTAGTCCGAGAAAAGAATGGACTTCAGACGGGTTCTTGGGTCTAACTAAACTCTTAATAGCTTTGATCTTCGCGGGGTCGACATGAATACCTTGACTATTGATAATGTGACCAAGGAATTGAACCTCCTCCAGCCAAAATTCACACTTGGAGAACTTGGCATAAAGTCGATTCCCTTGGAGTAATTCGAGAACCAAACGTAGATGTTGTGCGTGTTCGGCTTTTGATTTGGAATAGATCAGGATATCATCGATGAACACGATGACGAAGCGGTCAAGAAATGGCTTACACACACGATTCATCAGATCCATGAAAACCGCGGGTGCATTGGTTAAACCAAAGGGCATAACAACGAACTCATAGTGGCCGTATCGAGTGCGAAAGGCAGTTTTCGGTATATCTTCTTCCTGAATTCGTAACTGGTGATAGCCTGAGCGTAAATAAATCTTCGAGAAACACGTAGCACCTTGTAACTGATCAAACAAATCATCGATTCGAGGCAGGGGATAGCGATTCTTGATAGTCAGCTTACTCAACTCCCTATAGTCGATGCACATCTGGAACGATCCGTCCTTCTTTATGACGAAAAGGACCGGTGCGCCCCACGGAAAGGTGCTAGGGCGAATGAAGCCTTTGTCAAGAAATTCTTAGAGTTGACTCGAGAGTTCGCGCATTTCAGACGGAGCGAGTCGATAAGGAGCTCTAGCAACAGGATTGGCTCCAAGAATGAGGTCGATGCGGAAGTCGATATCATGACTCGGAGGTAGACCAGGTAGATCATCAGGGAAGACGTTAGGAAAATCACGAACCACATGCACCTTATCCATTGCCTTAACTTCTTTTTTCTCCGCTACTACAATGTGCGCCAAGAAAGCTTGGTATTCCTTGCGGAGATACTTGCTAGCCTACACACACGACATGAGTTGAAGTTTCTTCGATGCGACTTCACCATAAACACACAATTGATCACCTTTAGCAAGCGAGAAATGAATCATTTTATCAAAGCAAACAACTTTAGCACGATTTTCACGAAGAAAATCCATGCCTACTATGATGTCAAAACTTTCGAGCTGCATCGGAATAAGGTCGATAGGGAAGACGTGATTGTTAAGTTCAAGCGTACAATCACGTAGAACCGAATTGACAGCAACGGTTCTTCCAGTGGCAACTTCAACAACGAACGTCGAGGGGAGATGGGTGCGCTTACGATTAAGGAACTTTTCAAATTCAAGCGATACAAAACAGTTATCTACTCCAGTATCAAACAAACACGAAGCATATATACCATTTACGAGGAACGTACCATTAACCACGTTGTTGTCTGCTTGAGCCTGGCGGGCGTTGATGTTGAAAGCACGTCCGCGGGCTGCTGGCTGCTGCTGCTGCTGAGGCTGTTACTGTTGATGTTGTGGCGGCTGCTGTTGTGGCTCTTGCTTCACCACTCTGTTGGGGCACATGTTTGCAAAGTGGTTGGGATCACCACATGCAAAGCAAGCTCTAGCGTGAGCAGCGGGTGCAAGAGCTGCTTGTTGGCCCTGGGGAGTAGGAAGGAGAGCTTGTGGTGCAGGAGCTTGACCTTGACCTTGAGCTGGAGCTGGAGCTTGGCGAGGACCGGTACGGCAATTAGCAATAAAGTGGCCGTACAGGTTGCAGTGAACGCAGAATCTGCAAGCAATTCCAACCGGGTGATGGTAAGTATAAGTAGGGCAGAGCAGGTGAGGACCAGTATATGCACGATTGGCTGGCGGTGCAGTGGTCACTGCTGCCGCTACTTGGCGGTTATGGGGTTGCGGTTGAGCAGCGATGGCTTGGAGCGGAGCGGCGGCTGTGACAGCGCAATTCTTGCTACTGTTGTTATTGTTCTTTCTCTTGCGGCGGGAGGACTTTGAAGCTTGTGGTGCGGTGGTGGTTTCAGTGGTGGGAACAGCGGTAACTTGATGGTGATTCTTGGAGGCTTTATCAAAGTAACCAGCTCAAACTCGCTTGTCATTAATCTCAGAAGCGAGCGGGAAGGTCTCTTCAATAGTTGTCTTCTTCGCGGCTTGCACGAAATCAGCCACACAATCCGGTAGAGCACGGATGTATTTCTTGATGGTGATCTCGAGGGTAGTAACTTGGCCCAGACAAATGATACTCAGCTGCTTGAAGCGGGCAGTTAAACCAGCGTTGTAGCCACCCTCTTGTTTGATGTGCCAGAAGTCGTCCTCCAGCTTCTGAAGCTCGTGGGGAGGGCAGAACTCCTTTATCATGATGTCCTTCAACTCATCCCACGTAAGCCCATAGGCTGTATCATTTCCACGCTTGTTTCTTTCGGCAGTCCACCAGTCCAGAGCCCTGGACTGGAAAATGCCAGTGGCGTTAACAGTGCGGAGATTATCAGGACAGCAGCTTTGGCGCAGGGTGACTTCAATAGAATCAAACCATTGAAACATGGTCGTTGGTCCATCTTCTCTGGTGAATTCTTTGGGTCCGCATGTTTTAAACTGCTTGAAGCTAAAAGTACCACGGGGAGAATCAGTCCTGGACTCGTCATAGGACTTGCTAGCATTTTCATTCAGCTCGCTAACAATTTGCGGGATAACTTTAGCCATCTGCTTAGCGACTAGAGCAGTGATACGTTTGTCCTCGTGATTGCGACGAGCGGAGCGAGCAGTGTGAGATCCGAATGACGACATTGTCTGCAACAAACATCGCCATAGGACTCAAACACAATTTCGATTAAGTCGAGTATAGTCTATTATCTCACCACGAGCTACTTTTATATAACGCACAGGAACACGTCTATTCACATAGTCATGTAGGCACATAATCCACATTAGCACATAGGCACAATGTCCACGTAAGCATAGAAGCAAGTAATCCACTATATTTTGCACGTATTCACCTACATATATTGCACGTATTCACCTATCTTTCACAGCTGCGTAAGCGATCGAGGGTTGCAAGTGCGATTAGCAAGATTGCGAGTAACATAGCACGCGATTTGTTAGCGTATTGAGATAGATGTGTAGTGCAAGTTGTGTGTGTCGATCAAATCGAAAGCGAAAAGCGTATTAATCACCAAAAATCGAAACACATAAACGGGTAGAACCACATAAAACACATAAAATTCCACATAAAAGAGACAAATCTCAGGGTTAGCGGTGGCGAAATCCAGAATTGAAAACACATAAAATCGAGAATAGATTATCTACAGCTGATAGACGTCGACTACCCAAAGTGATTCAACTATTCGCATGGACTTCGAGTGCACTCTTTGGCCTTTGGGACTGTGCTCTCGCCTCGATTTGGGCGAACCACACTCATCCTTCCAGTTACAGCGCGACTCAAGTCTTTGGAGTCCGTCGAGACATTGGTGAGAGTTTGTAAAACCACATTAGAGAGCGGAATAAGTCGTCAAGATTCGGGTTTCACCCCTAACTTAACAACTTTATTCCTGTTTTGATGAGATAGAGAGGAAAATTTGCGTCGAAGTATGGATTTCACTCCTGATTCAACGCAAATTCTCGTGTTTTATAGTAAAAAGTTGCGTCGAACAAGCGATCTGATCGAGAGTTTGCGGTTCTCACACCTAGTCTCGATCTAATCACTCGCCCAAAATAGTTTGCGGTGCTAGCCTTAGGAAAGGCTAAGTGATAGTATACGGTGAGTGTGAGCGAGAATAGCAAGTAACCTCGTGCAAAACCCCTATAGGGTTCGCACAAGTTGGTCTGTTTGTACTTAGACTATAGACTAGGTCGTTTCTTCGATATCGACCCGGACTAGGTCGAGTCTTGCCTAATTCCCTATAGTTATGGCTCTGATACCAATCTGTCACACCCCAACCGATGGCGGAAACACCGGGGCACGGCACTGAGCGAAACAGATTGTCTAGGAGAAATCCATAACAACTAAATTACCAGATATTTAAATATTATGTCCCATATCATAACATACCAAAGTAAACAGTTATTACAGACCAAATATCTCAAAGACAATAAATTGTTTTGATAACTAAGAATTTAAATTGTTTGTTTCTAGACTCCATCCTAGCTCGATTCCAGCAAGTAACAAGCAAAGCATCCTAAACACCTGTCACATACGTTAAAATAGAGGTCAATACACGTAGTGTAAAGGTGAGCATACAAGTTTAATAGTATAAAATATTGCGAAAAGTGTTTACGCATAACCAGCATGTAACATGCAGCAATGTGAAGCTAGTAGGTTATCGACAATGAAATATGCACAGACGTGACTGCGAGTTGTAGAGTGCGCAACACATATCACCACTGTGACATGTGAAGAAATACCCTTAGCAACCCCCGTCCATGACATGTGCTGAGTCCAAACTATAGTACTATTGTTGCTAAGGTGTCAGGCAACAATCACTGTGTAAACATAACATACAAGCATTCATCGAGTAACACGTATAACATGCAGAGTCGGTTAGCATATAAAAGTGTTTGCGTTGTGTGTTCGATGTGATTTAGTATAAGTAACGTATGTAATACCCAAAAGTGCGTAAAGCAAAAAGGGATCGAGTATACTCACAGATAGTGTTTTATAAATAAACACTCTCTTGGATTGAAGGGAGCGCCGAGAGATTAGTCTAAACAGTTAACAATAGCATAAGCGAAGAGCGGCACGTAAAACGGTGCGAGTAAGACAAGTGACGAAGGGTCAGCCGATCGGATGACAATCCGTTCGGATGGTCATCTGGTCGGATGGCCATTTGGTCGGATTGCCACTCGTTTGGGATGGATGTGTTTGTGTATGATGGCTTTGAAGTTTTTGTTGCAGCATTTTGAAAACAGATAAGTATCTCTACCTTTCAGGTCGTCTGGTCGAACGGTTGTTCGATCGGATGGCGATCCGTCCAGCGAGGCATTTCTCAGAGAACAAGTTCACAGCAGGATTGTCATTCGATCGGATGGTCTACCGATTGGATGGCAATCCTTTAGAACTAATGACCTTTGAAAATTATGAAAATGTTTAAGTGTTGAAACCTTGTGTCGTCCGATCGGATTGTCGTTCGATCGGATGGCAATCTGATTGGACGACAATCCATTCGATAGTCTGATCGTTTAAAACTTGAAATTTTTTGCTAAGTTTTGAAAAGTTCGCGGTTTGATCGAGATGGTATGACAACGTGATTAAACAACAGGAACCCCACCAAGTCCAGATTATCTGATCGGATGGGAATCACCCAGTCCGATCAGTTAACTGTTCGTGACGGTTTGTTCATGTTCAACCCGGACTCAGTTGTCTCTTTGATAGGAATCAGATCTCAGATCGACACTTCTCTAGAAAACGAGTAGAAGTCCCGAATGAGTTCTGGTCCTATCGGTTTTAAGTGCATTGAGTGTAAAAGAATTGAAAGAAAGTTATGAAAACCTCTTTCAATCCTTTTATCCTTGAAAATGTTTAGATTTATGCGAAATCAGTGTTTAAACATGTTGTAATCCTTTAGATCTGAGTTGTTCTTGGTGGAATGAAGCCAAATCTTGAAGTTGATAAGAACCCCATGATGACATCACCCTAGAACACCTCAAATAAGGAGATTTCATGGTTTAAAGTGAAGATTCAAAGGTGAAAGCGATGAAGAAGTGTGTATAGATCATAGAAGTACAAGATTTGAGGTAGAAACTTACAAGATTCGCGAGAAATCGAGAGAAAAGAGGGCTGGAGGTGTTGGTCGAACGAGAGAGCTGTCACACCACTGTTTGTGATGTGACAGGAGGTATTTATAGGATTCCAAAAGAGGAAAGTGGTGCATGTGTCGGATCGGATGGCAACCCAATTGGATGGCCATCCGATCAGATGGTCATCCATACGGATGACCATTCGATCGAATGGTCATTCGATCGATTGGCTCCGGCGAGTTGCGTTTTGATGTTGTGTTGCGATAGTACTAAACAATAATTACATAGATAGCCTAACTAACTCACAACAATATAAATAACCTTAAATCTCGAGTTTGCGATGAGATTGCGTTGCGATAGAGTTGCGATTGCGTTTTCGATTAACACCTTTAAACATATCATCTACACATACAAGTAACACGTAATAGCACTCACACGTAAAACAATATCTAGAACATGTAATTCGAGTTGCGATACGATAGCGATAAAGCGATAAATAAATTAGCGATAAATAGCGGTTAAACCTCGATTATTAATAGATACTCCACATAATACAACTAAAGTTCACAAATTAAAAGATTCGATTACAAGTCAAAGAGTACAGTCAATAATTAAGCAAGGAGTGACAGATCGTAATTAGCAATCTTTTCTTCCTTTGACTTTGACTTGTACTTTGACTTCTAAGTTATGGGGTGTTACACCACTGCTTCTCCTTCGCGGCCCGCGAGGCCACTAGGCTAGGGCCTAGCTTGGTCGAGTCAACCTGGTAGCCTTCACACGTTCAAGGACACGTGGCTCAAGTGGGTTCCGCCTGGTGTCACTTTGTCGCGCCCCACGACAGACTTAGGGGTCTGGGTCGCGGCCCTCGAGAGACCCTAATATTTGTTTTTATTTGATTTTTATTAATATAAAGGTATTTTAGGGCCGTTTCTCGTATATGGAATGTACTTTAGGACGTATAGGAGTGTTTTAGGGGTTTTAGGAGGGTTGTTATATCCTCCCCACCTTGATTTAATCTCGTCCTCGAGATCTACTGGAACAGGTGTGGATATTTCCTTTGCATTTCTGACTCGAGCTCCCGAGTATACTCTGGTCCTCTTTTAGAATCCCATTTTACTTTTACCAGGACTAGTCTTTTGTGTTTGAGATTCTTGATCTTTCTATCTTCAATCTGTAGGGGTTTCTCTACAAACCTAAGTTTCTCGTTTACCTCTATGTCCTGAAGAGGTATCACTAATGATTCGTCTACTAAGCACTTTTTGAGATTACATATATGAAATACATCATGTATTCCTGCCATTTCCTCTGGCAGTTGTAGCTGGTAAGCTACTGGTCCTACTTTTATGACAATCTCAAAAGGTCCAACATACCTGGGGCTTAGCTTTCCTCTTTTAACGAATCTGACTACTCCTTTCCATGGAGAAACTTTTAGAAATACCTTATCTCCAACTTGAAATTCTAATGGCTTTCGTCTGTTATCCGCATAACTTTTTTTGACGATCTCGTGCTGCTTTTAGTCTTTCCTTTACTTGAGTAATCTTGTCCGTTGTTTCTTGCACTATCTCTGGTCCAGATAGTTGCTTTTCTCCAATCTCTGCCCAACAGACTGGAGTTCGGCACTTTCGTCCATAAAGTACTTCAAATGGTGCAGCATTAATACTGGTATGATAGCTGTTATTGTAGGAAAATTCTATTAATGGTAAATGATCATCCCAATTTCCTTCGAAATCAATTAAACAGGCTCTAAGCATATCTTCCATCATTTGAATTATTATTTCGCTTTGTCCGTCCATTTACGGATGATAAGTGGTGCTTAGATTTAATTTGGTTCCCATTGCTTTTTGGAAATTTGTCCAAAAATGAGAAGTAAAATGACTATCTCTATCAGATACAATAGATAAAGGAAGTCCATGTAATGAAACTATATCATTTACATATAACTTAGCTAACTGTTCCATACTGAAAGTTTCCTTCATAGGTAAGAAATGAGCAGATTTGGTTAATCTGTCTACAATCACCCAAATTGTATCATTACCTTTTCGTGTCTTGGGTAATTTGGTAACAAAGTCCACCGTTATCAATTTCCATTTCCAAATTGGCATTTCTAAGTGTTGCATTAACCCTGAGGGTTTTTGGAGTTCAACTTTAACTTGTGAACAGGTTAGACATTAAGCAACATAGTTTGCTATATCCTTTCTCATTCCTATCTACCAGAAATTCTTCCTTAAGTCTTGATACATTTTATCACTTCCGGGATGTATCGTATACTTAGACTTATGGGCTTCTTCTAGAATTTGATCTCTTAGGTTTCCTTGTTTAGGTATCCAGATCCTTTTTCATATGGAATTTCCAAATTCCATCTGTTCCTTGTTCTAATTCCTTAATCATTCCTTTTAAATCTTCAGCATCGTCCTTGATTGTTGTTTCCTGTACCTCTTTAATTTACTCATTTAAATCTATCTGTAGATTTAATCTGAGAGAGCGAACTCGTTTCGGCTTTTCTTGATACTTTCTACTTAAAGCATCAGTTACTACATTAGCTTTTCCAGCATGATATTGGATATCACAATCATAATCACTAAGAATTTCCATTCAGCATCTCTGTCTCATATTTAATTCCTTTTGCCCAAAAACATACCTTAAACTCTTATGATCTGTGAAGACAACAAACTTATTACCATAAAGATAGTGTCTCTAAATCTTAAGGGCAAAAATTATGGCTCCTAATTCTAGATCATGGGTTGTATAATTCTCTTCATGTTTCTTAAGCTGTCTAGAGGCATAGGCTATAACCTTTTGACGTTGCATCAACACACATCCATATCCTAGCTTAGACGCATCACAATAGACTATAAAGTCTTCAGTTCCTTCTGGTAACGCGAGTATGGGTGCGTTGGTTAACCTTTGCTTAAGAATCCTAAAGGCTTCCTCCTGTCTTGGTCCCCATTCAAACTTAACTGATTTGCAGGTCAGTTTAGTTAACAGAATGGCTATTCTAGAAAAATCTTGAATGAAACGTCTATAATATCTTGTCAGTCCAAGAAAACTTCTTACTTCCGTTGGTGATTCAGGGACTTTCCATTTAGTAATCGCCTCGATCTTTGTGGAATCCACATGAATTCCTTCATGATTAACCAGATGTCCAAGGAATTGCATTTCTTGTAACCAAAATTCGCATTTTGAGAATTTAGCATAAAGCTTTTCTTTTCTCAATAATGTCAGAAGCGTATGCAGATGCTCTGCATGTTCCTCTTTACTCTTAGAGTAAATTAGAATATCATCTATAAAGACAATTATGAATTTATCCAGGTATGACTTACATATCCTGTTCATCATGTCCATAAATGCAGCTGGGGCATTGGTTAAACCAAATGCATGACTGTAAATTCATAATGACCGTACCTTGTTCTGAAAAAAGTTTTAGGAATGTCCTCTTCCTGTACTTTCAATTGATGATATCCTGAGCGTAAGTCAATCTTAGAAAAGAATCGAGCTCCTTGTAGTTGATCGAACAGGTCATCGATTCTCGGTAGTGGGTACTGATTTTTAATTGTAACCTTGTTCAATTCTCGATAATCAATGCACATACGCATCGATCCATCCTTCTTCTTGACAAACAGTACCGGTGCTCCCCATGAGGATGAACTAGGTTGTATAAAACCTTTTCGGAGTAGTTCGTCCAACTGTTTCTTCAGTTCCTGCATCTCCGTCGGTGCTAATCGGTATGGTGCTTTGGCAATTGGTGTCGTTCCTAGTATTAGGTGAATTCTAAATTCAACCTCTCTATCTGGCGGTAATCCAGGTAACTCTTCTGAAAAAATGTCTGAGAATTTAGATATTACAGGAATATCTTTTAATTCTTTTCCTTTAGTGTTAATGATTATGGAAATCATATACACTATTCCTCCTTTCCTTGTACAACTTGCAACTTTCATCACAGAGATGAATTTTGTTTACCCGGTTGGCTTGTCTCCTTTAGTTGTGATCTTTTCACCCCTTGGTGTACTTACTTGCAAAGACTTTTGATCACATAAAATACTGGCATGATTGGCTACCAACCAATCCATTCCTAATACAATATCGAATCCAGCTAGATTCATTGGGTAAAGGTTAGCAGAAAAATTATGGTTTAGAATTGTTATCCTTGCTCCCTGCAGGATTTCACTTATCTTAATAGAATCTCCATTTGTTGTCTCCACCAGACAGTCTTGTTGAAGCTTAGTTAATGGTTGGTCGAGAAGTTTGTAGAAAGAAGTATTGATAAAACTTTGGTTTGCATCAGAGTCAAATAATACTTTGGCAAGAATATCATTAACTAAAAACGTATCGGCTATCACATCCGGAATCATCTTGGCTTCTTCAGCTATTAGAACGAATGCTCTGGCATTCTTCATGGGTCCTTCAGTTGCATTAGCTTTGCTGGTTGTGGCTAGAGCTAGTTTCGGATAGTTCGTTTTGATGTGCCCAGCTTCTCCACAATTGAAGCATAGCCTATTGCTAGGTTTCCTCATACAATCTTCTTCTTTATGTCCAGACATTTTGCAAAAGTTGCAGTATATTGAACACCTTCCAGAGTGCTTCCTTTTGCAATACTTGCAGTAGGGTGCAGAGGAAGAACCTGTAGCTTTCCCACGGTTGGAATTACCGTAGCGAAATTCTTGGGTAAGCCTTTGTGCTAGGTTCTTTCTCTGGTTTTCCTCTTGTGTGCGTACCAATTCATTAGTCACGGTGTTGGCTAGTTCTACTTCTTCTTCTATGGTTTGGGGTATAGCTGCCTTGACTACGTGTCTGATCTCACTAATTAATCCCCAAATGTAACGGGAGATTAATACTGGCTCAGGTGAGGCTAAGGTTGGTACTATCCTAGCATATTCAAAGAATATGGTAGTGTATTCCCTGCAGTCTATTCCAATCATTTTGTGATTTAGGAACTTATTGGCGATTTGTTCATTTTCATGAGGAGGACATAATTTTCTTTCGACTATCTCCTTAAAGTTGGTCCATCCATATTATAAACTCTGTCACTTCCTCTGGATTGGAGAATAGTATTCCATCATTCTAAGGCTGCATTTTTGAAAAGATTAGAAGCAAACATAATTTTATCTTCATCTGCATATTTACTTGTTTTTATGACTGCTTCTGTCTTTTCTATCCAACGTAAGGCTGCAATGGCTCCTTCACTGCCTGAAAATTCTATTGGTTTGCAGTCCAAGAATTCTTTATAAGAACAACCATATGAGATGGTTCTTCTTCTTTTTGGAATTGGAGCTTGGATTATTGGTCCGTGATTTTCGTTCACGCTGTGACTTGGTTCAGTAGGTTGACGTTTACTTCTAGTTACAGATTTATTATTTTCTGCTTCTTTAAGAGTCTTGATAATATAGGGCATAGCATCTATAATTCCTTATGCGACTATGTGTTTAATGGCACTATTATTCACTTGGTTCCCGTTATTATCATTATTCTGGTTTTCCTGATTTACTTCGTTCGACATCTGGATTATAAACATTTATCAGGTATCAATATCACAGAATTAAATTTAATACAAACAATCACACAAACAGATTGATCAAAAACATCGAACATTATGACTCTACTCTTTTTATATATCTATATATATGCATCGATTACATATTACAACTGAAATTTAAACATACTAGTAGTTATGCATCGATATCTATCTATTTTAGTTGGTTATATATATATATATATATATATGTATGTATATATTTATCAAAATACAAAATTACACACATATCTATATATTATTCTAGGTGTCGTTTATCCAATACTGTATCTCACGCTCGATGTATTTCCAAACGAGTTTATCTCCAATCTGTCGGATTCTATCTCATTCTTCCACTAACTTATCCCCATATGAGTGAAGTTCTTCCAAATTTTCTTGGCTCATAGGTGGCATGGGTGCTGGTACTTGATCAGGGTATCGAGGTATGGGGTGTCTGTAAGGGTATGGGTTTCTTATTACACTCTGCATATACCAATCACTACTCCAGAATGGGTCTAAAGGGTTTAGGTCGGTATACTGAGCTATGGGGTTTGGTGCGGGAATTCTGGGGATCTCATAGGGGTCGACTGCTGGGATTGGGAATTGGTTTCCTGGTTGGGTTGTAACATTTGTTGGCCTGGAAATAAGGGTAACAGTGGTGGTTCAGCTATTTGGTTTAGATTAGGGTCTGCTGCTGTAGTGGCTAACATGTGGAAATCTGCTAACTGTCTATCAAGTTCCTCTTCCCACAATGGTCTATTAACTACTTCCTGAGTTTGTGAATTCACTTCTCTATTGGCTTTCGCTAACGCTCTCTATTGTTGTAATTTCTTCATCCCTTTCCTCCTCTCATGCGCTCCTCTACTAAACCATCATCTCTTTTTAGGAGGGAATGGCTCCTCAGACTGTGCCTTAAAGATATACTTTCCTTCCTAAGTATCAGCTGAGTATCCTGGGGGAATTGGCTGAGATGAGGTTCCTTTATCTTTTGGGGAACTAGCTAACTGACGATAAGCTTCGGATATACCTTGCTCACTCATACTGTAAACTAACAAATTGTCAAATAACACAAAATAATAATACACATATTTACACAGAATCACATAAGTTATTTCCTAACACAATTGATTAAAATTTAGGTATTAGCAAAACACCTCAGTGGCTTAAACCAGTGGCTGTAGCTCTAATACCACCTTCTGTTGCAGCCCCAGACCCCTGCCCCAGAAGCGGGCGGCCGCGAGACACACAGAGCGGGTCGTATCGGTGTTTATTAATTTGGCAGCTGAAATAAGACATCGGGACCATAGTTAGGAAATATTTATCAGTGTTTAAAACACCAAACTTTTATAATAAATAAATAAATGAGATAAAACCCAAGTTTCAATTACAATGCATTTATAGAGATAAACCCTAATTATTTGAAAATAAAATATCTTTTTTATTTAGGTAACTTTTATAGCCACAACTTTAAGGCTTCAGTGCTCTCCAGCTGGCTTCTATTAGCTTCACATTAAGTTATCTGGAACGCGTTTTAAAAAGGTTTTATCAGCAAGAAATACTGGCGAGTGCATCCCAGTTTAATCAAATCAGTTTTATAACTTCACAGTATTGAGAGCGATTACAATGTTTATATCTACCCAATTACTCATTCAGTACTGTCAATCCTAACTTGTGGTCATATTACTCATTGGCTAACTCTTTCTCCAATAGTAACGAATTAAAGTCATGTATAAAAAACCCCAACATATCGGCAGAAATTGTAGAATACATAGACTCAATCACTATTAGGTATAATTTAAAACATTTGAGGTTTTGTAAAACAGTTTGGTAGAAAAAGAGAATGACTCACATTGCTGACTTAGATAATAATATAGCTTCCTGATGGTTCTCCTGGTTATTATCTATTAAAAATTAAACAATGCACACATGTTAGTAAGATAACCCAAATCACATTAGCTGTACAACACGAGGCAGAACTCCAACGAACTGAGTCAGGCAGAGCCTTGACATGCGTTACGGAGCCCTAGATCAATCGGGTAGGGTAACAAATACGTGATCTGGGGTTATAATACTTACAACGAGGCAGAGCTTCGCTTTTTAGGGGTATAATACCCGAGTATTAAAGCACTAGAGATTTGAGAGAGAATTCGGAATTGAACGGTTTTGCAGAATGAGGCCTTCGGCCCCTTTTATAGGGTTGATCGTATGGCGGCTCGCGCCCCGCGACACCCCACTGCTTCTCCTTCGCGGCCCACGAGGCCACTAGGCTAGGACATAGCTTGGTCGAGTCAACTCGGTAGCCTTCACACGTTCAAGGACACATGGCTCAAGCGGGTTCCGCATGGTGTCACTTCGTCGCGCCCCGCGACAGACTCAGGGGTCTGGGTCGCGGCCCTCGAGAGACCCTAATATTTGTTTTTATTTAATTTTTATTAATATAAAGGTATTTTAGGGTCGTTTCTCGTATACGGATTGTACTTTAGGACGTATAGGAGTGTTTTAGGGGTTTTAAGAGGGTTGTTATAAATTTCAAGATCATGTCTAAAACCCACTTCACCTTAAATGAGAGTTTTTACATATAACAAGCACATACAACCTACACATACTTTCATTCATATTGTGATTCAAAACCAAATTCCTACCATAATTTAGGTCATACTTGCTAAAAATCATTTCAATTTGATGGTTTTAACTTTCTCATCATACTAGAACTTCATCAAAAGATAAATTGCGATGTACCTAGTGTTTAGTAGGTTTAGATGGTCAAGAATCAAGGCTCATGCATGAACAAAATCACCAATTTTCTTTCCAATTTGCTGAATTTTGTCAATTAACATTCAAGTGAGCATGTCCTTTCTTTCTCTTCCTCTGATCTCATTAGACATGCACACACTTGCACATTCCTTTTTTGTTTTTCCTTCTTTTATCAATTTATCTTTCTAGATGTGCATTTTCAGCCCCTATAGTTTCATTAGTTAACTTCTTTAACCACGACAACATACTTAATACTAAAACTTAACATTATATTTAACTAAGTTAAGTGTCACTAGTTACCCATGTAATGAACTAATTTCATTGGTGTGATTCGTCTCCATTCAATCCACTTGTTCTTAGTTTCTATTTTACAGTCACGTTGACAACCATTGTAAACCCGTCGTGATCACCATCACATTATTGCCACTCGTAGTCGCTATTTCCATACATCTACATCGTCGGTTCACCTCCTTCATTCAAGAAACAAGGCATTATATATGTTCACATATTTTACATTTCAATTCCATTGATAATTATACCTAGGGGTGTTCAAGATCGGATTATCCTGTTTTCGAATATCCGAAATTTTAGATACGGGTTCAGATATCCAAACAGATATCCAAATTCATAAAAAATCAAAAAAATTGTTTTATGTATAGATTAAAACTAAATCTATATTCGATTTTCCAAATTTTCAACATTAAAAGCAATGAACTTTTATAAATCCACATCCGAATCCGATTATTTACAATTTTTTACTATAATTCAAACTAAACCTAATGCTCATATGCTATATATATTTAAAAAAATTATTAGTTTTCGAATATCGAATAATCCGATTATCCGGAAATTTTGGAAATCCACATCCGAATCCGAAAATTCGGATAATCCGGTTTTCGAATATCCGAAATTTCGGATGTTTCGGATACGAATTTTTGGATATTTCAGAGTCGGTTTCGGATCCGAATTTTTTGAACACCCCTAATTACACCAAGCAATCACATTATGGGAATTTAAGTAGGGCTGACAATAGATATCTGTATAAGACATTATTAGACCTACTGAAAAAGTAAACAATATGATTTTTTACTTTTTAAAAAATAAATAAAATTATGAAGTTAGGATCCATTATTTCTTTTTCTTGATACATAAAACATAAAACTGTGTTATAGACATGAGATATCAAGTAGTTAAACGAGTTGTATTCATATTTAATACTTGTGTGATACGCGTCGTCAGAGACTTGTTAAACCCGACAAGACACGATTTGCCAGCCCTAATTTTAAGTGAATTTGTTAAAATCTAGTTCAAATTCCATTTCCAGCTCAAATTCCATTACATTCCATAAAACAAACACTACCTACAGTTTACCCGCTTGCAACTAGTGCCCTTGTACTTTAGAACTTTTCATTTAAACCTAGAAGTTTGGGTGTTACGTTGGAAGCATGTAACATTAGAATAAGTCTTGGCATTTAAGTCTTTCTAGTTTAGAATTTGACTAAGCTCAATCACATAGATTCCAAACAACATAACGGTTTTCGTCTATTATTTCATATAAATATGCTATTTTCCCTAACGTGCAGTTGTTTGTTTTGATTAGTCCTTCAAATTACTCATATAAATTAAATCATGTCCTTCCACATCAACACATATAATTTGAATTGTACCCTTTGACATGAAGTGACAGGAATGGAAGTACGTAGTGGACTGGATTTCAAAATTACCAATTAATAAATAGCTTACTACTTGTAAACATTGACTGTGTGATAATAGTGCCGTTTTTTCAAAGAATCTGACTAATAGCACATCTAATGGAGGTTTATGACTTATGAGCATCCAGAAACAATTAGGTGGAAGAGAGATGGTTGGTGTAAAGGGCAAAAAAAAAAAAAAAAAAAAAACCCTTTTTTTAATTATGTATGAAACTAATGGGCCTTTTTATGTATGAATGGGTTTGTTTAGGTTACTCAAAGCAAAAATGTGTTTATACAATTCGTTTTTGGTCTTATGATAAATGTGTATAGTAATTAACAAGTTTTTCCAAACCTTAATGGACCTTATCATGTGCTAAGGATATAGTTGAGGTTACACAATTATATATATATATGGAACCCATTAAGTGGAAGTTACTGTTCAAATCAATATCATCCGTTCGATTATGCTGAGATTAAATCTGGGCCGTATAAACTCTTAAATTTAACCGCTGTTGAGCAGCACCATCCCACGTTTGAGCAGTTTTTGAGCAGTTCTGAGCAGCACCATCCCACGTTTGAGCAGTTTTTCTGTCCATGTTCCTACATAACTGAACCGAACAGCACCATCCCACATTTGAGCAGTTTTTCTGTCCATGTTTTTGGCAGTTCAGCACCTAAAAAAATGGGTAGTGGTGGATTTAACTGCTCAGTTCCTAAAAAAAGGGGTAGTGGTGGTACCTGCTGCAGTTGTGTTCTATATAAAGAGAACTTGAGAAGCAGTCTTCATCGTTCACTCATTTTTTGTCTGAAATAATCACAGCATGGATCACTCACCACCAAAGCCATCAGTTATGCCCAAAGACCAGCCTGCTGGACACTGTAACATGCAAATGAAGCAGGTTAACACATTTATTTCCATTGGCTATTGTTTCTTTTTAATACTAAATTTTAGTAAACTGCAGAAGCTTCGAAATGGTGCTGAAATAATCAAAAGCGACCAGTTCAGATCAGACAAGGTTCTTTCTATTCTATTTTAATCTGCGATTAATACGTACCATACTTTCTGAATTCGTTTTCTTCTTTGTGTAGGCACCAGCTGGAGTCGAAGAGGCACAATATGGCGAAACGCCTAACCTGCAAGTGAAGGTTAAATTCATTATATATACAAACATTTATGCAATAATACGAGAGTTATTGACTTCTTTTTTGTTTTACTTTTTTGTAAGCTAAACCGATCCAGAAAAAGATCGATAGCGCTGCAGAACTGGAAATGGGACGAAGTCATCGACCTCTCCAGTTCTGACAATGATGAAGAAGAAGATGAATTGGAAAATGATGAATGGATGAATGCTGATTGGGGTGACAATGATGACGTGGAGTCCTTCCTAAGATGCAGCAAAATCCGCCGTGTTTCAGCCACGAAACGGTTTTGAAGATTAAGTTTTGGTTCCATTACATGTGTCTTGCTGTCATGTTTTGAATGGTTCCATACATTCCAGGCTTTCAACAAAACTTTAGCACCCATTATTGAGCAGTTTACCTACAAACAAATTACAGTTTTTTTTTCAAAATAACAAACAGCCACGATAAATGTGGAGTTGTGGGTTTAACCACCCAAACATTTTACAGTTTTTTTTAAATAATAAACCACCTGTGATAAATGTGGATTAGTGGGTTTAACCAACTTATTTCCTAAAAAAAAGGATAGTCGTACCTGCAGTTTATTTTGCTTTTATATAACGAGTAGCAGGACTGAATTATTTATCATTTTTTTGTGAAAACTGCAACCATGAATCAATCACCTCCAAAATCAATTATGAACAAAGAATAGCCTGTGGGAAACTGTGACATGCAAATGAAGCAGGTTAAAATAGTTATTTTATTTGGCCTTAATTTGTTTTTTGTAATTACTAAATTTATGCGAAGTGCAGAAGCTTACGCCCCGCTTGCGGTCTGCTCATATAATGTAATATATGTGTGGGCGCTCGGGGGGGCAAAAGCAAAAGTGCACTAATTTTTAACGTTATTTTACTAATTTCGTGAAAATAACGTTAAAAAGAGGGGATCGTTAATCAGGCATCATGTGGTGGCGTTGATAGCCGAAAGACAAGGGGGTACATGCACCAATTGGCGTTTGTCTCAATTGCTGAGTGTTATGTGCCTTATGTCCAAGGCTTGATGCAAAACCACAATCGAGCCGGGGGTCTCATTGGAAGCAGCCTCTCTATTCCTACGGGGTAGAGGTAAGGCTGTCTACATCCCACCCTCCTCAGACCCTACCTTAGCTTTGCTATAGGTGGGATATACTGAGTACGATGATGATGATGATGATGCGAAGTGCAGAAGCTTCAAAATGGTGCTGAAATAATCAATGACGACCAATTCAGATTTGACAAGGTACTTTCTAATCCATATTAATATGCAATTAAAACATACCTTAGTTTCTAATTCATGCATTTCTTTGTGTAGTTACCGCTGTGGTTGAAAATGCACAAAATGATGAACGCCATGCAATTAAAACATACCTTACTTTCTAATTCATGCATTTCTTTGTGTAGTTACCGCTATGGTCGAAAATGCACAAAATGATGAACGCCTGACCTGCAAGTGAAGGTTAAAGTGATTATTTTACATTAGTTATTATTTTAGTTTATTGTTAACATGTAATATGTTTGCAATGTACAGTTTCCTGAAGATACCGTTCACATTGTTGTTCCCGGCCCACACAACCCTAAAATGGTATACTTGATACCTCACTTTTTTAAATTGTTACTGATGTTTTTTTGTTAGTTTATTATTTTTAACTTACTAAGAAAACTACAAAACATTAATGCAAGTATAAGAGGGTTATTGACTAGCTTTTTTTGCTAACATGAATTACGCATTGCAAAGTATAGATACGTGCAGACATGTTAAGATCATCAACCACACTCAATTCAAATCTGAGATAACTTGCTGACAGTGCTGAGATCGACCACACAATTCAAATCCGACAAGTACATTCCATGCAAATATGTTTGGTTCCCTAGCATTTAGGATGGCACGGCTTCAAAAAGATGAAAAAGATGATTTGGAAGCCAAGGTTTGTTGAATAACATATTTTTTTCTATTTAGTGGTGTGTATTTATAAGGGAGGGGGTAGGATAACCTCTATCAAATAGATTAAATAAAAAGGTAACCTTAAATTATAACTTTATGCTTAAATTTATTAAATAAATAAACAAGAATTATTGTTCACAAGAGCACACAGATGGTGGTAAATAATTTTCATTTTAATAAGCATTTTCTAAATTGGAAAACGTTTCTAAAAAACCATATATATATATATATATATATATATTCACACACATCTAAATATAAATGGTTCATAAATGATTTTTATATACCAGTTTTGCAAAACCGACAAATTTCAAAACAGCTACTTAAAAACCAAATTATTTGAAAAAATTCAAAATCTAAAAGCATGCTATTAACGTGACAAGGTGTCCATTTCATTGTGGTATGGTGGCCGGCAATGTTTTAAAAACCGGTTTTTAAATTGTACCGGGTTAGGATCAGAAATGGTTCAACCGGTTGAACCGGGTTGTGTCGGGCGGTTCAACCGGGTTAACTAATTGACACTATAAATCCATAAAATACAATTTTTACTCAAAAAATAATCCAAATCTACATCATTTTTTAATAAAAAAATATTTCAAAAGTTAATCCATCATAAAAAATAATCCAAAAATTCACTTTTGAACACTAGGTTTTACTAAGAAGTAAATCGTCACCTTCTTGAACCTATAAAAGATTAAAAGACCAAATTTTAACCTTTGACCCGATACTGGTATACCGGTATAACCCAATTTACTGGCGGTACAACCGTACAACTACTTTGTCGTTTCCTTAATTTACCGGGGTATGATTCGTGCCGGCCAAGTTTCCGGCATCTGGTTTAACCGGTTCAACCAACCGGTATAAACCGGTTTTTAAAACATTGGCGGCCAGTTGGAGGGTGGGAATGTGCGCTATGGGTGAGTACATACATGAGTGGCGGTTATTAATTGATATTCAATGTAATAATGATAAAAAAAAGTTTTTATATGAAAATTGTTCATACAAAAGAACAAGTAAACAGTTAAGTAATAATCTAATAATAGATAGATTATAAATACTTATTAACTTTTAATTTTAGGTACATATATTATAAGCTGTACTAGGCTGTTGCACAGTGATATTGTTAATCCTAGCCAATCTTCATCAGTTCATTGGTAAGTATTTAAGTATTCATGTTTTATTTGTCTACTAATATATTCAGTATAGACACAATACTTTATGCATGAAATAGCCACATCAACACATAAATCAAATCCTATTTAAACTAGAACAAATAATATAACAGATAAAAAATACAAAACACACAATGCATTATGCAAAACATTTATTTCAATACCGGTCCTCCTAACCCGGCAACATCAAAGCCTATAACCAAATAATTAAGTAAAAAATGAGAATACATAGTGCATTTTAGCAAGCCACAAGGATAAGTAATACTTACAGTGATTGTAGGAGGAAACACTTGTGATTGTAGGAAGAAAAACTTGATAACTCATTTAGGGTGTAGCATTCACCTATTAATATTTAATGGTTCATGAACAAGACCTGAATACATGGTAATAATCATCAGAAACATATCAATATAAAAAAAACACGTCAAATAAACACATAAGCGGAATAACAAAAATATAGCCACAGTGAAACACTTACTCTAATATAGGAGCCCACTAAAGTTGCACTAGCCCATTCTCTTTACAAACCCAACTCCAGTCTGTCACGTATTATCCATCCCACTAAAACAATCCCTTATCTATTTAGCCAACTAAAGACAGGTTTAAACACCTGCATCATAAATATAAACAAAATAATAATTTCAAGTTTCCAACAAAACAAAGTTGAATAATGTAAAATAGTGCAAAACTGAGACTGGTAATTGACCCCATTGTGACTATCTCAATTCCGTTATGTTAACATCAAGCTTCCGCACACCCGATTGCATTGTTTCAAGCACATAATGATTTATTTCATCAGATGTCTGTAAAATTAGACATTTAAAATAAGTACCTCAAACTTACTTCAAGTTAGCCAAAGAGTAACAAATTAAAATTAAAAAAACATAGTGTTGTTTATACATGAAGTGACAAGATAGACATAATATACCAAAAACAGAGAATCAGAAAACCCTTATAGTAAAATAACAAATAAGTACTTCTAAATAAGACTCAACCAATTCTTACAGACATGGTCAGATTAGCGATTAATACACAGAAGATATAGCATATCTAATTACATAACAGTTGTGTATTATCGAATATAAGTTTCAGTAGAATATAAAACTGGACAAACTGCATGAATTCAAAATTATGAACAAGAAAGTTGTACAACTAATTGAACCCGTAAAACATTAAAGTTTTGTGTAGCTTAGCTATTTAAATTGGACCATATACCAAACTCCGTATTCCACACCGAGCCTTGATTTTAACCTGATTATGTGTAACAAGATTGTCATTTTCGTTTCAAAGACAAGGTTTTTATCAACTATCACGAAGTCACCTAATTATGTGTAACATAATCGTATTTTTCATTACAAAGACAAGGTTTTGTCAATTGTCACCATGTCAGAAATCATTTTTCGTTCAAATTAGCACACAATACTGAACCCTAGAACCCCCAAAACCACAAAAATAGTCTGAAAACAATAACTTTGTTGTGAAATAGACAAGTATAAATGATAAACAAGTTACTTTGCAACCTCAAAACCTACCTAATATGATGTGAAAATGAACAAAGAACAAAATGTACCAAATATACAGCTACGAGATGATGAATTGATGATCGACAGTAGAAAACGTCGATTGCTTGTGCTTGCGGTTACCATTGAAGCGAAATGAGCGTATACAAACGAGATCGAATGGAGCGGCTGCGAAAGGGAACTAAACAAATGAGCATCTAGGGTTTTTAAAATAACATTTATATGGATCCACTTGGGTGGTTCAAGTTACCCGTATTGTAATTTGTAACCATGGCATGGCAGGACCCTATTATAAAGTGGGTAACCCGATAACTTGGGGGTTTATTTAGTATGAAAAAAAAAAACCAACCCAATAAATAACAAAATTCTAAATGTCAAAGCCAACATGAAATTAAACCAAGAAACTCATGACTAATGTGGGTGTTTGGGATTGTTTATTTTGAGTTGCTTTTAAGTTTTTTACTTCTTAAAAGTTAATATGTAATTTTTGTAGTGTTTGGATAATGTGTTTTGAGAATGCGTTTCAGTGGTTTGAAAATAAGAAAAAGAAAAGTTAGATGGTTATAATTTTTTCAAATAGGAGATGAAAAAGTAGGAAAAGGAGAAGCAAACCGAAACACCATCAATATACATTATCTTTGTTTGTTACCTTAGCGTAACCCGTCCAACGGACGGGTATTAAACTAGTTAAGCATTAGGCTATAGAAGTCATTTTGGGCATTATATTACATGTGTATGATAACAAGTTTTGTTGGGATTTCAAAGGAATTCTTTAAAATCCTACATGTCATTTTTGAGTATATGATTACTTGTACACTTTGGATCTTAATAGAGCTTGCCATATCATGAGTTAATTTAGGTTAGACAAAACAACATTAAATTAGACACAGCCGTCTTCGAAAATCAAAAAAAAAAAAAAAAAATTGGCCCTATTCGAAATAAAAAATTTGGACCCTATTCGCAAATATTCATATAAGATAAACTCATCAATCATTCAGTCAAATATATAAATACTAAAAACCCATAATACTATAATAATTGTTATGAAATAGATAAAACAAATTAACAAAAATCGTGTAGCAAAAATGATCAAATTATCAAACCTACTTGCTAAGCGAACAGTGTGGGTTCTTCATCTACGTTCACATCTGCTTCACCCAC